>CM077024.1:70688327-71355195 GCA_039090855.1 Macrothele yani | reverse complement strand
CCTCTTCCTTGTTTTTGGGTTCTAGGTTTTATAAGTTCAATGTTTGTACTTCATGTACTTTTCTCTGTCGTTTTTTAGCTTTTCAGCTTTTAGGCATTGGTTTGTCTGTTAACATTTTTGCGGGTTTTAACTCTTTCTTTCTTTTGTAACTTTGAGCTTCTTTTGGGGTGCACCTAGGAACTGAAGATGGCTAAGGTTGTTCTTTTTCTATGCGCTGTCTATGCGCTGTTTTTTCAAAGTAGCTAAGTTCTTAATAACTAATTAATTATGCACTTAAAGCACTGCTGAAATACTTTGTACATATTGCAACTAACTGTTTAAGGTATATAACTTTTGCTGAAAAGTTTTCTTTAGTTAATTATTATCTTTAACTTATTCTCGTTTTCGTGCTGTCATAAGCTGTAGAGTAGGGGGTTTTAGACTCAAGTTTTCTTTCAAAAATCTGTTCGTGCAAAACAACATTTTCTTTTTTAATTGCAATGTAAAATTTGGATTTCTTTTGCATTGATTTTCAGGTTTAAATTCTCTCCTCAAACGAACTTGGAATTTCGTTATGGCTGAAAATCATTTCTAATTATTATAAACACTCACAGCTTGAGTTCTCTTTAATCTTCTTCTCTCTGTTTAATAGTAACAGATGAAGAGCATGGGTCGGGCCAGGAAGGTTGAATGGATGCAAGTTATCTAGCAATTGTTAACTAGTGCTAGGTCATGCAACTCCTACGGAGGACATGACTCTGAGGTACTTTTAAACTATTTTAGGTGGGAATGTTACTTGCATCTATGGCCTTGCAGAAACCCATTTCCAACTAGGTCTTTTTGTGGAAGTGAGACAATGCAGAGTTTTTGCTGGTCCCTGATAAAGCTGCTCAGTATTCTCGACACCTTCTTACATTCAGTTGTTTTATTTTATTTTTTTTATCTTTTTCTCCTTTTACCTCACACAGGTAGATACATAACCTTTTCTATGTTGTACTAGGTGTGAGCCAAAATTATATATGTATTTTTTTGCTTAGGTGTCTTCTTTATAGAATGTGAATTTCTGCTCTTCAAAACCGCTGCGTTGCGCGTTTTGATTTTTCAGGTAGTTATTTTGCAACCTTCGTTTTAAATTCTAAAGCTTTTCCTTAGTCTTCAGCTTTGTTCTTAAGTAACTAATTTCAATTTATTATTTAGCAGCTCATGCGCAAATTCTAGTTGAAATGTTTTATTATTATTATTATTTTTTTTTTATTACTATTTTTTTATTTGAGGTTTTTTTTTTTTTTTTTTTTCATTTTCTAATTTTTATTTTTTTTTTAGTATGTTTTGGATGCAGCTTTTTGGAGTGTAGTTTATACTCGAGTTTGGTCTTTTCTTGGAATGCTTATTTCTAAAAAGTTTTTCCTAGTTGGTTTGCTCAGAATTTGTATGTTTTGGCCCAAGCGGAGTTCGAAGGACGATGAAAGTATGATTGGAGGTCAGCTCAGATATTTAAATCCCTCCCGCTCGGTTAGGCTAGCACCCTTTCCCATAGTGTATGAACTCGCTGGCAAAGGTAATCTAAAGTTATGAAATGACAAACGTTGTTTGACATGTAAAATCTGCAGAACCTAACCTGTATTTTTCATTGAGGATAATTACCTGCTAAACAAGTTTTGTAAAGCCTACACAGCCATCTATAAGCTCACCTGTACTGTCTGCAACCTTAGCTATATTGGCCAAAGTAAAAAATCCTCTTCATCTTAGGATTAATGGTCACAGGTCTCTAGTAAACAAGTTCCTCTAATTCAGGAGTGAACCCTCCACAACATTACAAGCCAACCAGTACTCTTACTCCTTTTGAATTAGAGCATTTCCATACTCATGGTTTTGACAAAAAGTGAAAATAGAGGTACTACATATTATCCCTGACCTCTACAAGCTCGGCTAGAAACTGAATCCCTTGAAATTTTGCAGCATCATGTCTCTTTATCCCTATGGCTCTTAATTCCACTCTATCTGACAATAAGCATAATCAGCATAAATTTTCAATTCTCGTGAACTCTTCTTTCTTGTTAATAATAAGAGAGCTGCTCTTAGAGGTACAATAGAGTGACAGAGGTTATTTCGCACATCAAGCAAAGTTGATTTTGCTAACTTGCTAAAAACTCTGGAAAGCTTTAAAACTGGCACTAATTTTGTTAAAATTTCTTTCAAAATTCTCAAGTCCTTCAAGCACTCTGTCCTTAAAAGTTTTTTCAAATTCTGGAATGAAACTGCTGACCATGTTGATAAGCATGTTTTTGCTTTGGTTCCTGGGACATTCTTTAAAACATATTCTTAAAGATAACATTTCTCTTAAAGAAATTTTTCCAGTAATTTTGTTACCCATCAGGTTCCTAAATAAAGCTTACGATAATCTCAATGTAAGGAAGCTGTTCTATAATAATGCAATTTTTTTTTCCCATCCACAGGCACCAGTCTATTGTAAGTTTTAAAATATGTTAAGACCTTAAGGGTCAATAGTTAAAAACTACAAACTTAACTCTTCGAGAGCTACATTCCTGTAATTACTACATGTTCTTGTGATGAACATAAAAAGAAACAGTTCACTATGATAAGAATTACAACCATATTATCACCGGAAACTTGAGTTTTTGTTGAAAATGAAAAGCTTAGGAATTTATTAAAGTATGGCTCTAAATTCAGACTCTGCCTTCACAATTTCCAAAGAAAGGATTCTTTGAGAGCTTCACTCAAGATGTAAATAGGTACATCGTAAAAACCAGTTTAACGTACAATCAGCTCTTATTAGAGGCCCTTCGCAGAATCGGAAATATAATATAATCCAATAGCTTCACCGGTGAGTTGGCAGGTCTGGACTTTTGTTTCGACAGAAATCTCTTTTTTCTCTGGAGAAGCTAAAAGCGTCACTCTCCAAACTACAAGACCATATTTATTGGTTTACCACTACGTTGATAAAGCTAGCAATAATTTTGCAATTATCCGTAAGAAGTTCTATTTTGGAATTGTTAACTATGGTGGAACTCAATAATAGAGTAACATACGAGCCCGTAAGTTATCTCTACCAAGCAAGTTAGAAAATCGGTTTAAGGCATTCTTCAAGAAACTTAAAATTCCACAAACTCAGAAGATATGGGCCTGAATTTCCATTTCTTTTTGCAACGGTTAAGTTTCTCATAAGGATCCTGTGAAGTTCAGGTTCATAGCTTAGTGGAGTAAGGGAGTCATAAAAAGAAAATAGATTCGTATGCTTTTTGAAGATGTCTTAAAGAAGGTTTTGAAACACATTAGAAACTGTTCTAACTTGATGTAATCAGATGTATGATTTTGGATAATTAATAATAATGCAGAAGTAATTTCTACTTGATAATACTCAAAAGTTTGTCCCCTAGATATTAATAGTTATGATTTTGAAAACCTATATACTAATCTGCCTCTATCAGATATAATCACTACCTTTAAAGAGCTGTATGCAGAATTTAAACTTAACCAATTTGTTGATGTAGGAATCTTGGAACTCTTTTTATCTCAATTGCTGCATAAAAAATAACCATATCTTATATAATAATACTCTCTATAAGCAAGTGAACGGCAGGTATTCCAATGGGAACATCAACGTCCACGAATATCGCTAATCTATTCCTGTTCTTTAAGCTGAATATAAATTCATTAAAAATCACCCCCACCTGCTCAGATAACTACCTTTTACACTTTTAGATATATTGATGATCTGCTGTGTGTATCAATAATTCAGAAGTTATAGAGAGTGATTTTGATAATATCTATCCTAGCTCTCTTAACTTATGTAAAACCAACCACAGTAATCAGGAACTTGAGTTCCTAGACTTAAGCATTAAGCTCAACAAGAGGTAACCCATCTATTAGCCTCTTTGATAAAAGCAGTTAATTTTCCTTTCAAAGTAATTAAATATCTACACTGGAACAATAACATTTCCAACCAAAGTAATTGAGAGAAAATGTACTAATTTCTCTCAGGTCCAGTAAGAATTTCAAGAATTTGCAGCAACAATTTGGACTTCAATTACCACATTAATATACTATTAGAAAGTTTTCTAGAGAACGAAAATTCACTTCTTCTTCTTTCATCAAAAGAACTTTAAGAAAAATTATTCTGAAATAATAGGAGTAAGGTTGGCAGATCTGCTTTAATTTTCTACACAGTTAATAATATGATTCTGACCAATCAAAGCCGTAAGGAAGTTGGCTAGAAGGATGCCTATTAACTACCTAAAGGAACCTTAGTGCTATGGATATGACGGTCCTATTAAAACAAAAAATTAAATAATATAAAACAAAATCACAAAAAAAGCTTAAAAATCTGTTTATAAAAGAAAATAAAAACAAATAAAAAAAGAAAACTCAGTTATTCATCACTAGAGATAGCTATACTAAAAATAGTAAAACCAACATTAAAATTAATAAGATTCTGATTAATCTATAGAAGCTCACTAAGGTGATTTAATACATGCAAAGATTATTAAATAAAACTGCTCGTGTATTTTATAATATTTCCCTCATGTATTCACTGGAGAGTTAATTCTGCTTCTTTTCTGATCCATACAGATCCACAGTCTCTAAGTTTATATATTTTTTTCTCTGGTTAAAATCTCCGCGCGTTGGTTTCTTGCTGTATGAGGAGGCCATCAGCCCCACCCTCATCTGCCCCCAGCGTCTAGGGAGTGGCGGAAGAGGTCTGTAGCCATGTTCTTCTCTTGTGAGGAGAAAAGTTTTTGTCACACAAGAGAGTAAGCTCTCTTCCTTGTTTTTGGGTTCTAGGTTTTATAAGTTCAATGTTTGTACTTCATGTACTTTTTCTCTGTCGTTTTTTTAGCTTTTCAGCTTTTAGGCATTGGTTTGTCTGTTAACATTTTTGCGGGTTTTAACTCTTTCTTTTCTTTGTAACTTTGAGCGTCTTTTGGGGTACCTAGGAACAGAAGATGGCTAAGCTTGTTCCTTTTCTATGCGCTGTCTATGCGCTGTTTTTTCAAAGTAGTTAAGTTCTTAATAACTAATTAATTATGCACTTAAAGCACTGCTGAAATACTTTGTACATATTGCAACTAACTGTTTAAGGTATATAACTTTCACAAAGTTTTCTTTAGTTAATTATTATCTTTAACTTATTCTCGTTTTCGTGCTGTCATAAGCTGTAGAGTAGGGGTTTTAGACTCAAGTTTTCTTTCAAAAATCTGTTCGTTAAAAATTAACATTTCCTTTTTTAATTGCAATGTAAAATTTGGATTTCTTTTGCATTGATTTTCAGGTTTAAATTCTCTCTCAAACGAACTTGGAATTTCGTTATGGCTGAAAATCATTTCTAATTATTATGTCACTCTCACAGCTTGAGTTCTCTTTAATCTTCTTCTCTCTGTTTAATAGTAACAGATGAAGAGCATGGGTCGGGCCAGGAAGGTTAATGGATGCAAGCGAAATTGTTAACTAGTGCTAGGTCATGCAACTCTACGGAGGACATGACTTATATATAATTTTTAAACTATTTTAGGTGGGAATGTTACTTGCATCTATGGCCTTGCAGAAACCTATTTCCAACTAGGTCTTTGTGGAAGTGAGACAATGCAGAGTTTTTGCTGGTCCCTGATAAAGCCAAGGCTCAGTATTCTCGACACCTTCTACATTCAGTTGTTTTATTTTATTTTTTATCTTTTCTCCTTTTACTCACACAGGTAGATACATAACCTTTTCTATGTTGTACTAGGTGTGAGCCAAAATTATATATGTATTTTTTTGCTTAGGTATCTTCTTTATAGAATGTGAATTCTGAATTTTCAAAACCGCTGCGTTGCGCGTTTTGATTTTCAGGTTATTTTGCAACCTTCGTTTTAAATTCTAAAGTTTTTCCTTAGTCTTCAGTTTTGCTCTTAAGTAACTAATTTCAATTTATTATTTAGCAGCTCATGCGCAAATTCTAGTTGAAATGTTTTATTATTATTATTATTTTTTTTTTATTACTATTTTTTTATTTGAGGTTTTTTTTTTTTTTTTTTTTTTTTTTTCATTTTCTAATTTTTATTTTTTTTTTTTAGTATGTTTTGGATGCAGCTTTTTGGAGTGTAGTTTATACTCGAGTTTGGTCTTTTCTTGGACTGCTTATTTCTAAAAAGTTTTTCCTAGTTGGTTTGCTCAGAATTTGTATGTTTTGGCCCAAGTGGAGTTCGAAGGACGATGAAAGGATTGGAGGTCAGCTCAGATATTTTAAATCCTCCCGCTCGGTTAGGCTAGCACCCTTTCCCATAGTGTATGAACTCGCTGGCAAAGGTAATCTAAAGTTATGAAATGACAAACGTTGTTTGACATGTAAATCTGCAGAACCTAACCTGTATTCTTCTGTTGAGGATAATTGCTCCAACAAGTTTTGCAAAGCCTACAATACCATCTATAAGCTCACCTGTACTGTCTGCAACCTTAGCTATATTGGCCAAAGTAAAAATCCTCTTCATCTTAGGATTAATGGTCACAGGTCTCTAGTAAACAAGTTCTCTAATTCAGGAGTGAACCCCTCCACAAACGCCAAACAGTACTCTACCTTTGAATTAGAGCATTTCCATACTCATGGTTTTGACAAAGTGAAAATAGAGGTACTACATATTATCCCTGACCTCTATGCTCGGCTAGAAACTGAATCCCTTGAAATTTTGCAGCATCAGTCTCTTTATCCCTATGGCCTTAATTCCACTCTATCTGACAATAAGCATAATCAGCATAAATTTTCAATTCGTGAACTCTTCTTTCTTGTTAATAATAAGAGCTGCTCTAGAGGTAATAGAGGACAGAGGTTATTTCGCACATCAAGCAAAGTTGATTTTGCTAACTTGCTAAAAACTCTGGAAAGCTTTAAAACTGGCACTAATTTTGTTAAAAATTCTTTCAAAATTCTCAAGTCCTTCAAGCACTCTGTCCTTAAAAGTTTTTTCAAATTCTGGAATGAAACTGCTGACCATGTTGATAAGCATGTTTTTGCTTTGGTTCTGGACATTCTTAAACATATTCTTAAAGATAAAATTTCTCTTAAAGAATTTTCCAGTAATTTTGTTACCATCAGGTTCCTAAATAAAGCTTACGATAATCTCAATGTAAGGAAGCTGTTCTATAATAATGCAATTTTTTTCCCATCCACAGGCACCAGTCTATTGTAAGTTTTAAATATGTTAAGACCTTAGGGTCAATAGTTAAAAACTACAAACTTAACTCTTCGAGCTACATTCCTGTAATTACTACATGTTCTTGTGATGAACATAAAGAAACAGTTCACTATGATAAGAATTACAACCATATTATCACCGGAAACTTGAGTTTTGTTGAAAATGAAAAGCTTAGGAATTTATTAAAGTATGGCTCTAAATTCAGACCTGCCTTCACAATTTCCAAAGAAAGGATTCTTGAGAGCTTCACTCAAGATGTAAATAGGTACATCGTAAAAACCAGTTTAACGTACAATCAGCCTATTGAGGCCTTCGCAGAATGGAAATATAATATAATCAATAGCTTCACCGGTGAGTTGGCAGGTCTGGACTTTTGTTTCGACAGAAATCTCTTTTTCTCTGGAGAAGCTAAAAGGTCACTCTCCAAACTACAAGACCAATTTATTTTTACCACTACGGATAAAGCTAGCAATAATTTTGCAATTATCTGTAAGAAGTTCTATTTTGAATTGTTAACTATGGAACTCAATAATAGAGTAACATACGAGCCCGTAAGTTATTCTACCAAGCAGTTAGAAAATCGGTTTAAGGCATTCTTCAAGAAACTTAAAAATTCCACAAACTAGAAGATATGGGCCTGAATTTCCATTTCTTTTTGCAACGGTTAAGTTTCATAAGGATCCTGTGAAGTTCAGGTTCATAGCTAGTGGAGTAAGGAGTCATAAAAAGAAAATAGATCTTGCTTTTGAAGATGTCTTAAAGAAGGTTTTGAAACACATTAGAAACTGTTCTAACTTGATGTACAGAGATTTTTGGATAATTAATAATAATGCAGAAGTAATTTCTACTATACTCAAAGTTTGTCCCCTAGATATTAATAGTTATGATTTTGAAAACCTATATACTAATCTGCCTCTATCAGATATAATCACTACCTTTAAAGAGCTGTATGCAGAATTTAAACTTAACCAATTTGTTGATGTAGGAACTTGGAACTCTTATCTCAATTGCTGCATAAAAAATAACCATATCTTATATAATAATACTCTCTATAAGCAAGTGAACGGTATTCCAATGGGAACATCAACGTCCACGAATATCGCTAATCTATTCCTGTTCTTTAAGGAATATAAATTCATTAAAAATCACCCCACCTGCTCAGATAACTACCTTTACACTTTTAGATATATTGATGATCTGCTGTGTATCAATAATTCAGAAGTTATAGAGAGTGATTTTGATAATATCTATCCTAGCTCTCTTAACTTATGTAAAACCAACCACAGTAATCAGGAACTTGAGTTCCTAGACTTAAGCATTAAGCTCAACAGAGGTAACCCATCTATTAGCCTCTTTGATAAAAGAGTTAATTTTCCTTTCAAAGTAATTAAATATCTACACTGGAACAATAACATTTCAACCAAAGTAATTGAGAATGTACTAATTTCTCAGGTCCTAAGAATTTCAAGAATTTGCAGCAACAATTTGGACTTCAATTACCACATTAATATACTATTAGAAAGTTTTCTAGAGAACGAAATTCCTTCTTCTTTCATCAAAAAGAACTTTAAGAAAAATTATTCTGAATAATAGAGTAAGGTTGGCAGATCTGCTTTAATTTTCTACACAGTTAATAATATGATTCTGACCAATCAAAGCCGTAAGGAAGTTGGCTAGAGGATGCCTATTAACTACCTAAAGGAACCTTAGTGCTATGGATATGACGGTCCTATTAAAACAAAAAATTAAATAATATAAACAAAATCACAAAAAAAAGCTTAAAAATCTGTTTATAAAAGAAAATAAAAACAAATAAAAAAGAAAACTAGTTATTCATCACTAGGATAGCTATACTAAAAATAGTAAAACCAACATTAAAATTAATAAGATTCTGATTAATCTATAGAAGCTCACTAAGGTGATTTAATACATGCAAAGATTATTAAATAAACTGCTCGTGTATTTTATAATATTTCTCATGTATTCTGGAGAGTTAATTCTGTTCTTTCTGATCATACAGATCCACAGTCTTAAGTTTATATATTTTTTTCTCTGGTTAAAATCTCCGCGCGTTGGTTTCTTGCTGTATGAGGAGGCCATCAGCCCCACCCTCACTGCCCCCCAGCGTCTAGGGAGTGGCGGAAGAGGTCAGCCATGTTCTTCTCTTGTGAGGAGAAAAGTTTTTGTCACACAAGAGGTAAGCTCTCTTCCTTGTTTTTGGGTTCTAGGTTTTATAAGTTCAATGTTTGTACTTCATGTACTTTTTCTCTGTCGTTTTTTAGCTTTTCAGCTTTTAGGCATTGGTTTGTCTGTTAACATTTTTGCGGGTTTTAACTCTTTCTTTTCTTTGTAACTTTGAGCTTCTTTTGGGGTACCTAGGAACAGAAGATGGCTAAGCTTGTTCCTTTTCTATGCGCTGTCTATGCGCTGTTTTTTCAAAGTAGTTAAGTTCTTAATAACTAATTAATTATGCACTTAAAGCACTGCTGAAATACTTTGTACATATTGCAACTAACTGTTTAAGGTATATAACTTTCACAAAGTTTTCTTTAGTTAATTATTATCTTTAACTTATTCTCGTTTTCGTGCTGTCATAAGCTGTAGAGTAGGGGGTTTTAGACTCAAGTTTTCTTTCAAAAATCTGTTCGTTAAAAATTAACATTTCCTTTTTAATTGCAATGTAAAATTTGGATTTCTTTTGCATTGATTTTCAGGTTTAAATTCTCTCTCAAACGAACTTGGAATTTCGTTATGGCTGAAAATCATTTCTAATTATTATGTCACTCTCACAGCTTGAGTTCTCTTTAATCTTCTTCTCTCTGTTTAATAG
The DNA here is from genome assembly GCA_039090855.1 of Macrothele yani. Taxonomy (NCBI): domain Eukaryota; kingdom Metazoa; phylum Arthropoda; class Arachnida; order Araneae; family Macrothelidae; genus Macrothele; species Macrothele yani. Next base: position 71,345,199 of record CM077024.1, on the reverse strand, counting down.
TAACAGATGAAGAGCATGGGTCGGGCCAGGAAGGTTAATGGATGCAAGCGAAATTGTTAACTAGTGCTAGGTCATGCAACTCTACGGAGGACATGACTTATATATAATTTTTAAACTATTTTAGGTGGGAATGTTACTTGCATCTATGGCCTTGCAGAAACCCATTTCCAACTAGGTCTTTGTGGAAGTGAGACAATGCAGAGTTTTTGCTGGTCCCTGATAAAGCCAAGGCTCAGTATTCTCGACACCTTCTACATTCAGTTGTTTTATTTTATTTTTTTATCTTTTCTCCTTTTACTCACACAGGTAGATACATAACCTTTTCTATGTTGTACTAGGTGTGAGCCAAAATTATATATGTATTTTTTTGCTTAGGTATCTTCTTTATAGAATGTGAATTCTGAATTTTCAAAACCGCTGCGTTGCGCGTTTTGATTTTCAGGTTATTTTGCAACCTTCGTTTTAAATTCTAAAGTTTTTCCTTAGTCTTCAGTTTTGCTCTTAAGTAACTAATTTCAATTTATTATTTAGCAGCTCATGCGCAAATTCTAGTTGAAATGTTTTATTATTAATTATTATTTTTTTTTATTACTATTTTTTTATTTGAGGTTTTTTTTTTTTTTTTTTTTTTCATTTTCTAATTTTTATTTTTATTTTTAGTATGTTTTGGATGCAGCTTTTTGGAGTGTAGTTTATACTCGAGTTTGGTCTTTTCTTGGACTGCTTATTTCTAAAAGTTTTTCCTAGTTGGTTTGCTCAGAATTTGTATGTTTTGGCCCAAGTGGAGTTCGAAGGACGATGAAAGGATTGGAGGTCAGCTCAGATATTTTAAATCCTCCCGCTCGGTTAGGCTAGCACCCTTTCCCATAGTGTATGAACTCGCTGGCAAAGGTAATCTAAAGTTATGAAATGACAAACGTTGTTTGACATGTAAATCTGCAGAACCTAACCTGTATTCTTCTGTTGAGGATAATTGCTCCAACAAGTTTTGCAAAGCCTACAATACCATCTATAAGCTCACCTGTACTGTCTGCAACCTTAGCTATATTGGCCAAAGTAAAAATCCTCTTCATCTTAGGATTAATGGTCACAGGTCTCTAGTAAACAAGTTCTCTAATTCAGGAGTGAACCCCTCCACAAACGCCAACCAGTACTCTACCTTTGAATTAGAGCATTTCCATACTCATGGTTTTGACAAAGTGAAAAATAGAGGTACTACATATTATCCCTGACCTCTATGCTCGGCTAGAAACTGAATCCCTTGAAATTTTGCAGCATCAGTCTCTTTATCCCTATGGCCTTAATTCCACTCTATCTGACAATAAGCATAATCAGCATAAATTTTCAATTCGTGAACTCTTCTTTCTTGTTAATAATAAGAGCTGCTCTAGAGGTAATAGAGGACAGAGGTTATTTCGCACATCAAGCAAAGTTGATTTTGCTAACTTGCTAAAAACTCTGGAAAGCTTTAAAACTGGCACTAATTTTGTTAAAAATTCTTTCAAAATTCTCAAGTCCTTCAAGCACTCTGTCCTTAAAAGTTTTTTCAAATTCTGGAATGAAACTGCTGACCATGTTGATAAGCATGTTTTTGCTTTGGTTCTGGACATTCTTAAACATATTCTTAAAGATAAAATTTCTCTTAAAGAATTTTCCAGTAATTTTGTTACCATCAGGTTCCTAAATAAAGCTTACGATAATCTCAATGTAAGGAAGCTGTTCTATAATAATGCAATTTTTTTCCCATCCACAGGCACCAGTCTATTGTAAGTTTTAAATATGTTAAGACCTTAGGGTCAATAGTTAAAAACTACAAACTTAACTCTTCGAGCTACATTCCTGTAATTACTACATGTTCTTGTGATGAACATAAAGAAACAGTTCACTATGATAAGAATTACAACCATATTATCACCGGAAACTTGAGTTTTGTTGAAAATGAAAAGCTTAGGAATTTATTAGAGTATGGCTCTAAATTCAGACCTGCCTTCACAATTTCCAAAGAAAGGATTCTTGAGAGCTTCACTCAAGATGTAAATAGGTACATCGTAAAAACCAGTTTAACGTACAATCAGCCTATTGAGGCCTTCGCAGAATGGAAATATAATATAATCAATAGCTTCACCGGTGAGTTGGCAGGTCTGGACTTTTGTTTCGACAGAAATCTCTTTTTCTCTGGAGAAGCTAAAAGGTCACTCTCCAAACTACAAGACCAATTTATTTTTACCACTACGGATAAAGCTAGCAATAATTTTGCAATTATCTGTAAGAAGTTCTATTTTGAATTGTTAACTATGGAACTCAATAATAGAGTAACATACGAGCCCGTAAGTTATTCTACCAAGCAGTTAGAAAATCGGTTTAAGGCATTCTTCAAGAAACTTAAAATTCCACAAACTAGAAGATATGGGCCTGAATTTCCATTTCTTTTTGCAACGGTTAAGTTTCATAAGGATCCTGTGAAGTTCAGGTTCATAGCTAGTGGAGTAAGGAGTCATAAAAAGAAAATAGATCTTGCTTTTGAAGATGTCTTAAAGAAGGTTTTGAAACACATTAGAAACTGTTCTAACTTGATGTACAGAGATTTTTGGATAATTAATAATAATGCAGAAGTAATTTCTACTATACTCAAAGTTTGTCCCCTAGATATTAATAGTTATGATTTTGAAAACCTATATACTAATCTGCCTCTATCAGATATAATCACTACCTTTTAAAGAGCTGTATGCAGAATTTAAACTTAACCAATTTGTTGATGTAGGAACTTGGAACTCTTATCTCAATTGCTGCATAAAAAATAACCATATCTTATATAATAATACTCTCTATAAGCAAGTGAACGGTATTCCAATGGGAACATCAACGTCCACGAATATCGCTAATCTATTCCTGTTCTTTAAGGAATATAAATTCATTAAAAATCACCCCACCTGCTCCAGATAACTACCTTTACACTTTTAGATATATTGATGATCTGCTGTGTATCAATAATTCAGAAGTTATAGAGAGTGATTTTGATAATATCTATCCTAGCTCTCTTAACTTATGTAAAACCAACCACAGTAATCAGGAACATGAGTTCCTAGACTTAAGCATTAAGCTCAACAGAGGTAACCCATCTATTAGCCTCTTTGATAAAAGAGTTAATTTTCCTTTCAAAGTAATTAAATATCTACACTGGAACAATAACATTTCAACCAAAGTAATTGAGAATGTACTAATTTCTCAGGTCCTAAGAATTTCAAGAATTTGCAGCAACAATTTGGACTTCAATTACCACATTAATATACTATTAGAAAGTTTTCTAGAGAACGAAATTCCTTCTTCTTTCATCAAAAGAACTTTAAGAAAAATTATTCTGAATAATAGAGTAAGGTTGGCAGATCTGCTTTAATTTTCTACACAGTTAATAATATGATTCTGACCAATCAAAGCCGTAAAGGAAGTTGGCTAGAGGATGCCTATTAACTACCTAAAGGAACCTTAGTGCTATGGATATGACGGTCCTATTAAAACAAAAAATTAAATAATATAAACAAAATCACAAAAAAAGCTTAAAAATCTGTTTATAAAAGAAAATAAAAACAAATAAAAAAAGAAAACTAGTTATTCATCACTAGGATAGCTATACTAAAAATAGTAAAACCAACATTAAAATTAATAAGATTCTGATTAATCTATAGAAGCTCACTAAGGTGATTTAATACATGCAAAGATTATTAAATAAACTGCTCGTGTATTTTATAATATTTCTCATGTATTCTGGAGAGTTAATTCTGCTCTTTCTGATCATACAGATCCACAGTCTTAAGTTTATATATTTTTTTCTCTGGTTAAAATCTCCGCGCGTTGGTTTCTTGCTGTATGAGGAGGCCATCAGCCCCACCCTCACTGCCCCCCAGCGTCTAGGGAGTGGCGGAAGAGGTCAGCCATGTTCTTCTCTTGTGAGGAGAAAAGTTTTTGTCACACAAGAGGTAAGCTCTCTTCCTTGTTTTTGGGTTCTAGGTTTTATAAGTTCAATGTTTGTACTTCATGTACTTTTTCTCTGTCGTTTTTTAGCTTTTCAGCTTTTAGGCATTGGTTTGTCTGTTAACATTTTTGCGGGTTTTAACTCTTTCTTTTCTTTGTAACTTTGAGCTGTCTTTTGGGGTACCTAGGAACAGAAGATGGCTAAGCTTGTTCCTTTTCTATGCGCTGTCTATGCGCTGTTTTTTCAAAGTAGTTAAGTTCTTAATAACTAATTAATTATGCACTTAAAGCACTGCTGAAATACTTTGTACATATTGCAACTAACTGTTTAAGGTATATAACTTTCACAAAGTTTTCTTTAGTTAATTATTATCTTTAACTTATTCTCGTTTTCGTGCTGTCATAAGCTGTAGAGTAGGGGGTTTTAGACTCAAGTTTTCTTTCAAAAATCTGTTCGTTAAAAATTAACATTTCCTTTTTTAATTGCAATGTAAAATTTGGATTTCTTTTTGCATTGATTTTCAGGTTTAAATTCTCTCTCAAACGAACTTGGAATTTCGTTATGGCTGAAAATCATTTCTAATTATTATGTCACTCTCACAGCTTGAGTTCTCTTTAATCTTCTTCTCTCTGTTTAATAGTAACAGATGAAGAGCATGGGTCGGGCCAGGAAGGTTAATGGATGCAAGCGAAATTGTTAACTAGTGCTAGGTCATGCAACTCTACGGAGGACATGACTTATATATAATTTTTAAACTATTTTAGGTGGGAATGTTACTTGCATCTATGGCCTTGCAGAAACCCATTTCCAACTAGGTCTTTGTGGAAGTGAGACAATGCAGAGTTTTTGCTGGTCCCTGATAAAGCCAAGGCTCAGTATTCTCGACACCTTCTACATTCAGTTGTTTTATTTTATTTTTTTATCTTTTCTCCTTTTACTCACACAGGTAGATACATAACCTTTTCTATGTTGTACTAGGTGTGAGCCAAAAAATTATATATGTATTTTTTTGCTTAGGTATCTTCTTTATAGAATGTGAATTCTGAATTTTCAAAACCGCTGCGTTGCGCGTTTTGATTTTCAGGTTATTTTGCAACCTTCGTTTTAAATTCTAAAGTTTTTCCCTTAGTCTTCAGTTTTGCTCTTAAGTAACTAATTTCAATTTATTATTTAGCAGCTCATGCGCAAATTCTAGTTGAAATGTTTTATTATTATTATTATTTTTTTTTTATTACTATTTTTTTATTTGAGGTTTTTTTTTTTTTTTTTTTTTTTTTCATTTTCTAATTTTTATTTTTATTTTTAGTATGTTTTGGATGCAGCTTTTTGGAGTGTAGTTTATACTCGAGTTTGGTCTTTTCTTGGACTGCTTATTTCTAAAAAGTTTTTCCTAGTTGGTTTGCTCAGAATTTGTATGTTTTGGCCCAAGTGGAGTTCGAAGGACGATGAAAGGATTGGAGGTCAGCTCAGATATTTTAAATCCTCCCGCTAGCTCGGTTAGGCTAGCACCCCTTTCCCATAGTGTATGAACTCGCTGGCAAAGGTAATCTAAAAGTTATGAAATGACAAACGTTGTTTGACATGTAAATCTGCAGATCCTAACCTGTATTCTTCTGTTGAGGATAATTGCTCCAACAAGTTTTGCAAAGCCTACAATACCATCTATAAGCTCACCTGTACTGTCTGCAACCTTAGCTATATTGGCCAAAGTAAAAATCCTCTTCATCTTAGGATTAATGGTCACAGGTCTCTAGTAAACAAGTTCTCTAATTCAGGAGTGAACCCCTCCACAAACGCCAACCAGTACTCTACCTTTGAATTAGAGCATTTCCATACTCATGGTTTTGACAAAGTGAAAATAGAGGTACTACATATTATCCCTGACCTCTATGCTCGGCTAGAAACTGAATCCCTTGAAATTTTGCAGCATCAGTCTCTTTATCACTATGGCCTTAATTCCACTCTATCTGACAATAAGCATAATCAGCATAAATTTTCAATTCGTGAACTCTTCTTTCTTGTTAATAATAAGAGCTGCTCTAGAGGTAATAGAGGACAGAGGTTATTTCGCACATCAAGCAAAGTTGATTTTGCTAACTTGCTAAAAACTCTGGAAAGCTTTAAAACTGGCACTAATTTTGTTAAAAATTCTTTCAAAATTCTCAAGTCCTTCAAGCACTCTGTCCTTAAAAGTTTTTTTCAAATTCTGGAATGAAACTGCTGACCATGTTGATAAGCATGTTTTTGCTTTGGTTCTGGACATTCTTAAACATATTCTTAAAGATAAAATTTCTCTTAAAGAATTTTCCAGTAATTTTGTTACCATCAGGTTCCTAAATAAAGCTTACGATAATCTCAATGTAAGGAAGCTGTTCTATAATAATGCAATTTTTTTTCCCATCCACAGGCACCAGTCTATTGTAAGTTTTAAATATGTTAAGACCTTAGGGTCAATAGTTAAAAACTACAAACTTAACTCTTCGAGCTACATTCCTGTAATTACTACATGTTCTTGTGATGAACATAAAGAAACAGTTCACTATGATAAGAATTACAACCATATTATCACCGGAAACTTGAGTTTTGTTGAAAATGAAAAGCTTAGGAATTTATTAAAGTATGGCTCTAAATTCAGACCTGCCTTCACAATTTCCAAAGAAAGGATTCTTGAGAGCTTCACTCAAGATGTAAATAGGTACATCGTAAAAACCAGTTTAACGTACAATCAGCCTATTGAGGCCTTCGCAGAATGGAAATATAATATAATCAATAGCTTCACCGGTGAGTTGGCAGGTCTGGACTTTTGTTTCGACAGAAATCTCTTTTTCTCTGGAGAAGCTAAAAGGTCACTCTCCAAACTACAAGACCAATTTATTTTTACCACTACGGATAAAGCTAGCAATAATTTTGCAATTATCTGTAAGAAGTTCTATTTTGAATTGTTAACTATGGAACTCAATAATAGAGTAACATACGAGCCCGTAAGTTATTCTACCAAGCAGTTAGAAAATCGGTTTAAGGCATTCTTCAAGAAACTTAAAATTCCACAAACTAGAAGATATGGGCCTGAATTTCCATTTCTTTTTGCAACGGTTAAGTTTCATAAGGATCCTGTGAAGTTCAGGTTCATAGCTAGTGGAGTAAGGAGTCATAAAAAGAAAATAGATCTTGCTTTTGAAGATGTCTTAAAGAAGGTTTTGAAACACATTAGAAACTGTTCTAACTTGATGTACAGAGATTTTTGGATAATTAATAATAATGCAGAAGTAATTTCTACTATACTCAAAAGTTTGTCCCCCTAGATATTAATAGTTATGATTTTGAAAAACCTATATACTAATCTGCCTCTATCAGATATAATCACTACCTTTAAAGAGCTGTATGCAGAATTTAAACTTAACCAATTTGTTGATGTAGGAACTTGGAACTCTTTATCTCAATTGCTGCATAAAAAATAACCATATCTTATATAATAATACTCTCTATAAGCAAGTGAACAGTATTCCAATGGGAACATCAACGTCCACGAATATCGCTAATCTATTCCTGTTCTTTAAGGAATATAAATTCATTAAAAATCACCCCACCTGCTCAGATAACTACCTTTACACTTTTAGATATATTGATGATCTGCTGTGTATCAATAATTCAGAAGTTATAGAGAGTGATTTTGATAATATCTATCCTAGCTCTCTTAACTTATGTAAAACCAACCACAGTAATCAGGAACTTGAGTTCCTAGACTTAAGCATTAAGCTCAACAGAGGTAACCCATCTATTAGCCTCTTTGATAAAAGAGTTAATTTTCCTTTCAAAGTAATTAAATATCTACACTGGAACAATAACATTTCAACCAAAGTAATTGAGAATGTACTAATTTCTCAGGTCCTAAGAATTTCAAGAATTTGCAGCAACAATTTGGACTTCCAATTACCACATTAATATACTATTAGAAAGTTTTCTAGAGAACGAAATTCCTTCTTCTTTCATCAAAAGAACTTTAAGAAAAATTATTCTGAATAATAGAGTAAGGTTGGCAGATCTGCTTTAATTTTCTACACAGTTAATAATATGATTCTGACCAATCAAAGCCGTAAGGAAGTTGGCTAGAGGATGCCTATTAACTACCTAAAGGAACCTTAGTGCTATGGATATGACGGTCCTATTAAAACAAAAAATTAAATAATATAAACAAAATCACAAAAAAAGCTTAAAAATCTGTTTATAAAAAGAAAATAAAAACAAATAAAAAAGAAAACTAGTTATTCATCACTAGGATAGCTATACTAAAAATAGTAAAACCAACATTAAAATTAATAAGATTCTGATTAATCTATAGAAGCTCACTAAGGTGATTTAATACATGCAAAGATTATTAAATAAACTGCTCGTGTATTTTATAATATTTCTCATGTATTCTGGAGAGTTAATTCTGCTCTTTCTGATCATACAGATCCACAGTCTTAAGTTTATATATTTTTTCTCTGGTTAAAATCTCCGCGCGTTGGTTTCTTGCTGTATGAGGAGGCCATCAGCCCCACCCTCACTGCCCCCCAGCGTCTAGGGAGTGGCGGAAGAGGTCAGCCATGTTCTTCTCTTGTGAGGAGAAAAGTTTTTGTCACACAAGAGGTAAGCTCTCTTCCTTGTTTTTGGGTTCTAGGTTTTATAAGTTCAATGTTTGTACTTCATGTACTTTTTCTCTGTCGTTTTTTAGCTTTTCAGCTTTTAGGCATTGGTTTGTCTGTTAACATTTTTGCGGGTTTTAACTCTTTCTTTTCTTTGTAACTTTGAGCGTCTTTTGGGGTACCTAGGAACAGAAGATGGCTAAGCTTGTTCCTTTTCTATGCGCTGTCTATGCGCTGTTTTTTCAAAGTAGTTAAGTTCTTAATAACTAATTAATTATGCACTTAAAGCACTGCTGAAATACTTTGTACATATTGCAACTAACTGTTTAAGGTATATAACTTTCACAAAGTTTTCTTTAGTTAATTATTATCTTTAACTTATTCTCGTTTTCGTGCTGTCATAAGCTGTAGAGTAGGGGGTTTTAGACTCAAGTTTTCTTTCAAAAATCTGTTCGTTAAAAATTAACATTTCCTTTTTTAATTGCAATGTAAAATTTGGATTTCTTTTGCATTGATTTTCAGGTTTAAATTCTCTCTCAAACGAACTTGGAATTTCGTTATGGCTGAAAATCATTTCTAATTATTATGTCACTCTCACAGCTTGAGTTCTCTTTAATCTTCTTCTCTCTGTTTAATAGTAACAGATGAAGAGCATGGGTCGGGCCAGGAAGGTTAATGGATGCAAGCGAAATTGTTAACTAGTGCTAGGTCATGCAACTCTACGGAGGACATGACTTATATATAATTTTTAAACTATTTTAGGTGGGAATGTTACTTGCATCTATGGCCTTGCAGAAACCCATTTCCAACTAGGTCTTTGTGGAAGTGAGACAATGCAGAGTTTTTGCTGGTCCCTGATAAAGCCAAGGCTCAGTATTCTCGACACCTTCTACATTCAGTTGTTTTATTTTATTTTTTTATCTTTTCTCCTTTTACTCACACAGGTAGATACATAACCTTTTCTATGTTGTACTAGGTGTGAGCCAAAATTATATATGTATTTTTTTGCTTAGGTATCTTCTTTATAGAATGTGAATTCTGAATTTTCAAAACCGCTGCGTTGCGCGTTTTGATTTTCAGGTTATTTTTGCAACCTTCGTTTTAAATTCTAAAGTTTTTCCTTAGTCTTCAGTTTTGCTCTTAAGTAACTAATTTCAATTTATTATTTAGCAGCTCATGCGCAAATTCTAGTTGAAATGTTTTATTATTATTATTATTTTTTTTTATTACTATTTTTTTATTTGAGGTTTTTTTTTTTTTTTTTTTTTTTTTCATTTTCTAATTTTTATTTTTTTTTTTTTAGTATGTTTTGGATGCAGCTTTTTGGAGTGTAGTTTATACTCGAGTTTGGTCTTTTCTTGGACTGCTTATTTCTAAAAAGTTTTTCCTAGTTGGTTTGCTCAGAATTTGTATGTTGGCCCAAGTGGAGTTCGAAGGACGATGAAAGGATTGGAGGTCAGCTCAGATATTTTAAATCCTCCCGCTCGGTTAGGCTAGCACCCTTTCCCATAGTGTATGAACTCGCTGGCAAAGGTAATCTAAAGTTATGAAATGACAAACGTTGTTTGACATGTAAATCTGCAGAACCTAACCTGTATTCTTCTGTTGAGGATAATTGCTCCAACAAGTTTTGCAAAGCCTACAATACCATCTATAAGCTCACCTGTACTGTCTGCAACCTTAGCTATATTGGCCAAAGTAAAAATCCTCTTCATCTTAGGATTAATGGTCACAGGTCTCTAGTAAACAAGTTCTCTAATTCAGGAGTGAACCCCTCCACAAACGCCAACCAGTACTCTACCTTTGAATTAGAGCATTTCCATACTCATGGTTTTGACAAAGTGAAAATAGAGGTACTACATATTATCCCTGACCTCTATGCTCGGCTAGAAACTGAATCCCTTGAAATTTTGCAGCATCAGTCTCTTTATCCCTATGGCCTTAATTCCACTCTATCTGACAATAAGCATAATCAGCATAAATTTTCAATTCGTGAACTCTTCTTTCTTGTTAATAATAAGAGCTGCTCTAGAGGTAATAGAGGACAGAGGTTATTTCGCACATCAAGCAAAGTTGATTTTGCTAACTTGCTAAAAACTCTGGAAAGCTTTAAAACTGGCACTAATTTTGTTAAAAATTCTTTCAAAATTCTCAAGTCCTTCAAGCACTCTGTCCTTAAAAGTTTTTTCAAATTCTGGAATGAAACTGCTGACCATGTTGATAAGCATGTTTTTGCTTTGGTTCTGGACATTCTTAAACATATTCTTAAAGATAAAATTTCTCTTAAAGAATTTTCCAGTAATTTTGTTACCATCAGGTTCCTAAATAAAGCTTACGATAATCTCAATGTAAGGAAGCTGTTCTATAATAATGCAATTTTTTTCCCATCCACAGGCACCAGTCTATTGTAAGTTTTAAATATGTTAAGACCTTAGGGTCAATAGTTAAAAACTACAAACTTAACTCTTCGAGCTACATTCCTGTAATTACTACATGTTCTTGTGATGAACATAAAGAAACAGTTCACTATGATAAGAATTACAACCATATTATCACCGGAAACTTGAGTTTTGTTGAAAATGAAAAGCTTAGGAATTTATTAGAGTATGGCTCTAAATTCAGACCTGCCTTCACAATTTCCAAAGAAAGGATTCTTGAGAGCTTCACTCAAGATGTAAATAGGTACATCGTAAAAACCAGTTTAACGTACAATCAGCCTATTGAGGCCTTCGCAGAATGGAAATATAATATAATCAATAGCTTCACCGGTGAGTTGGCAGGTCTGGACTTTTGTTTCGACAGAAATCTCGTTTTCTCTGGAGAAGCTAAAAGGTCACTCTCCAAACTACAAGACCAATTTATTTTTACCACTACGGATAAAGCTAGCAATAATTTTGCAATTATCCGTAAGAAGTTCTATTTTGAATTGTTAACTATGGAACTCAATAATAGAGTAACATACGAGCCCGTAAGTTATTCTACCAAGCAGTTAGAAAATCGGTTTAAGGCATTCTTCAAGAAACTTAAAATTCCACAAACTAGAAGATATGGGCCTGAATTTCCATTTCTTTTTGCAACGGTTAAGTTTCATAAGGATCCTGTGAAGTTCAGGTTCATAGCTAGTGGAGTAAGGAGTCATAAAAAGAAAATAGATCTTGCTTTTGAAGATGTCTTAAAGAAGGTTTTGAAACACATTAGAAACTGTTCTAACTTGATGTACAGAGATTTTTGGATAATTAATAATAATGCAGAAGTAATTTCTACTATACTCAAAGTTTGTCCCCTAGATATTAATAGTTATGATTTTGAAAACCTATATACTAATCTGCCTCTATCAGATATAATCACTACCTTTAAAGAGCTGTATGCAGAATTTAAACTTAACCAATTTGTTGATGTAGGAACTTGGAACTCTTATCTCAATTGCTGCATAAAAAATAACCATATCTTATATAATAATACTCTCTATAAGCAAGTGAACGGTATTCCAATGGGAACATCAACGTCCACGAATATCGCTAATCTATTCCTGTTCTTTAAGGAATATAAATTCATTAAAAATCACCCCACCTGCTCAGATAACTACCTTTTACACTTTTAGATATATTGATGATCTGCTGTGTATCAATAATTCAGAAGTTATAGAGAGTGATTTTGATAATATCTATCCTAGCTCTCTTAACTTATGTAAAACCAACCACAGTAATCAGGAACTTGAGTTCCTAGACTTAAGCATTAAGCTCAACAGAGGTAACCCATCTATTAGCCTCTTTGATAAAAGAGTTAATTTTCCTTTCAAAGTAATTAAATATCTACACTGGAACAATAACATTTCAACCAAAGTAATTGAGAATGTACTAATTTCTCAGGTCCTAAGAATTTCAAGAATTTGCAGCAACAATTTGGACTTCAATTACCACATTAATATACTATTAGAAAGTTTTCTAGAGAACGAAATTCCTTCTTCTTTCATCAAAAGAACTTTAAGAAAAAATTATTCTGAATAATAGAGTAAGGTTGGCAGATCTGCTTTAATTTTCTACACAGTTAATAATATGATTCTGACCAATCAAAGCCGTAAGGAAGTTGGCTAGAGGATGCCTATTAACTACCTAAAGGAACCTTAGTGCTATGGATATGACGGTCCTATTAAAACAAAAAATTAAATAATATAAACAAAATCACAAAAAAAGCTTAAAAATCTGTTTATAAAAGAAAATAAAAACAAATAAAAAAGAAAACTAGTTATTCATCACTAGGATAGCTATACTAAAAATAGTAAAACCAACATTAAAATTAATAAGATTCTGATTAATCTATAGAAGCTCACTAAGGTGATTTAATACATGCAAAGATTATTAAATAAACTGCTCGTGTATTTTATAATATTTCTCATGTATTCTGGAGAGTTAATTCTGCTCTTTCTGATCATACAGATCCACAGTCTTAAGTTTATATATTTTTTTCTCTGGTTAAAATCTCCGCGCGTTGGTTTCTTGCTGTATGAGGAGGCCATCAGCCCCACCCTCACTGCCCCCCAGCGTCTAGGGAGTGGCGGAAGAGGTCAGCCATGTTCTTCTCTTGTGAGGAGAAAAGTTTTTGTCACACAAGAGGTAAGCTCTCTTCCTTGTTTTTGGGTTCTAGGTTTTATAAGTTCAATGTTTGTACTTCATGTACTTTTTCTCTGTCGTTTTTTAGCTTTTCAGCTTTTAGGCATTGGTTTGTCTGTTAACATTTTTGCGGGTTTTAACTCTTTCTTTTCTTTGTAACTTTGAGCGTCTTTTGGGGTACCTAGGAACAGAAGATGGCTAAGCTTGTTCCTTTTCTATGCGCTGTCTATGCGCTGTTTTTTCAAAGTAGTTACGTTCTTAATAACTAATTAATTATGCACTTAAAGCACTGCTGAAATACTTTGTACATATTGCAACTAACTGTTTAAGGTATATAACTTTCACAAAGTTTTCTTTAGTTAATTATTATCTTTAACTTATTCTCGTTTTCGTGCTGTCATAAGCTGTAGAGTAGGGGTTTTAGACTCAAGTTTTCTTTCAAAAATCTGTTCGTTAAAAATTAACATTTCCTTTTTTAATTGCAATGTAAAATTTGGATTTCTTTTGCATTGATTTTCAGGTTTAAATTCTCTCTCAAACGAACTTGGAATTTCGTTATGGCTGAAAATCATTTCTAATTATTATGTCACTCTCACAGCTTGAGTTCTCTTTAATCTTCTTCTCTCTGTTTAATAGTAACAGATGAAGAGCATGGGTCTGGCCAGGAAGGTTAATGGATGCAAGCGAAATTGTTAACTAGTGCTAGGTCATGCAACTCTACGGAGGACATGACTTATATATAATTTTTAAACTATTTTAGGTGGGAATGTTACTTGCATCTATGGCCTTGCAGAAACCCATTTCCAACTAGGTCTTTGTGGAAGTGAGACAATGCAGAGTTTTTGCTGGTCCCTGATAAAGCCAAGGCTCAGTATTCTCGACACCTTCTACATTCAGTTGTTTTATTTTATTTTTTTATCTTTTCTCCTTTTACTCACACAGGTAGATACATAACCTTTTCTGTGTTGTACTAGGTGTGAGCCAAAATTATATATGTATTTTTTTGCTTAGGTATCTTCTTTATAGAATGTGAATTCTGAATTTTCAAAACCGCTGCGTTGCGCGTTTTGATTTTCAGGTTATTTTGCAACCTTCGTTTTAAATTCTAAAGTTTTTCCTTAGTCTTCAGTTTTGCTCTTAAGTAACTAATTTCAATTTATTATTTAGCAGCTCATGCGCAAATTCTAGTTGAAATGTTTTATTATTATTATTTTTTTTTTTATTACTATTTTTTTATTTGAGGTTTTTTTTTTTTTTTCATTTTCTAATTTTTATTTTTATTTTTAATATGTTTTGGATGCAGCTTTTTGGAGTGTAGTTTATACTCGAGTTTGGTCTTTTCTTGGACTGCTTATTTCTAAAAAGTTTTTCCTAGTTGGTTTGCTCAGAATTTGTATGTTTGGGCCCAAGTGGAGTTCGAAGGACGATGAAAGGATTGGAGGTCAGCTCAGATATTTTAAATCCTCCCGCTCGGTTAGGCTAGCACCCTTTCCCATAGTGTATGAACTCGCTGGCAAAGGTAATCTAAAGTTATGAAATGACAAACGTTGTTTGACATGTAAATCTGCAGATCCTAACCTGTATTCTTCTGTTGAGGATAATTGCTCCAACAAGTTTTGCAAAGCCTACAATACCATCTATAAGCTCACCTGTACTGTCTGCAACCTTAGCTATATTGGCCAAAGTAAAAATCCTCTTCATCTTAGGATTAATGGTCACAGGTCTCTAGTAAACAAGTTCTCTAATTCAGGAGTGAACCCCTCCACAAACGCCAACCAGTACTCTACCTTTGAATTAGAGCATTTCCATACTCATGGTTTTGACAAAGTGAAAATAGAGGTACTACATATTATCCCTGACCTCTATGCTCGGCTAGAAACTGAATCCCTTGAAATTTTGCAGCATCAGTCTCTTTATCCCTATGGCCTTAATTCCACTCTATCTGACAATAAGCATAATCAGCATAAATTTTCAATTCGTGAACTCTTCTTTCTTGTTAATAATAAGAGCTGCTCTAGAGGTAATAGAGGACAGAGGTTATTTCGCACATCAAGCAAAGTTGATTTTGCTAACTTGCTAAAAACTCTGGAAAGCTTTAAAACTGGCACTAATTTTGTTAAAAATTCTTTCAAAATTCTCAAGTCCTTCAAGCACTCTGTCCTTAAAAGTTTTTTCAAATTCTGGAATGAAACTGCTGACCATGTTGATAAGCATGTTTTTGCTTTGGTTCTGGACATTCTTAAACATATTCTTAAAGATAAAATTTCTCTTAAAGAATTTTCCAGTAATTTTGTTACCATCAGGTTCCTAAATAAAGCTTACGATAATCTCAATGTAAGGAAGCTGTTCTATAATAATGCAATTTTTTTCCCATCCACAGGCACCAGTCTATTGTAAGTTTTAAATATGTTAAGACCTTAGGGTCAATAGTTAAAAACTACAAACTTAACTCTTCGAGCTACATTCCTGTAATTACTACATGTTCTTGTGATGAACATAAAGAAACAGTTCACTATGATAAGAATTACAACCATATTATCACCGGAAACTTGAGTTTTGTTGAAAATGAAAAGCTTAGGAATTTATTAGAGTATGGCTCTAAATTCAGACCTGCCTTCACAATTTCCAAAGAAAGGATTCTTGAGAGCTTCACTCAAGATGTAAATAGGTACATCGTAAAAACCAGTTTAACGTACAATCAGCCTATTGAGGCCTTCGCAGAATGGAAATATAATATAATCAATAGCTTCACCGGTGAGTTGGCAGGTCTGGACTTTTGTTTCGACAGAAATCTCTTTTTCTCTGGAGAAGCTAAAAGGTCACTCTCCAAACTACAAGACCAATTTATTTTTACCACTACGGATAAAGCTAGCAATAATTTTGCAATTATCTGTAAGAAGTTCTATTTTGAATTGTTAACTATGGAACTCAATAATAGAGTAACATACGAGCCCGTAAGTTATTCTACCAAGCAGTTAGAAAATCGGTTTAAGGCATTCTTCAAGAAACTTAAAATTCCACAAACTAGAAGATATGGGCCTGAATTTCCATTTCTTTTTGCAACGGTTAAGTTTCATAAGGATCCTGTGAAGTTCAGGTTCATAGCTAGTGGAGTAAGGAGTCATAAAAAGAAAATAGATCTTGCTTTTGAAGATGTCTTAAAGAAGGTTTTGAAACACATTAGAAACTGTTCTAACTTGATGTACAGAGATTTTTGGATAATTAATAATAATGCAGAAGTAATTTCTACTATACTCAAAGTTTGTCCCCTAGATATTAATAGTTATGATTTTGAAAACCTATATACTAATCTGCCTCTATCAGATATAATCACTACCTTTAAAGAGCTGTATGCAGAATTTAAACTTAACCAATTTGTTGATGTAGGAACTTGGAACTCTTATCTCAATTGCTGCATAAAAAATAACCATATCTTATATAATAATACTCTCTATAAGCAAGTGAACGGTATTCCAATGGGAACATCAACGTCCACGAATATCGCTAATCTATTCCTGTTCTTTAAGGAATATAAATTCATTAAAAATCACCCCACCTGCTCAGATAACTACCTTTACACTTTTAGATATATTGATGATCTGCTGTGTATCAATAATTCAGAAGTTATAGAGAGTGATTTTGATAATATCTATCCTAGCTCTCTTAACTTATGTAAAACCAACCACAGTAATCAGGAACTTGAGTTCCTAGACTTAAGCATTAAGCTCAACAGAGGTAACCCATCTATTAGCCTCTTTGATAAAAGAGTTAATTTTCCTTTCAAAGTAATTAAATATCTACACTGGAACAATAACATTTCAACCAAAGTAATTGAGAATGTACTAATTTCTCAGGTCCTAAGAATTTCAAGAATTTGCAGCAACAATTTGGACTTCAATTACCACATTAATATACTATTAGAAAGTTTTCTAGAGAACGAAATTCCTTCTTCTTTCATCAAAAGAACTTTAAGAAAAATTATTCTGAATAATAGAGTAAGGTTGGCAGATCTGCTTTAATTTTCTACACAGTTAATAATATGATTCTGACCAATCAAAGCCGTAAGGAAGTTGGCTAGAGGATGCCTATTAACTACCTAAAGGAACCTTAGTGCTATGGATATGACGGTCCTATTAAAACAAAAAATTAAATAATATAAACAAAATCACAAAAAAAGCTTAAAAATCTGTTTATAAAAGAAAATAAAAACAAATAAAAAAAGAAAACTAGTTATTCATCACTAGGATAGCTATACTAAAAATAGTAAAACCAACATTAAAATTAATAAGATTCTGATTAATCTATAGAAGCTCACTAAGGTGATTTAATACATGCAAAGATTATTAAATAAACTGCTCGTGTATTTTATAATATTTCTCATGTATTCTGGAGAGTTAATTCTGCTCTTTCTGATCATACAGATCCACAGTCTTAAGTTTATATATTTTTTTCTCTGGTTAAAATCTCCGCGCGTTGGTTTCTTGCTGTATGAGGAGGCCATCAGCCCCACCCTCACTGCCCCCAGCGTCTAGGGAGTGGCGGAAGAGGTCAGCCATGTTCTTCTCTTGTGAGGAGAAAAGTTTTTGTCACACAAGAGGTAAGCTCTCTTCCTTGTTTTTGGGTTCTAGGTTTTATAAGTTCAATGTTTGTACTTCATGTACTTTTTCTCTGTCGTTTTTTAGCTTTTCAGCTTTTAGGCATTGGTTTGTCTGTTAACATTTTTGCGGGTTTTAACTCTTTCTTTTCTTTGTAACTTTGAGCGTCTTTTGGGGTACCTAGGAACAGAAGATGGCTAAGCTTGTTCCTTTTCTATGCGCTGTCTATGCGCTGTTTTTTCAAAGTAGTTAAGTTCTTAATAACTAATTAATTATGCACTTAAAGCACTGCTGAAATACTTTGTACATATTGCAACTAACTGTTTAAGGTATATAACTTTCACAAAGTTTTCTTTAGTTAATTATTATCTTTAACTTATTCTCGTTTTCGTGCTGTCATAAGCTGTAGAGTAGGGGGTTTTAGACTCAAGTTTTCTTTCAAAAATCTGTTCGTTAAAAATTAACATTTCCTTTTTTAATTGCAATGTAAAATTTGGATTTCTTTTGCATTGATTTTCAGGTTTAAATTCTCTCTCAAACGAACTTGGAATTTCGTTATGGCTGAAAATCATTTCTAATTATTATGTCACTCTCACAGCTTGAGTTCTCTTTAATCTTCTTCTCTCTGTTTAATAGTAACAGATGAAGAGCATGGGTCGGGCCAGGAAGGTTAATGGATGCAAGCGAAATTGTTAACTAGTGCTAGGTCATGCAACTCTACGGAGGACATGACTTATATATAATTTTTAAACTATTTTAGGTGGGAATGTTACTTGCATCTATGGCCTTGCAGAAACCCATTTCCAACTAGGTCTTTGTGGAAGTGAGACAATGCAGAGTTTTTGCTGGTCCCTGATAAAGCCAAGGCTCAGTATTCTCGACACCTTCTACATTCAGTTGTTTTATTTTATTTTTTTATCTTTTCTCCTTTTACTCACACAGGTAGATACATAACCTTTTCTATGTTGTACTAGGTGTGAGCCAAAATTATATATGTATTTTTTTGCTTAGGTATCTTCTTTATAGAATGTGAATTCTGAATTTTCAAAACCGCTGCGTTGCGCGTTTTGATTTTCAGGTTATTTTGCAACCTTCGTTTTAAATTCTAAAGTTTTTCCTTAGTCTTCAGTTTTGCTCTTAAGTATATATATATATATATATATATATATATATATATATATATATATATATATATATATATATATATATATATTGTACACCTATAATTTATATACGAGAACTTTGAAGGACTATCATCATCATCATTGTCAACCATTATCAATCCACTGCTGGACGAAGGTCTCCCCAAGTTTCTTCCACAACGGTCTGTCTTATGCCAGTCTCCACCATGTCACTCCCGCATACTTTCGAATTTCATCCACCCATCTTCCATGTGGTCTTCTTTTAGGTCTTTTTCTGTCCCTTGGAATCCAATCTAAAATTTCGGCTGTCCATCGATGGTCTGTCCTTCTGGCAGTATGCCCAGACCATTGCCATTTCAGGGATTTAACTCTGATCATGATGTCTTCCACTCTTGTCATTTTTCGGATCCACGAGTTCCTCTTCTTATCTCTCCTGGTTACACCAAGCATGCACCTCTCCATTCTACTTTGAGTTGTCTGCAGCCTTTGTATGTCTCTTTTAGTTAAGGTATACGTAAGCACTGGAAGGATGCATTGATCAAACACTTTTCTTTTAAGACATAAGGGCATATTGCTCTTGAAAATTATGCTGTTTCTTCCAAAAGCTCTCCAGGCAAGTTTTGTACGCCGATTAATTTCTTCAACACTGTGAACCTCACTTGATATCTGCTGTCCAAGATAAACGTACGTGTCTGTTATCTCCAGCTTTTTCCCATCAATTAATAAATCTTCATTTCGTGTAAAAGCATTGAACATCACTTTTGTCTTCTGAAAGTTCATTTTTAATCCCACTTCTTTACTCTTGTCAGCAAGTTCTTGGATCATACTCTGCAGCTCTGATGGGGTAGTTGCAAAAATGACTATGTCATCAGCAAAACGAAGGTGGGTTAGATAATCTCCATTAATCTTTATCCCTTTGTTTTCCCAGTTCAGTGATTGAAAGACATTTTCCAATGTGGCATTGAAGAGCTTCGGAGATATGGTGTCATCTTGTCTCACTCCCTTTCCAGTTTTTATGTGTGTTGTATTTTCAAACAGCCGAATCTTTGCACTTGCATTTTCATAGATGTTATTAAATAATATTATTGTATGCATCTTCAATACCGCAGGATTTCAGAGTCATTGTAACTGCTGGTGGTTTCACCGAGTCAAAGGCTTTTTCATAATCGATAAAAGCCATGCACAATGGAAGTTCATATTCCCTCGCTCTTTCAATTAGTTCTCTTAGTACGTGGATATGATCTATTGTGCTATAGCCACTCCTGAATCCAGCTTGTTCTCTCGGTTGAGCCATGTCCAGTCTTACCTTCAAACGGCGTGAAAGAACTGTAACGTACCAGGAGATGTGACGTACCTGCCAGAAGGACGCACACGACATAAAGGCAGATAGGAATCAGAATAAAACGTCCGCGTAGCTTAATTGGTAGAGCAACTTATTCCGGAATGAGGGGACCCGGGTTCGAATCCTGGCGCGGATAAAAATGACGGAGAAATTTACTTCGTTATAGAACTTTAGTGAAGATTTTATAAACCACTGATAGGAGGCTGATAGGTCTGTAGTTCCTGAGATCCTCAATGTCACCTTTTTTATGTAGCAGGACCATTGTAGCGTTGTTCCAATCCTCAGGAATCCTCCCTTCATTAAGGCATCGAGTGAATATTTGGGCGAGTACTGTTTCGATTTCTCCACTTGCTTCTTGTATGATGTCTACAGTAATTCCATCTTCTCCTGGAGCTTTTCCCCGCTTCATGTTCTTGATTGCATGTGCAACTTCTGCTGGGAGGACTGGAAGAACTCTAGTACTGGTACCTTCCATGATGCCTGGAGTACATGCATCATCCGTTTCATATAACTTGGAGTAGAAATCTTTCACTCTTGTCAAAATTTCGCCTCTATTTCTTGTTACAGAACCATCTTCTTTTCTCAGTGCCATAATCTGTTTTCTTCCCTTACTGAGATGTCCCTTTGCTATCTTTAGGCTTTGGTTGTTTTCAATTGCTTTCCTCACTAAATCACAGTTGAATTTCCTTACGTCTTCAGTGATACTTTTTCGTACTGTCTTGCATAGCTCTATGTATTTCACTTTGGAAGTCACATCTTCTTTAGTTGTCCTCATCTCTCTTCTTTTTTGCATCAACATTTTGGTTTCTCCTGATAATTTGTTCACATGCAACTTGTTCTTAGACCCAGCTAATTTTGTTGCTGTTTCCATAAGAGCTTTGGTTACTTTTCTGTTAACTTCAGAAACATCCACTTATTCCGATGTTAGGCCTTCTAAAGCAGAAAATCTGTTCTTCAGTTCCAACTTGAAGGTATTATGGTGTTTTTTAAGGTTGGTTATGTCAATACATTTTGTTTGTCTTATGAGCTTGCCACGTTCGAGTTTAGTGTTAAGGTGCATCTTCATCTCACCAATCTATGGTCACTACCTGTGTTGAACTTGTTTAGCACACTGCAGTCTTCTATGACGAATTTTTGTTACACATAATAAAATCAATTTCACTTGTCGTCCCATTTGGATGTCTCCATGTCCATTTCCTGTGTGGCTTTTTCTTGAAAAAGGAGTTCAAGATGAAAAACCCTTCTGCCTCTGCAAACCCAACGAGTGTATTTCCACGCTGGTTTCTGTTACCGTGACCGAATTTACCTACTGAAGTTTCATTCTGTTGCCGTTGCCTTATTTTTGCATTGAAGTCTCCCATAATTATCTTCAAGTGCTGCTTACCTTTATTATTTAGATGATGAATTTCTTCATAAAATTCTTCAATTTCTTCTTCATGATGACTTGTGGTGGGTGCATAAGTTTGAATAATCTGAGCCTGGTATCTTTTCGAGAGTTGGATAACAAGTCGTACAGCTCTGTCAGAGGAACTTTCAACTTCTACAACTTTATCCTTCAGTTTCTTGTTTATTATAAATCCAACACCACTAGTTCTGCCAGTATCTGTCCCACGATAGTAGAAGAGATGTCCACTTTTCAGTTCGATGAGATCTTCTCCTTTTCTCCTTACCTCACTTAGCCCGACGATGTCCCACTTGATCCTTTGTAGTTCCCCTTCCAATTCAAGAAGCCTTGAATCAGAAGATAGGGAGCGTCTGTTATACGTAGCCAAGGTGAGCATCAGATGGCAGCCTAGTCCGGTCCTCCGGGGATTCTTAGCACCCTCTGCCTTCATGTCGCACTGGCCGCTGCCTTGGCCAGGTACATTCCAGCTGCCGGAGACTGAGGGCCAAGATTTAAGTTGTATAGTCATTTTGGAGGGGTTTGGCCATAACTCACCACGCTGGCCAAGCGGGTTGGTGAGTGTGGGATAGCATTTCTTCTAATCCCGATGGTATAGTTACACCGCTATTGGCGGTCGTCAGAGCCCCTTTAGTGGGAACAGGATGCACCACGAGAAGGCGGGGTTGACATTTGTCAAGGAGAGGCTGTGATGTTACGCATCACCTGACCTTACATCCCTTGAAGGATTGGATTGGATTGGAGGTTTAACGACCATCGTGAGCAACTCAATGGGCTATAAGCAGTCGCCCGTCCCTAATTTAGGGTCACTGGTTCCAGAGAAGGGAGAGAGCCAATGCCGTAAGACAAACACACCATCCATGCCTGACCGGGATTCGAACCCGGACCCCTTACGGACGAATGATCAGAGGCCAGTGCCTTAGACCACTGCGCCACCGGGGCGGCTCCCTTGAAGGACTATATATATATATATATATTACGTCACAATACGTCACAACCATATGTTTTCTTGTGACATACGGTTGTGACGTATGTCGCTCTTATCTCTTTGGGAAGAAGACACTATGTAATATTTTGAACACGTAAAATAATATTTTTGCATGTTTAATTTGTGACATACGTCGCTCTTGATCTCTTTGGTGAGTAGCCCCGGTGGCACAGTGGTCTAAGCGATGGCTTCTGATCATTCGCCCAACGGAGGGGTCTGAGTTAGAATCCCGGGTAATGCATGGTTGTTTGCGTTTGTCTTTCGGAGGTTTATTCGCTGATTTCCAAGTTCACCTATGTACATTCCTGTCGTTGAAACACAGAATGTCTATACTGTAAATATCTGTCCACCAAGTTCAGTATGTATGTCAATGTATCTGTCAAGCCAGTCCAAGAAATAATTTAAAAAAAAAAACCTCCAGCAAAAAAGTATTGGGGGGTGGGGGAAGGGGGCTTTGGGGAGAAGACACCTTGTAATAGAAGATACTATGTCAGACACTATGTAATTTTTTGAACAAGTAAAATAATATTTTTGAATATTTAATTTTTTTTTATTTTTTTATTGATTGAAGGTTTAACGACCACCGTGAGCTACTCAATGGGCTATAAGCAGTCGCCCGTCCCTAATTTAGGGTCACTGGTTCCAGGGAAGGGAGAGAGCCAGTGCCGTAAGACAAACATAACATCTATGCCTCACCGGGATTCGAACCCGGATCCCGTTCGGACGATGATCAGAGGCCATCGCTTAGACCACTGCGCCAGCGGGGCGGTCGAATATTTAATTTGTGACGAACGTCGCTCTTACTATCCTTGGAGGGGGCTTAAGCCACCAAAGCCCCCTCCGTGGGTGCGCTAATGGGCCTAGGCCTAATGACTATGAATTACTATTTGGTGGCTAAGTAAAAGCGCAATGTTATTCATTTGGCTTGGTATGTAAACGTTGTGAATATGACATCAGTAGAATAAAAACTGTTAAGAGTGCCTAGGCGTAGGGCCTATGAATTAATATTTAGTGCCTAAGTAAAAGCGCAATATTATCAACTTGGTTTGATACGTAAACGTTATGAATATGAAGGCGATTGATTAAAATAATTTAAAAAGCCTAGGTGTAGGTCCTATGAATTGATTAAGTAAAAGAGAAATATTAATAACTTGAATTATTAGTATAGGCCAAGAAACGGCAATATTTATGCTTCCCCACCCCGTTAAACTATTGCGGGCAGTTGTCCTAAAGTCGTATGTACCAGCCTCAAAATAAAGACAAACAAAAGAGCTCATCCCGTCGTTTTAGATACCTTGGAAAACTGCTACACATAATTCGGAAACTTGGAAAACTGCCACAAATTCGAAGTGCCCCTCGGAGGAGCAGCAACTCGTGCCCGGCCCCTTAATGAAAAACTTGTGGGAGTTTTCTGTGTGGTGGTTTATAGTGAACCGGATCTTACATGCCATTTTATGCAAGTATAGGAATCTCCTGTTATAATTTTTTGTCACTATAATAACTCCTACACTGTAACAAATCTAGTAAGAAATGTAATTTGCGTACACATTCCCTTGTACACTGAGTGCTGACCACTTTATTATGACCACCCCCTCAGTACTTCGTTGGGCCACCTTTTGCCTTTAATACTGCGTCGATTCTTCGTGGCATGGATTCCACGAGATGTTGATAGGTGGTTTGTGGAATCTGAGACCATGCATGATGAAGAGCACTTTCCAGGAGTGTGAGATTACAGGGTTGTGGATCCAGTTGTCTGATGGCTCGTTCAACTTCATCCCACAAATTATCAAAGGGGTTGAGATCTGGAGATTGTGGGGGCCACCTAAGCAAAGTAAACTCACCGGCATGTTCCTGAAACCAATCCTGTACAATACGAGCACTATGGCAGGACGCATTATCTTGTTGAAAGTAGCCATGCCATTGGGATAAACCATCCACATGACAGGATGAACTTGGTCCGCAACGATGTTTAGATATGATATGCCAGTCAGACGTTGTGTGACGTACCTGCCAGCAGGACGCACATGACATAAAGGCAGATAGTAGTCAGAACAAACGTCCGCGTAGCTCAATTGGTAGAGTGACTTATTCCGGAATGAGGGGATCCGGGTTCGAATCCTGGCGTGGACAGAAATGACGGAGAAATTTACTTCGTTATAATGGCGCCCGAACTATCCTGATGACCCGACCGTTCAAAATTTCGCATTGGTGTGATGTTCTTTCCACACCGCGAGAGAGGAAAAATCAGAGAATCCCTTCTCCAGCGCTTCGAAAAATAAATGTGTGTGACGTTGCATTCCACACACCAGATTGACTGGGAGTTCTCAAGTGCACGTTCTACAGTGGATGGCTGCCTGCAACGATTCATGGTCACGGCTGACCCGTGGGCCATGCCCCCGGCCCTCTTTCGGGGGGAGGAGATGTGACGTACCTGCCAGCAGGACGCATATGACATAAAGGAAGATAGTAGTCAGAACAAACGTCCGCGTAGCTCAATTGGTATAGTGACTTATTCCGGAATGAGGGGATCCGGGTTCGAATCCTGGCATGGACAGAAATGACGGAGAAATTTACTTCGTTATAGTTGATCAACACGAATTAAAGGGCCCAAAGCATGCCAGGAAAACATTCCCCAAACCATAACGTTGCCTCCACCAGTTTGAAGGGTTGTAGTAATGCATTTGGGGTCAATGCTTTCGTGCTGTTTCCGCCAAATTCTCACTCGGCCATCGGCATGGTGTAACTGAAAACGTGATTCATCGGACCATATAATTTGTTTCCAATTATCGACTGTCCAATCCTTGTGTTCCTGTGCGAACTGGAGACGCTTTCTCTTGTTAACTGCAGATAGCCAAGGTGTTAGAACAGGCCTTCGGCTGCCATATCCCATCTGATGCAGTGTACGGCGAACAGTGCGTGCAGAGATCATTTGAGGGGATCCTTGATTAAGATGGTCTGTAATTTGCTGCACTGTTGCCCTTCTGTTGTCTGTTACCAGTCTGGACAATCTCCGTTCCGCCCGAGCAGTCACTAGTCGATGACGACCACACGTTGCACGTAGAGACCCAGTTTTTTGGCTGACAGTCCAGTCTTTAAACATTTTAACAACAGCTGCTCTGGAACACTTCACGAATGCGGCGGTTTCGGTTGGTTGGTTGGTTGGTTAGTGGATTTTAGTGGCGCAAGGGCCAGGTTTGGCCAAAGAGCGCCAGAGAAAGAACTATCAGATACAGATTTTTAAAAGCGTGGAAAATGATTAAGAGCAGACAGGCTTGGTAAAAGTTGAAAAAGAGGATGATGAAAGCTGTGAAGACAAGGTAGTTAATTAGGTTTATATAAAAATTTATTAATTTACTATTATAATTATAATTTTTTTTTTTAAACACAACTACACAAAGGATGAGTCACTCTCCTCCCCCCCCACACTCCTCTGCATTGCTGGCAGAGGGCGGGGACGAACTGTCACTCTCCTCCCCCCCCCCATGTTCCTCTGCAATGTTGTTTGAGGCTGGGGACGAACTGTCACTCTCCTCCCCCTATGTTCCTCTATAATGTTGGTTGAGGGTGGGGACCTCGCTGAGGCCGAGACAGTGGGATGGACACTGCACACCTTTGCGGATTGAGGGCCGGGTCTTCCGCACGTGCAGGCTTTCAGCTGGAAACTGGAAGAGACGGTCGGCTGCAAAAGAGAA
The DNA here is from genome assembly GCA_039090855.1 of Macrothele yani. Classification (NCBI taxonomy): domain Eukaryota; kingdom Metazoa; phylum Arthropoda; class Arachnida; order Araneae; family Macrothelidae; genus Macrothele; species Macrothele yani. Next base: position 71,318,833 of record CM077024.1, on the reverse strand, counting down.
GGCCCAGAATCAGGTATTCGAAAAATCTCGAGCTCGGGGAAAAACACCTGTGTCGCTTGGTCAGCTGTAGATCGCTTGGCAAGGGCGGCGAGAGCTACAGGGCGCGGAACAAAGGGCTGCACGGGTTGTGGCAGAGACTGAACTACTGCGGCAAAAGTACGCTGTCGGTTGGTGGGTATACCCAACTTGGCCTCGGCAGCAGGGTACGAGAGGCCCTCCAGGGTCTTGAGGCGCTGGATTGCCATCTCGTCCTTCCATTTCATACAGTTGCGGGAGTAAGCTGCATGGGCCTCACCGCAGTTAACACAGCAGGCCGCAGAAGTGCAACCATCCCCGTCATGTTCACTGGAGCCACAATTTGCGCAACGAGCGGAACTCTTACAGAAACGTTGGGAATGCCCGTACCTCTGGCACCTGAAACAGCGCAGAGGACTGGGAATGTACGGGCGAACTCCACAGACCAAGTAGCCAGCCTTGATTTCGGTCGGAACTTTCGGGGAGTTAAAAGTCAAGATTACATTTTTAGACTTAATCAAGGAACCATCGCGCCGGAACATCATACGACGAGCAGCAATAACACCTTGATCTGCAAGTTCAGTCACCAATTCGTCTTCACTGCATGGCAAGAGATCAAACTCTGAAATAACACCCCGAGAGGTGTTAAGAAACGGGTGAGGTGTCACTTTTACAGGAATGCCTTGAAGACTAGTGAGGTGCAGAAAAGTGTTACTCTGAGAAACACTGCAAGTTTGGACAAGCAGGTCCCCAGAGCGAAGCTTCCTCACAGACTTCAAGGGGCCAACTGCAGCGTCCAAAGCTTTAGAAATGAAGAATGGAGATCTGGTGGACAGTCTCTCATTCGGATCGATGGATTCTACAACTAAGTGTGTAGCATGCGTATTCACAACAATCGAGGGGAGACGACGCTTCGGAGCGACTGGTACAGCTGCCGAAGAAGAGGTTCCACATTCTTGGTCCAGATCATGGTCTAAAGATCGTTTAAGGGTATGAGACTTGGTAGGTTGAGAAGACGAAGGAGAGTCGTTGTCAACGATCATTTGCTCAGGTGACTTGAATTTGGAGCGTTTGTTTTTGGGTTTACCCATGGAAAAAAGGAGAAGGATTCGTCTGCAGACTACTCCACCCACCACCGAGCCCTACAAGGGAGAACTGGAGGTCTGCAAGCCAAGAAAATGACGCTGGACACAGTTCTGGAGCTTATACGTTGCAGATATAGTCCGTTGGCTGTGATCACACGCACTCGGCGGACACTTCGGCCTCCGGGTACCGTCATGCCAACGCCTTTGGCATGATCCCACAGCCCCCGGGCTCACCCTGCCGTGCTATACGACAAAAAAGCCGCTAAAGCCCTGCACACAACTTGGTACAAGACTTCTGACTAGAGGTGGGTTAGTCTCTAGCCTCCCGTTTACAGCGAAGCCGGGGTCGAAGAGGAGTGTTGGCACACAGGAGGCACTTATCCGGTCTCCTGCGACCTCAGCCGCCAGACATCCCATTTCCGCCTCACGGGTCTCCGCACGCGGCAAACATGCAGGTAGGTCTAGCACCCAAACCAGTTAAAAGGAGAAAAGAAATCCAAAGAAGACAAATCCTGGAAGGGAACCTAAACGGAATCTCAGCAACCTACGAACTGAGCGGTTAATATAAAACAGTTAGTGGTGGAGGGTAACAAAACCACAAGACCGGGGTGTTAGTACATAACGTGGTAGCGATTAGGTAAAGTATACAACACGGGCAACTAGCCAGTGGAGAAAATAAATAAAAACGAAAAAGCGAGACACAAGACCAGCTCGGGATCGTGGGGCCGCGACTCCCCAACAGCTGGATGAACAGCCGTCCCTGCAAACACCAACAGCACCAAAACAAAAAACAGGCGGTGGCATGACAACAGATGTTGACCAGTCACAAGGTCAGCTCGGGCCGTGGGGGCGCCGCTCCCCAAATAACTGGAAAACCAGTTATCCCCGTGCGGGGGCGGTTTCGGTGATACTCGCTCCATGACTCCGAGCTCCTACAATCATTCCACGTTGAAAGTCCGTCAAATCGCATTTTTTACCCATCTCGTCACCCAAAAAATCACTTCCACTACTGTCGCAAGCCCTAAGCTTTATCTTTTTATACTAGCCTCGCCCAGTGCCCGATTTACTACATGCGAGGCCCAGGGCACAAAACATTTCCGGGGCCCCCTCCTTATTCTCTATCGACCAAATAATAGTCACTGTGTGCAGAGTAGCAGAATGTAGACGTACATGCGTACGCTGATAGTTTCCAAATCATTAGCAGGTTTGCAGATAGTTTTTGCATGTAGATTAAAAAAATAAAAATGTTAGGCCTATAAACAGCAATTAAAACACTTACTCAACGCTTTACTCAGATTAATATACTTAATTCTGTTTTAACTGAAGAACTTAATTATTTTTCACATCTTCTGAGTTCTTTTGTTTTTACAGACATTTCTGGCCTCTAGATTTTGTCAAGGCCTGTTCTCAATGTATACGAACTGTATTAAAGGTTTTGTTTACACAGAATTTAAATTTTATTGCCAGGTTCCTCTTTCAGTTGCCAATTAAATAAAAATAATTTCCTTATGCATTTTGTAAGTCCAGTATTTTTGAATTAACTTGTTGAAAATCATATTTATACTTTTTGAAGGTTCATTGATAGAACTGTTTTTCTGGATATAAAAACTTTCTTTAATTAATCTCTTGTTTTTATGAGGTTCGTAGTCCAATATTTTGCCATAAAAGTCCATTTTACACACATTGCTACACATTCAATTAGAATGTACTATTTTGTCCTCATTGGAATCTGTAATGTTCTAATAATTATTTGTTTTATTAATTTTCCTTTAAATTATCTTATTCTATTGTTATCATGGTTTGCGGGTTGGCAGCGAGTTTTCTGTTTCAATAGCTGTGTACGCAGATACATTTTATTTTTATACAACTCTGGCTGTGCGGGGACAACTGGTTGATCAGTTGTTTGTGGTGTTAATGACCCCCATAGATTCTAACTATAACAATATATCTATGACAAAATGGATGGACATCTTAATTTTAGTCAATATTGTGGTCTTGCAATGTACTGATTCTTGCATCTAGAACATGAGAACAATGCATCCAACAAAAAATGTGAACTAAAACAAGAAAAAAAAATCCATAGTGACCTTCACTGGACTTCCTCATAAATAGAGATGTGAAGCTGCATAAAAAATTGAAAAAGTGCTATGGAAACTCCTACTTCCAGCTTCCCGGTTTCTACCAAGATCAAATCAGTGCATCATGATCAATATATCGGAAAACTGTAAAACATAAAATTTTGTGTTGATGAGGAAGAGTCTGAGTTATACAAAAAAAAAAAAACACAATTATAATAATCTGAAAAGCTGAGGGGAACACCTAGTCCGGTTCAATTTTTGGTAAATGTGTTGTACTTCGGCGTCCTAAATTATTTGGTCAGAAAAGTTGTAAAATTAAAAAAAAATCATATTAAAGATGTTTAGCGAAAAACTTACCTCCAAGTAGTCCAAGTAGGATGAGTAAACACAAGCTGCGGCGACGACCTGAAGCTTTGCTCCGTTGAAAGGAAGGTTTGCTGCGGCGGGGAATTCATGGGCAGAAGAGTACAACAGGAATCAGGTACGCTCTTGTCAGGAAAGAGTAACAGAATATACTGCTACGCTAAAGAATGTAGTTTGTAATTTCTGTCTCATTTTTTAAAGAAACATGCGGAGATTGTCTTCGTTCTTTGGCATGTGATTCTGTGATACGAAATAGTAAGTATACACATGCCTTTCTTGTTTCTAGAAAAGCGTTAGAGTAGGTGTCGCATTCTCTCTAACGGAAGTTAGATGGCAAGTCTCAAATTGAAAGTTTGATTACGAAATAAAAAAAGCTTCCACAGAGAAATGAGTTCCTACATTCAGCATCAAAGAATCCCATGTGAAAAAAACAAGAAACTGTCCGATTGCGATGCCAAGAATTGACACCGAAATTAACTATTTTCTGTAGCGTAGCACTACACTCTTTCCTGACAACAGCGTACCCGGTTCCTGTTGTACTATTCCGCCCGTGAATGTTCTGGCTGCAGCGATCCTTTCTTTCAACGGAGCACAGCTTCATGTCAACGCCTCAGCGTTGTTTAAAGCCTCCTGCAGCATTTGCTGACTCGTCATACTTGGAGTTCAAGTTTTTCGGTAAACATCTTTAATATTCATTCTAACAATTAAATTTTTTTACCATTTCTCCTTAAATTGCATATTTTAGAATCTGTACGTCACACTTTTTAGAAATTTTACAACTTTTCCGACCAAATAATTTAGGACGCTAAACTACACATTTACCCAATTTTTACCAAAATCTAATGAGCACATAATGACATGAATGTATAAATTGTCCAGTGTCAAACAAAACTGACAATACGATAACAAAGTGCTGTGCTTGGGCACTAGATCATTTTATTTGTAATAACTCAGTTACTATTCTTTATTTTTAGGAATGAATAAAAAGAATTGAAAATTTGCCTCCTATATCAGGACGAAACAGTTGGGTTGAATATTTTTCTTCTACATTTCCTAGATGCAAAGTCATGTATCAGAGAATCATAATTTAAAGACTGTGTCACATCACTCTCCAAAGAAAGCAGAGCTAACGATGCCAGTTTTGTTTGTCGCATGGTTGATCGTAAGGGATTTTTAAGTCTTTTCAGCAAAGAAAATGATCTCTCACTTGTACAATTTGAAATCGGTAATGTCATGAACATTCTAAGTGCAGTCTCAGTGTTCGGAAATGTGGCTTCTAAATTGCTTACCTTCAAAGTTTGCAGCATCTGGGGAATGGTTGCATGCTCCCCCATCATTGAGGAGAATTGCAAAAACTCATCTGCAAACTAGTCGTCAAGGTCATTGCTATAGTATTCATGCAATGCTTTTGCCCCTTCAAAAATTTCTGATCTTGATTTTTTTGTAAAAAATTCAAATTTCTCATTATATTTTCATAAGCACTTTTTCTGCTTGAAAGCTGAGTGACTAAAGCATCACAAAGCACATAATGAACCTGGGTTCTAAATATATCCCTTGCACCGAGTTCTATATGTTCACTGTTACATTCATCTAGGTGTTTATTCTTGGGCACTTTCTTTCTTCGGGAATCATGACTATGGTATTGCACATTTTCAGACACTAATGTTTTAGCTTCCTCTTCATAGACTTCAAAATTTTCCCTCACGAACAGAATGAATTCAATTAACGACTGGAAAATTTTAGGTACTTCAGAAATATTTCCTTTTGGATTCTGGCAAAGTTTGATTTGCACAGTTTAATCTCTGAAGTATTGTGTCCCAAACTACTGTGCTGATCGATATTTCCATTGTTCGCATTTTCTTCAGCAGTGATTTTGCTTCATCTCTTGTCTGTGGAGAATCATCTACATTTTCTGACAGAAATACTAAAACTTTCTCTATTTCACGATAATTTTTCCTCACTGATCATGTAGCTGCATCTGCACACCATCTGGTAACTGACTGACTCTTCAGTGTGAGTGATGAATTTCCATGAGCTTCCTGGACTTTCTCCTGAAGCATCTTCCAACGGTGAGTTGATGCAGAAAAAAATCATAGAGTTTTTTTTTGCAAAAATGTGAAAAAAGAAAGAACTTTACCACAACTATCTATGCTATTCACACCAACTAAATTTAAAGTGTGAGCAGAACATGGCACATATTCCACTAGTGGATTGATTTCCCTAATGCGTGTTTGAACACCAGAATACTTCCCAGACATGTTGCTGGTATTGTCATAGCTTTGGCCTCTGACATTCATAATATCCAAGCCAGCCTCCTGTAGAAAAGATATCATGGTATTTGTAATGTTTTCTGCAGTATGTCCATGGAATGGAATAAATGTCAAAAACCGTTCTTTTGCTTCACAATCTTTGTTGACATACCTTATGATAAAAGCCAGTTGATCTAGGTGTGTAATGTCTGGAGTAGAGTCAACTATGATAGAAAAATATTTTGACATTTTTATTTCATCAGTGATGGCATTAAAAACACGTACAGCCATTAATTCAACAAATTCATCCACACATGTTGAAGATAAGTAACTGGTGTTACCACTTCCTGGATTCCCACATTTTTCCAAGTGTTGAGCTAAGAATGGATCAAATTCTGCAATTAATTCTACGCAGCCTAGGAAATTTCCATTCTGTACTGATCCAATTGTTTCATCATCACCATACATTGGCAACCCACGAACTGAGAGATACTTAACTGTTGCAACAACTCTATGCAAAACATCTTGCCAGTACTTGGATTCATTCCGATACTGCATAACTATCTGACAGTCAATGCGTGCAGAGAAGCATTCATACGTGATGAATAGTCACATACTGCTTGCCTGTGTATGTGTGAATTTTCATGCTCTGTAAGACGTTCACTTGCATGCTTCCAGTCAGAAAAACCTGTGGATCCTAATGCTGTAGTGCTCCTAGCATACAATTTGTATATCCAGCAGAATAGTAAACAAGTTGATGGGGATAAAGAAGCCAGTCGCGTTTTACCTTCTCATTATTTTTTTATTCTGAAAAAATTACCTTCTGTTAGGAAACGTTTTTTACTACATATATCCTTCCCTGTGAATGCCAGCAACTTCAAATCTTGGACTGGTGGATTGCTCAAAAAGCATTCGCGCATTTCTTCTGTAATTTCTCCCCATAAGGCAGGATTCACTGCATTTATAGTGGAACTTGTGCTCTCTTCGTTAGATGAATTCAAAAGATTTCCCAAATTAGGAGCATCTGTGATGTTAGATGGTTCTGAAGTCAGATTACTGGCTTCCAAAGACAAATTACACTCAAGAGACTCACCAGTAGTAAAATTAGAGGAATTTGTAGAACTTTTGGGACCAAGTGAAATATCCAATTTTTTAATGGCAAAACGTTCAATGCTACCATGCTGCAGGTCATCATCCTTCAGTTTCAATTGTTTGGCTTTCCGTTTAGCACTGCCTGATAAATATGTTCGTTTTGACATAATTTAACTGTTAAATAATTCAACTTAAATATATTGTTACAACTAACTAAATTTGATTATATATAAAATTAACATATATTCAACATTCCATCAGACTACAAGAAACGCAACGCAAAATACAACCAACCAAGCCATCGCGTTCGCGGTTACAGTTACGACAATGACAAGCCGTGTGCTGGAAGTTGAAGGATCAGTTGAGTTTAGGTGCTTTCGCAGAAGCAAGAAAAGGTCACGTGAATCAATGGAAGCGATCCTCCTTCTCAATGGACACCTGAAGGTTATTAAACCACTGAAACTCATTAATGGCCACGTGTTTACGTGAAACTCAAACTCACTGCGTGTAAGTACCACATCTATAAACACATGACTCATTATTATACAAAAGTAAACAAAATAAATTTTAAATATACACACACAAAATTCCCATTAACTAAGTACACATTTAATTCAAATTTGGGGGCCCTGGGAACGTGCCCGGTGTGCCCTCCCGTAAATCAGGGCCTGGCCTCGCCCTCTGGTGACAACATCGTGCAGTCATAGCTCATTTGCTTAAAACTGTCAGGTGATCATAATAAAGTGGCCACTCAGTGTATAAGGTGTAGGGGTTTTTTGCGGTGTGTTTTGCTAACGGTGGAAGAAAAAATATGAGTTTTCCGCCAAGAGAACAACTGTTCAACAACGACAATCACCAAAGAGGAAAGACCTTTCGTTAATGCAATTAGTATATGTCTCCGTAACGTCTCACCAACAGACGGGTACCAATCACCTGGGTACGAGTTTTCTAAAATTCAAGTTTAGAAAAATGCCGTGATTGCTTCAATTTGTGAAATAATTTACGAATTTGAAGAGGGGGAAATGTATCGGAATAGTTAGAAGGGGTGAAGATGATGCAAATGTTATATGGAAGTATTCAAACTATATTTAAATTGCAACTTTAGTCATTTTGTGGGCCACCGACAGTGAGAAATTTCCTCCCCAGTCAGAAAGGTGCCAAGCGCCGATCCATTTCGGAGAAAGGCCATTCTCTCGCCGGACCCCACCCACGGACAAAAGGATAGACCCATTATTTCCTCAGCCGTCGGCAAAATCGCTAGCCCACGGGTACAAAGGACCAAGCAATTAAGAATTTCTTGTTACGTCAAACACAGGACGTGTAAGGGAATGGGACAGAGAGGAGGCTTCATGGCGATCTCGAGGAAAAAGTAGGAACAGTTTTGGCTCGAAGGCAGGGCAGGAAGACGACGAGGTAGAAAGAGATTTTCACGCGGGCTTGTAGCCACATAAGATAGGAACAGATTTGGCGGGAAAAGGTAGAGGAGGCCATTCATAACATCCAACTCCCGCTGGAAGTATTTACTATCCGATCTGACCAACCATTATTCCAATATTTCCTCTTCCCCCATCTGATGAATAAAGAAAGATATGTGCAAAAGGAAACATCTGTCATAATGTTCAATTTTTAATTACTTGTTTATTTGCTTCCCTGCTCCAACGACAGGAACCTGCAAACGATTCTTCTGATAAGTTGGCGTCTACCACAATACTTGAAATAAATCAAGCCAACATAAAAAATGGCGACCGCGACAGTTATGGAACAATTGAGGGAAGGCAAAAGTAGTTGAAAAAAAAAAAGAAAAATCTGTCATTACCCCCCCCCCCACCCCCCACCCCCCACCCCTACCTGTGGATATCTTACAATGAACATTTCATTCCGACGAATTCTCTAGTGCAAATACTGGATTACGAGTATTTCCTGCGAAGAACACCTCATCAGCTATTCTGTAAGTACCTATTTTATGACTCTTTTGTACAACAGAAAAACACGTACCAATTTATACTGAAACAGAAAAACTACAAAGTCTGAACTTTTATCTAAAATAATCTACCAATTCTATTTATATATTGAAGACCTTTACTACTCAATTATTTTCATGCGCTATTCAAAATGTCAGATCATCAAGACAACACTGAGAAAGACCAACAAGCAATACCTGATCCATATCGCATTCCTGCATTATTAGCAAGTTGCTCACCGCTAATAGCGAACTATGATCCTGCAGATAAAAATTTTACAGCTGCACATTTCTTTCAAAGTTTGGAAGACATCGCAAACTTAGCACAGTGGCGCGATATCGACAAAATTATTATTGCTCGTACAAAGCTTCGTGGAGCAGCAGCTCAATTTCTCAGCCTAAACCCCGTGCTACGGAGCACTACAGATTACTTAATTATCAAAACAACATTATTACACAGATTTGAAGATGAACAACCGTTAGCTGTGAGATTGTCAGCTCTTTCAAACTGCCACCAGAGAGAAAAGGAATCTATGAAGGAATATGCAACTAGATTAAATGCAGTTGCCGGCGACTATTTAAGAGAAAATCCGAATGACCCCCCGCAATTCAGAAATCTGCATGACCAAACAAAACTAGGCCAATTTTTGCAGAGCCTAAAACCTTCACTACGTAGGTGGGTGCTATCAAGTAACCCCAAAAATTTTCAAGATGCAGTTACTCGTGCCACACAAGAGGAAACTCTTCCGCCAGCCCCTGTTGCAGCACTATCTCTTCCAACAGAAGACATCCCAAGAAATACAAGCCAGAGAAAATCTCCTACAATAGAAATGCCTTCATTACATGAATCCAGGTACAACAGCTTACTAAAAAGATTGGATACAACTGATGACATAATCAGAATCCTTACCCACGAAATTAAAGATCTGAAAATAAAAAATGCTACCCAACAAGAAGAATCACACAGGAATAGAAATAGATCTCGTGACAGAATGCCGATACCAGAACATCATACACGTAGAAACAGATCAAGAGACAGATATCAAAGATACCGCCCAGAACATTCAGCTACCAGATTGTGTTGGAACTGTAATTCACCAAACCATTTAATTTATAATTGCAGCCAACCTCGAAATCAATTCCATGAGTCAACAAATGTTCACAATAGTCCACAGACTAATTCTCAAAGAAATTGGAGACGTCCAAGTACTCCACCCCCAGCCCAGCAAAGAAGAGAACACGGAGGTACAATACCTAAAGAAAATTCAAAAGTACACTTCAGTAATACTAGTCCAAAATATTTAAATCAGTAGCGACAGAGTTTACGGGCCAGAATTCTGTCGTTTACACATCGGCTACTAATTCATATGCTACAATAGATATGAAAAAAGACCCACTACCCTTAATTTCTGCAAAAATTGGGGATGAAAATATTTCTGCCCTAATAGATACTTGTTCCATGCTTTCACTTTTATCACCATCTCTAGCAAAAAAACTAGAAGGAAATCCAAATTTACAGGAAATAAATTCAACAGTTATGATTCGAAGAATCACAGGAGCACAATGCCCCACGGCAGGGTGTTTCTTAACAAATATCAAAGTTAATGATGTACAGATTCAACATCCTATGTTCATCACTCAACTCGATTTTATTGATTATGATGCAGTAATCGGTTACGACTTCCTCAGTCAGCACTTAGTCACCATAAAACTTCCTGAAAATGAAATCACCATAATCCCTAAAACCACAGTAGAATCACAAAAATCCTTCAATGTAAACAAAACGATTAAGCCTGATTCCATAGGAAAAAATGCCAAAAAAATCTGTATACCTCCTAGATCAATGCAATGTTTACTTATTAGAGATACGGAAAAAAGAAACGACAACACCGAAGTATTAATTCAACCACTAACACACAGGTTGGAAGAACACATACACATAGCTTATTCAGCAAATGTGAGTAATGTAAAAGGTCTCTACAATGTTTTAGTAGTCAACACGTCACATAACACAACTTGGATAAATAAAGGAAAGAAAGTTGTTCACATTGAAGAAATTGTCGAAACTCCGGTAAATGCGGCATTAAAGGAAGATAAATTAAGTAACCAACCCAAGAAATTGGATTTGAGTGCATTTGATTTATCACATATCCCACCAAACCAGAGAAATACTATAGAGAACTTGCTAATAAATTATGCAGATATTTTTGCAACCTCTTACAAAGAACTGGGAATAACAGATATTATACAGCACCAAATCAAACTCAATTCTGATATTCCTACCTATTCGAGACCCTACCGCACTCCACTAGCACTCAAAAATGAGATGTGCCGACAAATTAATGATTTAAAAGATGCAGGTATTATAGAGCCAACTACAAGCCCATTTTAGAGCCCCGCTCTATTAGTTAAGAAAAAGACCAAATTTCCTATAGACTTGTATTGGATTACCGAAGACTCAATCTTATTACTCAAATAGATAGATATTCATTACCACTTATGCATGATATCATCGATAACTTAGGCGAAACCCGTTTCTTCAGCACCATTGATTTAAACTCCGGATTCCTACAGATCCCATTGGCGCCTGAAGATATCCATAAAACTGCATTTTGTACAGAATTTGGCTCCTTCGCCTTCAAAAAGATGCCCCAAGGTCTCTGCAATGCAAGTAGCACATTTCAAAGAGCCATGGACTTACTGTTAGCCGGACTCAAAGAGCATCATATTTATGCATTTGAAGATGACATCCTGATTGCCAGCACTACATTTGATGAGCATATCGAAAGATTAAAAATGACCTTCGACAGATTAAGGGAACATAACCTTAAAATCAACTCATCCAAATGTCATTTTCTAAGAGAAAAATCACATACTTGGGTCACCAAATCAGCCCAAGAGGAATTCAACCGGATCCCAATAACATAGCAGCCATACAGAAATTGCCAACCCTAACTTCTGTGAAAAAGGTACAGAAAATTGTAGGAGCTATAAACTACTACAGAAACCACATTCGACAATTCTCAAATATTATAGCCGCACTCACTGATCTTACAAAACATAAATGAAAATTTCAAAAATTTCAATGGTCAGAAGAAGCTGAAACAGCATTTCAGAAAATAAAAGAAATATTATCAACAGAGCCCCTTCTTCACCATCCCTCATCACACAGAACATTCCATTTATTTGCAGATTCAAGTTCTAAAGCCTTAGGAGCAATTCTACAGCAGCCATATGATGAAAGAAATCTAAAACCAGTTAGCTATGCCAGCCGAAAACTAAACCAATCAGAACAAAATTATTCCACAACAGAAAGGGAATGCCTTGCATTAATTTGGGCTGTTAATAATTTCAGACCGTATCTTTATGGAAAGCATTTTGTTCTGCATACGGATCATAAGCCAATCACTTACCTACTCACAAAAAATAGTTCAAATTTCAGACTCAACAAATGGCAAATACAACTACAAGAATATGATTTCGAGATAAGACACATCAGTGGAAAAGAAAACGTCTTGACAGACTGCCTCTCCAGAAATGTAAGTTCAGCGACAGCTGAAGCAGTTGATTTATCCCAGAAAAATTGTCTGATGAAGAAATCAGAACACTGCAGCGACAAGACCCTTACTGGAAACCCATAATGGAATAAATAGAAGGAAACTCACAAAGAAATACCCAACAGAGGGAATGACTTCTATTTCCGAGACAAGGGAATATTATATCACTATTCGACTCCATATCCATCACAAGTCCGACAAGGGGTGATAGAACAACTTTGTGTTCCGAACTCTTTGATAACTGCTGTTATGAAAGAAATGCATGATTCCTTGTTAACCAACTGCCACCTTGCATTCGATAAAACATTACAGCTAATCAGAGAAAGCTATTTCTGGAATAATATGTATGTGTATATACAAAATTTCGTATCTTCTTGCCAACAGTGTCTCATTAGAAGAAGTTATAAACCGAAGCAGAAAGCCCCCCTACAAAGAATGCCACCTACTGACAGGCCATGGCAAAGGCTGCACATTGATATTTTTGGACCGTTGCCAAGGAGCGACGAAGGCAATATTTATGTTTTGACTATGCAGGATGCATTCACAAAATTTCCTTTAGCATATCCCATCCCAGATCAAAAGGCACAGACAATGCCAAAATTTTATTAGAACAAGTCATTTGTTTCTTTGGCGTCCCTGATACTTTGGTCAGCGACAGGGGATCCAACTTCTTATCAGGAACAATGAAAAATCTCTGCGAAAAGTTACAGATAAAGTATTCTCACAGTTCATCCTACCATGCGCAAGCAAATGGTCTGATAGAGAAATTTCACAGAATTTTGGCTTCCATGCTAAGCCATTTCATCAATAAAAACCATACAGACTGGGATAAATTAATTCCACTAGCCCTTATTGCCTACAGAACATCTAATCACAAGAGCACTGGTGATACACTCTCCTTCTTATTCTTAGCAAGAAATATCAAATCTCCTTTCGCTCTAATTCCACCTAGAACGAGAAAAACATATTTCTCAACAGAAGATTATGTGGAAAACATAACTGACACAATGACAACAGTGTACAACTTAGTTAAAGAAAACATCCAAAAGGCAGCAGAAAATCAAGAAAAATACCAAATGAAAACAGCCACAAACAAAAACTTCAAACTAGGCCAGCAAGTATTCCTATATACTCCAAAAATTGATCCAGGTAAATCAAGTAAACTAAGCCAAACATAATCAGGGCCGTATCGAATAGTCCAGATCATCGGACAGACAAACGCCGACCTACAATTAGTGGAAAACCTGAACATTAAAGTAATGGCACACTTTGACAGGATATTCCACTACCCCAAAAGAAAAGAACACCCAGAAAATTATCTGGAAGAAAAAGGCTCCGCTGACGACGCAGAACAACACCAGCAGCAAACAACACAGGTGAGTGAAGAATCCTCAGGAAGTGGCGAACAACCATGTTCACACATTTGGGAAAATGAGCCTATGCAAAATCCAACACAGCAGTGCGATGCTCAAGTACTATTACCGACCCCACTGATTGACAGAATCTATGTCCTACAGGGCAGAAGACTACCTCGATTAGTAGAACATCGTAATGAAGAAATTAACACGCCGCAAGATACCGGAAATGACTACGACCTTCGCCTAAGAAATGTTTTCGGAACAACAATGCCACGGCGATAAGACTTCTTGTCCCGTCCATTCATAGCGCACAGGTGAAAACTCGCAAGTGAAACTTTTGTGAATCAAGTGATTAAGGGAACGGAAAGCAAAGCATACAAAACCAGCATTTGTTTTCACTCCATTGTGCAGTCCACAGTATGGTGCTAAACTCTCAAAATAACCACTTACATTTTGTGATACAATTGCATCGACACATACGAAACTTTTATTTTTCATGCTTTATCATTTTAGTGTGAATTTGAACACAAAAACATTATGCAAAGCAAACTGTACATATGTGTAAATTCTGCACAGAACTTTAAAATTCGCACTTCATCCTTTTTACAAATATTCAAATTTGTGTATTCCATCGGTACACTAAGAAATTCTACCTCACACCATATGTGAACATTCGCATTTGTGTATTTTACATAACCAAGAGAAACTTTGTTATCCTACATCAAAAATCGCACAATCTTTCAATAGAACTTTAAATTCATAACCTAAATAATTCATCGAATCAATAGCTTCAGAGTTCAAAATGCAAATATAAAAAGAAAAGTATATGGCTTAACATTTTTTCTTTAAAATTTTATGTAACTTAATAGCTTAGGTATAGAAATTTCTAATTTACTTGAAAATATATGATTAGGTGTAAAACGTTATTGCAATCGCATCGAGGCACATGTGTTGTAATGGGTATAGAAGTTCAGAGTTATTTTTACAAAAAAAAAATGCAGCGTAATGTATGAATTGTAAAGAATTAAATAATGCACAGTGATATTGAAAAGTAAGAAATGTTGTAATACAGCGAAATGTTTATAATGTCAGGATTTCAGCGAAATGTGAAAATAATATGCGCGTATGAAACGAAATGCAGCGAGAAAAGTTTATGTATATTCATCGATTGCCTCATATTCATCGAGTAATTTAATTTTGCATATGTAATACTGTATTATAGAACCTAGCTTAATATTTTACATAATTTCACTATACGTTGTATTTTAATCTGCAGAACCTAATGTCGCATCATGTTACAATATTTAAATACGAAAAAATTCAGCAAACTCATTATTGTCGCGAAATATGTATTCCAAGCTTGCATGCTTGAAGCCCCATCATATGTGATACCTCAGCATGCAGGTAAACCCTCTCCTTCAAAATATGTATTCGCCCCTCCTTCAAAATGTCAGGTAAACTTCCAGCGGAGGACCCCCCCCCCATTTATGCTGCGCCGCAAGCGTACGCATCATACTCGTTCGAAGGGAAAGATGTTATATGGAAATATTCAAACTATATTTAAATTGCAACTTTTGTCATTTTATGGGCCAACGACAGTGAAAAATTTCCTCCCCAGTCAGAAAGGCGCCAAGCGCAGATTCATTTCGGAGAAAGGTCATTCTCTCGCCGGACCCCACCCACGGACAAAAGGATAGCCCCATTCTTTCCTCAGCCGTCGGCAAAATCGCTAGCCCATGGGTACAAAGGACCAAGCAATTAAGAATTTCTTGTTACGCCAAACACAGAACGTGTAAGGGAATGGGACAGAGAGGAGGCTTCATGGCGATCTCGAGGAAAAAGTAGGAACAGTTTTGGCTCGAAGGCAGGGCAGGAAGACGACGAGGTAGAAAGAGATTTTCACGTGGGCTTGTAGCCACATAAGATAGCAACAGATTTGGCGGGAAAAGGTAGAGAAGGCCATTCATAACATCCAACTCCCGCTGGAAGTATTTACTATCCGATCTGACCAACCATTATTCCAATATTTCCTCTTCCCCCCATCTGATGAATAAAGAAAGATATGTGCAAAAGGAAACATCTGTCATAATGTTCAATTTTTAATTACTTGTTTATTTGCTTTTTTTTTTTTTTTTTTTTTTTTTTTGATTGGAGGTTTAACGACCACCGTGAGCAACTCAATGGGCTATAAGCAGTCGCCCGTCCCTAATTTAGGGTCGCTGGTTCCAGGGAAGGGAGAGAGCCAGTGCCGTAAGACAAACACAACATCCATGCCTCACCGGGATTCGAACCCGGACCCCTTTCGGACGAATGATCAGAGGCCAACGCCTTAGACCACTGCGCCACCGGGGCGGCTTATTTGCTTCCCTGCTCCAACGACAGGAACCTGCAAACGATTCTTCTGATAAGTTGGCGTCTACCACAATACTTGAAATAAATCAAGCCAACACCAAATCGCCGCCCCGGTGGCGCAGTGGTCTAAGGCGTTGGCCTTTGATCATTCGTCCGTAAGGGGTCCGGGTTCGAATCCCGGTCAGGCATGGATGTTGTGTTTGTCTTACGGCACTGGCTCTCTCCCTTCCCTGGAACCAGTGACCCTAAATTAGGGACGGGCGACTGCTTATAGCCCATTGAGTTGCTCACGGTGGTCGTTAAACCTCCAATCAAAAAAAAAAAAAAACAACACCACCAAATCCTGAAAATCAGGCATTAAAACTGAACAGAAGGGAACGAAACTGCATGGGTACGAGTTTGCTGGGCACCAATTTGCAGGGTACCAATCTCCCGGGTTCCATTATTGGATTATTCAACATTGTGTGTAAATATATTTATATTGTCTAGCATAGGCGTTGACTTCGTGGGTTCGAACCCCTAATATTTTTGCGCGTATTTCGTGGAAAAAATACACGTACGCATATGTGCATAAATTTTGGTTTTCGTTATCAATTCTTCAAGGTTTTTATTGCTCATTCCCCGTTTACTATATATAAAAAGTGTGTATAGAAATTTCCCCCTCGGACTGTTTATTGTGCCTCAAAAAAAGAATTAGTGTTTGTTCGCGCTCATAAAATTTGACGCGACAGACAATACCTCAAATATCATTGTTTAAGAGCATTTAAATCTGCCTCCTTTAGAAAATTCTTCGGTTTGTCTGGGTTCCCACAAAATACAAAAGTCTAGCTCTACAATCGGAGACGAGAACCGATTCGAGGCCATAGTGATAAAGGCGGAAATATGTTGTACAGTCAGTTGACCCGCCCTATCTTCAGTCAGTCAGGGAACAAGAAGGTTAGAAGAGAGAGAAGATGGCATCAGCAACCGCTGATGAAGCCAAGTGTGATCATCTGGTTTCTTAGGCCCTCCGGGGGGTGAGATTCAGTGGCGTGACGTCACTTACTGAACACCAATTGCTAAAGACCTGTGCTGGAGCACAGGCTGATAGCAGCCGTCATAATTTTGTTTATTTTTTTTAGAAAATCTTAAACAGTATTTCTGTAACTTTTTGCAAATTTTTAGTTACGTGCATGTATATTTCGGTCTCATTTCTTCCTGACTGTACATGATGCAAAAGTGCCTCTAAAACCTCTTCAAAGTCAACGATTTCCCCATAGTTATAGTACAGCCCAAGTTGGGTATCCTGGACATGCACAGCTGATACGAAGTAGAGCCCACGGAAAACGCAGGGCGCCGGGCTGTTGTCATGTCCTCTCCCTTCTAACCTCCTATTTCAACTCAGAAGTCGTTTGAAGAAAAAAAACTTGGAATTTTTAAAATTGGTAAAAAAAACCCTCAAAATATATCTTACATGTTTTAGTTACTTTTATAAGACAATTGAGTTGAAAATTTACATAGTATCTGTGTATTGTATATAATAATGCCGCGCCCACAAAAGCAAAATAAATGAAATAAATAATTATCTAGAGAAAGAAAAATTCTGTAATTAACTATAATTTGCTTCATTTTAGCATTTCAGGCGTCTTATTGTGCCAGATAATCTTACTGAATGAAATTTAAATTAGACTTAAATACTTTGAAAAATGCATTGGTAATTCGATTAAAAATTTCCGGAGCCCCCAGTAATTTTTTAAATTCGGTGCCTGTGTTGTCTAGTGTTATATAAGTGAAAAACATCCAGTAAGGATTCAATTAAAGTGTCAAGTTTATGTGGTTGCATTTCCTTTAAGTCATGACATACTATTTTTAAGCTATTTTCAGCGAATGATAAGGACCTTTATTTTTCATTTATTAATATCATTTTATTGACAGATCAATAGTTTGCTTCATGTATTGATTAATAAATGGTAAGATAATTGCAACAAAACATTTATTTTGTGGTAAATTGTTCTTCCGACTTTTGACTTAAAATTTCTTTTTCCACAAAACGGAAAAATGCGCCTCGTCACTGGGTGTAAAAATAGCTCATAATTCCCAAAGCCATCTGGATTTGGGCGGTGGAACTAATGAAGAAGCATTAATATATATATATATATAGTTAAGTGTTTCATCTCCCCCTTGTTCAGGAGGGAAGCAATCTTAGTATGTGCCCGTCGCATTGTGATTCCTTCCCCACGAGACTACTTCCTTAAAAGAGGACAATGGGTTTGGTCTTTAAAAGTAAACCACAGCAAGTAAACATTTGGAGATGGAGTGGTTGATTTACTATTGTTTCACAGAACGACGCAATGTGGAGGAGGTAAAAGAGCGTAAAAACTCAGGGCTATTGGTACGAAGGCTGGTTCTTTTAGCGAAACACACTTTGCTTCCCGACGAGGGAGGCTGTGGCATAGTTGCGGTGCCGTCTCTCTTCGCAAGAGTAATCTAATCCTCTCCGATATCTAAGCGCACGAAGCAAGCGTGGGAAGGAATTAAATCCATGTTTATACCCCAGTAAATCCAACGAACATCACTGAAACACATTAAAACAGAAGGAATATTTGTTTTGAAATCATTAAGCAGAATATTTCATATTCGAAGATTTAAAAGCTAAAATTATCAGCTTCCAATGCGAAAATAATCCTCGGATTAAGAAAAATTGGGCCTTCTTGAAAAGGCATATTATGCTTCCATTGCGATAATAATCCTCTGATTAAGAAATATAGGGCTTTCTTGAAAGGGCAAAGAATTTTGTCCATTCTGGTGTAGTATAGCCTAGAATCAATATGAATTTCGTCAAAGCTTAAAACATAAAGCTTTACAGAGCGATTTAACCTTTCACAGCTTTTTCCCCCCATCAACAAAAGGACATCGTGTTGAATGTCTGGATTACGGGTAAATTTTGCGCACCATCTTTTCAAAGTAATGGAACGATGTTTTCCCCTCCAAAAGTCATATATGATTTTCCTAAAGAGAGCTCTTATTACTATGCATTTCGATACATCTTCAGGCGCCCATTTTATCCACTGCTTCCTTTCGTAAGATCACTTGGGCGTCGTAAACATATCATGGATACTTTTACTTAATTTTTCCAACGTACTATAGTTTATCTTAATTTCTTTTAATTGCTTCTTGACTTGGATAATTTGTTTTGACCAGAACCTTGTAATGATGTATGTCTTTCTGATTTGTGCAGAGATATTTAATAATCTCGCGTTTCTCATTCTTTAAAGCACCTAATAAACTTTCAAGATCAGATATTTTTTCCTGCAGTCTTATTACTCTGCTTCATCTTTTCACATTTCAAACATACATGAAGTTGCGGAATTACTACCTTGTTTTGTCCTAAATGGAATCTACCCCGCCGCTGATACCGGATTTTTTTAATTTAAAGTTTTAATTCGATCCCAAGCACTTTCTAAAATTTTTGGTCTCCGGTAAACCGTCACACACGAAAACTGCCACACATCTTTCAGCAACTTGGAAAACTTCCACCTGCAAAGGTACCGAGCAAAAATTGCTGTTCGTCCGAGGAACACTTTGAATGTGTGTCAGTTTTCCCAGTTTTCGAATTATGTGTGGCAGTTTTTCAAAGTGCCTAATGACGGGAAGGAGTTCTTTTGTTTGTCGGAATTTTCATGCCGGTTAATACGAGTTTACGGCAACTAGCCACAAAAGTTCAACGGGGGGGGGGGGGGGGATATGAATAAAGATCGCCGTTTCTCGGCATATTTTTTTTGAGAGTGGAATTGGGAACTCCAAAGAATTTCGAGAAAACGTTCTACGTAAGGCAAGCGAGAACTGCACTTTAATTTGAAGAAACACTGTAAACTGCCGAAAATTTGAAAAATTTATATGGGGCCCCCTCGACCCCGGGTGCCCCACCCATTCCCAAAACCCTCTACGGTTTAATTTAGAGCACCATGAGATAGTATACCAAATTTGGTGGTTCTAAATTGAAAACTAGATTTTACGAAAATATTGTTTGGGGGCCCCTCGACCCCGGGCTGCGACCACTTCCAAAAACCGTCACCGTCTAAGTTAGAGCACCATGAGGTAGTACATCAAATTTGGTGCTTCTAAATTGAAAACTGTAGAATTTTGTAGGGGCCACTAAAGTCCAGGCCCCGACCCGTTCCAAAAAGCGTCTGCCGTCTAAGTTAGAGCACCATGAGATAGGATACTAAATATGATTGTTGTATATTGAAAACTGTAGGTTTTACGAACATTTTCTGGGAGGCCCCTTCGGACTGGGCCTTCACGCGTCACCTTCTAAGTTAGAGCACCATGAGGTAATACACCAAATTTGGTGGTTGTAAATTGAAAACTGTAGATTTTACGAAAATTTTGTGTGAGATGAGAGATTAATTAGTGCCCCCTCTTGAAATATTTTGATAAGTGCCCCATACTAGTCTTCTGCAAATTAAATTAGTGTCTGAACGAATTTTTCCTACCAAAGATCAAATGTTTAGAAAAATACAAAACAAAAAAAATGAAAAGAAAAAAAGCCGTTTAATTAATGCCCCATCTTGAAATGTTTTGGCTCGCGATTTTATGGCTTGCGATGTTTTGTCACCGGGGGATGTTTTGTGCCCTCGATGTTATGACTGCGATGTTTTGTCACCGCGATGTTTTGTGTCCGCGATGTTATGGCTGGCGATGTTTTGTGTCCGCGATGATATGACTTGCGATGTTTTGTCACCGCGATGTTTGACCTGCGATGTTTTGACGTGCAACGATGCCCCTTTGCCTCCAGGGCATTCTTCAAAGTGCTTGAAGTCTCGGAAGTTCATTATTTCTTGTTTCTCCAGAGAACTTGTGATGATGTAAAGAAACATTTAATAAATGATAAAGAGTATTTTAACTTGCTTAACCGACGCGGCTTAAAATAACTGTCGTTAATGCCATGTCAGTAGCATACATTATCTTCCGGAAACCTCTGTCCAAAAAGTATGAAGATTTATTTTTTAAATCCAATGCTCAGCATTCCCTAATTCTACAAGTAACTTTTTTTCTTGATTGGAGGTTTAACGACCACCGTGAGCAACTCAATGGGCTATAAGCAGTCACCCGTCCCTAATTTAGGGTCACTGGTTCCAGGGAAGGGAGAGAGCCAGTGCCAAAAGACAAACACAACATCCATGCCTCACCGGGATTCGAACCCGGACCCCGTTCGGACGAATGATCAGAGGCCATCGCTTAGACCACTGCGCCACCGGGGCGGCCTACAAGTAACTAAAATGTTTTATGAGAAAGTAAAGACGTCTCCTTTTTCAGCAAATGCATTCAATGTAAAAGTGGATTTCTTTATTTTTTTTTCAGCAAATTTATTAAATCGTTTGCAAACATATGCTTGAAGTTTCAGCTGATGGCAAAGTCAGTGCTTCTGATGAAAAAAAAAAAGTTAAAAAAAATAAGCGTCAGTAAATGAACTGCACAATGGAAATACAAATAACTTCTTTGTTATTGAAACCAGGGGTACAGAAATTTTTTGGCGAGGGGATGCATTTTTATGTAAGTTGATGCATAAAAATGCAACGTAAGTTGATGCGTAACACGTCAAAACATCGCAGGTCAAAACATCGCGGTGACAAAACATCGCAAGTCATAACATCGCGGGCACAAAACATCGCAGGTCAAAACATCGCAAGTCATAACATCGCGAGCCATAACATTTCAGGATGGGGCATTAATTAAACGGCTTTTTTTCTTTTCATTTTTTTTCTTTTGTATTTTTCTAAACGTTTGATCCTTGGTAGGAAAAATTCGTTCAGACACTGATTTAATTTGCAGAAGACTAGTATGTGGCGTTTATCAAAATATTTCAGGTGGGGGCACTATTTAAACTCTCATCTCATACAAAATTTTCGTAAAATCTACAGTTTTCAATTTAGAACCACCAAATTTGGTGTACTACCTCATGGTGCTCTAACTTAGAAGGTGACGATCTTTGGCACGGGTGGAGGCCCGGTCCGAAGGAGCCCCCTACAAAGTGTTTGTAAAATCTACAGTTTTCAATATACAACAACCATATTCAGTATCTTATCTCATGGTGCTCTAACTTATACGGCAGACGATTTATGGAACGGGTCGGGGTCCGGGCTGTAGTTCGTAAAATCTACAGATTTCAATTTAGAACCACCAAATTTGGTATACTACCTCATGGTGCTCTAACTTAGACCGTAGACGGTTTTTTGAAAGTAGGAGGCCCTGGTCAAGCGGGCCCTATACGCAATATTCGTCAAATCTACAGTTTTCAATTTAAAACCACCAAATTTGGTATACTATCTCATGGTGCTCTAACTTAGACCTTAGATGGTTTTTGGAACGGGTGGGGCCCGGGGTCTAGGGGCTCCATAGGACATTTCGCCAACCCTACAGTTTTCAATTTAGAACCACCAAATTTGGGATACTCCCTCATGGTGCTCTAACTTAGACTGTAGATGGTTTTTGGAAAGACCCGGGGTCAAGGGGCCCCAATACGCAATATTCGTATAATCTACAGTTTTCAATTTAGAACCACCAAATTTGGTATACTATCTCATGGTGCTCTAACTTGGACCATAGAAGGTTTTTCGAACGGGTGGGGGCCCGGTGTCTAGGGCGCACCATATAAAATTCTCGGCTGTTTACGGTTTTTCTTCAAATTAAAGTGCAGTTCTCGCTTGCTTTACGTAGAACGTTTTCTCGAAATTGTTTGGTGTTCCCAATTCTACTCTAAAAAAAATGCCAAGAAACGGCGATCTTTATTCATACCCCCCCCCTTGAACTTTTGTGGCTAGTTGCCATAAACTCGTATGAACCGGCATGAAAATTCTGACAAACAAAAGAACTCCTTCCCGTCATTAGGCACTTTGAAAAACTGCCACACATAATTCGCAAACTGGGAAAACTGACACACATTCAAAGTGTTCCTCGGAGAACAGTAATTTGTTCTCGGTCCCATAATGAAAGCATGTGGCAGTTTTCCAAGTTGCTGAAAGATGCGTGGCAGTTTTCGTGTGTGGTGGTTCACCGGAGACCAAGAATTTTAGAAAGTGCTTGGGATCGAATTAAAACTTTAAATTAAAAAATCCCGTATCAGCGGCGGGGTAGATTCCATTTAGGACGAAACAGGATAGTAATTCTGCAACTTCATGTATGTTTGAAATTTGAAAAGATATAGGAGAGTAATAAGACTGCAGGAAAAAATATCTGATCTTGAAAGTTTATTAGGTGCTTTAAAGAATGAGAAACGCGAGATTATTAAATATCTCTGCACAAATCAGAAAGACATACATCATTACAAGGTTCTGGTCAAAACAAATTATCCAAGTCAAGAAGCAATTAAAAGAAATTAAGAGAAACTATAGTACGTTGGAAAAATTAAGTAAAAGTATCCATGATATGTTTACGACGCACAAGTGATCTTACGAAAGGAAGCAGTGGATAAAATGGGCGCCTGAAGATGTATCGAAATGCATAGTAATAAGAGCTCTCTCTAGAAAAATCATGTATGACTTCTGGAGGGGGAAAAACGTCATCCCATTACTTTGAAAAGGTGGTGCGCAGAATTTAACCGTAATCCAGGCATTCATCCTTTTGTTGATGGGGGAAAAAGGCTATGAAAGTATAAATCGCTCTGTAAAGTTTTATGTTTTAAACTTTGACGAAATTCATGTTGACTCTAAGCTATACTACGACACCAGAATGGACAAAATACTTTGCCCTTTCAAGAAAGCCCAATTTTCTCTCCTTTTGTCGTAGATCTCCGACACAAACCATTGGCCAAGTATTCCATTAATCTTGATATTCAAAAAGTGTAGGGTTTTCACTATCAAGGTTCGTTTTTCTATTGTTAGTATATAGAATAAATTTCTTAGGCTTGCTCGAAGAAATATCTATTGTTAAAAATAGCGCCAAAACAACCCCACGCAGAAAACTACAGTTGCCTGTGTCGGAACATTTGCAAGATCAGTTACGTGACGAGTTGTGGTCTCAGTGTTCCGCTAGTTAATTCCTGTAGTAGACAGTGAAGAGTTCACACGTGTTTCTGTAACCCAGTATGGATTTCAAATTGAAGCAAAGAGCAGCTACAAAATTTTGCGTACGTTTGAGTAAAACCGCCACAGAAAAGCACGAAATGAGTAAAACAGGCTGTAAGGAAGATGCGTTGTCCCGTGCAAGAGGTTTTGAGTGGCACAAGAAATTTGTGAATACGGTGAAGAGTGTCCGGAAGATGCGCCACGCTCCGGTAGGCCTTCAACATCGACTACGGTGGTTAATATCAGTGCCATCGAGATATTTCTGCGCGAATACCGCCGAATGACCTTAGAGAAGGTTACTAATGTGGTGCAAATGTCCGTTGACGACACTGAAAAACTGGTTGGGGTTCCGAAAAGTCGATGCAAAGTGGATTTCCCACTTGCTCACGGATGAATACAAGACAAATATTGTTATCACTTTTCAATGGAAGTGTCAGGTACGACGTGAGCCACACTATTTGGATTGAGTCGTCACATGTGGTGAAAACGTTTTTCATCATTTCGATCCAGAAACAAAACAACAGAGTATCTAATGGAAACACCCACAGAGTCTTCGATCCAAGAAAGCAAAGGTTCATGCAAGTACAGAGAAGATATATTCCCTTCGACAAAAAGGGAATTGTGTATGACCTTGCTGTTCCACAAGGAAAAACAGTTATTGGTGCCTGTTATTTTGGAATTTTTAAAAGTCCTCTGCGGGAAAAAATACCCAAAACGACCTGAATAGATACAGGCTGGTTAGATTTTGCTTCAAGATAATGCCCCTGCACGTCATGCTTAGCTTATCCAGCAGGTTATCCAAGATCTGGGCATAGAAATGATAAAGCACTCTCCTTATTCACCGGACTTGGCGCCGTGCGATTTCCACCTATTCCCTTAAGTAAAAACAACTTCGTGGGGATCGGTTTACATCAAATACTGAGCTAAACAAGGCTGTAATGGGTAACCTTAACTACATGTCTAGGAAGGGCTCCGAACACACCTACCCGGATGTGGATAGAAAGGTGGGACCGGTGCATTCAGGTAGAGGAAGAACACTTCGAAAGTGTTTAATTGTACGTTAATTTATTGCATTACACTTCTGCCCCACGTAAAATCAGTCTCATTACTTTTGTACGACCCTGACATACTAGCAGTTATACCCGCTCTCCGGACGGTAAATTAATGAAATCATTTTTGAACATAAAATTAGAGAAAGAGGAAAGTAATTAAGGGACAGCAAAGTAATTAAGATTTGACGTAAAATGGAGCAGGTTTTGGCAGTCCTTAATTTGAAATCAAAATTTCATGGTATTTTACAGCATTTCAAAGTTTCTAGTATAATGGTATTTTAAACCTAGCAGCATTTTGAACACTAAAGTTAAGCCTCACTTTTGAATTTTTTGGTTTTCAGAGTTTTATAGTTGTAGAAGTGACAGCAAAATTCAAGCAGACAATATTCCAAAGCCGCAATTTAGATTTTCTTTTTCCTGAATTTCCTGGGTATCAGGACCTTGACTTCTCAGCATGCCAATTTTCAGATCTCTGGTTCATTTAGAAGTAGTCGAACAATTTGCGAAAAGTTCAAACGCACAATGTTCCAAAGTCGCTGTTTTTATTTTTATTTTTTTTAATTTTTTTTTGGACTTTTCTAGGTATACGTACGTTAAGACCTATCAGCACACTAATTTTCAGATCTCTAGGTCATTTAGAAGTGGTCGAACAATTTGCTTACGGAATTAGAAGGTTTATGAGACTCCCATGATCGGGAATCAGATGTAGATTTGGAAGGGTGAATTCTTGCAATGGCGCACTCAGAAGTGTGACCCAAAAACCAGGGCCCACCCACATGAGGTATCACTTTGTTATAGGTGTACTTATTTTTAATATATTTGTTGAAATTTTAAAATATATATTTAACCATAACTGGAAATGACCTTTTATATGTCGAATATATTTTCATTTGTTCGCATTAGTTTAGAAGATATTTTCGTCGGGGTATTTTCATTTGCAACTTCAATATTTTGGGATACCCCATAAAGAAATCCGGAATGAGCCACTGAGCTCTTGGTAACATGTGATTGACCCTGGTAAAGTACTTTTATGTGTCGGAACAAAGCGTTTACAAGGCCCGTTGTGATTGGGGCGTAGGAGAACTGGCCATCCGGATAAGTGCCCATCATAAAAAATTTAAGTGGCCGTATAAAAATTGCGTTCTTGACCGCTTCGTGGTTGGTTATCTGAGTCATATAAAGTTTCCGCAATTTCGTGTTTTCTTAATTGCGATAATTAATGTAATTCTTTATAAAATGTTTATGATGTACAACTCAACAAAAGATTTCAAAGTTTACAAAGTACGCACAAGTCTGCAAATGGTCTGAGGGCATATGCTGAGTGCTGACTCAGGAAACCTGTTGGGGGGATACAAAAAGTGTAAAATATAAAGAATTTTTTGGTCCGACTAGGAGCTTTTCAGCATTTAGAATCTACAAGTCAACAAATTATCGGAGGGCATGTGCTGCCTTAGTAAGCCGGGAAGGGGGGGGGTAACACCAAACACCAAAAGTATTAAATATAAAGAACTTCTGATCTGGTCGGGAGATTTACAGCATTTACGACTTAAAATCATGGAAATGTCTAAATTTCTTACCGAAAATGAAATTAAAAAAATAAAATTATGAACAATAGTTGCTCAAGTAGTGGGGTATATAGCGACACAAAATTTGTTTATGCAGAAGAATTTTACGGCACTGAAATTACAATGTGTCCAGTTCTCCGGTGGCCACTTCTCCGTACCCGTTGTGGGGTTGTAATTGATAGGGAAATTTTATATCAAGTTTTTTAAAACATATAAAATTCTACTCAAGAATAAACAGACTTACTTTGCCGATAATAGATATAATATATATTTGATTCCAGCTGCGATACTTCTAATATTTGATCCGATATTAAAAGAAAATATTCTGCACACGACCTCTTCCCTCTGAACTAGACCCGGATGGTGGGAGCTTTTACAGTGCCCGGGGCGAAATTTTATTGCGGGACCCGAACCAAAAATTCATTGCTGGCACTGGGAAATAAATCTCATATTTTAATAAAGTCGTTACGTGAAAAATGTCCTCAAAGAACACACACGATGTGAAATTCACAAATTTTGACGGTGACAACGAATCCTCATCCATCTACTCCAGAGAGAGAGAGAAGAGGGAGGGAGAGGGACGAGGGAAGAAGAGGGAGGGAGAGAGAGAAAGAGAGAGAGAGGGAGTAAACAGTGTTGAAATCTACAATTTTCTTTCTGAGGAGATGGGGTTGAGATTGTATTATGACTCTTATAAAAACTTCCTTACAAAATAATAAAAAAAAATACCTGCATAGCAAAATTTTTTGAATTGCGAATATTTTAATGTAGGAAATAATAAGGATTCCTCTAAAATAAATTCGTACAAATAGTTGTTTTTCCCCTGATACAAGGTTTTAGTGATTGATTTTTAATGCAAAGTAGAGCAAGTGACAAATTAGCGACTTTTTAAACTTTTATTCGCGCTCATATACGATTTTTTTTAATTTCCCGTAATGTTTTTAAAGTCACTGAATAAATGTCCTCTATATGTAACCCGAAATCAACTTTGATATTGTTTTTTTTTATTTCTTTAAATTTAAGTATCTGGTTTGCACGCAAATTGTTAATTACATAAAAGTAATTATTGTTAATTACATAGACATGCACCTGTGTGATGTCGCGTGCATGCGATTTGACATTGGCATTGATCATGTTTTCTTACCGTTTTAAATTTTGAATATCTGGAAATCTCTATTTACATTACATCGTATTTCTGCCTGATAAGCCGCCCATTGGAGGTGAAAGCTAACGTTTATTAATTTGTGATTTTAATACACCATTAACCGGATATTTTTGCACTTTATTGTTATCTACGGTCTCACACTTATACCGTCGGTCGAGTATTGGAGTGCTGAATTGTGTTGCAGATCTTAATAGTAAAAAATGGAACTTTTTGCGAAAATTTTGTATTCCAAAACCCATCTATGGGTTTTGTATTCCAAAACCTATTCCAAAACCCATCAACGATCTAAGTTAGGGTACCGTGAGATAGTACCCCAAATTTGGTGGCCCTAAATTGAAAACTGTAGATTTTACGAAAATTTTGTAGGACTCTGTGACGTCTTGGTGGGATTAGTCCTAGAGTCATGGCCTGGAGTCGTTGGGATAGAACTTACGTCCTTAGAAAAATTGTAGTTGCTCACGTCATTACAAAATTTGTAGTTGCTCACGTCATTAGAAAATTTGTAGTCGCTCACGTGCTGAAGTTAGATATTATGATTGCATAAATTGTTTGTTATGTGTTATTTGTAAAAGAAATTGTTGTATATTTTATTTATATAAATTGGAATTTATTAAGTTGAGTTATGATTAAGGATCTGATGTGTGGAAACTTCTTATATGCAAAAATGTACCGGAGCTGACGCCCCTCGTAGTGGAGTGGCTTGATTGGAGCTCAGGATCTCTTGGCACTATATATTGGTGATTTTTATCTCTCCTTTGCTGGTTCTTTTTTTTTGGGGGGGGGGGGGGGTCGTTTGCACATTTGCTCTGCGTGTGGCACACAGGTGCAGGTTGATTGTTTCTTGAGAAACCATACTGTAAGAACTCACAATTTTTACTTGATTGTTCTTGAGTGTCGGAAGCAGTGACGTTGCTTTACGTTCTGCCATGCTGTGAGAACTCGGAATTTCTACCTGATTGTTCTTGGGTGTCGGAAGCAGTGAAGTTGCTTTGCGTTCTGCCATGTTGTGAGAACTCGGAATTTCTACCTGATTGTTCCTGGGTGTCGGAAGCAGTGAAAGTCGTCACATCTTTTTTTATTGACAAGAGAGCATGGAGTTTGTGCGGGAACTTTTCTTCTCATTTAACCTGTTGTGTGGGGGCTGAGCCCGTCAGAGGAATACCATTAAATCCTAGTACGTGAGTGTAAAAGTTTTTTTCCCTTTATAGTTGCTGGCAGAGTTTAAAATAGTGTTGTAGAATAATTGAAAGTTATTTAAAATTGGTTTATTGTTGCATTTTGTATTATTGGGAGTTTCAAATTAATAGTGTTTACATACCCAGAGTTAATATTCTTGGGCTTTGGGGTGTTCATGTGCTTTAATCTTGAATGTTGTCTCAAGAAATGACAGGCTGATGATTAATGGGGTTTAAATATCTGGTGTTATTGGAATTGTATTGTCCGTTTTGCGTGATAAAACAATTGATGAAGCAAACGGGGTGAAAATTTGCAGTAAATTGGAATTTAACTTCAGTTTATTGTGATCTAAAATAATTGACTTGTATTTGTACTAAATCTATTGAATGATATAAAAGGGTTTAGCAGAGTAAATTGTGTATGATTTGTTTATTTGTTATTGTAAATTTATTTCAATATCTGTCTGCTGCACTTTACGTCGTAGTCGTGGGTTCGAACACAGAGAGAGACAGATTACCGAGATAGTAGCTGGGCAAAGTAAATTCTGGTGGGGAAGTAATGGCTAGGAGCGTTGCATAAATGGCGCCCTAATCCTGGGCTCGAAATTGTAAAATTTTGTTTGTTTGTTTTGTATTAGAGTTAAATATTTTTTTCCTCTGCCAGTTGTTTATATAATGTATTACTGTGTAATTGCTTTTTTTCATTGACTCCCGGCTGTGACTCGGAGGTAAGAAGTATTAAAAATTTTCAGTAATTTTTTTTTAAGGGATAGAAAAAAAAACATCGTTGTCTTCACGGGAAATTCTCCCTTATATGTTGTTGGACTAGTGCTGTGTGTGTGTGCTTGTCATTACCATTTCAAGGTTGTGCAGCAAGTTCGGATCTTCAGTCTGAAATTCAGAATCTGAGAGGGACATGGGATAGTCCAGGGCGTGAAGGGGGATTTCCTGCTCCAGAACTAAGGGAAAGTGGGGTTGGTCCCACTCGAGATAGGGGTACGTCGTTCGGAATGGGTTCGGAGGGACGGTTTTCTCGTAGTGGTGACCGAATTTTCATTAAAGCAAGGTTTAGTGGTAAACCCACCGAGAATGTTCACATGTTTCTTCAGGAGTTGGAAATCGAATTTGAGGTATTGCGGGTCACCAACGAAGAAAGATTACATTTGGCACCTGCATGTTTACGGGAGAGTGCTCGGTGGTGGTGGGAGCATGTGAGACTTGGCCATGTCAATCTTTCATGTGAGGAATTTTAGAATATGATAGTGAAACAGTATACCCCTATCATTCTCAAGGTGTGGTGGTTTGAGAGTTATTCTCCCTAGAGTACCGAGAAGGTGGGGATACAGAGGCGTTCATCTGGAAATTTCGAGCACTATTTTTGATTTGGCAGCCACAGGCGTCTGAACAGGAAATAATGAAGTTGTTGATAGAGCAACTTCCTTTGACTTTGAGGGTGCTTTTTGCTCCCCAGGTAAATTATTCCTTGTTGGAAATAGTTGCATTTGTCAAAAGGATACAGGTGGCACGGGTTCAGCCTAGAACTCAGGTGGAGACTAAGATGACCGGTGGAAGAGTCAGAGACGAAAGAAATCAGGATTCTTCTTTTGGGAATAGAGTAATCAGGTGTTTTGAATGTAGAGAATTAGGAGTCGTTGTCCTTTAAAACAGTCGGGAAACGGACGACCGGGGTCATGAATGTGTTTTGTGACCCCGGAAAGGATCGTTCTTGCATACAGCCTCCTTCGGATTTTTTTCTGTACCAGAACGTTATTCTGAATGGCAAGGTTTGTCAGGGCTACCTAGATACTGGATCTGGAAGATCCTTAATTAGTGAGAAAATACAGAGGTTCTTCCGAGGGGATTGAAACGGTCAAAGGGACCTGATCTCATTACGGCAAAGGGCAGTATGTGTAGGCCTGTCGGAACCATTGAGGTGGAGATGAAAATTCTGGATTATAGGATGAGACGTTGTTCTCCTCGGTCTCGCTTTCGATGTGATTGTGGGGTTGGATGTCATGCCCCGGGTTTCTTTAAAAATCGATTTGGGAGCCCACCAGTTGGATATAGGTCTAGTTCCGTATAAGGGTAAAGTGAA
Source organism: Macrothele yani (assembly GCA_039090855.1). Lineage (NCBI taxonomy): Eukaryota > Metazoa > Arthropoda > Arachnida > Araneae > Macrothelidae > Macrothele > Macrothele yani. The sequence continues at coordinate 71,287,627 of CM077024.1, read as the reverse complement.
CCGAGAAGCCATGGAGACCCTGGTGGACCAAGCAGAGGTATCAGAGGCACAGAGGGAACAGCTAACGGAAGTTATGGAGGAGTTCTCTGATTCATTTAGAGATAAAGTAGGACATACTTCTCTTGTTCAGCATTCGATTGCTGTCAGTGTTCCACATTCGATTTACAAAAATCCTTACCCTTTGAGTTACGAAAAACATAGGGAAGGTGAAAAGCAGGTTCAGGAGATGTTGCAGGAAGGAATCATTGAGCTTACCAATTCTGCCTGGTGTTCCCCTATAGTAATGGTTCGGAAGAAAGGTGAAGAAGCATCATGGAGATTTTGTGTAGAATACAGTGGGTTAATAGTGTAACCCAAAATGATCACTTCCCTTTACCCACCATAGCTAGCTTATTCCAGCGAATTGGGGGAACGTCTAAGTATCTGACTACTTTAGATGCGTAGCGGATATTGGCAGATTTGTTTAAACCTATCTGACCGGACGAAAACTGCTTTTATCCTTGGGAATGAAATGTATCAGTTTAGGGTTATGCCATTCGGACTTAAAACGGCACCTGCTACTTTCCAAAGAATGATGTCCTGTGTTCTTAGAGAGGTGTTGGGAACCTGTTGTGAGGTCTATCTGGATGATGTGATCATACATTCAGTCACTTTTGAATAGCATGTGCAGGATTTGTACAGGGTTTTTTCTTTGCTTAAAGAGGCGGGTTTGACATTGAATCCCGAAAAGTGTCATTTGTGTCAAAACGAATTGACTTATTTGGGACACAAGTTGTGCGATGGGAAAATCAGTACTCTGCCCGAGAAGATACAGGCAGTGCAGGATTTCCCTGCTCCAAAGGGATTGAAACAACTTCGTCAATTTCTGAGGCTTTGTGGGTGGTATGCTAGATATGTTGACAATTTTACCCTCAATGCTAAACCATTGTACGAGTTGTTGGAAAAGGTCAAATGGAAATGGGATTCCTATTGTCAAGAGGCCTTTGAACGGTTAAAAAGTAAATTATGTCAGGCTCCTGTACTAGAACTGCCCATCGCAGGTTTAAGTTTGAGATTGTATACAGATGCTTCTTCTGTGGGTATTGGTGCAGTACTTTATTAGGTGGTTCCTGAGGGGAAGGAAGATTCAATAGCTTACATTAGTCGAACTTTGAATAAAGCAGAAGAAAAGTATAGTTTCTGAGCGGGAATGCTTAGCTGTGGTATGGGCCTGTCAAAAATTAGAACGGTACTTCTCAGGGTCAGTTACAGTGATTACTGACCATAAGTCTTTGGTTTGTTTGCAAACGGCTGGTGGTTTGAAATGAAGGTTGCATAGATGGATGTCGCAGCTGCAATAATTTAATTTGCAATGGGAGCATAAAGAGGTGGGTAAACTTCAAGTACCAGGTACCTTGTCCCGAAATTGTCAAAATTTTGCTGAGGACAATTTACTTCAGAAACTGTGGTATGTATATGAAAGGAGTGACCAGAGATGAGATAGTTAGGGAACAGCGGTTGGATTCAGAGCTGGGATTGTGTTACCAGTGTTTGAGTGATGGAATTTCGGGAGCTGACTCTGGAAATCTGGCCAGAGTGAAGGGTCAGTCTCGGGATTTCGTCCTCAGAGACTAATTTCTGTGGTATATAGCCCAGGGTCCTAGAAGCTTCGTGAAAAGGTGATGCTGGAATTCCGTGCTAGTCCTGTAGCAGGGCATCTGGGAGTTCGAAAAACCATCAAGAAGTATAGGGAAAGAATTCACTGGCTTCGTCAAAATAATTGCATAAAGTTTTTGTGCGTTCTTGTTTAGAGTGTCAACTCCACAAGTACTCCCAGAACCGACCAGCAGGTTTTGCTTCAAAATATATCCAGTGCGGCACCATTCGAGTTGGTAGGGATTGACCTATTGGGTCCATTGCCCAGAAGCACTAAAGGCAATGTTTATTTGTTGGTGGTAGTGTAGTGAACTACTATTCTAAATGGGTTAAACTTTTGCCCTTGAGAAATTCAAAAACGTCCACTGTCGCCCGATCCTTACAGAATGAGGTTTTCTCACGGCCTGGCTTTCCAAAACGCATGTTGTCTGATAATGGGCCATAATTTGTGTCTACCCTTATGGAAGAGATATGCAGAATGATGGGAATTAAGCGGTCCTTCACAACTCCTTACCATCCTCAGTCTAATCTGGCTGAGAGGGTAAATCGTACCCCGATTCCCATGATTTCCTGTTACCTACAAGGCAAACATGGGAGATGAGACGAGTACATCTCCCTTTTTGCATTAGCAATGCGTTCTGCCTGGCAGGAAACCACGAGGCAGACACCTGCAAAGTTATTTTGGGGTAGAGAAATCGCTCTTCCATGGGACGAGGACGTGCAGGGGAATTTCTGGAAGGTGTCAGAAGACTTGGAAAAGTTAGTTGAGCAAGTAAAAGTAAGGGTTCGGCAGCAACAACAACGGCAGAAACGACATTACCACAGAAATCGGCAGGATTTGAAATTCAAATTGGGGGATCAGGTATTTCTTGGTACTCATCCTTTGTCTAGTGCTGATAGTCATCAGATTTCAAAATTTATGCCACGGTGGAAGGGTCCCTACCGGATAATTTATGTATTGTCTCCTTTAGTCTACGAGTTACACACAGAGACTGGAGAAAGAGTAGGCTTCCATAATGTGTGTAACTTAAATAAGTATGTGGCTACAGAAAATAGTAATCAAACAGAGCTGATGGCATCGAGACCTAGAGTTGTGGATAATTCAGTAATTGAATTTGATGACCTCTGGGAGGTGAGTGGTGATGAGGATATGCGACAGGAGTTGGACAGATCACAGATTATTGAAAAAGAGGATACAGTAAGGGAAACAGAATTGGAGCAGACACAGGTTAAAGTGGAACAGAGTTTACCCTTCAGAAGTTTACGAAGACAAACCAAGGTGCATTACAGGAAATTGGCGGGGTTACGTAAGTAAAAAATATATATTTTTTTCTGTTTCTCTCAGTCTTGGAGGTTCGGTGGCTGCCCTTCGGAAGCAGGTGGCGTAAATCTCGAGAATCAACCTGAGAAGGTGCATTTACGGAGCGGCCCGGACGGGCAGGGTGACGGGATGGAAAGACAAAATTAGGGAATTTATTTTTTTCTGTCGATTTTACCTTAAGTGAAATCGTGCAGTAAGGAAGAGTGGTGTGACGTCTTGGTAGGATTAGTCCTGGAGTTATGGCCTGGAGTCGTTGGGATAGAACTTACGTCATTAGAAAAATTGTAGTTGCTCACGTCATTACAAAATTTGTAGTTGCTCACGTCATTAGAAAATTTGTAGTCGCTCACGTACTGAAGTTAGAAATTATGATTGTATAAATTGTTTATTATGTGTTATTTGTAAAAGAAATTGTTGTATATTTTATTTATATAAATTGGAATTTATTAAGTTGAGTTATGATTAAGGATCTGATGTGTGGAAACTTCTTATATGCAAAATGTACCGGAGCTGACGCCCCTCGTAGTGGAGTGGCTTGAATGAAGCTCAGGATCTCTTGTCACTATATATTGGTGATTTCTATCTCTCGTTTGCTGGTTCTTTTTTTTTTGGGGGGGGGGGGGGTCGTTTGCACATTTGCTCTGCGTGTGGCACACAGGTGCAGGTTGATTGCTTCTTGGGAAACCAAGCTGTCAGAACTCGGAATTTCTACCTGATTCTTCTTGAGTGTCGGAAGCAGTGAAGTTGCTTTGCGTTCTGACACGCTGTGAGAACTCGGAATTTCTACCTGATTGTTCTTGGGTATCGGAAGCAGTGAAGTTGCTATGCGTTCTGCCATGCTGTGAGAACTCGGAAATTCTACCTGATTGTTCCTGGGTGTCGGAAGCAGTGAAAGTCGTCACATCTTTTTTTATTGCCGAGAGAGCATGGAGTTTGTGCGGGAACTTTTCTTCTCATTTAGCCTGTTGTGTGTGGGCTCAGCCCGTCAGAGGAATACCATTAAATCCTAGTACGTGAGTGTAAAAGTTTTTTATCCCTTTGTATAATTAATAGTTGTTGGCACAGTTTAAAGTAGGGTTGTAGAATAATTGAAAGTTATTTGAAATTGGTTTATTGTTGGATGTTGTATTATTGAGAGTTTCAAATTAATAGTGTTTACATACCCAGAGTTAATATTCTTGGGCTTTGGGTGTTCATGTGCTTTAATCTTGAATGTTGTCTCAAGAAATGACAGGCTAATGATTAATGGGGTTTAAATATCTGGTGTTACTGGAATTGTATTGCCTGTTTTGCGTGATAAAATAATTGATGAAGCAAACGGGTGAAAATTTGCAGTAAATTGTAATTTAACTTTAGTTTTATGTGTTCTGAAATAATTGACTTGTATTTGTACTAAAACTATTGAACGATATAAAAGGGTTTAGCAGAGTAAATTGTGTATGATTTGTTTATTTGTTATTGTAAATTTATTTCAATATCTGTCTACTGCACTTTACGTCTTAGTCGTGGGTTCAAAGTCAGAGAGAGACAGATTACCGAGATAGTAGCTGGGCAAAGTAAATTCTGGTGGGGAAGTAATGGCTAGGAGCGTTGCACCCCCCCCTAAAGCCCGGGCCTCGACCCGTTCCAAAAACCGTCTAAGTTAGAGCACCATGAGGTAGGATACTAAATATGGTGGTTGTATATTGAAAAGTGTAGATTTGACGAACATTGCGTTTGGGGGCCCCTTGACCTCACCCATTCCAAAAACCTTCTACCGTCTAAGTTAAAGTATACCAAATCTGGTGGTTTTAAATTGAAAACTGTAGATTTTACGATTATTTTGAATGAGTGGCCCTGGACTACGGGCCTGGGCACTGTTGGAAAAGTGGTACGGGGAACCCCGATTTCTACCAAAATTTAATCAGGACATCAATTTCTATGAAGTTCTCCTCCACCGTAAATATACTTTTTTTTTTTTTTTTTGCAATTCATCAAAAGATATCTAAAGCAATTTATTAAGCGATTACTGCGATGTTATGACCTGCAATGTTATGACTTGCGATGTTATGGTACCACGCTGTTTTGCCCTGCGATGTTATGGTGCCGCGATGTTTTGACCTGCGATGTTATGGTGCCACGATGTTTTGACCTGCGATGTTTTAGTACCGCGATGTTATGGTACCACGATGTTTTGACGTGCGATGTTATATCGTAGACCCAAGTTGATGTATTTTTATTAAATTAAAGCAGTTTTTTTAAATGTAAGGTGTATTTTAACAAAATAAATGAATAAATAAAATGAAACACTTTCGGGGAAGAGGGGCAATGTCCATTGGGGCTCTTCTTTAAATATGCACCTTATTGAAACTATGTCTATTTCGAACTAAGGTCCGAACATTTTAAACTCCAGGAAGTGTGTTTCGATCAAAACGTAAGTCATTCAACTTTTCAGAAACCTATTAAACTTACGAAAAAAAATTAAACAGATGCTGTTTAATTACTACACATTTTGATAAAAAGTATTCGGCTACTTTAATTAATAAGGCACCCATATTTTTTAATTTAATGTAATTATGTGCTTCGAAATGTGTGTCTCACTTTAGTTTTGGTGTTCGGTTGTAGCTAGAGTTAAGCGACATTCTTTAAATTTCGAAAACAAAAGTAATCATGTAAACCTTGCATGAAGAATGTACCGGTTTAGAGACATCATCAGCTTCACCTGTTAACCTAAAGATTCTACGTTTACATTTGTTTTCCTGTTGATCCGTAAGCCATACTGTTAGCTCAGACAAGTAATAATCTTTCGAAAAGTTGCAGTGCTCTGTGTAACGAAGGACAGTGCTGCTGACGTCACAAAAAGATGCCCGGGCCTTCAGAATGTCGTTGGCCACGGCTATAAGCAGTCGCCCGTCCCTAATTTAGGGCCACAGACTCCAGGGAAGGGAGAGAGCCAGTACCGTAAGACAAACAAAACGCCTATGCCTCACCGGGATTCGAATCCGGACCCTTTTCGGACGAATGATCAGAAACCATTGCTTAGACCACTGCGCCACCATAGCGGCGACAAGTTTTGGGGATGCGTACATTATTCTTCCCTTCAAGCTTCACCCTTGCCCGTGTATTTTCATCATGGAGGTAGCACCAAGGAGGTTTTCTAACCTCCTTGGTGCTGCGCATGTATTTGGTAAACTTGGTAAATGCATGTACGGTCCCTTATGTGACGTCTCCCGTTCGACCAATGAGAAGCGTTGTTAGAAAAGGCATCTCTTTCCACTGTGATTTTTTGTACTCTGAAGAGAAAGTGGTCGTTTTTTGACAATTTTACAGGTTTATTCAGTGTTTCAGCTCCCAATACGTTCTTTTTTTTTTTTTTTTTAATTGGAGGTTTAACGACCACCGTGAGCAACTCAATGGGCTATAAGCAGTAGCCCGTCCCTAATTTAGAGTCACTGGTTCCAGGGAAGGGAGAGAGCCAGTGCCGTAAGACAAACACAACATCCATGCCTGACCGGGATTCGAACCCGGACCCCTTGCGGACGAATGATCAGAGGCCAGCGCCTTAGACCACTGCGCCACCGGGGCGGCGTTCTTATTTTCAATTATTACTGTTAGGAATTCTGATTCAACAATTTCTCAGTGTTGTTTATACCAGAAAGATCCCAAGTAGCACAGAAACGTTATTTTGACGTCAAAAGTCAGTACCCACGGGGCGTCAAAACTACGTGCTAAAATAACGTGCTGTAGACGTCTAAGTGTCTCGTCGATCGACTGTAAATTGGCCGTCGAAAAGTAGTATATTATACCATTTTTAGACTTTATGTAAACGCCAAAAAATGATTGAAAGTAAGTCTATAGTACGTCCAGAAACGGTCAATCAGCCGTTATAACAACGAACAATGGTGCAGTGCAGCGTTCACAAACGTCGAATAATTGTAGTTTATTTTTAGACCCACATAGGGAATGAACGAATTAAATTATGGGCATCAATGCCTGACTGCCTCTGTCCCAAAATACAGGCAGTCGGGAACTGATTGTAATAAATAGGTTACTGCAAATATATTCTGCTGCATGTATTTTCGCAGTAGCTTAATTATTGTTTTATATCATCATCATCATTGTCAACCATTATCAATCCACTGCTGGACGAAGGTCTCCCCAAGTTTCCTCCACAACGGTCTGTCTTGTGCCAGTCTCATCCATGTCACTCCTGCATACTTTCGAATTTCATCCACCCATCTCCCATGTGGTCTTCTTCTGGGTCTTTTCCTGTCCCTTGGAATCCAATCTGAAATTTCGGCTGTCCATCGATGGTCTGTCCTTCTGGCAGTATGTCCAGCCCATTGCCATTTCAGGGATTTAACACTGATCATGATGTCTTCCACTCTTGTCATTTTTCGAATCCACGAGTTCCTCTTCTTATCTCTCCTGGTTACACCAAGTATGCACCTCTCCATGCTACTTTGAGTTGTCTGCAGCCTTTGTATGTCTCTTTTAGTTAAAGTCCACGTCTCTGCACCATACGTAAGCACTGGAAGGATGCATTGATCAAACACTTTTCTTTTAAGACATAATGGCATATTGCTCTTGAAAATAATGCTGTTTCTTCCAAACGCTCTCCAGGCAAGTTTTGTACGGCGATTAATTTCTTCATCAATGTGACCCTCACTTGATATCTGCTGTCCAAGATAAACGTATGTGTCTGTTATCTCCAGCTTTTCTCCATCAATCGATAAATCTTCATTTCTTGTAAAAGCATTGAACATCACTTTTGTCTACTGAAAGTTCATTTTTAATCCCACTTTTTTACTCTTGTCAGCAAGTTCCTGGATCATACTCTGTAGCTCTGATGGGGTAGTTGCAAAAATGACTATGTCATCAGCAAAACGAAGGTGGGTTAGATAATCTCCATTAATCTTTATCCCTTTGTTTTCCCAGTTCAGTGATTGAAAGACATTTTCCAATGTGGCATTAAAGAGCTTCGGAGATATGGTGTCACCTTGTCTCACTCCTTTTCCAATTTTTATGTGTGTTGTATTTTCAAACAGCCGAATCTTTGCACTTGCATTTTCATAGATGTTACTAATAATATTAATGTATGCATCTTCAATACCGCAGGATTTCAGAGCCATTGCAACTGCTGATGGTTTCACCGAATCAAAGGCTTTTTCATAATCGATAAAAGCCATGCACAATGGAAGTTCATATTCCCTCGCTCTTTCAATTAGTTCTCTCAGTACGTGGATATGATCTATTGTGCTGTAGCCACTCCTGAATCCAGCTTGTTCTCTCGGTTGAGCCATGTCCAGTGTTACCTTCAAGCGGTGTGAAAGAACTTGGTGAAGATTTTATAAACTACTGATAGGAGGCTGATAGGTCTGTAGTTTCCGAGATCCTCAGTGCCACCTTTCTTATGTAGCAGGATCATTGTAGCGGTGTTCCAATCCTCAGGAATCTTTCCTTCATTAAGGCATCGAGTGAAAATTTGGGCGAGTACTGTTTCGATTTCTCCACTTGCTTCTTGTATGATGTCTACAGTAATTCCATCTTCTCCTGGAGCTTTTCCCCGCTTCATGTTCTATATATATATATATATATATATATATATATACAAATCCAAACTCAGAATAAATACTAATATTAATAATGAACTATCATTTTTTTAATTGTAGCACACATTTAAGCACTGATAAGCTTAGGCTATTCAGATGTTAAATAAGTGCCATGTACCTTTCTGAAAGTAACTATTTCCCCCACTTTCCCTGTATTCTTTCAGTATTTGTTCCCACATTTACAGTGAAAATTCAAATCATGGAAAAGCATTTTTGGACAATTCAAAAGTAGCCAAATACGAATTTATTGAACAATAAATCTGTTTAAGAATATTCGTTAAAAATGTTATAAATTCCTTTAAAAAATTGGTTCACAAACCACGGTATGAATTCTTGGAGCAACACGAAGGATATGACACATGAATGCATATAAGAAAAAGTTTATTATACACACATTTTTTATCTACCAGAAATATTTGGTAAATTAATATACCTTTTCGCTTTTGTTAGTCACACTTCTACATTGTATGATTCTTTTATGATGGTGATCTTTTGGAGGTTGTTATGATGAAAAACCTTAAAACACTGTGAAACGAATTGCCAGGCCTAAAATAGCACCCTCCTAACAGTTGGCAGAGCATGCGCCAGTGATTGAGACCTAATAGGAGTGTTCATGTAGGGAGTTTTAACTTTGCCCGAGCTGGGCATGACTGTTTTTGAATCAAGAGTTCGCCGCCCCGGTGGCGCAGTAGTCTAAGTCGTTGGCCTCTGATCATTCGTCCGTAAGGGGTCCGGGTTCGAATCCCGGTCAGGCATGGATGTTGTGTTTGTCTTACGGCACTGGCTCTCTCCCTTCCCTGGAACCAGTGACCCTAAATTAGGAACGGGCGACTGCTTATAGCCCATTGAGTTGCTCACGGTGGTCGTTAAAATTCCAATAAAAAAAAAAATCAAGAGTTCAGCAGCTACAATGGTGTAGCAATAGGGATAATTCTCGTACATGTTAGGTGTAAGCATGACTGTAGGATAATGACAATGGGAGATAGGGTGCTTTGCTCTGCATAACTGAAGGATAATGACAATGGGAGATAGAGTGCTTTGCTAAAACCAAAGAGTGTGCGCTGAGACTAACCTCAATTTTCGGTACTTCATATTATTGTGAGTCTTGGAATTCAACACTTAAATTTATTAAAAATAAGCATTGGTCTGTTTTAACTGATCAGCATTTAACTGAGCTTGTGCGAACTGCCCTAACAAGTCATCAATCAAACTTTCTTCAGCTAACTGCTAAGATGGACAACATTCGTAAAGCATCCACAAACAAATCTAATTTTTAAAGATTTTCTTTACAAAATGTTTGATAGAATCAGAACAATATTTTTTTAATAACATTTTTATTTTTATTTTTATGTTTTTGAATAGCTTTGTAATAAGAAATGAAATAAAAAAATTACTTTTGGACATTGATCAGTTTTAGTTTAACCTATTTCATACATACATTTTATTTGCATAAGAGCCGCGCTATGGCCACCCTAGGTATATAGGTTACTTGTCACATTTCCAAAATATAGATATGATGGTAAGTAGCTCATCTACACTGTGCCTGTCTAGTTACTTGTTTTGATAGGACAGACAAATATAACAGTAGAAATCTTAATTCAGAAAATAATTGCAAATTATAAAAATGAAGAAAAGTTACATCAGGAAGGACATGGTCGTGGTAATGACCATTGGCAAACAGCTGTGCTGTGATACTCACTAGCACCCCAAAATTTGCCTCAAAACTACTCTATCTACGTGGTAAAATAGTGAATAAGAGGGATGGGAGATAGGACTAAATACACAGAAAACACACAAGAAAGTTAAAGTTAGCTGCTTCCCCAAGATGAATTTTGCTACAGTTATAAATGGTTAATACTAAAATTATTTCATTATTGTCAAAGAGCTTGTTTACATGCTTTCACTAAATGTGAATACTCTCCAACCACAACACAAAATACACATCTTCGCCAGTTAAAAAAAAGAAAATTCATTATAAATGTCACCAGCTTACCGTGTTATAGGTAGCCCTGTGAGTGTTGGCCTTATTTCTTTCCACTAATTGATACTGCCGTTTAAGAGCCACACAGACTACTTTTTCTAACAGAAAATTTATTTGTGCCTCTAAAAGCCCTAAGTTTTATACAAAGCATCAGGATTCCACCCATATGGGTGGGTAATTGGTCACAAAACATGACAAACAGTGGAGCATTACTCTTCAGAAATGATGTCAAGAGTTTGCAAGGTTGGTATTAGTTCTAGATAAGGCAAGTTTGTTTTTTCATAACTTCTATGGTAACGCCAGGTAAGCAAAAATTTCCTAAAATGGAAACCAAAATAAGTTTACAGCAATCAGTACCACAAAGCTGGAAGAACAAGCAAAGTAGCACTTACATACTGCTATTTATGATGAATATAAAAAATTGTCTTCATCTCTTTTAATTTATGGAGGGTCCTTACATAGTTTCTATACTGTGATTCTGGTAAAAAAGGCAATCTATCGTCAATACTTTATATAAACTTTGCTATTGCATTCATAAATCTCGTTTTCATTTTATACTGTAATGGGTTAAACTCAGCAGTCAATGTAAATAAAGAATGCACACTGCCCCCCCAAATCATGTAGTGAATTTGTAAGAAAGAACCCCCTTGTATTTTGCAAGTCCTGCTATTCTGCACCGCATCTGGTAAGTTTTTTCACATTTATTGGCAAAAAAAACCCCTGCGGGCCCACAGTGGCTGGTACGGATTGTAGAGTGGGTCGGTCGGTTAGTTGGAGAGTGGGTGACATAATTTAGTTTTGGCTCAAACCATTAAACTTGCCCAGTATTGGTATATATTGTACGACCAGTTTGTGGTTTATTTAATTTTTATGTTATTTGATTTTCAATTTCAAACCTTTGTTCTGGTGTCTGTGCCACTGTTTTATTTTTTGGAATATTTTAAAGGAGTATGTTATGTTTGTATTCATGTGCTAGTATGATATCTCCAAAAAACTTCAATAGTAATCACATTTTTGTGTTATTTGTTGTCCTAATGATATAAGTTTTAAAAGCATAGTAATCATAATTTTCATCCAGAATTATTTTTAATTTAAGACATTTATCCGTGGGTTCACTTATAGAATGATTTGTTACATACTCAGGTCTTCGTGAACAGATATCCAGCAGGCTTCTAGAATTTGTGACGATGTCTGTCCTTCCTGAATAGCCATCCAGCAGGCTGCTAGAACTTGCAATGCTCTCTGGCCTTTGTGTATAACTGTCCACCGGGCTGCTATAATGACTTATATTTTCTGTATAATTATCGAGGACACTGCCAGGTACAGAAACTTTTGGTGGACGTGGCAAATTCCTATGCCTTATGTGGGATATCAGTTTCTTCTGGACATGAGTTCCTCTACATCTGATGAATCCAAGGAGGTTATGTTACTGGAGACACCACTCCTATCCACGCAGCATTGGCCGCCATAAGTCACCGTCCGTGCTGCAAATGACGTCATGAGCAGGCACGACGCAGCCGCAGAAAAGAAACTGCTTTGAAACCAATGAAACAAAAGCTTCTAATCGTATAAACAGATAAAATGAGTAATTCAATAATCTTTATCAAAGATACACAAGCTTACTGTTTTATCAATGGTATAATTTAGTTCGTTTTTGCTTGCTCGTGACGTCACACCACAGATTAGCAGTGACCATGGTGGCAGGGCCAGTGGTGTCTCCAATAATATAACCTCCTTGGATGAATCAGACTGAGTCACTACCTTTTGTCGCTTCTGCCGTGTCTTACGCTTTTCTGTTTCAGTCTTCAGTCTCTAAATTTAACGTTTCTTCGGCTTTTTCCAGTTTCCCCTTGGCTGTGTCATAAGACTTTAGGAGAATTAAGCACTATTACTCATCCAAATAGTATTCATATATATTTAACACAGATCATATATTATGACATGTTACAAATAGAGTAAATTATAATGTAAATACAATAATATACAGTATAGACTCGCCTTATAGCAACCTCTCGATTTAACAACCGTTACTCTAAGCCCCAATTTGTCTCTCTGTAGGAACCATGTTTTATTTCAATCCATAGAACGACCATTTCATTTGAAATTACCCGTTACAGTGACCCCGTTTTCCATGCATCTGGATTGACCAAGGCTGCATTCCAAAATGACAAAACCAGAAACTCCCGGAAAATCCGAGTCACCAGAGCAAGGAGGTTACATTACTGGAGACACCACTCCTGTCCATGCAGCATTGGCCGCCATAAGTCACCGCCTGTGCTGCAAATGACGTCATGAGCAGGCATTACGCCGCCGCAGAAGAGAAGCTGCTTGGATACCAATGGAACAAAAGCTTCTAAGCGTATAAACAGATAAAATGAGTAATTCAATAATCTTTATCAATGGTACATAAGATAAGCTTACTGTTTGTGTGACGTCACAAACAGGCAAAAATGAACTTTAGTTCATTTTTGCCTGCTTGTGACGTCACACAACAGATTAGCTGTGACCTATGGCGGCAGAGCCAGTGGTGTCTATAGTAATATAACCTCCTTGCACCAGAGTCGACCTAAAGTAAGTTCGAAAATGGGCCCGGTTCGCCAGTGCCAGCAACCCAAGCCCATGCAACACGCGACATTTAAGGATTCAGGTGAAAAAGATTGTATCGTTGCATCACAATGGCAATTAGAAAACAACTCTGACGAATTGAACTCTAACGGTTTTTACAGGAGTGTAAAAAACGTTTAAATTTTCTGTTCTACATGTTTTCTATAATATTTCATTTTCGACATTAAACTTTGGAGGATAATCCCAAAATGATTGCAGCAATATTTTTGTTATCTCCTCCATAAGCCACGTATTCTGTTCACAAGCATTGGATTTAACCATAGCTTTGGGTAGTTTTAACTCTGACGAAGATGAACAAATAGTGAGTTTCTCCAGGAACAAATGAAACATTTGTTCACTTTGCCATTCTGGTAGTTGTTTCCAATGACTGAGAGCGGCCATTTTTTAAAGTTTTTTTTTGTTCCGATAAACTTCCCATGAAACTATATGTTTTTAAAATGTGAAGCAAATCCAGCAGTTTTTTGGGAAATGCAAAATTTTTTTTCATTGTTGTCAAAATCTATATGTACTGCATCGTACAGATTTCGAAAAAGAAAATCATATAGCATCAAACTGGGTGGATTTGACACCCAATAAACTAAGAAATACATATCTCAAAGTATGGCAACAAGAAAAAATGAATCAGTGAAAAACGAATCACAACGCCTAAATTGTCCAAAATTGAAACTTAAAGGAAAGGGAAGTGATTATTAATTTGCAATAATCGAAATCTGTGGTAAGGCGGGTTCTGCAGAAAAACCTATTGCACAGTGCAGATCTTAAAATCAGAGTACAAGTATCTCCACCATTAATTAAGACTGTAACATAGTTCTGGTTACATGTACACTGATTTCCTGTGGGCTACAGCTTTCCCATTGAATAAAAAGTTAAGAACACAAGAAAAATATTAAAGTTCGAAAGTCCGTAACAACCACAATTGATTTTTTTATTACACTGTGTAGAAAAAACAGATTGTGCAAGATTTTTCATGAAGAAGTTGAAACAAAGATCTGAAATTTTGTTTGTTTTGTTTTATTAATATTAAACCTGAAGCAATATCAGTGAATAGGCAGTTGTTGTTGTGACTGCCACTAAACTTTAGTGGGATGAAATATCTACCATAACTTGAAAAAGTTTCTTCTACAAGATTTAATGAAATGTATTAACAGTAACTGAATTTAAAGTATTAATCAAAGTTACTCATATCTGTCAAACATTTGAATTGCAGAACTTTCAAATTGTAACACTCAGACACAGAAAGAAATATTTGATTTTCGTGTGTCAGAATCATGCTTACATGAAGAACAACTTAAATGCTGTTAATTGCCCCACCCGTGCAGATGCTACTGAGTTATAGCCAACTAGTAATTTTGTTTTTGAAGTGCTGGCTCGGTAGAAATAACTTGAGAACCTCAGCGTAATAAAGTAGCATTGTTCTGGTGGGATGACTTCTCAATTTAGGAAGAATCCAGATAAGAAGAAAAAAGTGGGAGGCAAATATTTGCACCTGAAAGCATAGGGTAGGGCAGAGTACATAGCTCCACAGAAAAGACAAGGTATATTTCTCCTGAGAAAAAGGGAACAAGATGTATTTCTCCATTTAAAAAAAGGAAGGTGCTGTGCCCTTGCAATACTGGCTGGAGGGAACATAGTTATAATGAAGAAAATAAATGTTTGAAAAAATTAAACTAATTAAAAAATATAGTACATACCAAAATGTCGTAGGATGGCTATATCATATTCAGCCCATGAGTCATCTGGAATCATACCACCATCATACCACTTAAAACAGCTCTTTTCATTGCTAATGCAGTCATAGCAGGTGGCCACTTGCATCAATCGTTATCAATAAGCCAGACATCGACTTCGTTTGTCTTCAAAAAATGAACTAGTTATACATATTACTTACTGTAATGCAAGGAAACAAGCAACACTTCAATAAGGTTCCAGCATACAATTACACTTCTGTCAGAAGTATCCATAAAGTTGAAATTTCCGAAATTTTGCATCATCTTAACGAAGAACAAGTAGGATTAGCTTCAAATATTTCAGATTAAATAGGAAATGAAAAATCGGAGCACACACGTAAATTCAAAATAAATCCACAACAGTTCCGTGGTCCTAATAGATAATAGACCAAATATAATGCTGTGATTCAGAAGTCTGGGTTTTTTTGGGTTTTTTATTCAGTTTGGTTTAAAGTCCGACTTTACTTTTCTGGCCACATAAACGTTAAAAATGCTCAGTGATGTCATTATTTCAGCGAATGACTTTAAAACTCGGATCACCGTTTCTGCTGGCTGCAACTGTTAACATATTATTGTATGACGTTCCTAAAGGAATTCCTTCTGGATGATCTTTTTTCACTTTACAGCAGCATAAAAGGCAGATAAAAAAAGGCGTGACCTTTCACAGAATGTTATGCAAAGGAAAGCATACAAATGCTTCACCATAAAGCAAAAGTACACATTTGCATCTAATGTTTCTGAAACTGGCACTATACAGATTTGATGAGGCATTAGAAACAAATGTTACACCAAATTTTGTTGAAGGGCAGGGGTAGCTGTAAAAATCTTCAGTTTTTAAAAGTTTGTGGAAAATTATCAGTTTTTCATTTGAAGAATCAACAAAATTTTGTATCAGCACCACTGATTCACCTGCCATCAAACAACAATTGTCCCGATATGATACCAGACCACAAGGGGCATGCTGTATCTCAGAATATCGCCTTGCAAGTTGTTGCAATGGTCTTGGGGATGAACAAAACAGCCTCTCCAGTACCCCCAAGAAATTTACAAACGGAAAGGAACTAAAGCTGTAAAAGTTTTTTCATGTAACGTAACTAGCGTGATCAAGTTACCTTTATTTGTTAACTAAAGCTGTCGAAAGGACCAAATTTTTTTATGTCATCCACAAGATGAATAAGGGAATGAATATTATATGATCCAAACTCCCTTCCATAGAGTTCAATGGAGTGTTCTGCGAAGGTATTAAGCAAAATTGTTGCATAGTCATAAAATGGAAATGCATCATCATATGGTTGAATAAAAATTAAAATTCCCAAGTGCAAAAGCAAGAAATTCTCATATATGGCAGACGGGATTTTTTCTTTTAGAACAACAGGACCAGTATATAATAAAAACTGTCTGAATCACGTTGCTTTCCAATGGCTCAATTTTGTTAAAGATCTTGGCTTTCGACTGAACTCACGAGGAATAAAAGGGACAAAAGATATCAGATGAGTAGAAATGTCTTCACTTTGTCTCCAATGCAGTCTAACTGAATATCTGGATTCATTTACCTATGACATGAATAATTTCCTGGTTACACCCAGGCACACCAAATGCATGTAATCTAATGGGAATTGGGTTACCAAACCAATGGGCTATGGTAACAGGAGTGAAACACCCATATGGTGCTCTGGATCAGTCATGTTTCTAAATGATTCATCTGTACGACATTCTTTGTTACAGGTTAGGAATACCAATCTTCCAGAAACCCACTCACCATTAACAACACATTTCTCACAGCCATGATAGCCAGTGTGAGCTTTGATTCGCTTCAATAAAGAGTGTGCAGGTGCATCACAAATGAATGCCCTCAACTTAAATTTGTAATGCTTATTACAGTGCTGGTAGCCATTCAAGAGAAGATTATCTAAATCAGATAACAAAGGTTCTAGGTACTCTTCTAATGGTGTAGGCTTTCCTGTTCCACAAAACACGCCAATTAAAAATGGGGCTTTGTTATGAGCCTCATGTAGCCTGCCCACAATCGGCCAAAAGGTTTTTTTAGAACTTCTGAATAAAAGCAACCCATCAATATTTATGTCAATGAAAATTGAATCAGTGCCCTGTGGTGTTTCCAAATTGAACAATTTATTTAGTCCATCAGTAATTCCCAAGTGGTAATATTGACCAAACATTTTCAACTCAGTCACACGCTGTGTGTGAAGAAGCGTTCGATAATCTTTTGGGAGCTCAGGGTGAGAAGCCGACAGTATCTGTAACAGGGCGTCCATTGCTGTATACGTAATTTGATGTTTTACACACCAGTTTTGCAATGAATTATCACTAATGACATCACTGTCAGAATTACTAGATCCTCTCACCACATCCCTGTCAGAACTACTAGAACCACTTAACACATTAAAATCTGCAGAATCTCTAGAGTTGAATGCATTACCAACATTTGTTTGTTCCACCACTGGTGGATCATCCAGCTGGTAGATGGCTGGCGGCTTAGGTAATGATTCTGAATTTAAAGAATGAAGAAACGTAGCATCGCTACTGTAGCGCATTGCATTGACCAAAGCAATTTCGTTGCAAGAAAACGAGATAGACTGCTTTCTAAGGCTGTAAAAAGTTACAGCCTTAGAAAGCAGTCTATCTCGTTTTCTTTTGCTTGGTGGACCATCAACTGAATTGGCACGATCCATCTAAAATTAAAGACCGGTATATTTCATGCAGAATTGAACTAAACAGCTTCAGCACCAGGGATAATTAAATTGGCAGTGTAGGGGAGGGGCTAAATTATACATTTCCATAAATTAAGGACAACACAACCCTGTGTTAAATCTATGAGAGACAGCTTTATAAGTGGTATAGATGAAGAAATAACGATTTTATGAAAGTGCAGCGCAGAGGTAAATATGTGATATTAAGTATCTACAGTACGAAATTTTGCCTGGAGATTTTGATAGTATCACTGCAATATGGGTGCCATTTTATACAGCCAAAACTAATGTTACTGTAATAATATTTCACAGTATGTATTATTATTTTACGTTGGCTGATTTTAAAGCAGGGAACTAAACAATGAAGTGCCATTCATACAAAAGAAAGTATCCATTTTCTAAAGTTCATTTCATAACCTTCAGCACCCATATGCCGGTGATACGATAACAAATCCAAGACATAAGCGCCACAGATATTTACTATACTGTACTTTCATAAAATCATTATTTCTTCAGCTACAGCCCTTATAGTGACGTCTCCCATAGACTTAACACAGGGTTTTCCTTAGTTTATGGACACCAGTGTACTTAATGCACCAGACATTATGAGATCAAAATCCTACATGGGAACAACTGTAGACCACTGCAAATCAGGATGTACACTGTTCAGGCTGAGTGCATTTTTGTTAAAGCATGTTGTTGTCCGTATGGACCTAGCACTTATAATTTGCCTAGTGCTTTTTACATTCATTTTTAATTGCAGTGAATCCATACTTGCAAACTTTTATGTACAGTGTCTGTGGATAAATGAAATAGATGAGAGGACAGTTAAAAACACTGGCGATTTCCTTATCCATGTTATATACACTTGCCACATTTTAAAACAGTATTAAGAGACAGACAAGTTCATGCAGTCTTTAAAAAAAGTATCACTACAATGTAAGATTTGATATATACAAATTTATAAATTTCAGCCTTAAGAAAACAAAATCCCAGTTTAGCCCATGCCATGGTTCAAAATTAATGGGTGCATGGCCTTACGCTGACCTAAAATTCACCTCAAAACTTTGCTTATATTTTTTGTTGCTGGAAATAACTATAACATGCAAGTCTTACAACTGAGTAATCTGGAGGACCACAGAAAACAAAAGTATTATCAGTATTTTCAAATGAATTCTGTTTTCACTCATAGCCATTTTTTTAATAGGATTGCATGCGCAGTTCTGACTTACGTATTTTGATTGATTTGAACTAAAAGTTTCTTACCTTTAGTACAAGCAATTCTGCATCAAAGCCACTTTTTTCAAGATCAGATTCAGGAAATTAGCTTTTTTCCTTTTCATCACATTAGGCAATGTGTTTAAAAAATAGTTGAAGAATCTTTACAGTCATAAAAAAATTCAATTCACGACTATGGTTCATTCTGGGCAGAAACGTACGTAGGAGACTTAATTATGTTTTTCATGACTGTGAAGATTCTTCAACTATGTTTTTAAACTACATTGCCTAACATGATAACAAGAGGAAAAGCGAGTTTACTGAATCTGATCGTGAAAAAACAGAATTTGAAGCAAAAAATGCTGATAGGCAATAAATAACCCATATTAAAGTCAAGAAACTTTTAGTTTAAATCAATCAGAATTATTTTTCTCTCAATAAGCAAATGATCTAAAACACTACTCGTACAATCTTGTATATAATACCCATAATTAATAATCATTTAAGCTCACTTGAAAGTGGGGTATAATATACAGAACAGATTAACTTCAATTTTAAATTTGAGTCCCAATTGAGCGTATGCATTATACCATAGATTTCACGGTGCTTTCTCAGGCACAAACTTATTTACCCATCTGTTACCCTCATATGAGGATAACAGATGAAATTAAAACTCTTTTGACCCAGTGTTAATCAAAAATTTCAGTTGCTCAAGTGCATTTTTTTTATTTAACAGGAATATGTAACTGGTGCGTTGGACCACTACTACAGGGATCAGTTGCCCAGTGCAAAATTTAGTGATCTCTGTCCAGCAAACCACATCTGCATTCAAACACTGCAATTGTACATATACTGAAATGAGTTTGTAATCAGGTATCTGTTCACTCCATTTATTTATCTTTTCTTTAACTGTAAAGTATCTGAGGCTGTGTGGCAGTTTTTACACTTCAAGTTTGCGTTTGCAATAATTGTCTAGAGTTCATGTCATTAATAAAATGTTACTTCAAGCATAGTGCTCTTGACAGCTGAAAATATCCTATATAAAGACTCATGAAGATTACAGATGATGTGCATCTTAATAATGGGCTGCACTTAAATTTATAAGCTTGGGTATACTGTATGCACCCAAACCAAAATTTCAAGCCCTAATTGACCGACACTAACAGATCTGTAGCAATGTACTGGATATGCGTGTTATTTTGTCAACTAGCCATAAGAAAAAGCATCCTGATCAAAATAATTAGTTAACAGTTCAATACTCTGAAGCAAGGAAAATGTGTGAGCACGATAAATAAACACACTAATTCATACAAAATAATAAATAGTAAAAGATGTAGAATGCCAGTAGTCAGGATATATATAATACATGATCTAAGAAACATCGAATGAAACACTTGTTGCACATGTGGAAAATTGGACCTGATTTTGTCCGGTTTTGAGTATACTTAAAACCAGTCCACATCACAGGTCCAATTTTCACATGTGCTTGAACAAGGGTTTACCTTAGTGTTTCTTAATCTTGTAATATTTAAAATAAGATACTAATTAGATGCATAGACATGTATCCATGAGTATTAATAATCTATGTATTCAGGAGCAAAGAATTATTTGAAATATTAAATTGTTCTCCTGAATTTTGGTCATACGCTCTTCGGTATAATTTATTACTATTAACTACGTAAAAAAACCCCAAAAAAACTAACAGGATGCTGAGCTGAGATTGATCTGCCAAAATTAAAGTATATACACTTTAATATATCTTATATTTCATTACACCAAGTTAATTACGTAAAATGAACATTTGCAGGGGAAAAATTTTTTTACTATCCAAATATCTCCCCCCCCCCCAAATCAGGATGCTAGAACGGGATTTGATAACATTTAAGTATTTTACATTTCTTTACACCAAGTTTAATAATGTCAAACGAACTTTTGCAGAAATTCCCGAAATATATATGTATTGAAAGTTAATGCTATCCCAGCATAAAGTCAAATGAATCTAAATATATAACTATAAACACAAAAATCTCATCCAGACTAATATTAGCTAGCTTTGGTTTCTTAATGTATAGCGGAAAATCTCAAAACTTTTCCATAACAAAACAACGTGTATCTAGCTAGAAGCATTATTAAATTGTTTATTTTTTTTAAGCGTTACTACACGTGACGTCGAATAAATTTCTTAACTGAAGATTTTCGATCGGCTTTCACCACAGAAACCACGCTGATAAATATATAACATTTCTTGTATTTAAACTAAAGCGAGATTGCACTCAAGCAGTGATAGACCTCTAGTACTATGCAAGGCAAACAGACGGAAAAGTACCATCCGGTCGTAATTACAGTTTAGGGTGAGAAAAAGCAACAAAAAACTGTATTTCGAAATATTTACAGAGTGCCTAGGACGTCCTCCATGCTCAACTTTGGAATTCCCGCCAGTCTGTGATTTTACTTTTACGTGATTACAAAACATTACAAAATAATCGGATCTGCAAACATATCTTCACAAACAAACAAAAAGAGATATGCCCAATATTAAAAAACAAATAAGAAGAACCACGTGAAATATATTCCGTACCTTTGGAAGTGCACTCCTAATCCTAATCCTATAAGTCACGGAGGATAGACAAAACATACCCTCCTTCTACCAAGCATGGCTTTTGCGATTAATAGCGCCATCTACGAAATTCAGCTTAGTTTCTGTGCTTTTCGTAGATGGCGCTATAATCGTATAACGTCAAGCACTTTTACGACACGTGTAATCGACGTCCTTTTTTGTGCTAGTCCACGGTGTATGACAGTCAGGTGATACGACTCTGGAAACACAAATCGCCAGTTAATGTCACTTGTCACTAGATGGCGCGACGAACGTGTCGGCCGATGATTTGATACAAGCTATGCTTTCTTATGGGAGGAAGTGGCAGAAACATTCGTATTTTACGAATGCTACTTTGCTTGGAATTAAAAAAACAATAACATGGAACGCTTTGCAAATACGCACTTTGTGCCTATCACATGGAATTCGTCAAATAAGCGTTATATATATATATATATTTTTTGGGCCACAGAGTGAGTACTCTAACATGAAGATTTCTGAGCAGACGATGCTGGGTTTTTTCACTAATGCAATAGGGAATAGACCCTTTATCTTAAAAAAAATGTACTTCTTGTAAAATAAGATGGTGCTGTACATTCGGAGGAACAATTTTAACATGGAATATCAATTTTTGCGCAAGTCATTGGAGCATCGTTGACGGAAACTGCTAATTTTGAAAACTTACCAAAATTTTCGCAAAATATAATGTTGATTATTCTTCAGCCCGAGAAATCATTCACTATTGATGTTTTCATTTAGGAATGAACAATATAACTTACATATTTGTTTTATTTTTGTGCCTTACCATACTAATGAATAAGGCGCTCCCTCCATTTGTGCTGGCGATAAGGGCAGAGAAAGTGCATCTTGGCAAAATGGCTGTTTTTTCTCGGCGGAGATTTCCCGGACCTGCGTGCATATAACACGATGAACATATTTGATATCAGGGATAAAATTTGTGATCCTACGTTTAAACAACAGTTAATGCTTTAAAGTAAAAAAATTCCACATTGTAAGCTGTGGAAAAATGTATCACATCCTAATGCTTGCCGCCATTTTTCCAACTCTATTGGTGTTACATATTAAGCCTTAATAAAAGACACAAACTTACTTTTCAGCAGTAACGAACTTCATTCGAGAACATAAACTTTTATTTCATAACAACAATCATTCGTTCGCCTCATAACAACTCCGTCGTTACCATACATACCCCCTTGCCACAACCCCCAACGTCCCTAGTAATTCTTTATTTTGTTACAGTTGGGTCAATAAAGGTTGATACAAGTTCTTTATATGCTGCATAACCTGTCCGATAACCTATAGTTTGGTGCAAAACACTTTCGTCTATACCTAAAACAGAACTGAACAGATTCTAGTCCAACATTTAGCTACACCATAAATTTATCTCCCGTTAAGTAAATACAGAGTTGACGTACTTTACCTTCTGTATAGAAACTTCAAATTTTCTGGAACTCCATACAATATAATTACACAAAGTAATAAATAAAAAATACTCAAGATAAATACCGCTTTTGCACTGATGTAATCATAAACACCATATAATCCTATGATGGTTAGCGTGAACGATCGGCCCACACCTCCTGAACGCTCCCTGGCGAGCTGTGACATTAACAGTTCGTTGCCGCTCCGGTGGCGCAGTGGTCTAAGCGATGCCCTCTGATAATTCGTCCAAAAGGGGTCCGGGTTTGAATCCCGTCAGGCATGGATGTTGTGTTTGTCTTACGGCACTGACTATCTCCCTTCCCTGGAAACAGTGACCCTAAATTTGGGACGGGCTACAGCTTATAGCCCATTGAGTTGCTCACGGTGGACGTTAAATCCCCCCCCAAAAAAAAAAAAAAAAAAAAACATTTCGTTTTCAAACTGTTTACAGCACGGAGAGTCGTATCACCTGACTTATCATACACCGTGTACTAGTCTGATACGTTTATATTTCGCCGTCAAATAGACGTCATGCGGACGTATCTTCTTAAAGCGGACCAATGTTCGACAAGTTTGCCCGATTTTCGACGTGCCGATAACGTTTCTGTGCTACTTGGGATATACTTGTTATTGCATGGCTTACAGCATCATTCATCAATATTTCTTTAATTGGGTTTTATTTACCAGGTTTGTCATCAGCTTTTCGCACTTAGGCAGATATCCAAACACCTCCATTGGTGGATGAAAACGGGCTTCATAAAAATTTATCAGGAGTGCCTAAAACGTGCGTGTGATTTTCAACATCGTTATTAATGGAATTCTCACGAGAGACAAGCATGAAATCGGGTGAGGAAAAATCCGTTTAAAATTTCTTTCAGTTGGATTTCTGCTGTACAATTCATTATTTTATGGTTGTTTTTGTTTGAACTTTGATTTTACTACACGAGTAGTCATGATCTCGGATTGCTTTTAACTTACTTTTGTTCAATGAACGACCTTGATGACACTCTAATTCTAATGTACAGTGATCAATGGAAATAAATGGCATGCCATCAAATGGTATCCTGTTTTCAACATTGGAATTTTTTCCCTTCGAAGAACATAACATCCTTCTTCACACCTTTAATATCACTTTACTGGGTTTGCCCAAGATTGTGAACTGCACCACGTTTTTGAATATAATGTGTATTAGCAGAAATCTCGAAGTTTTGGATGACGTTCAAAGCATCTTCTAACGAGAAAACGTATCCAAAGTAATAATTAATATAATGACGAAAACTAAAATTCATTTTAACTGTTATTTTTAATAGCTAAATTGAGCTAATTATCAACTCGAACCACGCACGCACTAGCTGACAACAAAAAGAGAACTTCAGGAGTGAAACATACAAGAAATCACAGTGGAAGGAGATACCTTTTCTAACAGCTCTTCTCATTAGTCGGATGGAAGACGTCACATAAGGGACCGTACTTGCGCTTAACAAGTAGTGTCTCACAATTGCAAAACATTATACATGACCAGATCCACCTTAAGATACCTAGACTGTGTAACGTATACTCTATATTCACTTTCCTTTTGATTTTACTATCTCTGGTTATTTTATTTTACTATGTAAATTATCTTCTTACTGAACGAAATATTATTTCACCCGCTGAATGAGATCTGGCAATGAGTGTAAGTCATGACGTGGTGGTAGCTAGTATATAGGCGCGTTCATCGAGACTTAGAGAGAGTTTTTGTTGTTGTTATGAGAGAGCGTTGTTGTTTACGGAGAGCGTTTGTTATACGAGGAGAGATTTTGTTGTTATGAGGAGAGATTCTTCATTATTGTAAAACAAGTTGTGTGTGTGCTTTAGATGACCAAGAGTCTTACAATAAAAAAGTTGCCGTAAGTTAGTCTTTCTCAATTCATAGTTTTTGTCAGACCTCTGTCTGGCTGTTAGGTTTATAACATTAGTTTATTACCATAAATAACCAGCGTTAAGACTTTATTCATGTTCGTAATTAACTAGTAACAACAACCATTTGAATTCACTATTTTGAAGCTTAGTACAAGTATATCATTAGCTAGCTGGTAGGAAGAGCTTATTCATTATAATTAGCTTAGCGGAAAGCAAAATAAAACTAATTCATTATAACTGGAAGTTCTTGTGTAAATGAGTGGCAGCCGCAGGCGACATTTTGATCGCAGTGCTTGTACGCCAAAACGACATGTTTGTTTTGTCTTGTCATATGTAGAGGATTTTAGGAAGGGAGTGTCTGACCCCAGGTCTTAAACAGCCCTAAGAAATAGGAAGCTAGGAGATTTTGGGCTAGAGTACCCGATAGGAAAGGGATACGGAAGCGAAGTAGAAAGGTTGAGGAAGACGCCCTTATTTATTACCGGGCGGCCAGTACCCAGGGTCCGACAGCTTGACGTGCCCTTCCGACGCGTGGCAGATATTTAGTGGATCGAGCGTTCGTACCTGCTAGGATCGAACCTGAGGTCCTTTCCGGGGCACTCACGATCGTTGCCCACTAGGCCACCCCGGCCCAACGACACGTTTCCTATGTAAACAACGTTAAATAAACTCTTTTACCTGCGAGAAAGAAGGGATTTTACGTTGATATAATAGTGCATATTAATTTTTTCAATGGGTTTGGACGTTGTACCTTTTAATTTACGATTAGAGAAAACATCATTATCGTAATTTTGGGGGATAAGAAACAAGAAATAACGGGAGGGGAAACACCGCTTGTCCTACGTGTAAAATATTTTTCGGCTACAGCTGCTCGCAAACTGTGTGGTTTAGTTGCATGATATTCGTATTAAGTAATGTCAAAAATCATTCTAATGCGGCCATTTGTTTATTCTAAAGAGAAGTTTTCCAGAACAAAACTTTTAATTGGAGAATTTTCTCGCAGTATTATGAGTTCGTAATAGCTACTCAAGGGGATAAAAAATAAATAAAATTAAATATGATGGAAAGAAATGCTCTTTTCACATAATTTAGAGTTTAGAAGATTTCGAATCTGGGGAAAGAGAATTGTTTAAATTGAGAAATTCGCAGCTCATTAAAAAGTTTTGTTTAATTGAAAATTTGTTTAGCTCATTAAATCTGGCTATATTATTTTCTGAAATACTTTACAATATATACATAATATTATAAAATCAAAAATAATAAATCTTACTGGTTATATATATGAAAAACTGGATGTAACTGATATAAACACGCGAAAGCCTTTAGTAAACAATGAGATGTGGCAGATACTTGCCGTACAACGCTGAACTTCAAATGTCGACGGTTAACTTACGGTTTTCCATTCTATGTATCTTAAAGTCCCTTTGTTAACTACAAATATATCTCTCACAAGTTTTGCTTCTATGATAAATATATATATATATATATATATATATATATATATATATATATATATTGTATTGACGTGACCAACCTTAAAAAACATCATAATACCTTCAAATTGGAACCGAGAAACAGATTATCTGCTCTAGAAGGTCTAACACCTGAAGAAGTGAACATCTCTGAAGTTAACCGTAGAGTAACCAAAGCTCTTATGGAACAACAAGATTAGCTGGGTCTAAGAACAAGTTGCATGTGAACAAATTATCAGGAAAAACTAAAATGTTGATGCAAAAAAGAAGAGAGATGAGGACAACTAAAGAATATGTGACTTCCAAAGTGGAATATATAGAGCTATGCAAGACAGTACGAAAAAATATCACTGAAGATGTAACGAAATTCAACTGTGAACTAGTGAGGAAAGCAATTGAAAACAACCAAAGCCTAAAGGTAGCAAAGGGACATCTCAGTAAGGGAAGAAAACAGATTATGACACTGAGAAAAGAAGATGGTTCTGTAACAAGAAATAGAGGCGAAATTTTGACAAGAGTGAAAGATTTCTACTCCAAACTATATGAAAGGGATAATACATGTATTCCAGACATCATGAAATGTACCAGTACCAGAGTTCTTCCAGTCCTACCAGCAGAATTTGCACATGCAATCAAGAACATGAAGGGGGAAAGTTCCAGCAGAAGATGGAATTACTACTGTAGACATCATACAAGAAGCAAATGGAGAAATTGTAGCAGTAATCGCCCAAGTTTTCACTCGATGCCTTAATGAAGGAAAGATTCCTGAGGATTGGAACAACGCTATAATGATCCTGCTACATAAAAAAGGTGACATTGAGGATCTCAGGAACAACAGACCTATCAGCTTCCTATCAGTGGTTTATAAAATCTTCACTAAAGTTCTTTCACACCGCTTGAAGGTAACACTGGACGTGGCTCAATCGAGAGAACAAACTGGATTCAGGAGTGGCTACAACACTATAGATCATATCCACGTACTGAGAGAACTAATTGAAAGAGCGAGGGAATATGAACGTCCGTTGTGCATGGCTTTTATCGATTATAAAAAGGTCTTTGATTCAATGAAACCATCAGCAGTTAAAATGGCTTTGAAATCCTGCGGTGTTGAAGATGCATACATTAATATTATTAATAACATCTATGAAAATGCAAGTGCAAAGATTCGGCTGTTTGAAAATACAACACACATAAAAATTGGAAAGGGAGTGAGACAAGGTGACACCATATCTCCGAAGCTCTTTAATGCCACATTGGAAAGTGTCTTTCAATCACTGAATTGGGAAAACAAAGGGATAAAGATTAATGGAGAATATCTAACTCACCTTCGTTTTGCTGATGACGTAGTGATTTTTGCAACTACCCCATCAGAGCTGCAGAATATGATCCAGGAATTTGCTGACAAGAGTAAAGAAGTGGGATTAAAGATGAACTTTCAGAAAACAAAAGTGATGTACAAGCTTTTACAAGGAATGAAGATTTATCGATTGATGGGGAAAAGCTGGAGATAACCGATACCTACATTTATCTTGAACAGCAGATATCAAGTGAGGATCACATTGATGAAGAAATTAATCGGCATATAAAACTTGCCTGGAGAGCTTTTGGATTTTGGAAGAAACAGCATAATTTTCAAGAGCAATATGCCATTATGTCTTAAAAGAAAAGTGTTTAATCAATGCATCCTTCCAGTGCTTACATGTGGTGCAGAGACGTACAAGGACCTTAACTAAAAGAGACATACAAAGGCTGCAGACAACTAAAAAAAACATGGAGAGGTGCATGCTTGGTGCACCTTCGTCCAGCAGTGGATTGATAATGGATAGATAAGAAAAGGAACTCGTGGATCAGAAAAATGACAAGAGAGGAAGACATATTGCAATCAGAGTAAAATCTCTGAAATGGCAATGGGATGGACATACTGCCAGAAGGACAGACCATCGATGGACAGTCAAAATTTTAGATTGGATTCCAAGTGACAGGAAAAGACCCAAAAGAAGTCCACATGGAAGATGGGTTGATGGAATTCGAAAGTATGTTTGAGTAAAATGGAGGAGACTGGCACAAGACAGACCGTTGTGGAAGAGGCTTGGAGAGACCTTCGTCCAGCAGTGGATTGATAATGGTTGACAATGATGATGATGATATATACCAAAGAGGTTATATTACTGGAGACACCACTCCCATCCACGCAGCATTGGCCGCCATAAGTCACTGCCCCAGCAGCGTCTGACGTCAACAACAGGCAAAACGCTGCTTTGAGACTACGGAAACCACTGAAGCTACGAGGTGTTTACAGATAAAATAAGGGACTTAATAATTATCATTTATACAACCTTACTGTTTAATCAACTGTGTAAATAAAAATGTTTTTTTCTTCTTTATTTCACAAGATTTCTAAAAAGAGAAAAAAACGAAAGAAAGAAAAAACCAGCATTTCGGAAATCTAATCTCGGAGACGTTACGAAACCAAAATTGGAATGCGATTTTTTCACAGAAGGTTAGGTGCTGGAAGAATAAAATTACTTACATGATATGTGCAGATAATTTAATATTTTCAGTAATCTCACTAATTTAAGTTTTTGAAGTCGAAAATATTTCCTTACTTCAAATTTTACGGTAAGTGAAAGGTCGCTATTAAGAGGCCATATTTTTGAGATTATAGCAATTTTTATTAGCTTGTAAAAGCAGGGTACATATAAACATATAATAAAAACAAGATAAAACTCCACTCAGCATGAATGAAGAAATAACAGGCTCCAGAGATTTTCCGGTGGGAGAAAACAAAAGTTAGCAGACAAACATGCAAAAATTGCTCAATACGTGAAAATTTCAGTTGAGAGTACAAGACTCACAAAGATTACAGAACATGAGCTATATACATCACAGTGAAGAGTGCTTTGTGTGAAAAGCATAACAAGTTCAAAAAGAGCATAGCATGTAAAACTTTGAGAAACAAAATTGAAATAGTATAGCAAGCAAACAATATACATGACACGCACAGTGGGGTGAAACAAAAACAAAACATACAAAATGCAGATAGAAAAAATATACAGCACATTGACAGGAGTAAACATGGTTCAAACACACAAGACAGTGTTGGTCAGTCAAGAGTAAAATGTAGTAAGAAACATCATAAAAACATAGCAAATCCAACAAGAGACAAGGGGAATTTCAACAGAAAATTGGAGCACATACAGTGCAAGAACAACTAAATGGTCACACAGCAATGAGAACGCACAATGATGCAGAAAAATACAGAAGCATCCTCCAAAAGATGATAAAGAGGTGGATGAAAAAATAAAAATAAGCAAAAGAACAACACAAAATGCAAGAGAACAAAACAAATACAAATGGCAAGCTGACATTTGCAAACGAATAACACAATAAATGCAGCACAAAAAGGACACAGACTGCACTGTATAATTCCACATGAACACACTTCCCCTACCCTAGTAGGCGGAAGATGACCAAAAGCCCAACAAAAAAATGACAAAAAAAACTAGAGAGTGAGGTGGGGGAAGGAATTCCGAATGAGAAACCACCCGGAATGCATGCACATATATTCTCCATACAAAGGTCATTCTTACGCTCGCATCACATCAGCTTTCGAAGATATTAATTACCTTATAACAAAAAATGCACAAGTGTCATAGCAGGTCACTTATTTTTCATTACATTTAAAATTACATTCAGTATCTACAAACATAGAATCAAATCTTTTTATGTCCACTGCTATATTTACAATAAATATAAATGAGGAAAACAGCTTTAAAAAAAACGATTCAGCACTTTTGTGTATACATACGTGACATAAATATAAACCCTACGTTTTCACACAAGAAAACAACAACATACAAAACACAGCTCCTAACATAAAACAAAATTATGCATGTCACCCCACACTGCTTAGTGAGCATATGTACCCATACAAGATATAGTTATTATATATCCAAAAAACATAACATTAAATTCCACCACAGTTCAACTACAATAAAAAAAAATAACATAGCCAGAATTACCCTTTACAAAAAAAACTAAATACTAATAACTATTGTACGAAAATATGTTCAATAGTTGGGACAAACTATTGAACCAGTAAGAGTTTGATTCAATATAATTGTCGTCAAGGTACATATTTACAAATCTCATTCAAGATATCATTAAGGACATTCTTTGCCCAAGTAACCCCTATTATAATTATATACAGTTGTAACAGCACTTTCTGTTAATTCAACAATTAAAATAAAACACCAGAATGTTAATACTGTTAACTATAAAACCTTGCCAAACATATTATTCTCACATAAACAGTGATATATCCTCCTGCAAATTTCACAACCAATAAATAAAATACTTTATAAAATGTACAATAATTAATGATAGATCATCTGACATTAAGTTCACTGTTAGTTCACTTAGCATTTGCATGTTTTTTATGAGGTCTCTAACCAACAGGAATTTTTTAAGATTTAATACAGCTTGGTATCATGGTATTAACAACATTAGTAAAGAAGTCATTGCGGTAAGTGAGCATTACTGATGACAATGTTGTTAAGGAATTTATTCCGTCATCTGCAGGTAAGTCCCTTTCTACTAAGACTACTGCTCATTGTTAACATCTCCCGAGGATACGGTCTAAAATTTTGGTTGTCCATGGGTGGTCCGCAGTGGCGGTTTGTTCACGATACCACTTCGAAACCTAAGTTACTGCGCCTGTGCTGATGCTGTCCGTTTAATAATAATAATAATAATATATATATATGCTGATCGAAAGTGCTTTTTTTTACAATAAATTAATATTTAGATTTTATATTTAGCGATTGATAGGGAAAATGTAAAGGTACCGATACCTAAATTAGGCAACATATATTAAGCGATGGCCACATTGTCACATTTATGAAGAAAATAATCGACCTATAAAACTTCGTCAGATGCATTATTTCTTAAAAAGAAACTGATTAATCAGTGCATCCTTCCAGTTCTACGCATGGAGCACAGACATGAACCTCAACTAAAATAGACATACAGACGTTGCAGACAACTGAAAACAGCATGTAGAGATGCATGTTTGATGTTACCTGAAAAGATACAAATAGGAACTCGTGGATCGGGAAAATGACAAGAGTGGAAGACATTTTCAAAATTCCTGAAATTGCAATGGGATGGACATATTGCTAGAAGAATGAACCACTGACGGATAGTTGAAATATTGAACTGGATAGCAAGGGAAAAAGCAATACCCAGAAGAGGACAAGAGGGAGATGGGTACATGAAATTCGAAAGCATGAAGGAAACTGACTCAAGTCAGACTGTTGTGGAAGAAGAAACTTGGAGACTTTCATCCAGCAGTGGATTGATAGTGGTTGCAAATTATATATACATGCATATACTGTACGTATATATATATAGATAGATATATATCAGGACAAAAAATTAAAAAAAATTAATGCGTGTGCTAGTGGTAGCGGAGAAACACTCAAGGTCATGTACGCGTTCTCAAGTGTCTCATTGTGACCCCTAGAAATATGACAATAAAATTGTTTCTTCTGATACACTTCCTTTGAAACTTCGACTTGATACCGACCACTGCAACTTGGACGGCGATGAAAAACATTTTGTGGAATTTTGCAGGGTCTGCCAGAATTCCGCGATGAGTTGTTATTGCGATACTCACACACCGGCATTCTCTTTAATAAAAACGGATTGCAAACATATTCAGTCCAGTTTTAATTCTGAAGCCATCATGATAACAATTTAATGTAGAAAAATTTGTTTTCCAAAATTTACCAACTTCGTAAATTTTCTAAACAATGATATCTGATTAAATGTTCTTTTCAAAGTAATTAAGTACACTACCTCAATCGAAATGCGCAGCTGATTTTTGGGAGGGTGGGGGATGCAGCAGAAAAATAAAATGTATTCAGTGGAGTGACTTCAATGATTTTTGGTGAATAAAAATTAACGTGAGTTTAAAAGCGAAAATTTCGCTGTGCTTGGTAAGTGAAGAAATCAATTTTGTGCAAGTGTTTCGCTGCAGAAATTAGTATCTCCTTTTCTTTTTAATTTATCCAATACTGAACTCTGTTTTTAATCGCAATTTGTTCACATGTCCATTTTGACCAGAAGAGAAAATATAAGTAAAACTTTTTTGCAAAAGTCCCGGCAACTGAGTATTTGTTATTAGATGGGAGCAACAATGTTAGAATTATTACGTTGAATAAAAGCAGGAACAAACCAAAAATTGGAAAAAAAAAACAGGTTGAGTATTACATTCAAACGTACTTTATTTAATACTTTATTTCAACATTCGTCGTTATTTTTTATTTATTCCCCTATTTTATGTCTTATTCGGAAGCACAAGAACCGTATTAATCAACAAAGCACACAGGCCCGGCGATACATTCCCACCCCCAACGAGAGACTGCATTCGCGAGCAACCCTGCTAGCGAGAGCTGCCATGAATGCAGTCCTCAGGGAAGTTTTATTCAAAGGAAACGAACTGATGTGGGAAAAGGCAGAGTTTCCCACATGAGTTGGTTTCAATAGCCGTCAGGGCTGCAAGAAACGCAGACCGTAACGTTCTTCCCGCTCCCACTGGTGTCATGCATGGAAAACTTCCAGTTGAGTTCAGAAAACTGCAGTTGTGGCCTTATGCTGGGAAAACTTACAGCGGTGTTCACAAAACTTTTCTCTCTTGGAACGGCTTGAAAAAAAAACTGCTTTGGGTAGGGGGACTGCAGCCCCACAGCCCCATAGTAGGAGCCGCCCCTGGACTGGTCCGTTCTTCTGGCAACATGTCCATACATACTGCATAAGATAGAGTTTGGCACGGAGAGATGCATGCTTGGCAAAATTAGGAACTCATCAATCCGAAAAATGGCAACAGAAGATGACATCAAAATAAGTCCATAAAGTGGCAATGGATGGGAAACATTCCTAGAATTGACCACCATTGGACAACTGAAATATTACACCGGATACCAAGGAGCAGAAAAATACAGAAAAGAAGACCGTGTGGGAGTTGGGTGGATGAAATTTGAAAACTTGCTTAAGTAACATGGAGAAGACTAGCTTATGACTGAAAATTGTGGTAGAAACTTGGAGAGAGCTTCACTCAGCAGTGGACTGATAATGGTTGATGATGATATGCATTAGGGGAGGAAGTATTAACAAAAGAAAAAATCTGATATAAATTAACACGCCCATCATTCCTACATTTACTGATTTTTGTGCAGTATAAGTTTTGGATTTGGATTGAAGGTTTAACGACTACCGTGAGCAACTCAATGGGCTATAAGCAGTCGCCCGTCCCTAATTTAGGGTCACTGGTTCCAGGGAAGGGAGAGAGCCAGTGCCGTAAGACAAACACAACATCCATGCCTGACCGGGATTCGAACCCGGACCCCTTACGGACGAATGATCAGAGGCCAGCGCCTTAGACCACTGCGCCACCGGGGCGGCCAGTATAAGTTTTGTTAGGTTTGAGCGTACATTCATTCCTATCATTTGCTGTGTAGCTTGTTTAGCTGATGGTGCAATCTAATAGTTGCATATTCCCTTATAATTAGTTTTTTTTAATTGGTCTAAGGCAATGGCCTCTGATCATTCGTCCGAAAGGGGTCCGGGTTCGAATCCCGGTCAGGCATGGATGTTGTGTTTGTCTTACGGCACTGGCTCTCTCCCTTCCCTGGAACCAGTGACCCTAAATTAGGGACGGGCGACTGCTTATAGCCCATTGAGTTGCTCACGGTGGTCGTTAAACCTCCAATCAAAAAAAAATGTTGTGACATGATTATCTAGGGTAATGTCTACCTCATTATCATCTAAATGAGAGTCTAATGTTTTAAATACAGACATACCTGCCAACCTTCTTAAAACAACACACTGAAGTCTGGTCATAAGACGAGGAATTTTTCTTTTTCCAGCGCTGAACATCCCACTTCTAATGCATTGTTCAGTAATCTTCGAAATTAGGCATACACTCCGAGATGGTATGGTTAACCCTCCTTCTGACTTCAGATTTATAAGAACAGATATTGGCCGCTCCGGTGACGCAGTGGTCTAAGCGATGGCCTCTGATCATTCGTCCGAACGGGGCCCGGGTTCGAATCCCGGTGAGGCATGGATGTTGTGTTTGTCTTACGGCACTGGCTCTCTTCCTTCCCTGGAACCAGTGACCCTAAATTAGGGACGGGCGACTGCTTATGGCCCATTGAGTTGCTCACGGTGGTTGTTAAACCTCCAATCAAAAAAAAAAAAAAAAAAAAAGGAACAAATATTCAAGCTCTAGCCACTTCGAAGTCTACATCAATCAGTGCCAATCTGCAGTCTATGCAAGAAATCTTTTTTATAATTTTTTGGCATACAAAACCTGCAATGTAAACAACAACATTGTCAGTATAAAGTGAAAGATTTGGTATGCTGAAGATGTTTGCATAATCATGGTCCAGGACTCCAATGGAAGATTCCTCAGGTGAACAACGCCGCTTTTGTGAAATGCTCAACACATCATCAATTACAATACCATCTTTATCATAAATTGCATTAACATTAAGAATTTTCATTTCAGCAACTGTAATACAGTTACTAGTCTTTTGCACCCCAATGAGTCTATTTAAAATAAGTTGACGGTATGCACTTCCAAACTGAGCTACATTGGGGTTATTATTGTGTACCACTTTAGAACGTATAGCACCAAAAAACAATTCTAAATGGTATTGACTAAGTTTGTAAGTTAAGATATAGTTTAACTTATCTGTTAACAAAGTGTCTGCCAAATAGATAATGCTTTTTATTGTGGTACACAATCCCATGATGCACGTATTTCTGCTAGTGTTCAGAAGTTTGGAACCATCTACTCTTCGCAGGTTCAAGAGTACATCAGTAGCAACTTGCAAGTGAGTTTCCCATATAGCTCTTGTTTCCTGCTTTAGTGGGCTTTTAAATTGCTTTCCAAAGGGATTCCTGGAATTCAAAATATCAAAAAGCTTGTCAATGATGAAACTGAATTGAGCAGTACTTTCACAGTCTTGGAAACCTGGAATTTTTAAGTGTTTCATGAATAACAATGCTGTAGCAACAGAACTGCTCAGTGTCTGGGCTGCCAACTTGACCTTCATTTTTTGTTTGTACCATTCCACATGATTTCGCTTCAGTTTGTTGGCAGCATGAATCATTTGTTCTTCTTGAATTTCATACAATTTCTTTATATAATACCAGCATATTCTGTTATTGTTGCCATCCAAAAGGACTTTAAGATCTCCAAGTATATTTCTGAGAACTTTCAGCATGTGGCATGCATCAAATATCACTGCAACTTTTTTCTCACTGTCTGCTGGATGACTAAAAATATTATTGATGCTCTCAGAATCAAAGGAAGCTCCCAACTCTTTAAACATTGAAAAATTTGCTCTGAGTCCATCACAGACTACAGCAACAACATCAATGCCAACATGATGCAGTTTCCTTAATGCCACATCTAAGAAAGCTGCTTTTTGAGACCCTAATAGACCAGCTGTGAGGAAGTAGGCTATCGTCACTTTCCAGCTGCCTTCAAGGCACACAATCATGAAGACTAATGCCTCCTATGCTACAGAACAACTTTCATTACTGACACCAGCACCATAGTCTACAAATCCTATTTGAAACTCTCCATCAAACAGAATTTGCTTTCGAATGGAAATTTCCTCAAGAATTAGTGAGCATGTGTAGCACTTTTTTTCGGATTCATACTCTGTAATGCTACAAACACTTCTTCCGTAAAACCTGGTGTTCCATCAACTGATTGACACCAACGATGGATTGTTGAAGAGTGAGGCAGATACAGCCTGTCACGTATAAAGTCATATGCTTTAGGCGAGTAAAAGTACAAAGACATGGCAAATAGTTTAATTTCAGCATTGTAGGATTTACCGTTTGTTCGCTTTGCATTCTTCATTGCATTTCTGAACAAATCGATAGATGTGTCAGGAAGAGTGTCTTCTACTAAATGGAACTCTTCTTACCTCAAAAAATTGTGCTCAAGAAGCAACTGTAAGATTTCTTTTGCACGAGTGTTGCGCTGCTTGCTTAGCTGTAGTTGTTGTCGAGAACTTTTTAGCTTTTTAAATAAAGCATCATTACGATCAGTTGCTAAATCTAATTTTCTTTTTAGTTTTCTAGGGCTTTCGGCAATACAGTAAGTGTGATCACAATTGTTTTCAGCTTGTGTGCTGCTGGTGCTTGGCAATGGCATTTCTACTTCTGCTGATGGGTTTTCTCTATAAGTTGGTGGTTTTCTTTTTGGTGCATCGCGATTTTTACTTGAACAGTGAACACAATAGCACAGCATCCTCATTTAATCGGGTATTGCTTTCTTCATACACGTTTTTGTAAATAGACTGATTCTTGGGAAAACAATCTTCAGTGAAATGTGCAGAGCAAAGAACACTTCTAATTGACGGTTTCCAATCTTTTCTTCGCACGTTGTGTAGCCACATTTTCATCAGCTTTTTATTTTTGTGAGGAAACCTAAAATATAAATATATATATATATATATATATATATATATATATATACTGAAAATAAGAATGGTTCTACTGATAATTACTGTTCAAAATGATATAATTACAAGCATAAACACTTTTGACTAATATTCTTACAGAGAACATTTATATACACACATGTTTTTCTGACTGTGAAGAGGTGCCTTTTATAGCCTCCATAAATCTGAAAAAATCCTGAAAAATGTACCATAAAACATTTTCCTGGATTTACCCTTGATTTTTGTCTCCATTACTTCCAAACTTCAATGGCAGCATCATTCGAATTGCCAGAATACGAGCATTGTTACACTCTAAGTCAAACTAACCAGGGGCGGCGGAAAGTGAAATTCGTTGACCGGGCCCGAAATTTCGAATCGTGGTGTGCCCTCTACCTTCTTGGAACAGACAGAAGAAAAACAATGTCTAAGCAAAGGCGCACCCACAGGAGTGGCCGAGCATCCGCGGCTGATAAAGTGAAAAATTATTATGTCGAAGTTTTAACCAAAAAGTCACAATAATGCGATCTACATATACTTCTTAATCATGTACCGTATAATTATAACATATAATAATTATAAGGGAGTAGTTCTGTTAAATAAATGTAGAAAAATCTAACAAGGAAAACATGACGATGATGGGCAAAACACGTAACAATATTAAGAAATAAAGGTAACTTGATCACGCTAGTTACGTTACATGAAAAAACTTTTACGAGAAAGTTCGTAAGTTGGGAGCTTTCGACCTTATCTTAGGTCTTCATCACGCCAATGGAGGACTAAGATTGTTGCCAGATTCTTCATTTGAATTTTTTCTATTTTTGTTGCCAAAACTTAGAATTGATCTCCAGATCATCGGAATGTAGAGAGGAGAGTCGGAATTGCAAGTCATTGAGTTGAAAATAATTTCCAGGCTTTCACGGTAACGGAGGGCAAAACGATTGTCAAAAGAAGCAATTCGTTTTGCTTCTTTTGACAATAATTTTTTCCAAGGTGGGGGTCACCCCCGCTTTGGGAAAAATTCTGTGTGCCAGGGCGCACAGGCCCTCCCTTGGGAAATTTCTGGGTGTGCTACTATACCTAAGGTGCTGTGTTGGGAATTAGGATCACCCAACCACTTACTTAGAGGAACTTTCTAAGGCACATCACAACAATCACACATATGTCAAATAAAAAAATAATAAAAATAAAATCTTGGCTGAAATTATTGACCGGGCCTGGGCCCTGGGCGGTTCTGCCGCCACTGAAACTAACTGCGTACTACTGTCAAAGGTAGGAGAGCCAAATCACAGTGCTTCCGTGTGAAAATGGAACAACGGTATTGGTTCCAATCACTCCCTAATAAACCTCTTGCATTTACCCACTTGTAAATTTACTGCCTTTGTGTTGCCACAAATGGGAAAAAGGTTCTCCCCCACTTACCTTACAGGTTTATTGCCAAATGATGAATGGGCTGCCGAGACAACTCACTATGTAAGATGGTTATCAGGTATGCACAGGTGACATGCTCTTCTCATCTCCCAATTCCAGTTACTAAATAAATGTCTCACCTATTTACTTCACTAAAGCAGTGGTAATGATTACAGGTACCCTAGCAAGTCTGATACCAGTGTGGGCTACAGTGACTTTATTTATATATAGTCCTAAGTACAGCAAAAAATACCCAGTTTTGGGATTAAATGCCAACACATGTGATGCAACCAATGTCATCTGGTGCTTTAACTAAAAATTGAAAGAGTAGCTTTCAGAAATGACTAACATATTAGGTAACATGAAAAATTTGGTTAAGAGTGAAGTAGATATTAAGAAATATATATTTCAATAGGCTGCACTCAACTTTAAAAAGAACTCAGAAAAGCAAATGAACGTTAAAATTATTTAGAAGAAAAATGCAAGTTTATAAATTTTCTGTGTTAAGTATATTGCTCAAAAACATGTGAACAAGTGCAATATTAAATGTTTCCCTCCTGGTAGCACAACCTAGAAGCAAATTAAATGTGTTGTAACTTTCAAAATGCAACTGGTGTATACATTTGATTTCGTCTGGTTTGGTTTAAGACAACTGAATTAAAAAATGATACTATTAACAGTTTACACAAGTTCTGAAAGCGTACGATTTTAAAGGACTTTAAAATCCCCATTTGTTACTTGAACAATGTAGTTTTGAAGAGGTGTAATAATGAGCGGTCATCGTGCTAAATATATATACATCTGATTTTTACTTAAATGACAGGATTTTCGTGTCTTTTACATACCTATGAAATGTCAAATTACTTTCTTTTGTACTGCGGTTGGTACAACCATAAGCAGAACATGAAACTACCATAATTACATCTATCTGTTTACTATCCTTATAGCGTCTAAAAGGGGAAGTGTGCCGTGCGAACTCAAAAACTGCGTTTGAAATATGTCCCACGCCGCATCGCGGCGCTGCATCTGTGTCAGAGAATGTGTGTAGTGATGTGCATGTAACTCAAACAACGGGGGTTGAATTAGGATGTAAGTGTACGATTTTCTTAAGTGTGCGATTATGGAAACACCTTTTACGGTTCAGTGAAATGTCTTAAGTCTGCCGCAGAGTGCAGCGTCGTCAATTTAATTTACAATAGAATTCTACGTGATTTAAATTGATATGCAACCTCCTCGAAGAATGCCTACCAAAACGATAACAAATGGCGTGGAAGTGCCAAGTAAAGACATGCTGTTTGGAAAATTTAAATATATCACTCAGTAGCGGCTAGTGGTAAGCTGAGATGGAGGGGCTGCATTCAAATTTTGTAGATATCACTTCGAAAGCTAAGTTACTGAACCTACTGATGCTGTCCCTTTAATAATAATTTATATATATACTCGTAAAAATGAATATTTAGTTTTTATATTTAGCAACTGATAGGGAAATTCTAGAGATAACCGATACCTGAATTAGGGAACAGATATCAAGGGGTGGCCATATTTATGAAGAAAATAATCGGCGTATAAAACTTGGTTTGATGCATTATTTCTTAAAAGAAAAGTGTTTAGCATATTTTGTAGTCACAAATCATTTTAATGTGAACTTCCGAATTGTAGTGCTATCCAGTATTTTCGTGTATATTTCCTCATTCTTTACCTTGTGGTGAGGTACCCATGCATACAGCATACACCGGGTACTGGCCTCCCGGTAATAAATAAGGGCGTCTTCCTCCCCCTTTCTACTTTGCTTCCGTGTCACTTCCTATTGGGCGCCCTAGCCCAAATCTCCTAGTTTCCTATTTCTAAGGGTTGCTTAAGACCTGGGGTCAGACACTCCCTTCCTAAAATCCTCTTTTTTTTTATTGGAGGTTTTTTTTTTTTTTTTTTTTGATTGGAGGTTTAACGACCACCGTGAGCAACTCAATGGGCTATAAGCAGTCGCCCGTCCCTAATTTAGGGTCACTGGTTCCAGGGAAGGGAGAGAGCCAGTGCCGTAAGACAAACACAACATCCATGCCTGACCGGGATTCGAACCCGGACCCCTTACGGACGAATGATCAGAGGCCAACGCCTTAGACCACTGCGCCACCGGGGCGGCATTGGAGGTTTAACGACCACCGTGAACAACACAATGGGCTATAAGCAGTCGCCTGTCTCTAATTTAGGGTTACTGGTTCCAGGGAAGGGAGAGAGCTGTGCCGTAAGACAAACACAACATCCATGCCTCACCGGGATTCGAACCCGGACCCCTTTCGGACGAATGATCAGACGCCATTGCTTAGACCACTGCGCCACTGGGGCGGCTAAAATCCTCTACATATAATCATTTGATCATCACCCACGCATACACCATTGCACAGCAAAGAAATTAGTTCCACATACATTCCATGCAGGACCCTTATTCTAACTATCTTAACATGAGGCTAACGATCCTAACATGAGGCTAACGATCCTAACATGACGCTCATTAATCAGTGCATCCTTCCAGTTGTTACGCATAGAGCAGAGACATGGACCTCAACTAAAACAGATATACCGAGGTTAAAGACAACAGAAAAAAAGCATTGAGAGATACATGTTTGATGTAACCAGTAACAGGAAAGATACAAAGAGGAACTAGTGGATCGGGAAAATTACAAGGATGGAAGACAGCAATGATCAGAATCCCTGAAATTGCAATGGGATGGACATATTTAGAAGATGATGTGGGAGACGGGTGGATGAAATTCGGGAGCAAGAAGAAAACTGGCTCTAAACAGACTGTTGTGGAAGAAACTTGGAGACTTTCATCCAGCAGTGGATTCAGATAGTGGCTGTAAATGATATATAAATGTAGATACTGAAAGAGCAACACACACTCAGTTAAGAGAACCAGTTTTAAAGATAAAAAAAATAATGCGTGTGCCAGTGACAACGGACACGCACCCAACGTCATATACGGATTTTCAGGTGTCAATTATGACCTTTAGTAGAAATATAATAAATATTTTTCTTCTGATACGCTCCCTTTGGAATTTTGACTTACAGGCATTCTCTTTAATAAATTCGAATTGCAAACATATTCCCAGTTTAAATTTTCAAGCCATGATTACAATTTAGTGTAGAACAATTTGTTTTCAAAATTTACCAACTTCGTAAATTTTCTAAACAATGGTGTTTGATTAAATGTTGTTTTCAAAGTAATTAAGTATAAAACACTACCTCAACTGAAATGTGCAGCTTATTTTTTGGGGGGGGGGGGTATGCATATGCAGCAGAAAAGTAAAATATGGCCAATGGAGCAACTTCAATGTTTTTTGATGAATAGAAATGTACATGAGTTTAAAAGCGAAAATTTGGCTGTGTCTGGAAAGTGAAAATATTAATTTTGTGCAAGTATTTCGCTGCAGAAATTAGTATTTTTTTTTTTTTCATTTTTCAATTTATCCATTACTGAACTTTATTCTTAATCGCAATTTGTTCACATGCCAATTTTGACCAGAAGTGAAACTTTTTGGCAAAAATCTCGGCAACTGAGTTTTTGTTGTTAGCAAACACGAATAATCTCCAGTTGTTAGAATTATCATGTTGAATAAAAGTAGGAACAAACCAAAAGTTGAAGGCCCGGCGATGCATTTGCAGCGAACGAAAGACTGCATTGTACTACGTCACTCGCAAATAACTCCGAGGACCACTTATATCTGCTGTACCAGCGAGAGCTGCTGCCCCATGGACGTTTTATTCAAAGGAAATGAACTGATGTGGGAATAGGCAGTTTCCCACATGTGTTGGTTTCAATAGCAGTCAGAGCAGCGCGCGAACGTTCTTTTCGCTCCCAGTGGCGTTGTGCAGGAAAAACTTCCAGCCGAGTTCAGTAAACTTCTCTCTTGATGTGGCATGAAAAAAAACTGCTTTGGATTATTGCAGGAGCCGCTCCTGCTGTATATACAGAAATTGCAAGGCTTTTTTGTATGGGACATTATATTGAATGCTTAAGTGTCAGCATCGGCGATGTTGGCCAGTGACCATCAGGTACAGTGGCGTAACTGTGTTTCAAAATCGGGGGGGGGGTGTCTGATCACATAATGTATATACGCCAGCGATGTTGGTAACCATGCTTAATCGACATAGCTGTTTTATTAAGTACACATTATACACGTCTTTGCATTCTATGAACAATTACAATCTTATATTATTAAATAATTTAGTTGGTTCACATAAAAAGTTCATATCATCATATTCCCGAAACTTTTGGGGGATCATTTACATTGGGGATCCCAGACTCTATGAAAATCTGGGGGTCTGATCCCCCCAGTGGTTAGGCCTATGATCAGGTATAAGTAATGCCGTGGTTCAACAAATTTAATGCTGCCAGTCAGATACAGAGCTCTCCTTAAAAACAATTTAGAGACAGCGGGCAAAATTTACTGTTTGAAGTAAATACGTAGGGGCATGTAAATATAAAGTGCTTCCATGTATCTACTCTTCAAACGGTTATACAGAAACAGCTGATATATAGCATAGAAGGGGTAGTGTGCCGAGCGCCCAGCGTATGTAGTGATTAGCGTGGATATAGCAGATATATATAAACGTTGGGTAAGCTCATGAAAGAATTATGAAAGAAATACGGGATTACGCCATGTAATACAAATTTTGAAGATGACAATCCGATTTTTTGCGTAAATATGACAAGGATGGTAAGTCAGATAATATCCGAAACTTGAATTTTTTTTTCGTCGTCCTGGAGCGGGACTCGATTCCGCGTCTCCCAGAAAACGCCCGGGTATGTGATGATTAAATTCAAATTGATCGGAAACTTGAAACTTGGTTGTTATGGGTGGTGTAGGGGTTAGCATACCCGGGCGTTTTACTGAGAGACGCGGGTTCGAGTCCCGCTCCACGACGAGGAAAATTTTCAAGTTTTTGGATATTATCTGACTTACCATCCTTGTCACATTTACGCCAAAAATCGTATTGTCATCTTCAAAATTTGGGTAAGCTTTTCGTATTATTAAGAGGCTTAACAAAAATGATTTTTGCCTGTTACTGACTGGTTTAAAAAACGGTGTGTACCACCTTATTTAAGCTGTGTCACACGCATTTATAATGACATTCCTCTCTTGCCAGAAGCATAATTTTGGTCATAATGCATGCATGAGAAAACATTTACCAGTAATTGTTGAGAAAAAAAAAAAAAAAAAAAAAAAAAAGAGGCTGATTTGGAGTGATTTTTTTTATACGGTTAGATAAATTTTACTATTAAATGAAGAAATATTGTGGGGGAGCAAATAATTTACCAAGACATTTATTTGTTCTTAATTTCTGAAATTGGAATTATTGCAGTCTCATACTGATATCCCCTCAGTAAATCCAGAAAGTATTATCGTCCCAGTAAGGTGCGCGCAGTGACACATTGTGTACAATGTAAACATGTAACACCGTTGTTTAATGCCCCTAGTAGTTGGGAATAGGTAATACAGATATAATTTACACCAACTGAAACAAATGTTGAAGCACATGTGAAAAAACTGACCTCTGACGTGGACCGGTGTGGAATATTGAACTCTCATCAGCACGGGGACCAAAGGCTTGCTGATTAGAGTTAATTATAAATGTCTTTAGGACTTTCCATACAGAAGCCACGTGTAATTTGTAATAAAGCAATGTTTTAATCTTACATTGCTTGTAGCATTATTTATTACAATATTACCACATCTCAGCACATTGGTTAAGCTTTATTCAATTTATACAGTGAGGCAAAAGTAAGCATCCCATTTTAAATGTTTTTTTTTCGTTTTTATTTTTTTATAAAGTAGAAGCTTGATTAATTCATTGCGGGCTGTTATATGTCAAAGGCTAGTGCAACAGTTGTTGAAATTTTTTTATCAAAAACCGTTTCTCAATTGTATAGCGACAGAGAAATTTATCAGCAACAGAACTTGGGAGGGGATTTAAAAAGTAACATTACACAAAAAATAAATAACACACAACTTGATTTTTAGGCATCTTAGAAAATGCAATTGAATCAAAGAGCAAGAATTTGTGAATGCAACTATTAGATGTTTTCACACATAATTAAATTTCCAGAAATAAATTTAATACCTGTTTAGTTTATTTTTTTATTACTTTTACACCACCTTGTAAAGAGTAAATTAGTCACAATTATTCACTCATGGCATTTTGCAAGTTTTCTTCAAAATACTGAATTTTGTAATATATAATTCCATCATGGAAGCCCTAGTTAGCAATGCTGAAAATGCCAAAGCTAAATGTTGATTGAAAAAAAAAGCGTGTTTATATCAGATTACCACCAGTGGTTTTGGGATTTGAACATTAAAAATAAAAAAAAGATGAAGGGGTGGGGCGGTTTGCTGAAGAATCCCACAGTTCTAAACATTTTTAATGAAAAATAGTAACTTTGCAATATTATTACCACCACACATGTTCCTTAAAATCTTTTTGTATATTAAAACTATT
The DNA here is from genome assembly GCA_039090855.1 of Macrothele yani. Classification (NCBI taxonomy): domain Eukaryota; kingdom Metazoa; phylum Arthropoda; class Arachnida; order Araneae; family Macrothelidae; genus Macrothele; species Macrothele yani. The sequence continues at coordinate 71,242,977 of CM077024.1, read as the reverse complement.
CAGTTTCTTGGTGGGAGGGGGGATTAATTTTTTAAAAAATAAATACATTAAAAGAAATGAATTTTGAATCTCTAAATAACTTACCAGTTTTTGTAACTTTCTTTTCTAAGTTTGTTAACAACCTGGACATTTCTTGACCTCATTATAAGCTGGAAAAATTCTTAATGAGTTTGGGTTAAATTTCTAGGATCACTTACTTGCATATGCATTAGGCTTACTGTCTGCTATGTGCATATATATCATATTTGATGAAGGAAAAGTTAACTAGCCACTGCTACATACTCCCAAAGTTATCCATTCTTTTTTAATATGGTCATATGCTTACATATGGTAATATATAGTAGATCAGTAAACACAGCAGTGGCTGCTCTACTTGCTCAGAGTTGAACATTGGTAATGTGACTAAGTTCAAACCCCTGGGTTTGAATAACGGAACCTGTTCTGTTGCAGAGTTCTTATTAACTGTTAAGGTAGTTTTGAGGAAGCGCGGTGAGGGTTTGAGCTGTAGCATTACTGTGGAGTCGGTATATATATACTGACTCCACAGTATTCATAAGTGAGAGCTATTGACTGACTCCACATATATTTACTCACTCCATAGTAATTAAAAACCTGTCTCTCACTTGCTTCCTCATAAAAAGAACCTCAACACCCAGATCTAGGGACTTCATATTTATTTGCAGCGTCTCAGCTTAAGGTGCTTCATTTTTTCTCTATTATCATTGTGAATCTTATTAAGTCCCTTTATATAGAAATGCAACCGAGCCAGTAAATAAAATTTTGCAATCTTACATGTCACATCTTTACTGTGTTCTGCATAACCAACGAATTTAATTTTTTTATCATCAAGATAGCTAGAATACCAACAATACTATCTCTGTGTAGTTTTTCGGTGCTGAAATAATGTGTAACAGTACCCTCCAGTTGACTGATAAGAACTAGGAGTTCCTTTGATGGATATAATAAGCCACCTTTATCAAATTCTCGTATCAATGTTCGAGAAAATCTGGCGCTTTCTTCAATAATGCATGTTAAACACATTTTGGTGCAATCTTTGCATTTAGTTATTGCAACACATTTCCTAGCTACATAACCTGCAACATAAACTAGCAACTGGTTATGGGAATTATGTGGGAAAAGGGAAGCACAATCAGAATATGCAGAACTATTCAAGGTATCTTTCACATTATCTAACATTTCATCGCTTAAAAGTTCATTTAAATTTAACAAAACATTAGGTTTGCAACTGATGGTGTCACTTGGCCCAATAATGGAATTGATGATTTCTGTTGTGCAGCTAGTACCACACTTTACAGGCTTGGCCAGATTATAAAAACTTAAACACTGAATGGTCACTAAAAATTCTGCTGCAGTGGGGTGGTCATTGCAGCCTGACAGTTGCCAAATAATGCCAAAAATGTTTTCTATTGAGTCTTGACTACAAGTATGTAATGACATCGGGCCCGATGTCATTACATACTTGTAGTTCAAGGTTTCTTTTAGATATTTTAGTAGAGAGATGGTACTGCTCATAGTGACTCGTAATCATGCAGCTGTGCTAGCACTACAAAACCCAATCTTCTTATCTCCTGCAAAAGCTTTCCATTTATCTAAATATAACAGAAAAACATTAGGTACTTTACATCCCTCAGAATCTACGCGGAGTCTACTTCATGGACTCCTAGAGGTCATTAGAGTTATAAACTGCATCATCAACTTTATGAAAAATAAAAATGCAGTTGCATTAGTACTTCCAAACTGTATTTCAATGTAACGCTTATAGAGAAAAAGGCCTTTTAATACTTCGTTGCTAAAAAGCTGCAAAGCATAGCTTGCCCTCATTTTCTCAAAGTTATTCGGGTGAATATGAACGCGTGTAATTTTTGGCATGGCTTTTAGAGTAGTTATGTCAGAGTCCTTCCTCCATGCTGCTTCAACATGCCTGGTCTTGCTTCTCCTTCGGGCAGAAGAAAACCTCTGGTAAAAAATGCGTTCCGTACATATTTTATTAAGTGAGGAAAATCTGATATGAAATGTAAACTTCTAGAACAATCTGTAGGATGCATAATGCTGTATTTAGTTCCAGAACAATCTGCTGATATACCAAATGTCTTCCACATATTCCTGTTCCAAGAAGCCCCGTCACACGTAATGAAATCAACAAACAGACCTGCATTTTCAGTGAGAATAACAGCTTCAATAATTAATTTTGCAAGCAAAGATCCATTTATATTGTTACTTGTGGTAAAAACACCAATTATTTGGGTCCAATCTCCATTTAATGGCTGGAACACCATTACCAGTCAGTGATTACATGGGGTATGCTTAACAGCTTCTGAAGTGTATGGCCCAATATCAACAAACCCTATTATTTCACCAGATGATTTTGCTTGCAGTTTTTCTGTAAGTTTCACTTCATCTATTAATATACCACCATGTCTTGCAAAAATCTCCATTTCACTTGTTTTCTTTGAAATAGTTTCAAACGTCAGTGCGTTGAATCTAAAACCACTGTTGTAATTTGAAATATACTTTCTAATAGTTGTTCTATTAGGTAGGATCATGATTTTGTGTTTGCGTATGTGCTCGTACAATTTTGGACTTTTTATGTGCATTAGTAAGCATTCAAGTAACCATTCCTTGGTATATGACATACCTCTTGCATATTTCCTTTTATGCTGCCTCATAACAACGAATAACCATTTGCTGCTGCTTAATGGGTAATTCTGCTATTTTTTCATTAATGGAAAGTTCTGTAAAATTCTTACTTTTGTTTTGGATTTTTTTATGTAACCAGAGAGCGAAATAACCCGTTTCTTCAGCCTGTTGTTTTTCCGAACTTTATTCTGATACTTATTTTTAAATGTAGCCTTTTTTCTATGATAAGCAATTTTGTGCAAAAGTAAGCGCCGCAGATACTTACATTTGAAGCAAGTCTCTGTTCTTCCTTTCCTTACACAATTTTTACTGTACAAATTATTCTCAAAAATAACTCCACTTTCAAGGCACTTCCTGTAATTTTCAAATTCTGAAATGGAGCCTGCGCCATGACATACTGTTAGCCTATCACTGTCTCGAATAATGGATTCTAATTCATCTTTAGAAGTAATATTAGAAACTGTGTCATTTTTAATCCACGTAAATACACTTCACAGGTAAACTCTGGTTCACTTTCGGTTACAACAACCAGTTTTTCAGTTGTCAATGAATTTGACAATTCACATTTGAATGAATGAACATGGAAAACTATGCACTTTGAACTATTAGCTGGAATTTTCTTAACCCAAAATTCTGAAGGAAAGTTGATATTCAGAAGGCAGTTCAGTGTAACTCTTTAGGAAGTAAATTCCAAGCTATTTAAATTACCATCAGGCTTATCATCGGTTTCCCTAACTTTCCTCTTTTTTGCCAGGGGTTTTGATAAATAATGGGGAAGGTTTGGAAATATTGTTGGAATTGCATCTGGTGTCAAGATGGGCCGTTTATTTTATGCACAGAATTTCGAACCACAAATCTCTCATCAAAGTGCAGTTCACATACAGCACTCAATTTGTCTAAGTTTTTATCTGCACGGGGAATCAATTTTTGCCATTGCTGTAGAAGTTTATCATTTTTGGGTTTTCCAAAGAGCGACAGCTTACTGTTTTTGTACTGAGTATTGGAACCTAGCACAAAGCAATGGTTATTTCTCTTCCACATAATGAGCTAAGTATAACTTATATACAGTGGTCGGAAGTAGTGCGCTACAAGTAGCAAAACTACTGTAGTCGCTACTTTTCCGCATAGTTTGTAGTGTAATGCGCTACTTTAACAAAAAAGTAGTGTAGTGAGTAGCGCGATGCAAACCTCTACAGTTTGTAGCGAGTTTCGCCACTACTTTTAACGTTACTTCAGTAAACAAACAAGGTGCCCTTCTACATATCACTTGATCGTCCCGTGTGTTTGCGACACAGCGCTAATACTCCTCGTTTGAACTGCACAGCACCAGCGCTAAGCATCGCCATCTAGCGAGCATTTCTTTCATGATATCGGCATGGAGCGGATTAAAATGGACAGGTTATGACGAACGAGGGTCTCGGAATAAGAACGTTTGGTGTTTCAAAGCACAAGTTTTCTAGCATAGGTTGGCAACACCAACACTTCTCTTGTTGTCGTTTTTTTTTATTGAAGGTTTAACGACCACCGTGAGCAACTCAATGGGCTATAAGCAGTCGCCCGTCCCTAATTTAGGGTCACTGGTTCCAGGGAAGGGAGAGAGCCAGTGCCGTAAGACAAACACAACATCCATGCCTCACCGGGATTCGAACCCGGACCCCTTTCGGATGAATGATCAGAGGCCATCGCTTAGACAACTGCGCCACCGGGGCGGCGTTGTCGTTTTCGTCTCGTGTGAATACGAACGTGTTTGCTTTCCTTGCTTCGAAGACTTATTTAACTTATGTTTCCAGGTGATTATACATTTTTCTGTTTTCCTGAAATATGGCAGCTGCTGTACAGCTTGATGAAGAAAGAATTGAACTGCCTTGGTCGGCGTATAATAATTATTACACAGTGCTCGAGAAGCAAGTAAACGGGAATTTTACAGTCAAGTGGAAACTTTGCCCGTTAAATAAGAATCTGTCAGTTTCAAAGTCACCCGCCTCTAATTTAAAATTGCACATACAGGTTAGTCAAAATTTTCAGTACTAATAGCAAAGAAATAAATAATTAGTTATGTTTATTTTTTGCTGTCTTTATAACCACTCATTTAAAAATCCCGTACTTTTTTCAATCCCGGACACAGCCCCGGACGTCATTACAAATCCAGGACTGTCTGGGCCAATCTCGGACGACTGGTAAGCCTAATTATATGTCATAACCAAGTTTTTATATGATATGCTATATGCTACATTGTAAAGTCTTGTGCAGTTCATTTTATATGATATGCTATTTGCTACATTGTAAAGTCTGGTGTATATGGGATATACAATATTTTGTAGTAATATAACATCCTTAACTTTGAGTGTGTATTGAATAATCTCGCAAAATTCGGGTCCTAGAAGTAGTGACTACATTTTCAAAGTAGTTTGTAGTCACTACTTTGTTAAAAATGCAGTTGTAGTTAACTGCATTTATCATAAAGTAGTTTTAGTTCGCTACAAATAAAAAGTAGTTTTTCCAACCACTGCTTATATACAATATTTAAGTAATCCACATTCCTTCTAAAACCTAAAACTTCTTCGTCTAAATTGCCACTCTTTTCACAGTAAGCAAAACGAATTTAGTTTCCAGCTCCCTTCACAGTAAGAAAAAGGGAAGGGAAGGCGATCGCAGCGCCATCTACGAAGGAGACAAATTTCGGTATCTTTTTTTTTTTTTTTTTTGATTGGAGGTTTATCGACCACCGTGAGCAACTCAATGGGCTATAAGCAGTCGCCCGTCCCTAATTTAGGGTCACTGGTTCCAGGGAAGGGAGAGAGCCAGTGCCGTAAGACAAACACAACATCCATGCCTCACCGGGATTCGAACCCGGACCCCTTACGGACGAATGATCAGAGGCCAGCGCCTTAGACCACTGCGCCACCGGGGCGGCAAATTTCGGTATCCACGCCAATCATTACGTATGCTAGGCGCTCGGCACACTTTACCATCTAGACATACTATGGCTAGACGCTATACTATGGCGGCAGAGCGGGGCCGTCGAGATTACGTGTCACTTCGTTCCAAGGAGGTTAGAAGTAAGAGGAGCTGGCAACAGCCCCTCTCCCTGTGCTTCTGGCGTGACGCCACTTTTTATCAGCTGACTACGCCAATGCGCCTAACCCAAGAATCTCCTGTATATCTCTATGGGGAAATCGCGATTTTGAACGGGTTTTTGGGACCCTTACTCTATCCATACAGGCATGAAAAAATTGAGGCTGAAATATTCATTCCCATAATAAAAAATTTCCGGAAAAAACAGGAAAATATGAGTTGGTATTTCTTTAAAAAATTGAACAAAATAATGATTTTTTGAGCGGAAGTGCATAGTGCGCATGGTTACCTACTGCTCACGTGCAAGTAACCATGTTTAAAATATAACCAAAAATCTAATGTTAAGAAATTAGAAGTCCGAAATATTCCTTCTTTCCATCCTTGGTTTGCATGCGCTAAGCAAAACTGCTTAAGCCACAGGAAGTGACATCACGTTCCCGAACTCTCACAGCGCAGACTCCCACTACCTCAGAGAGAGGACAAAAACAGCTGATCTGTTTTGGCTTCACTCAAAACGGGTCCCTTCACCTCCTCTTCTTCTAACCTCCTTGCTGCGTTCCTTCCAGATCTCGATGGCCCCGGGTATAACGTCTAGAAGGTACCCCGGGCAGAGCATCACCCCCTAATAGCTTAGCAGTCCCGCGCACCGAACGCCGGAAGCTGCGTGACGTAGGGGAGAGTAGGCTGATATCCGTAGTGGGTGGTCGAGCATGTATGAGCTTGCTCACTCTGTGTAAGCGTGACTGCGGATGTGCGTGGTTGTTGTTGTCAAATTATCAACTAAATTTATTTTCATAGAGGAATATTAAAAGTATTCAAATTCCCTACTAATGGGGAGGTTCTCCGAAAATGGATTACAGCAATAAAGCGTGAATTTTTTTTTTTTGAGATTTAACGACCACCGTGAGCAACTCAATGGGCTATAAGCAGTCGCCCGTCCCTAATTTAGAGTCACTGGTTCCAGGGAAGGGAGAGAGCCAGTGCCGTAAGACAAACACAACATCCATGCCTCACCGGGATTCGAACCCGGACCCCTTCCGACGAATGATCAGAGGCCAACTCCTTAGACCACTGCGCCACCGGGGCGGCTTGAAAAATTTCAACTCTAAGGTACGTGGAAACCTTTTGTTAACCTTATTTTAAACTACTCGTAAAATAAAAATTTTGAACTAAAAAATTTAAATTTGGCTAATTTTATAATCTAATGCATCTCACAGCGGGAAGTCAAAGCACTGAAAAGATTTTTGAAAAATGAAATTTTTTTTTTTTGATTGGAGGTTTAACGACCACCGTGAGCAACTCAATGGGCTATAAGCAGTCGCCCGTCCCTAATTTAGGGTAACTGGTTCCAGGGAAGGGAGAGAACCAGTGCCGTAAGACCAACACAACATCCATGCCTCACCGGGATTCGAACCCGGGCCCCTTACGGACGAATGATCAGAGGCCATCGCTTAGACCACTGCGCCACCGGGGCGGCAAAATGAAATTTGTTTGTAATGGAAAAATAGATTACTTGTGTTGTTATAGTACCCCATAACATGTTTTTGCCAATGTATCAAATAAGTTCAAAGTAAGATATGTATATTTAGGAAGGGGTTTTAAACTTTATTATGGACACAGATTAATAAGGGTTGCATGTTTTTGATCCCAAGAGTAATATGTTGATACATTCGTACTTAGTTATTTAAATGTTTAGGCAGCGCCAGATTAACTTTTTTGGGGTCCCTATTTCTGGGCACAAGTGCTTGTAAAATACCTATATCCTATACGAAATATATGTATGTCATGTACACATCTAACATGCCTATGTCCTTTATATAAATGCTAAGGCCTTGTTGCCATGTGAAATACATCTTTTGTGTTTGCAGACAAGGAGAGTTGCATTGAATTAGCATTTTCAATATTTATTACTAAAGGAACACAAACACTGAATCAAGTATAGACAGCGAAAATTAGATGTGAATGCACAAAAACAGAAGTTCACACATAGTTCAGGAGTAAGTTTGCCTTTAAAATGTCCGTTTAAAGATTTTGAAGCATTTTTCTACAAACCAACACATTGAAGAACTCTCGTGTGAGCAGTGTGTATGCTCTATCTGTGGTAGGATGGGAATTTATCAGAACCATTCAATTTTCTTAAAAATTAGGTGAAATATATCAGTACTACCTGGGCAAGAAATTATTTACTTGCCCATGTAGTAAAAGCTGGATGCGCAGGAAAATGTATCTTTTAAGATAACAAACCAGAACCCTATTTTTTTTAAGTTAAAAATATGAACTGTTTTAACATGTTTGCACTTCCATTTTAAGGGTCTGTATTACAAATGTCCAATGCACAAACGTGTGTATATCAATTTTTAAGATGCTGATGCTAAAATTGGTATGAAATGGTACGATGATGAAACTGGTGTTTCGGAAATTTAGTGATTATGCCATGTTCCTTTTGTTAAAGTTTTCTTCCTTTGTCACTAAACATGAGAGGCCAGTTACATCAGAGGCATGCATACTGTTGTTGATTATAAACAAAATTTGGAGCAAAACTAGGTTTCCGATTTCTGGGCGTAGAGCATAACATAATTAAAGATGTGATATTACTCTTTCCTTGGTACTTCGTAACAATAATACAACTTCCATTAATTAACAATGACATGAAACACGACATGTGATGACTGTCTTTTTTTTCTTGTGTAGTAGGAAATTTTATTACAAACTTTTTTATTTTAAAATTTAGTTACCATGAACAGGCAATTAGATGTTTTATTTTCCTGCCCAGACGAATGATTTACATGCTCTGGGCATCTCGGGCATGGTATTTTTAAGCCTTGGATATTGTTATTTTTAAGATAAAAAAAGTACGTGAATCGACATGAATCCACATATTGTGGAAACTATGTTCTAAACAAACAAGATTTTTAAAATACAAGTAGAAATATATACTCGCTTCTTTTTTTTTTTTTTTGAAAACATTTGCTTAAAATGAGAGATCAACTTTTTATTCATTTATCTAGACTTATCTGTTTCCAGACTTCCCGCACTGTGTCTTCACAGGCTACAGCTATAATAACTGGAACTAATATATCTCATATTATCCGATAACTACTGGAAAGTGTGCTTCCAAACGTGAGGGTGGGTGTCAATTTTTGTAAGGGGAAAAACTTCTTCAATCCTTCATAGAATTTATTTTGAAACCAAAATCATAAAAAAAGGAAAAAACAATCTTTTTCAATAGCTTTAGCAATGACAAAACATTTGTGCAAAATTTTATACCATTGCTTTTTATAGTTTCTGAGAAAATGGTACATCAAGTTAGTCAATTTATAATGAAACATGTACATCTTTTGAAATACATCCTATAGTACCAAAACAATCACTTAGATTTATTCAGTACAATAACTGCATGTGCATTTGTCACGTTCTCAAAAAATATAATAATTATCTGAAAAAATACTTTAAGAAATTATTGGAACAAATTTCAGATTTTCTTAGAAACGTGTCTTTGAAATTCTTCAAGGAACAGCTAACGGACACTTAATCAAATTGTGCTTGTGATACACAAACCACTACACAACCATAATTATATGTACATTGGCAGTTTTCCTGAATACTTCTTGAAAATCAAATTCCAGGAAATTTCTGCCAATAAGTTACTTGTATTTTTCCAGATAAAAAGAATTGCTTATATTGTGGATCCAAATAGTTTTGCTTAATGCTACTAATATACTTAATACATTGACAAGGTAACTTTTTTGAAATAGTGCTCTGGAAGACAAAAATTATAAACTTTATATTTGCTTATCAAAATGAAGTTGTCCAAACACGTAACTAGATGGTACTAGAATTAGGAAAACTTGTTATGTCATTATTGTACGTTTAATAATGTAGCAATTGCATAATTTTCTTGAAATCTTAATCTATTTGATGCAATCAGTGGATCAAGCAGCAATTCACTGTATGTATATTAAAACATGTTTTATTGAGCCTTTGGTAATAATTAAAAAACACAGAAAAAAATTCAGTTTTTCTTGACCTTTTTTCATATATTAGTGATCACGGATTGCATATAAAATACATTTTCACTAAAGGAATTATTTCATTACTAAAATTTTCATAGTCATAAGTTTGCAATGAATGAAAAATCTGATTCCTTAAATATGTCAATCGACATCTTTTGAAACGACGGCGATACTTCGTAATGGACCCTCAAACTAATCTTTCAAATACAAGAACGATTTGTTCACAAGTACAGGAATCGTTCGGCTAACTATAAAGACACTATAACTTCAAGTGAAACTACGACAACAGTTTATAATTTCGATTATAGGAATGGTTTATCACTTCCAGTGAAATGACAGGGATGCTTCCATTAAGCTGACGAATCTGTGTTGCTTACCCTTTCAAGTCGAAATTATTGCTACGCTAAATTTTACGCTGTAATTTCTTTTTCTTCTGTATTTTAAAAGATTATTAAACAAACTTGTTAACTCTGCAGTTATTTGAAAACTAACACACAAGTTCTTATTTAAATGCAGTGAAACTCTAAAAGAACGCACGACTTGGTTAGTTGGCGTACGTAAAGACGCGTTCGTTCGCACATCGCCGTAATGCCCCTCTCCGCGTCTACGGACTACTCTAGTGACGTCACAAATCGGTGCGCGGGCCTGTTAAGCTATTAGGGGGTGATGGGCAGAGCCAGTGGTGTCTCAAGTAACATAACCTCCTTGATATATACAGAGAGAGAGAGAAATATTTTCGTTTCCTAGGGAAATTTTGTAGAAAACTAGGGAATTTCTGCCTATTAACTAGGAAAACATTTGATTAACAAGTTGGCAGGCGGCAGCACTGTTTCTGTTCATTCAGGCTGTTTGTTTTGTGGTGGGAGCAGGGTTGCCAGATCAGGCCTTTTAAGGCCTCCGAGGCCTTTTTCTGAGCAGCCAGGCCTCTTTTTTTCTTAACAAAAGGCCTGGCCTTTTTTTTCTTATGTTGTGGCCTTTTTCTTTACCTGTGAAGTGGGCTATTGTAACTTTAGTTTCGCCAAAGATTTTCTTGACATCTTGGCATTTTTCAAATTGTAAGAATTTTACCTAAGATGCTAGGTGATGTTAGTGTGGCGCGATTGCTTTTTCCTAGAGCAAGAACTCTTTAAACCAAAACTGAATGGACGAAGCACTAAGATAATTGAAAGGCAGACGGAGACATAGTGTTTATAAACCTATGGTTTAAACTTCTCATTTCTGGGCGGGAACGGGAAGTTGAGTAAGGGATTAAGTAAGTTTTCAAAACCGGAAGTTGAGTAAGTTTCTGTAAGATTTATTATTATTTATGTATTTAACCACAATGGTGTCTAGCGCTCTCAGTAAGTTTGTTATATTTTGTTTTTATGTATAACCTTTAAGAGAAGAAAACACATTCGTAATAAACTGTATGAAGAGTAAACAAACTTTAATTTTATGAGTATGAGTACTTTAAATAAAGATAGGAAGTATCAACCTCACTGGAAAGAAGAATTCCAATGGTTGAAGATGGGAAGAGATGGGTACTGCTTTTGTAAAGTATGTCAGTGTTGTATTAAAACACTGAAAAAGTCAAATCTCAGTGCACATGAAAAATGTGTTAAGCATACAAAAGCTGTTAGTTCTGTAACAAAAGTGGCCTCCTTAAAGAAAATATGTAATGCATCAAAGCCACAAAGCAGTGACCTTACAAAGACATTCGAAATAAAATATAATGTTGCTATGGCATGCCATTGCAGCCTTAGGGCTGTTCATCATTAAATGGATATTGTTAGAGAATTCAGCAAAGGGAATACATTAGAAAACATCAAACTTCATCCTACAAAATGTTCATGTATTATAAATAACGTTGTTAGTGTAGCATTATTCGAAGATCTAGTGAAAGATCTTCAATGTTCAAAATTTTCCCTTCTTGTAGATGAATCAACAGATATTTCTACGACGAAACTAGCCGCCCCGGTGGCGCAGTGGTCTAAGCGATGGTCTCTGATCATTCGTCCGAAAGGGGTCTGGGTTCGAATCCCGTGAGGCATGGATGTTGTGTTTGTCTTTTGGCACTGGCTCTCTCCCTTCCCTGGAACCAGTGACCCTAAATTAGGGACGGGCGACTGCTTATAGCCCATTGAGTTGCTCACGGTGGTCGTTAAACCTCCAATTAAAAAAAAAAAAAAAACTTCCTCTAATTTCACTTGCATTTGGCGAAAATGTTGACGTAGTGGAACTTGAATCACAATATGAAAAGTTAGTCTTTGTGGACTGGAAGAGTGAAAGTAAAACAAAAGATATTCTTTTGGACCCTATTTCTTTTTGGACAATGGTGTTACGAAAATTCAATTGGAAAAAAATGGTTTACAGAGCTTTCAGACTTTGTTCTGCGGGCACACAGCATTCCCCTCAGCAATGCTTTTGTTGAGAGAATTTTTCTCATGTTGCTATTGCTAAAAATAAACTTAGGAATAAGCTTAATATTAACACCCTTTCTTCTATTTTGAGAATCAAAACTCATTTATATTCCATGGGAAACTGCTGCAAAGATATGAGTGTCACATCAAGGATGAAGGAATTGTTTTCTTCTCAGATGTATAATGCTCCCTCCAGCAGTGTTGGTGATGGTTCTATGAGCATCATTAATTCTGAAAAGGAAACAGAACAAGATTGTTTCGACGAAATCTTGAAAATTAGATTTTAATTGAATTGCTTGCTTTTAAAATTCTGATAAAATTCTTAAAATAGTAGGCCAAAATTTTTAGCTGTCAGAGCAGTTATACAGAATTAATTCATTTTTGACCTAACTCGACAAAAGTTTTTTTTTTTTTGCATATTTTCCTATTTCTGCATTTATATGAGTGAAATATATTTAAAATCTATTTTTGTACCTAATTACAGGAATAAACAAATCTATGAAAATGCCATGTTGCTGCTTAACTTAATTTTCATAACAAGCAAATCAAAAGAAATTATTATTTAAAGTAAATAAACAAATTTAAAATTTTATAAAATAATTATTTTCATGTACATTTTGTCTAAGGCGTTTATTAAATATTGTCTAGGCCTTTTATGTCAAGAAAATTAGGAAATCCTTTATTTCAGGCCTTTTTTGGCCTTTTTTCACTTAGCCCAGGCCTTTTTATGTCAGAAAAATCTGGCAACCCTGGGTGGGAGCGGTTCGTAGCATTTTTGTGAGTTTTATAGTGGTAGGAATTTGTAAATATAAATATATTTATTACCTTTTGGCCATGGCTGACGTGCGAATTAAACAGATACGAATAAAAGGAGGAATTGTTAAGAGGTACAAGTGCAAAGTGTTCAATTCTTTGAGACAAATTTTGTATTAGAAGACTTCTTAATTTGTTATATCATTGGTCCTAAAGGGTTCCGGGTTCGAATCCCGTGACGCATTGATGTTGTGTTTGTTTTACGGCACTGGTTCTCTCCCTTACCTGGAACCAGTGACCCTAAATGATATTTTCTGGTACCGTTGGGAGAATAATGTATGCTTATATATCTCTGTGTCAATTTGTTTTCATGTGCTGCATGATAAGAATGTGTGCCGGCCCGGTGGCGCAGTGGTCTAAGCGATGGCCTCTGATCATTCGTCCGAAAGGGGTCCGGGTTCGAATCCCGGTGAGGCATGGATGTTGTGTTTGTCTTATGGCACTGGCTCTCGCCCTTCCCTGGAACCAGTAACCCTAAATTAGGGACGGGCGACTGCTTATAGCCCATTGATTTGCTCACGGTGGTCGTTAAACCACCAATAAAAAAAAAAAATAAGAATGTGTTCCGTTGGTCGGTATTTTACCTTCTGTTTTTAATTTTTTATAACTAGCAGTTTTGGTGAGCAGAATTTAGGTTCATAAATTTTTCGATATGAAGAGTTCAATGGAAAGAAGTGAGCATTTTTGATATTGTGTGTGCCTTTTAAAAATATCCTTTGAGATGGTAATTCATGGGGTTTCATATAATATATGTACGTTGGTACCAAGTGCTTACATATAACCTATTTTAAATGGCAGAGAATTTAAAGTTAAGGTTACTTAGATTGTGTGCAATGAAGATTTGTATTTCATCCCCTGGTGGCGCAGTGGTCTTAGCAATGGTTTCATATTCGTCCGGATCCAAATATCTGTAAGGCATGGATGTGTTTATCTTATGGCACTGACTTCTGCCATTCCCTGGAACCAGTGGCTCTAAATTGTATATATCATATGTATAGGATTTTAGGAAGGAAGTGTCTGACCCCAGGTCTTAAACAACCCTTAGAAATAGAAAACTAGGAGATTTGGACTAGAGTGCCCGATAGGAAAGTGACACGGAAGCGAGGTAGTAATAGAGAGGAAGACATCCTTATTTATTACTTGCAGGCCAGTCGGGGTGCGACTGCTTAACGTGCCCACCCAACGCACGGCAGAAATTTAGTGGTTTGAGCGTTTGTACCGGCTGGGATCGAACCTGAGGTTCCCCCATGGCAGACACGAATGCTGACCATTTGGCTATCTGCGGCCAGGCTCTAAATTAGGGATAGGTGATTGCTTATAACCATCAAGCCTCTCATGGTTTAAACCTAAAAAAAAAAAAAAAAAAAAAAACTGATTTTATGCAGCAGCGTGTGTACTTTGAGAATGGTTTTTGTGTCAGTAAAATGTATATTGAAAAATTATGTAATATAGATATAAAATTCTGGGTTTATAATAGTTTGGGTTTTATCGATATAATCGTTTTACTTGTTGCATGTTCAAATGACGCAATCACGTCCTGTTTTACAAAATCGAAATAAGTTTCTGAGTGAAAAATGCATATCCTGATATGCCCCGTTTGTCAAAAAATAGTTCCAACGCCCCTGATAGATTAAGCACAATTCTGTTGCATCTTTCATTACCTATAATAATAATCATCATCATCATTGTCAACCATTATCAATCCACTGCTGGACGAAGGTCTCCCCAAGTTTCCTCCACAACGGTCTGTCTTGTGCCAGTCTCCTCCATGTCACCCCTGCATACTTTCGAATTTCATCCACCCATCTCCCATGTGGTCTTCTTCTGGGTCTTTTCCTGTCCCTTGGAATCCAATCTAAAATTTCGGCTGTCCATCGATGGTCTGTTCTTCTGGCAGTATGTCCAGCCCATTGCCATTTCAGGGATTTAACTCTGATCATGATGTCTTCCACTCTTGTCATTTTTCGGATCCACGAGTTCCTCTTCTTATCTCTCCTGGTTACACCAAGCATGCACCTGTCCATGCTTCTTTGAGTTGTCTGTAGCCTTTGTATGTCACTTTTAGTTAAGGTCCACGTCTCTGCACCATACGTAAGCACTGGAAGGATGCATTGATCAAACACTTTTCTTTTAAGACATAATGGCATATTGCTCTTGAAAATTATGCTGTTTCTTCCAAAAGCTCTCCAGGCAAGTTTTGTACGCCGATTAATTTCTTCATCAATGTGACCCTCACTTGATATCTGCTGTCCAAGATAAACGTACGTGTCTGTTATCTCCAGCTTTTCTCCATCAATCGATAAATCTTCATTTCTTGTAAAAGCATTGAACATCACTTTTGTCTTCTGAAAGTTCATTTTTAATCCCACTTCTTTACTCTTGTCAGCAAGTTCCTGGATCATACTCTGCAGCTCTGATGGGGTAGTTGCAAAAATGACTACGTCATCAGCAAAACGAAGGTGGGTTAGATAATCTCCATTAATCTTTATCCCTTTGTTTTCCCAGCTCAGCGACTGAAAAACACCCTCCAATGTGGCATTAAAGAGCTTCGGAGATATGGTGTCACCTTGTCTCACTCCCTTTCCAATTTTTATGTGTGTTGTATTTTCAAATAGCCGAATCTTTGCACTTGCATTTTCATAGATGTTATTAATAATATGAATGTATGCATCTTCGATACCGCAGGTTTTCAGAGCCATTGTAACTGCTGATGGTTTCACCGAATCAAAGGCTTTTTCATAATCAATAAAAGCCATGCACAATGGAAGTTCATATTCCCTCGCTCTTTCAATTAGTTCTCTCAGTACGTGGATATGATCTATTGTGCTGTAGCCACTCCTGAATCCAGCTTGTTCTCTCGGTTGAGCCATGTCCAGTGTTACCTTCAAGCGGTGTGAAAGAACTTTAGTGAAGATTTTATAAACTACTGATAGGAAGCTGATAGGTCTGTAGTTTCCGAGATCCTCAATGTCACCTTTCTTATGTAGCAGGATCATTGTAGCGGTGTTCCAATCCTCAGGAGTCTTTCCTTCATTAAGGCATCGAGTGAAAATTTGGGCGAGTACTGTTTCGATTTCTCCACTTGCTTCTTGTATGATGTCTACAGTAATTCCATCTTCTCCTGGAGCTTTCTCCCGCTTCATGTTCTTGATTGCATGTGCAACTTCTGCTGGAAGGACTGGAGGAACTCTGGTACTGGTATCTTTCATGATGTCTGGAGTGCATGTATCATCCCTTTCATATAATTTGGAGTAGAAATCTTTCACTCTTGTCAAAATTTCGCCTCTATTTCTTGTTACAGAACCATCTTCTTTTCTCAGTGCCATAATCTGTTTTCTTCCCTTACTGAGATGTCCCTTTGCTATCTTTAGGCTTTGGTTGTTTTCAATTGCTTTCCTCACTAGTTCACAGTTGGATTTTCTTATGTCTTCAGTGATACTTTTTCTTACTGTCTTGCATAGCTCTATATATTCCACTTTGGAAGTCACATCTTTAGTTGTCCTCATCTCTCTTCTTTTTTGCATCAACATTTTCGTTTTTCCTGATAATTTGTTTACATGCAACTTGTTCTTAGACCCAGCTAATTTTGTTGCTGTTTCCATAAGAGCTTTGGTTACTTTTCTGTTAACTTCAGAGATGTCCACTTCTTCCGATGTTAGGCCTTCTAAAGCAGAGAACCTGTTCTTCAGTTCCAACTTGAAGGTATTATGGTCTTTTTTAAGGTTGGTTATGTCAATAGATTTTGTTTGTCTTATGAGCTTGCCACGTTCAAGTTTAGTGTTGAGGTGCATCTTACATCTCACCAATCTATGGTCACTACCTGTGTTGAGCCGCCCCGGTGGCGCAGTGGTCTAAGGCGTTGGCCTCTGATCATTCGTCCGAAGGGGTCCGGGTTCGAATCCCGGTAAGGCATGGATGTTGTGTTTGTCTTATGGCACTGGCTCTCTCCCTTCCCTGGAACCAGTGACCCTAAATTAGGGACGGGCGACTGCTTATAGCCCATTGAGTTGCTCACGGTGGTCGTTAAACCTCCAATCAAAAAAAAAAAAAAACTACCTGTGTTGACCTTGTTTAGCACACTGCAGTCTTCTATGACGAATTTTTTGTTACACATAATAAAATCAATTTCACTTGTCGTCCAATTTGGATGTATCCATGTCCATTTCCTGTGTGGCTTTTTCTTGAAGGAGTTCAAGATGAAAAACCCTTCTGCCTCTGCAAACTCAACGAGAGTATTTCCACGCTGGTTTCTGTTGCCGTGACCGAATTTACCTACTGAAGTTTCATTCTGTTGCCGTTGCCCTATTTTTGCATTGAAATCTCCCATAATTATTTTCAAGTGCTGCTTACCTTTATTATTTAGATGACAAATTTCCTCATAAAATTCTTCAATTTCTTCTTCAGGATGACTTGTGGTGGGTGCATAAGTTTGAATAATCTGAGCCTGGTATTTTCTCGAGAGTTGGATAACGAGTCGTGCAGCTCTGTCAGAGGAACTTTCAACTTCTACAACTTTATCCTTCAGTTTCTTGTTTATTATAAATCCAACACCACTAGTTCTGCCAGTATCTGTCCCACGATAGTAGAAGAGATGTCCACTTTTCAGTTCGATGAGATCTTCTCCTTTTCTCCTTACCTCACTTAGCCCCACGATGTCCCACTTGATCCTTTGTAGTTCCTCTTCCAATTCAAGAAGCCTTGAATCAGAAGATAGGGAGCGTCCATTATACGTAGCCAAGGTCAACATCAGCATTACCTATAATACTACCTGTTTAATTGGAATTTTAGTTGATTGTAAATTTTACTTTAATTTAGCTTTACTGAAGAACTAAAGGGTTAGGGCTTGTTAACTTTAATAAATATAATCACTTTACCTGTAGCTTGTTCAAATGACGTCATCACGTCCTGTTTCAGAAAATCGTAATGAGTTTTTATTATCTGAGCAAAAAATACGTATCCTGATATCTGCCCCCCCCCCCATCAAAAATTAGTTTCGATGCTACTGTGGACATGTGAATCGGCTTCCATATGTAGCCGCATCAGCAGTTCATTTTGCATATCGTGGACTGTTACGGATTAGGCATGAGATTTTCTTTTGGATTCGCGGAATTCCGTTTTTTTTTTCGCCACATTTCGATTATACTGGAGATTGATGGAAAAAAACTGAAGATAATGTTTTATTTTTGGAAGATTTGTGTATATATATGGGGGGAAAAGGGTCGTTTTCCATCTGAGGAACGATTTTCCGTTTTTAAGAACTTTCGTAAACAAAAGTTAGACGGAGTGAAAAATTTTCCCGCAATCGTAATTTCTTTTTCTCGTAAAGTTTCCTCTGTCCAGTATTGTTATTAAATATCAATTTATTGCATAAATGTTTGTATTTCAGCTTCTGATAATGGAAGTTTGACGGAGCAAAAATTTCATTGTAAACTTTAGGTATCAGTTTCTTCTGTGGGGTCGAGGAACTCTCACTTTGTTGTCATCGTTTGTGTCGTTCTCAAGAACGATTCAAAACTGAAGATAACTTTTGGGGGAGGGAGGGTTGGTGTGTATGGCAGGGGTGGGTGGGGGATTTTCCTGCTGGGGATGGAATTTCGTCTTTCAAAACTTTCCAAAACGGAAGTTAGACGAACTGCAGATTTAATCTGTAACAGGGTTTAAAAAACCAGCCTACTTGGATTTTATCGGGCTTTTTCGGGTTTTATTGGGCTTTTTCAGGTTTTATCGGGCTTTTTCGAGTACTGTTGTAAAATAACAAAGCGACAATTAATGAGTAAATTCTGTCTTAAAAGCACAAAAGGGTATTTAAAAGGAATTTCTCGATAAAACAGTGGCTATTTTTTTTTTTTATGCTGCTAACATACCATTCAATGCAGCAGAATTGGATCAGTTTACAATTATGATTGAAACACTGAGACCTGGATATCAACCACTCTCAGCAAAAGCCATTGGTGGAAAACTGTTTGATACTGTAGCAGAAGAAACTGAATCTCAGCTTTCAGAAAAATAAAATTAGGCAGTTTGACTCTCACCATAGATGGTTGATGCAGTGTGAAGAATGAGCCAGTCCAAGCTATTAGTGTCCATACCAGGAAAGAAAGTTTTCTGCTGTATGCTGATGATACTGGATCAGAAAAGAAAACAGCAAAACATTGTGCTTCTAAATTAGAGGCGGCCATAAAGGAGTGTGAAGAAAAATTTGAAAAACCTGTTTTTGTTGTTGTAACTGAGAGCAAAATGATAAAAATGTGTAAAATTTTAAATGAAAGGTATCCAACTCTCATAACATATGGATGCTCAGCACATCTGTTGAATTTGTTAGAAAAAAATGTTTTCCCAAAGACTGTTTTAACCTCTTCAGTGGTGTCTTCATTATTACCATGTCACACCTCTGTCACACCACCCGGGGTGAGTTTTTAAATTGATTGGGTTTATAAACTAGTAAAATGGGCCCGGAAATGTTTCAGTTTTTAAATTAGTAAAACGGGGCCCAGAAATGTTTTGTGCATGGACACATTGAGCACTAAACAGACCATGGAAATCTTCTGGGATAGAACAGTATGGGGAGTAAACCTAGCCCCAGATTTTTCCGGGCATACCACTCTAGTTTAAAGCAGATTGTGGTGGTGAAAAAATGTTTTCATAACGTAGGCCTACATCAACCACATGGATAGTTCAAAGAAATGCCTGGCTTAATGCCACAACTACCTAACGAAATAAGGTGCAACTTTCATCCTGATTGTGTTAAAACATTTGTGGCTGATTATCACAAATACAAAGAAATATCTTAAGAGCATATTGAGGAATTTGATCAATGTATTAAATATTTTTTGGATAAAATGGGCATTTACTGTGAAGCTATGAATCTGGAAAAGCAGTAACCCGTTGTTGCTAGCACACTGGACACACTTCAGAGAGAGATGCAACATCTGTTTCAGTTGCTGTTGAAATATAGCCAGATTTACTACAAGTAGAAATCCTGCAGCCCTACCATCTAGAATTTAAAAAAGTTTGAACAAGCAATGCTTGCACAGCATTTTCTAGTAAACCTTATGGATTCAAAATACAGGGGTCAGAAACTTAACCAAGAACAGTATTGTAGAAGAGTGGATATCCAAATTTCCCCCTGGTTACACAGTTGAATAATATGACCACCCCCAGAATCACTGTGTTGTACTCGCTCAGGTGTGCCAGAGAGTGCACGTGACAAGATCAACCACATGGAGACATAAACGGCTGGCCATGACAGATGAGCCGTAGTGCGTAACGTGCGCACAACGGGAAGATGTAGTGATTTGATGGATGTTCACAAAAGAATGATCATTGGTTACCGTGCCAAAGATGGAAGTATCTCAGAAACAGCAGACTTTGGGGGCTGTTCGTGAGGTGGTGTAGTAGGATTGTACCAAGACTGGACCGCCAGCACACTGAGAACCTTCTGACATAACTGTGGAGCCCCAAAGGCCATCAACCCCAGAGGAGAATGTCACCTCTATCAACTTGAAAAGGGCAACAGCGCAGCAATTGACCACGCAAATGAATGCTGGGGTACCCAAGTACGTGTCCCAGATAACAGAGTGAACCCTGTTATGCATGGGTCTCCAGAGCTGACGCTGCATCAATATAGCTGCAAATTGGAAGTTTATCCAAAAAAAAAGAAAAACTGGCTGGTAAGTTAACAAATCTTAGTGGCTAAAATAGAAGTTTCAGCATAAAGGGAGGGGGGATTAATAGGAACTTTAATGTAACTGCCATTATTATGCATGGCTTTATCTGAACATAAAAAAAGCCACTCGCTGAACAAAATAAAAGTCATTTTGTAAATCTTTTTTCCTCCGGGTTTACTCATACGCAAAACATCGATAGTATCGGTTGAAATTCACCATGTATCAGTGAAAACCTAGATGTTTCGATGTTTTTGCTAATATGCCGATGAATTTGTACTTTTTCATCTGTAGCTGTAAATGGTCACATCGTTAGATAAAAACACTTCTAATCGAGTAACTATTAATATCTGTTAAAACACTTGATCTATCGGAGGAAACCTTGATGTTTTTTTGATGTATCGGTTCCTGTAGCATCGAGGGGGAAAAAAAAACTATTTCGTCGATGAAAGATCAACCAAAACAGCCGATTCACGACATAAAAATATGGTATTCCATTTCTCTTTAAAAAAATGCAACAAAAAGAAATTCATTTACATTACACAGAAAATATTCTTTACCAGTTTCAAACATGGGTGATGCAATCTCAATGGGTTTCGATGTATTGGCTTCTGGAACATTGAGGTTTAAGCCTTTTTAGTGCTACATGTAATGTGTGTGTATATGCCAGAAGTGCTAAGTCATGTTCTTAGAAATTGCAAGTTTCAAGAAAAATCGCTGTATTTTCCATAAATTTTAATATTTTGGGCCGAAATTTTCTCCTGAACTTTATAAGATTCCTCAAACAGAAGTCATCGCTCTTTCCACGTTTATAAGTGAGTCACGGAAAAATTCCCATCCGCCGCCACCGGGAATTGAACCCAGGGTCTTCCAGTTACGCGCCGAACATGCTACTGCACCACAGCGGCCTCGAATTCTCCAGACTCGCATACGACTAACTGCCAAACCATATGGCAGGTTGCTTCTTGGAGCCCCACACAATGATGGGGATTAATCAAAGGTGGAAAGCAGCAACTGAACAAATAACTAGGAGGTGAATGAATAATTAATACACACAATTAACATGGACTAGGAACATCAAACCGAAGTCATTGCTCTTTCCACATTTATAAGTGAGTCACAGAAAAATTCTCATCAGCCGCCACCGGGAATCGAACCCAGGTCTTCCAGTTACGCGCCAGACATGCTACCACTACACCACAGTGGCCTCAAATTCTCCAGAGAATTTTTCTGTGACTCACTTGTAAACATGGAAAGAGCAATGACTTCTGTTTGATGTTTCTAATCCACATCAATTGTGCGTATTAATTATTCATTCGCTTCCTAGTTATTTGTTCACTTGCTGCTTTCCATCTTTGATGAAACCCCAGCATTGTGCGGGGCTTCAAGAAGCAACCTGCCATGTGGTTTGGCAGTTAGTCCTATGTGAGTCTGGAGAATTTGAGGCTGCTGTGGTGCAGTGGTAGCATGTCCGGCGCATAACTGGAAGACCCTGGGTTCGATTCCCGGTGGTGGCCAATGAGAATTTTTCCATGACTCACTTATAAACGTGGAAAGAGCGATGACTACTGTTTGATGTTCCTAGTCCACGTCAGTTGTGTGTATTATTTATAAGATTTCTCTTGACAATTTTGAAAATGTAATATATATATATATATATATATATACATCTCAGTAAGGGGAAAAACAGATTATGGCACTGAGAAAAGAAGATGGTTCTGTAACAAGAAATAGAGGTGAAATTTTGACAAGAGTGAAAGATTTCTACTCCAAATTATATGAAAGGGATGATACATGTACTCCAGACATCATGAAAGGTACCAGTACCAGAGTTCTTCCAGTCCTTCCAGCAGAAGTTGCACATGCAATCAAGAACATGAAGCGGGGAAAAGCTCCAGGAGAAGATGGAATTACTGTAGACATCATACAAGAAGCAAGTGGAGAAATCGAAACAGTACTCGCCCAAATTTTCACTCGATGCCTTAATGAAGGGAAAATTCCTGAGGATTGGAACAACGCTACAATGATCTTGCTACATAAAAAAAGGTGACATTGAGGATCTCAGGAACTACAGACCTATCAGCCTCCTATCAGTGGTTTATAAAATCTTCACTAAAGTTCTTTCACACCGCTTGAAGGTGACACTGGACATGGCTCAACCGAGAGAACAAGCTGGAATCAGGAGTGGCTACAGCACAATAGATCATATCCACGTACTGAGAGAACTAATTGAAAGAGCAAGGAAATATGAACTTCCATTGTGCATGGCTTTTATCGATTATGAAAAAGCCTTTGATTCGGTGAAACCATGAGCAGTTGCAATGGCTCTGAAATCCTGCGGTATTGAAGATGCATACATTAATATTATTAATAACATCTATGAAAATGCAAGTGCAAAGATTCGGCTGTTTGAAAATACAACACACATAAAAATTGGAAAAGGAGTGAGACAAGGTGACACCATATCTCCGAAGCTCTTTAATGCCACATTGGAAAATGTCTTTCAATCACTGAACTGGGAAAACAAAGGGATAAAGATTAATGGAGATTATCTAACCCACCTTCGTTTTGCTGATGACATAGTCATTTTTGCAACTAGCCCATCAGAGCTACAGAGTATGATCCAGGAACTTGCTGACAAGAGTAAAGAAGTGGGATTAAAAATGAACTTTCAGAAGACAAAAGTGATGTACAATGCTTTTACAAGAAATGAAGATTTATCGATTGATGGAGAAAAGCTGGAGATAACAGACACGTACGTTTATCTTGGACAGCAGATATCAAGTGAGGGTCACATTGGTGAAGAAATTAATCGGCGTACAAAACTTGCCTGGAGAGCTTTTGGAAGAAACAGCATAATTTTCAAGAGCAATATGCCATTATGTCTTAAAAGAAAAGTGTTTGATCAATGCATCCTTCCAGTGCTTACGTATGGTGCAGAGACGTGGACCTTAGCTAAAAGAGACATACAAAGGCTGCAGACAACTCAAAGAAGCATGGAGAGGTGCATGCTTGGTGTAACCAGGAGAGATAAGAAGAGGAACACGTGGATCCGAAAAATGACAAGAGTGGAAGACATCATGATCAGAGTTAAATCCCTGAAATGGCAATGGGCTGGACATACTGCCAGAAGAACAGACCATCGATGGACAGCCGAAATTTTAGATTGGATTCCAAGGGACAGGCGAAAAGACCCAGAAGAAGACCACATGGAAGATGGGTGGATGAAATTCGAAAGTATGCGGGAGTGACATGGAGGAGACTGGCACAAGACAGACCGTTGTGGAGGAAACTTGGGGAGACCTTCGTCCAGCAGTGGATTGATAATGGTTGACGATGATGATGATGATATATATATATATATATATATAATATTTAAATATATTACATTTCAGATAACTAAATTTTGTTTATAACTTTTTTTTTTACATGAAATAAATTCTTTGAAATAGAAATTTCCACAGTGGTCTAAGGCGCTGGCCTCTGATCATTCGTCTGTAAGTGGTCTGGGTTTGAATCCCGGTCAGGCATGGATGTTGTGTTTGTCTTACGGCACTGGCTCTCTCCCTTCCCTGGAACCAGTGACCCTAAATTAGGGACGGGCGACTGCTTATAGCCCATTGAGTTGCTCACGGTGGTCGTTAAACCTCCAATCAAAAAAAAAAAAAAAAAATCAAAATAGAAATTTCAAATCCAAAATGAATTTTCAAATGCTGTTCTTTCTTCTGCAAAAAAAATGAGAAAATATAATGATGACCCTTAATTTTGAATATACCCTTGCAGACTGATGTTATTCTAAAGTGATTCAAAATCATCACTACCGATTTGGCAAATTTTTGCTCTCGTTACAACTAGCCATTTCAAGGTTTCCTTACAGACTTATGTTGTTCTAAGGTAATTCAAAACGCATGTCTGCAAATACCGAAACAAGTTGTCAATAAAGTTCGTCCTCAGTTAACACACGAATTTGAAAAATGATGTGGGAGATTCGTAATTCTCCAAGTTTTGCGATTGTGTTGGTTTGTTTGGAAAAAAGAAATGAATAACGTGAAGAGTTTCTAGTAGTAAGACACATTTCGTGCTAATGCATGGCAAAGTCCTCAAGAAAAATAAACATGCCGTTGTTACTGGACCACAAGTTGCGCATTATTGCACTTTGAACGGGGCTCGAAAAATTGATTTCCGTCTGACAGTGTAACATTCTATAATCCACCCAGAATCCCTTGTGAACAGCCCTGCCTCAACTGTAGTAAGAAAAGTTTTGGCTAAAATTAGCCTTTCTCCTGTCACGCGGCAAAAGGGTCTCCTGTCACGCAGCCACGAACGTGAACTTATGATACGGTTCTTATTGTATATTCTCATGATTTTTTCAATAAAATTGCTGTTTGATGGTATGATTCGTGGAGATTTCATTTCAAAACAATAGGATTAATAAATATGATCATTCATGACGATATCTGCTGTCTGATTCAGGAACTACTCAGTCAAAATCAAGGACTGATCATTCAGCCCACCATGCTTTTAACGCAACATGTGCAGGTTGAATACCGCCTCTCACTGAAAGGATTCTGCAGCATCGAGGTTTAAACAACGATTGTCGGTGGCACAACTTTGATATTAAAAAACATAGAGGGTTTTGCCATCGCTAGTTAGGACTGGTTTCACTTCCTTTTACCTTTACTCCTGAATTATTATACTTAAATTGTAAATTGGCACCAAAAATAAAAAATGGCTAAACTGGCAACCACTGAAATAAATTTAATTGCCAAAGTAGCATGCTAATCACCATCTGGTGAATGGTGAGTGCTAATTTGCACCTATATGCGTCAAGGCTTCCATGTTAACCCAGGGCCATCGGCAATGATGCCTACAGTTCGCATGGGACTACCGTCATTGGACAGTAGAAAAAAAGGTTGCCTTCACTGACGAATCGAGGTTTCTATTTCACAGAAGTGATTGGCGGTGGTGGACACGGCATCAGTCACACGAGAACCAACACTCGGATACGCTTATCGGTCAAGTACAAGCCACGTTCATGTCTGGGGGAGGCTTTCCTTGAATGCTGCGGCACCGCTGGTTCCACTGGATGGGTCCCTGAACAACAATGGCTACCAGTCCGTTCTTGCAGACTACATGCATTCCTTCACATTGGGCGTTTATCCTGGTGGTGATGGTATCTAAAGGACAATGCACCCTCTCACGCCACTAAGACGGTGCATGACTAAGGTTCCAGAAACACGACAGCGATGTCTCCGTTTTCCCTCGGTTGGTGAAATCGCCCGACCTCAATCCCCTAGAGCACTTATGGGACTATTTAGATCGACAAGTTCAGCATGCCAACCCACAACCACATCATCTCCAGGACCTCCATGCTCTGCTGCAGTCCGAATGGGCACGTGTGCCTCAGACAACTTTCCAGGGCCTCGGTGAGTCCATACCACGACATCTCACTGCTGTCATCCCATTATTAGGTAGGTGGTCATATTATTCTGATATGAACGTGTATTTGTCTGGTTCAATGGCTTTTAAAATTAATGATACAGACTGTTACCCAACATCAACGATGAAAAAGTGTCTTCAGCCAGTTTTCTTCCACAAAAAAGATACCTAACATCAACTATGTTACCTAACATGAACTATGAAAGAAAGTGTCATCAGCTAGTTTTCTTCCAATGGAGGGAGGCAAGTCATGGCAAAAAGTCTGAAAAGGGTTCCAATTCAAAATTACCTGCAGGATTTTTTAACTTTATATGCCACATTCAGCAACAGCTTCATCTGCCTCCATTGAGAGAATTTTCTCTATGCTTCAACTAGTTCGGAATATGTTACGAAATAGGCTTGAGATAGAGAAAGCCACAAAACTTGTTCAGTTTATACCTTTTAGATCAAAATTTTCTGCATTTTACTAGTTTTTTTTTCTGATTAAAACCCCTGAAATTGCATTAATTATTTAAATGTGGATGTAAGGTCAGGTGATGCGTAACATCACAGCCTCTCCTTGACAAATGTCAACCCCGCCTTCTCGTGGTGCATCCTGTTCCCACTAAAGGGGCTCTGACGACCGACAATAGCGGTATAACTATACCATCGGGATTAGAGGAATGCTATCCCACACTCACCAACCCGCTTGGCCAGCGTGGTGAGTTATGGCCAAACCCCTCCAAAATGATTCCACAACTTAAATCTTGGCCCTCAGTCTCCGGCAGCTGGAATGTACCTGGCCAAGGCAGCGGCCAGTGCGACATGAAGGCAGAGGGTGCTAAGAATCCTCGGAGGACCGGACTAGGCTGCCATCTGATGCTGACCTTGGCTACGTACAATGGACGCTCCTATCTTCTGATTCAAGGCTTCTTGAATTGGAAGAGGAACTACAAAGGATCAAGTGGGACATCGTGGGGCTAAGTGAGGTAAGGAGAAAAGGAGAAGATCTCATTGAACTGAAAAGTGGACATCTCTTCTACTATCGTGGGACAGATACTGGCGGAACTAGTGGTGTTGGATTTATAATAAACAAGAAACTGAAGGATAAAGTTGTAGAAGTTGAAAGTTCCTCTGACAGAGCTGCACGACTTGTTATCCAACTCTCGAAAAGATACCAGGCTCAGATTATTCAAACTTATGCACCCACCACAAGTCATCCTGAAGAAGAAATTGAAGAATTTTATGAGGAAATTTGTCATCTAAATAATAAAGGTAAGCA
This sequence comes from Macrothele yani, assembly GCA_039090855.1. Classification (NCBI taxonomy): domain Eukaryota; kingdom Metazoa; phylum Arthropoda; class Arachnida; order Araneae; family Macrothelidae; genus Macrothele; species Macrothele yani. The sequence goes on along the minus strand of CM077024.1, from coordinate 71,215,655 downwards.
GCACTTGAAAATAATTATGGGAGATTTCAATGCAAAAATAGGGCAACGGCAACAGAATGAAACTTCAGTAGGTAAATTCGGTCAGGGCAACAGAAACCAGCGTGGAAATACTCTCGTTGAGTTTGCAGAGGCAGAAGGGTTTTTCATCTTGAACTCCTTCTTCAAGAAAAAGCCACACAGGAAATGGACATGGAGACATCCAAATGGGACGACAAGTGAAATTGATTTTATTATGTGTAACAAAAAATTCGTCATAGAAGACTGCAGTGTGCTAAACAAGTTCAACACAGGTAGTGACCATAGATTGGTGAGATGTAAGATGCACCTCAACACTAAACTTGAACGTGGCAAGCTCATAAGACAAACAAAATGTATTGACATAACCAACCTTAAAAAACACCATAATACCTTCAAGTTGGAACTGAAGAACAGATTCTCTGCTTTAGAAGGCCTAACATCGGAAGAAGTGGACATCTCTGAAGTTAACAGAAAAGTAACCAAAGCTCTTATGGAAACAGCAACAAAATTAGCTGGGTCTAAGAACAAGTTGCATGTAAATAAATTATCAGGAAAAACGAAAATGTTGATGCAAAAAAGAAGAGAGATGAGGACAACTAAAGAAGATGTAACTTCCAAAGTGGAATATATAGAGCTATGCAAGACAGTAAGGAAAAGTATAACTGAAGACGTAAGAAAATTCAACTGTGAACTAGTGAGGAAAGCAATTGAAAACAACCAAAGCCTAAAGATAGCAAAGGGACATCTCAGTAAAGGAAGAAAACAGATTATGGCACTGAGAAAAGAAGATGGTTCTGTAACAAGAAATAGAGGCGAAATTTTGACAAGAGTGAAAGATTTCTACTCCAAATTATATGAAAGGGATGATACATGCACTCCAGACATCATGAAAGATACCAGTACCAGAGTTCCTCCAGTCCTTCCAGCAGAAGTTGCACATGCAATCAAGAACATGAAGCGGGGAAAAGCTCCAGGAGAAGATGGAATTACTGTAGACATCATACAAGAAGCAAGTGGAGAAATCGAAACAGTACTCGCCCAAATTTTCACTCGATGCCTTAATGAAGGAAAGATTCCTGAGGATTGGAACACCGCTACAATGATCCTGCTACATAAGAAAGGTGACATTGAGGATCTTGGAAACTACAGACCTATCAGCCTCCTATCAGTAGTTTATAAAATCTTCACTAAAGTTCTTTCACACCGCTTGAAGGTAACACTGGACATGGCTCAACCGAGAGAACAAGCTGGATTCAGGAGTGGCTACAGCACAATAGATCATATCCATGTGCTGAGAGAACTAATTGAAAGAGCGAGGGAATATGAACTTCCATTGTGCATGGCTTTTATCGATTATGAAAAAGCCTTTGATTCAGTGAAACCATCAGCAGTTACAATGGCTCTGAAAACCTGCGGTATTGAAGATGCATACATTAATATTATTAATAACATCTATGAAAATGCAAGTGCAAAGATTAGGCTGTTTGAAAATACAACACAAGTAAAAATTGGAAAGGGAGTGAGACAAGGTGACACCATATCTCCGAAGCTCTTTAATGCCACATTGGAGGGTGTTTTTCAGTCGCTGAGCTGGGAAAACAAGGGGATAAAGATTAATGGAGATTATCTAACCCACCTTCGTTTTGCTGATGACGTAGTCATTTTTGCAACTACCCCATCAGAGCTGCAGAGTATGATCCAGGAACTTGCTGACAAGAGTAAAGAAGTGGGATTAAAAATGAACTTTCAGAAGACAAAAGTGATGTTCAATGCTTTTACAAGAAATGAAGACTTATCGATTGATGGAGAAAAGCTGGAGATAACAGACACGTACGTTTATCTTGGACAGCAGATATCTAGTGAGGGTCACATTGATGAAGAAATTAATCGGCGTACAAAACTTGCCTGGAGAGCTTTTGGAAGAAACAGCATAATTTTCAAGAGCAATATGCCATTATGTCTTAAAAGAAAAGTGTTTGATCAATGCATCCTTCCAGTGCTTACGTATGGTGCAGAGACGTGGACCTTAGCTAAAAGAGACATACAAAGGCTGCAGACAACTCAAAGAAGCATGGAGAGGTGCATGCTTGGTGTAACCAGGAGAGATAAGAAGAGGAACTCGTGGATCCGAAAAATGACAAGAGTGGATGACATCATGATCAGAGTTAAATCCCTGAAATGGCAATGGGCTGGACATACTGCCAGAAGGACAGATCATCGATGGACAGCCGAAATTTTAGATTGGATTCCAAGGTACAGGAAAAGACCCAGAAGAAGACCACATGGGAGATGGGTGGATGAAATTCGAAAGTATGCAGGGGTGACATGGAGGAGACTGGCACAAGACAGACCGTTGTGGGAGGAAACTTGGGGAGACCTTCGTCCAGCAGTGGATTGATAATGGTTGACAATGATGATGATGATTGTACAGAAAACCTCAGAGTTTTGAAACTTGTGTAGGTCATGAAACTATGATAATTTGAGACTGCTTTTGAGGTTCTAGTAAAAAGCAAAGCAAACATACTTTATTATCTGTACCATTGTTAAATTTTTAGGTGATCTTTGTAAATAGTCAAAAACCATTGCAGTTTACATGCTGCACACAAATAATATCTCAGGCAAATTTTATTTAAAGAAAATATTTTTGTTAGAAGCTAAGTACGTTATATTCTGTTTCTCAATTTTTTTTTTCTATAATATTGACAGATAAGGTTTGTCTATTCTTTAGTTATTCTTTATAGGTGGAAAGCTATTTATATGCAACCATTTATTATTTTCAGGATTATTATTTAATTTTCTTATTTCAGATCAGTTGATTTGTCAGCTGTTCTGAAAGGATTGTTCTGTGTTGCTAATATAAAATTGGTCAGCCATCACCTTTGGGAAGGCAAGAAAGAGAATCTAGTCATTATTCCAATTGTTATTAATAATAAAAGAAAATATTTTATTGGGTGCTGATTAAATTTGGAATATTGTAGAAGAAAAAAATAAAATCTAATTTTGAAAAAAACTTAGGTGGGTTTTTTGGTGGGTTTTTTCAACTGGGCCCAGCCCGAAAACCCTCCCTCTGGTTTTTTCAAACTGGGCCCACCCTGGCGAACCCTGATCTGTAATCATAATTTTTTTTTCTCTCGTTATTCTCTCTGCTCAGTATTACTGTAAGCAGGGCAAGATTTCATCTTTTTTGCTCACTAGCAAATTTTGCTAGTGACCAAATAGTTTACTAGCAAAATATTTGCATGACTAGCAAGTAAAACTAAATCACATCGTAACCTATTTTCTAATAAAGTTACACAGAAATTTAAATATGTACATAAATATTTTGACTTACCTTTTTGAATAATGAATAGAATCTTAGATAAGTTTAGTGACTATCTTTATTATTAATTTCTAACAAATTCTCATACCACATGAATATATTTCACTGACATTCTAATTCAGATTTCTTCCCATATGGTTTACGCTCAGGGTGTCTGACTTTGTCATCATACCACTTTATAACTGCTGACCGTTGATTTAAAAATCTCTTCTTGTGGCCCTTCTATTTCTATTGTCATCAGAGCATTTAAAGTTTCAACAGACATATTGTTCCTCCAATCCCCTTGTATTCTTTTTAAAAAACTGAATCCCACCTCACAACATGCAGTACTAAGTGGAAGTATCGCACAAATTTCTTCTGAACTTAATATGTTTTTATAGGCTTCATATTTTTCTTGGAACATCCTGCTCCAAAAATGCTTTGACCCTTTTTTCATGTCACTTTGATGGTTGTTTGCAGCATCCACTTTTAATTCAATAAATTCTCCACTTACGTTGAATAACTCAACTCCACACTTTGCAGTGGTTCCTTAAAATGCTCAACCATTGTCAATATTTCAGAATTTGCATAATTTTTTAATTCTTGAGCATCACTTGGCCAATTTGCTACTTCAAATATTGTTGAAAGCTTTAATATTCCATCGTCTTGCGAAGATGCAAATCTAAAGTTAATATTTTCTAAAACTGCATCAATTAAAACATTTTTTTTAAATGAATGTACAGCATCATTTTTTTTTTTAAAGATTGACCTTAAAATGTACAATTTCCAGAAAGATGATCCACTTTAACAGTATTTGTAAATTCATGTAAGTTAATGCCTTCTGAAACTTTCATTTCATTTAGCTTTTCCTGAACACTGTGAAGTCTGTTAAGTATTTGATGTAAACTTATGTTGTGTGTTTGTACGCAGAGAGAGAGAGTCGAGCTATTTCACCCAGTACATCTGTGAAAAAGTGTAAATGCAGTAGGAAAGTATATGTCAGATAGTGTTTCAGAATTCCTTGTGCTACCACCTTTTCATCAGATGATCCAGAAACACAGACATCTTCCAAGTGCATGACAAACTGCCTTCCAGTTATTAATCAAACCTTGACACACGCTGTAATGGTGAGGTATCCATCTTACACCATCTAATCTTTGTGGAGCTATTATATTTTCATTGCATATTGATGCAATATCTTTTAACATGGTCCTACATTTAGGAGACCTTGAGTAAAAACTATATATTTGCTTCATTATCATTTCCAAAGTAGTCATATATGTTTTTGAAAAAGCCGATTTCAGGGCTAACTCCAGGCAATGAAACATGCAGTGAATATTAACCAACCAAGAACAAGCATCTTTTATTTTGGCCCCAACTCCAGATTTTCTTCCAGTCATAACTGCAGCACCATCAGTTCCCAAACCAACAATTTTATCCATCCACTGAGGAAAGTTCAACTAGTCTGAAAACTGTGTTTATTGCCTTTAAAATGGCATTAGCAGTAGTAGATTTTAAATCAACTAGGTAATTTAATAAAGTGTGTCAGAGGTTCTCCTTGATTAACAAACTTGGCACATAACACCAATTTACTTGTTGTGCAAATATCCGTAGATTCATCAATCATCAGAGAGAAAAACCGGGCATTTCTTAGTTTTGAACACTCTCACAGATATCATTACCAATGAAGCGAGTAAAAGTACTGCAAGCTTTATCGTTATGATAGGTAACACCAATATCTGATTTACCTTCAGTTATCCTTTTGTGACAGGAAATAAATTTTTCAAAGAATTTAAACTTTACCTTTGATTTTGCCATAGTGTATGTAATATGAAATAATCTGTCCATCTTTTTCAGAAGCTCTTCATCTGCTGTTCTAAATGATTTCACTATAGCAGTATCACATAATTCACCTTCCTTGGAAGCTTTTACTAATAATGCTGTCAGATGATCAGAGGATTTGCTATGTGCAGAAACAGATTCTTTTTTTATATTTTGAGTCTGATACTTTTTTATGCCATACTCACGACAAATTTCGCCCCAAATTCCTTTCACATGTGAAGGAGATGCATCTATTAAACTGTAATTAATCCAATTCCATTTGTTGGTTAATCTCCAGTTCTGTACAGTAGCAACCTTCACATTTTTAACTGCAGTTGTTGTACACAATTTTCGCTTAAGGGCACTATGCTGAGACAAATGATCACCACGTGATTCACCAGCTATCGTGCTTTGATTTCCTGTTCCATAGCCTGGCGCGGTGGAGCTTTCAATATCTTGCACAAAATTTAAGGCATTGTTCTCATTTTGAGATGAAGGCTTTTGATCAGAAGTTCGCCATCGCTTGTTTACAAATGAATGCAAAGACAACTGTCGACTCGTGATTCAAAAAATAAAGCAAATGAAACACAAAAGGTACACTTAACAATAAACGAGCCTATGTAACACGTGGTTGTTCACTCAAAGAATCCGAAGAATGCAAAATATATTGAAACTAACCCAACAGAGACAGGGTGAACACAGGATTAACTGGAACTCTGATGTCATGAAGTCGACTGCAACGTACCATCGGTCTCTTACAAAACTAGCCATTGATTGACAGCCTAGCAGGAATCATGTGATTTGTTCCATTTGAACTCTTGCTAAAGTGAAAGACAAATATTTGAATTCATACACACTGCATATCTGCCAACTACCACACAATGCTGTAGTTTCTACGGAATTAGTTGTCTGACTACGGAACTCACTATCAAAATTACGGATTCCACAAATTTTCATTTTATTTCAAATTTTTCTTTTGCTATTATTTTTATGATATACACGAGATTCTTACATGAATTCGCGGAATCCCGCTTTTTTTTTTTGTCATCAGGTTGATCATTCTGGAGATCGATATTTGGGGGAGGGGAGGTGCTAGTTTTCCATCTGGAGACGAAATTTCGTGCTTCAAAACTTTCGAACACAGCAGTGAAACGGAGTAAGAAAATTTTGCTGTAATCGCAAATTTTTCTCCCAATGTTGTCTTTGTCCGCTTTTCTTGTTAAATATCATTTTATTGCATAAATGTTTGCTCTTTAGCTTGAAACTGTGGAGAACAATTTGCAAAATCGGAAGTTGGATGCTGCAAAATTTTCCAGTAATCTTCAGGCATGAGATTCTTCCGCGAATTCAAGGAATTCCGGCTTTTTTCGTTATTATTGGAATTCCGTCTTTACGAAACTAGAAAACAAAAGGTCGACAGAATTCAGATTTTTTCCGTAATCATAATTTCTTTTTTCTCACGATGTTGCCTCTGTCAAGTATTATTGCTCAATAACATTTTACTGGAAAAATATTTGTATTTCAGCTTGAAAATACGAGGAAAATTTCCAAAACCGGAAGTCAGACGAAGCAAAAGTTTCTTCCGTAATCGTTTAGCCCCTCCACGTACACGAAGACGTTTCGTAAAAAAGCGCCTGTCTATGCCATGCAATAAGGCTAGTTACTATGGATAAAACTTTTACCAGTGTTGGCAGGCTATTTTCCAGTAACATTTTGGTTTGCTTCTTTCGGTTTTGTCTACCATTCTAAATAAGTGGAATTATTCTTGCTTATTCATCACTGATCATTAGACGTAGTATTTAATGCATGCACAACTATCAAGACTTGTGGAAGTGGGCGATCACTTGGCTTAGGTTACGACAGGAGTTGAGGACAAAGTTCGTGGGGCAAAAGAAGGGAAGGTGGCAGAGCAGGTGTTCAAACAACCGATCCATCCCAGAGCTCTGGGTTGCCACAGCAATCATTGCCGACGTCACGTTCAGTTTCTGCAATAGACCAATGAGGGCACGATGGAGAGGAGTTTCAATGCGCTTCTACAACAGTTCCCACTGGAAGGGATGAAAGATATGAGGAGGATGGGTATTAAGTGTCGAAAGGAAATTGGCGAAAGAGAATCGCTGATCGTCACTGTTTTAACAAGTGATAATAGAAACTGTTATGTAAACTTCGTGGATTGATAATGATTTTGGGTTACTTTAAATAAAGAAAGTTTACCTTACTAGCAATATTTGCTACTGCAATTTTTTTTTTACTAGCAAATTTGATTTTTCACTAGCTATTTGCTAGTTGCTAATCGGTGAAATCGCGCCCTGACTGTAAGATATAATTTTGTTCGAAAACCGATTGTGGTTCAGCTTGAAAGTAGAGGGAAAATTTCTGATAACGGATAACGGAAGTGGGACAGAGCGAAGATTTTTTCGTAATTGTAATCCCCCCACCGCATTGTTGTTCCCTACACTACATAGTGTAAGGAGTGTAAGGACTATGTAGTGTAGGGAACAATGCGCGGGGGGAGGGGGGAATACAATTACGAAATTTTTTTGCTCTGTCCGACTTCCGTTTTCGGAAATTTTCCTCTACTTTCAAGCTGAACCACAATCGGTTATCGAACAAAATTATATCTTACAGTCAGGGCGTGATTTCACCGATTAGCAACTAGCAAATAGCTAGTGAAGGGAAAAACTGGACACTCATATCAAAAGAATGGTTGAATCAACCAAGTCTCAATTACGTGAACTGTAAACATCCAATACACTGCCGGACAATTGCTAAGGACGGATGACAATAGCAACGATAGCAACCATAAAATGGAAGGCAGGAAAATGTGGAAATTAGCATAAGTACGGGATACAGTAAGACGTGTTGTGCGTATGCAAATTTTGGATTGCCGAACTTGTTCGTGACGTCATAGCGCTGATAAGAGATATAAAGGATTTGACGCGTATTGACCATTGTTGTTCAAACGCAAAGTTGAAAGGGAAAGAATCAATTGACGAACTTGCAATTTTCAGTATGTCTTCCCGACATCACCTAGATGATTTTACACGTGGCCGTATTATTGGCAAGATTGAAGAAGGGCGAAAAATAACATGTTGCCAGGGAGTTCGACGTCAGCCACAGTGTTGTTTGAAGGCTTTGGAAATCATTTCAAACAAATGGAGAGTGTAGCAAACGTCACGGGGGAGGTCGTGTTCGCAGTACGACACCTGCAGAAGATCGGTACATAGTGCTATCAACAAAAAGACACCGGCGCAGCACAGCTAGTGAGGTAGCAAATCAGTTTATGGCTGCTACTGGCAAGCGGATCACCCGAAAAACTGTCGTCAGACGTTTGCATGAATGAGGACTATACGCCCGCCGTCCTGTTGTGTGCATCCCATTGTCCAGACGTCACCGTACCGCCCGTTTGCAATGGTGCCATCAAATCGCAATTGGACTGATAACGACTGGTCTGCTGTCCTCTTCTCAGATGAGAGTAGATACAGTATATCATCTGATTGTCGACGACAACTGATCTGGCGTGATAGTAGTACTGCATATTGTCCAGCAAACATACAGGAAAGGGACCGATATCCGACATGTAGTGTCATGGTATGGGCTGGCATCAGGATCAATGGCCGTACGTCCCTCTATGTGCTTCCAACTGGGACTATGACTGGCCAACGATACATTAATGATGTTCTGCTACCTCATGTTCGCATATTCCGTGGTGTTGTCGGTGATAGATTCATTTTCATGGACGACAACGCAACATGTCATCGAACAGTCGCTGTCCAGGAGTGTCTTGAGAGCGAGGATATTCAACGCCTCGTATGGCCAGCACGTTCTCCAGATCTGAATCCCATTGAAAATGTGTGGGATGCTTTGGGGAGGAGTCTTGCTGGTCGCCAACGCCCTCCAATAAACAAGGACACCCTCATCCGTGCACTGACAGAGGAATGGGATAAATTACCCCAACAGCTGCTTGATAATGTTGTGCAAAGCATGACACGACGTGTGGAATCTTGCATCGCCCTCCATGGTGGCCATATCCCGTTTTGACATCTTACGCCGGAACGCCTGCGGACGGTAATTGCATTTTTTTCACGTTTATGTATTCTGCACAAAATGGCCTGTTTGTCCCTTGAACACGTTCCAAAGCCTTCTGGAATTCAGAGCACAATAAATTGTCTTTCTTGTAATGTCCTGGCATTCTGACATTATTTTATTTCACTTGGCATCCAACCACACTTACTTTTTTATGCGCTATATAGCCGCTTATGATTCGTCCTTAGCAATTGTCCAGCAGTGTACATACTGTAGTATTCGAGAAGATAATTTTTTTTTCAGAGCTGAAGGGAAACTTGTTCAAAAATAATAAATTAGTTGACTCTTGTAATACTAAACTTACACATCACAATGTCCAATGAAGGTTTATCTTTTGTGATTGAGATAGACTGCAGATTTCCTTCTGCCACAATGGAACTCGTTTTGAAGTTTGAGTGTGTAGAATCTGAATCTGTGAAGCAACACATACACACATGTTTTGGTACAGTCTTTCAAAAGCTTGGCAGACCAGTCTCCCCCCCTCTCTTCCCTCAAAAACTAATGAAGATGCAGTTATGGAATATTCACTATTCATACATAGCTGTAAAAAATGAAGAGTATATGTGCCAATGTCCAAAGTTTTCTAGGAGTTTTACTAGCAACCATCTGCACACATTTCTATTTGTGTCAATTTAAGTTTCTTTTGCAAGTAAGTAAGTCTTCTGTTGCATTTAACGTGAACTTGGCTTTAGCACACAAAACAGAATTCAGTCAAAATTTAGAGATTCACTGAGGAACTGCTTTAGCACACAAAACAAAATTCAGTAAAAATTTAGAGATTCTCACTGAGCAACAAAAATCGTAACGCATATTTCTGAAATTGGGCCAGATAAACCCTCAGAAATAAAACAACAGCTGATCAAAGCTTGCTAACTTTGGCAAGGAATGAAAGACATATATATACTTCAGGTGCAATTTTATGATATCAATGTACTGCAAAACGCACAACTCTAGTTTTGTAAAATGAATCATGGTAATTTGTATTAGATTGAAAGTAGTACATTTTTTGATCTGATTCACCTGTTTGTTTTAAAGATTAAGTATAGCTATTGTTTGAAAAATTATTACTATTTTCCCAGTCTTTTAATATTAAGTCACATATTCAAAACTCCCCACCTAAAATTTTCAGTCCCCTCCATTTACAAAAACAAGTGGGGAGACTCGCATTTCAAATTTGAATTTAAGCCCTGTCCATAGTATGGGTGGAAATTTTTGGTGTATCAGCGGAAACCTCAATGTTTTTGCTAAGGACCGAAGAATTCACATCTTTCCCATCTGCAGCAGTTATTGGCACAGGTCTAACTCAGAGTGGGGTGGGCACATCGGTGGATATTCATTTTCGAAACATTCACGCATCCATAGCATGGGCAGAAATTTTCGATGCATCAGCGAAAAGCCAAAAACCTCGATGTTTTTGCTAAAGAACAGAAGAATTCGCATCTTTCCCGTATGCAGCAGTTATTGGCACATCAATGAATAAATCGCCATTATATGTATTGGTGATAGCTCACTAATTCAGCATCAAGTAACCGTAATATTTGTTAAAGCGTTTGATGTATCGTAAACCTCGATGCATCGGCTCGTGCAGCATCGAGGATAAGAATTCAATTTTCAGCAACGAAACATTGGGAAAAAACTGCTAATTCACAACATAGAAAAGTGATATTCCCTTTCTCTTTATAAGAATATGAAAAAATTAATTTCTTTTACTTATCGCAGAAAAATTTCCAGTGAATTGCGCTTTTGCAGTTTCAAACATGGTAATGAAACCTCGCTTTTTGGGGGAAGGGGGAACCTAGTGAAACCTCGATTTTTTGAAAGGTGGGCGGTCTTAGTGAGAGATAGGTTTTCCTTCTCGAGGCACTCTGTGGTAACAATGGTGCACAGAACAGCAACAAGGGCCTCTGTGAATCTTGGAGCGGTGCCAGCTAGTCATTGGCGAAAAGACTGTGACATTGGTGAAAAGACCTCAACTCACTGGGTTTTGTTCCAGAATCCCTAGGTGAATAACCAACTGGAACAGTCAGCTGTGGGCTAATCACCCACACTGGTGTACTTGCCTGATTAAAAAGACTCAAAGAATTACTATTCCGGACTCTCGTGTGAGATATGGTGAACCTGCCACACTTGAGAAAATCGGTCCACCACGGAAACGATACAGAAATGGAAAACGGAGAATGAGAAAAAGATTCCGACTGAGTGAGTTAAAGATTGGTGTGTGGAATTCTAGAGGAGTAAATGGAAAGATGAATGATGTGACTGAAGAAATGAATAAGTATAAATTGGATGTGCTGTGTGTGAGTGAAACTAAAAAGAAGGAAATAGGGATAGAAGAAGTGAATGGAACAGTGAGTGTGTGGTCTGAAGTGTTGGATAATGTGAGTGGACAGGCTGGTGTAGGTTTGATTTTAAGTGAAAAGATGAAGAACAACTTGATTCATTATAGCTGCATAAGTGAGAGAATTCTTTGGATTCATTTGAAAGTGAAACTTCAGAGAATAGTAATTGTTGTAGTCTTTGTGACTCAGAACCTTCTGATAGGAAGATTTCTGGAATGAGCTAAAAGCCATTTTGAACCGGTTTGGTGTTAAAAGAGAAAGTTATAATAACAGGGGATTTCAATGCTAGAGTAGGTGTGCAGAATGTGATTTCTGATAATGTTCTGGGTAAATTTAATGATCCTTGTGTGAATGATAATGGTGAAAGATTAATCCAACTCTACATTGAGAATGGTTTGCGTGTATGTATCTAATCCCTTTCCATCTCAATTCAGGCAGGGGGTGTCAGTTGACCACCTCCAATTTGTTTGAAACAATTATGGTAGCTACTCCTAATAGAGGTATAAAGTACCGCAAAAGGATTTTTCAAAAAAATTTTTTTGGTCGAGCTATGATAGAAGAAGTGAATGGAACAGTGAGTGTGTGGTCTGGAGTATTGGATAATTTTGAAAATAGGCAAAAAATACACCCGTGACGAATCACATGAAACCCCAAATTTTTACTATAACAGGTAGAGACTTGAATTTTTATTTTATTTTGAAGCGATTGAACTGGAATTTCTTTGTTCACAGAAATTGATCAAAGGAATGTTGCTAGATGGCAAAAATAGTTTATATTTATTATTTTTTTTTTTAATTTTCCACAAATTTAGGATTTCTTTTTTTAAAGAAAAAGACATCAGGTGGGTAAGTGTGCCAACCTGCACTCCTACTAGGGTTGTCTTAGCAGTAATTTAATTTTTATCCTGTGATGTATGTAACTCATAAAATTATTTTTTAAAATATACAAAATTTCATAAAATCAACATTTTTGAATTGCAATATCTCAAAAACCCCATTTTTAAAAATTCTGAAATTTTGTCCAAATAATGTCCTAATGGTAGGTAGTTTAATTTACTGGGGAAATCACATTACTGGATTTTTGCCTTGAAATTTTCCTGCAAATTTTTGAAAATGCACTTCTCTCCTGCTCAAACCTCACACTTGGGTTATTATTAACAACAAAACAAAAAAACTTTGAAAGATATTTCTGAAAAGTTTACTGCAGTGTCAATCTGTATTTTAAAGTCATTTTTATGATTTTTAATAATTGTCACCTATGTAGATGTTGAATTTTTTTAAATGCATAGTTAAAATTTAATTTCTATTTACATAAGAAAAAAGGCCTCAAAAAACAAAATTATAAGCTTACCATCGTAACTACACTTTATTCAAACTGAGAAAAGCTGCAGGATTTTATTGATTTCCTTCTCATCAAAGGTATGAAGTCTTGCAGAACGTCCGGCAGGAGTTGGGGCATTCACCTTTAGAAGTACATTTATTGAGGTCACTGGGCACTTCTCTTTTCTTGCCACATTCGTCTGGCCACCAAAAACCTCTGGCTGGTCCATGAGGGTGCATCAAAGATACTGTTATGTCCTCGAATTCTCTAGATATGTTTGTAATCTGTCTCATCCACCAGTTATCGTCATAAATGCATCCTATAAATTCTCCTATTTGAAAATCATTCACAGAAATGGGTTCTTTTTTTGTTGGCTTAAAAATTGCACTGCTTTATGTGGATGCTGGACTGTTCTGGCCATTAATTATTTATTTCCTTGTACTAACCAGGAATGCCGTGACTGTATCCCAACAACAGATTTTACTGTATCCCACTGTTCTACTTTGCTGGTAGTATTGAACTTCATCAGTTGTGAGGAGTAGAAGTTTAGTCTTTGGGATCAAAGTGGTGACATTTTCAACAGATGAAGGTGCATCTCTTATAGCTTGTGAAGCTTCTTTCTGTAAGCTGAATTTAGTAGCAAAATGTTTGCACAGGCCACCCACACCATCACATGCACTCTTGCCATGGCCTGTGGCTGAGATTCACTTCCTTGTTACATTTGGGTCCCCCTTCATAAGTTCATAGAACTGATATTTGTTTTTGAAGTGCCCTGCTGCTCCATCTGAGATGTAAACAATTGTTTCAAATTCTTTCAAAGGACAAGTCTTAGCAATTTCACTTTTTATGAGAAGAATGGCACACAGAGCATGTGCTGTGTCATGGCTTATATCATTGCATGCTACCACAAAAAGACTAGTCTCATTTGGAAAGTACACAATGCACGTAAAAAGTGAGATCTGGCACTTCATCTGGTAGAATTACAGACCAGTTCTGAGCAAAGTCAAAATGCAACACCAACACTGGACTATGTGCTGCAGACTGTTTAACATCTGCTATCCCATCTCTCTGGATCCGCTCATTATAAATTATGGAAGAGTTTCTTCCTCCCAATATCCCACACCTTCAGTAACGCTTATTTTCATTGACTTCCTCAATGACACTCAAGCAGCCTTGATAGGTGTTTCACAGTACTCCATAACAATTGCATCGGGCAGTACCATTTTCAGCAACACAGCTTTGGAAAATCAAACTTTGAAATCATATCAGCTGCAGTTTAGCCCAAAGATTACTGCAAATTGCAGTTTAACCATGAGTCAAAAATTGCCTAAGTTTCATTAAATCATTCACCACCATTTTCGCTGTTACTAATTTTTTCTCGTCATTTTCGGATTTAGTAACATTTGGCGACTTGGCGAATGCTTAGTGCGAGCCCTGCCCGGAATTGTGTTCTCCTGCTATTAAAAATTTACTAAATGATGTTTACAGTTCTTTTTTTCTCTCTGAATTCAAAAATTTGAAAAAAAAGTGCCATTTTTCAAATATTGGAAAAAAAAAGAAATTGAAAAAAAAGTTATTTTCAAAAATATGTAGGAAAATTTCAAGGCAAAAATCCAGTAACCTGATTCCCCCAGTAAACTACCTACTATTAGGGCATTATTTGGACAAAATTTCAGAATTTTTAAAAACGGGGTTTTTGAGATATTGCAATTCGAAATTTTGTATATTTTAAAAATTAATTTTATGAGTTACATGCATCACAGGTTGAAAATAAAATTACTGCTAAGACAACCCTAGTAGGGGTGCAAGTTGGTACACTTACCCACCTGATTAGTCTTTTCTTTAAAAAAAAAATCATAAATTTGTGGAAAATAAATTTTTTTAATAATAAATATGATTTTTTTTACATCTGGCAACATTCGTTTGATCAATTTCTTTGAATTTGGAGAAAGACCAATTTAGTAGCTTCAAAATAAAAGAAAATTCGAGTCTCTACCTGTTATATTTCAGGAGCAGACTGCACTTAAAAATTTGGCGTTTCACATGATTTTCATCTTGTGGGTATTTTTTTGCCTATTTTCAAAATGCTGTAGCTCGATCAAAAAATTTTTTTTTTGAAAAATCCTTTTGCCGTACTTTATACCTCTATTAGGAGTAGCTACCATAATTTTTTCAAAAAATTGGAGGTAGTCAACTGACAAATGTTGGTCACCCCTGCCTGAATTGAGATAGAAATGGTCTAATATGTTTTTCAACCACAAGTATATCCACTCATATACTTGGGAAAATTGTACTCTTGGTCAAAAGCGTGTGATAGGTTTCGTTGTTTACGATCAGCATCTGAAACACTTAGTTGTTGACACCCGTGTGATGAGTAGTGCAGATGTTGGCTCTGATACTTGGTGGTGTCATGAGTGAAACTGAATGTTGGTTGGAAGAAAAGAAATAGGAATAGGCCTAGGGTAGAAAGAATAAAGGTTGAAAGCCTCCTTGAAGTCCATCAGAGTTACTCTAATTTACTCAGTGAACGACTGAAGGAGCTGAAGTCATGTGAGGGGGATGTAGAAAAGAAGTGGACATATTTTAAGAACTGTATTGTCATTGCTGCTGAAGAGGTCTGTGGCACCAAAATAATGGGTAGCACTAGAGGTGATGCTTGATGGAATAATAAGATTGAAGAGGCAGTAAAGAGAAAGAAGGATGCCTATTTGGGGATGTTGCAAGGTAGAGTTTCTGTGGACGAATACCGCTGTAAGAAGCGTGAAGCAGCTAAGCTGGTTTGCCAGAGTAAGGCAAAAGATAGGAAGGAGAAGGTGGAAAAGCATGAATTGGCTTTTTGAGACTCAGGAAAAATAAGTTAAACAAAGTTGTAACTGCATGAGGAATAGGATCAAGGAAATGATATGGGAGCCCAATGAGTTAAGTGAAAGATGGGGTGAATACTTCTGTGAGTTATTAGATCAAGAGAGCAAAGATGATTCTGAGGCAGAAGTAGATGATGTCACAGTGAAAGAGGGAAGCACAGGATGGATCTCGAGAGAAGAGGTGTGTGAAGCTCCAAAATCTCTTCAGAATGTTTAGGCTCCAGGAGTTGATGGCATAACTGCTGAGATGTTGAAATATGGTGGTGATTCTATAATTGACTAGTTAACCAAAATCTGCCAGTTATGCTGGGAGTTAGGAATGGTACTTCTGGACTGGAGGGATGCTATCATTGTTTCCTTGTATCAGGGAAAAGGTGATCAGACTGACTGCAAGAACTATTGTGGTATTAGCTTATTGAGTGTGCCAGGGATAGTGTTTGGTAAGGTAATTAAATTAAAAAGGTACGAGGTCTTACATCAGAAAAAGTGTGGGGTGTTCAGAGTGGTTTTATGCCTGGTAAAGGCTGCACTAACCAAATTTTTGCATTACGCATGATGATTGAAAAGTATCTGTCTGTTGGTAAGAAATTTTTTACTGCCTTCATAGATTTAGAGAAAACATATGACCGGGTAGAAGGTGTTGAATGAATATGGTGTTACTGGGAATCTACTTAATAGTGTGAAAGCCATGTATACTGGCAGTAGAGCTTGTGTACAAGTGAATGGTGTATCAAAATGGTTTTCCATTGGTGCAGGAGTCAGGCAAGGTTGTGTGATGTCACAATGGCTGTTCAATATATTTATGGATGCATGCATGCGTGATGCCAAGATGGACAATACTGGTTTATGTCTTGGTAATACCCATGTGTGCAGATTGCTGTATGCTGATGGCACAGTCCTGTTGGCAGAGAGCAAAAGTAAATCGCAGAGCATGTTGTCCTGGATGTAAGAAGTTTGTATGAAATTCAAACTGAGTATAAATAAGGGAAAAACCAAAGTTATGGTTTTTGAGAAAGGAACTGGTAGTACTGAATGTAATATAAGTCCAAATGGCACCATGATCGACTAGGTGAATGAATTTGTATATTTGGGAAGCCTGTTTGACAGAGGGAACAGATTAGATGGCGAAATTAGTACGAGTGAATTCTTCATTGAAAGTCATAGCTGCTTTAGGAGGTTTTCAGAGGAGTCATTTGTGTGCCGGAGAAATGCGTTACTTACAGGGGGTTTGTGGGAAGACATGTTTAGATCATGTGAGGAATAAAGAAATGTTGCACTTGTGCAATGTGGAGCAGAATATTGTTAGCAAGGTGGAGACTAATATTCTTGTGGTTTGGCCATGTTGAAAGAATGAGTGATGAGATGCTTACTAAAAATTTTTTCAGCCCAAGTGGCAGGAAAGAAAGGCAGAGGAAGGTCAAGGAAGTCATGGGAGGATCAGATTCAGGAGTGCCTGAATGAGAAAATGAGTATGAAGTATAGAAGGTCTTGTGTACGTCATGTGATGGATGTCACTGAAGCTCGTGTTGTGTGTCAAGATCGCTGTAAAGGAGAAGTTTGATACGGCAACAGTAAGTAAATAATCCAAGGTGAAAATCCTCCAAATACGTGGTGTCAGTAAATAAATAAATACATCACTATTCCACGTTCCAGAAACACATAGCAACCGAAAAAAAATTTCAGCTGCCGCCGTGGAATCAAATCACGGATCTCTCGATATCTAGCCGAGCACGTTAACTTTACACATGCTCGGCTAGATATTGAGAGATCCGTGGTTCGATTCCACGGCGGCGGCATAATTTTTTTTTTCGGTTGCTATGTGTTTCAGGAACATGGAAAGAGTGATGTATTTATTTATTTAAGTAAATAATCAGTTAAGAATTTATCTGGTGGTTTGTATTATCTGTTAAATGTTTATTTGTCGAATGGTCTTTCTTTGAGGAACTAACCTCTGAATATCAGAGAACAGCTTTAATGATATGTATCCATACCGCGTTCATTCAGAGATGAACCCTGGCCATCGTCCATTGTTTGGCCGCCGAGGGGTGAGGTAGTAAGTACTTAGTCCACTGCCTCGTGTGCCAACCCCCAGACCCCCAACCTAGCTCCCATTTAACAACCCCAGACGGTTCGGGAAGATCAGGGCTTAAGAGAAATGGGCTAGTCCTTAGCGCTTCACCCCCTGAGACACGCAGCTGAGCTTGATGACGTAGCTGCAATGGCTCTTCGGAAGCCAAGAGCCACGGAGAGATGTTCTTTAAAGGAGCACCGTAGAAAAGGCACTTTCAGTCAACGTTATTACTGTATTTAACATATTACAGTGCGTCATCTATTGCAGTGCGCATTCAAATATTAGAAATTGTATTTTTCGAAAACAAAAGTTAAGGATTTTGGGTCCTAAAGTCAGAAAACATTAATGTAATAGTATAAATGCGAAAATTTTAAATTAACAATTTCTGTCGTGAATGCTTTTTCTTTAAAAAGTATTTTGCTTACTATACTAACTATATTTTTCTGATGGCAAAAACTCAGCATATCTTTCCTTTTTTTTTTTTTTTTTTAGAAATTTCCTAGAAATATATAATGATATTGGGCGTTTACCGATGTCATATCCGCAATATTTACTTAAGTCAAGTTAATAATACTGGCATAACTAGGAAGGATATTCTCTTGGATCAGGAGTTTATCATCATTATTACCGATTGAAGACTCCTTTCTGCAGCAGCTGCGTGTCTGCGCTAAGGACTAGCCCTTTTCTCTTAAGCCCTGATCTTCCCGAACCGTCTGGGGTTGTTAAATGGGAGCTGAGTTGGGGGTCTGGGGGTTAGCACACTAGGGAGTGGACTAAGTACTTACTACCTCACCCCTCGGCAGCCAAATAATGGACGATGGCCAGGGTTCATCTCTGAATGAACGCGGTATATGTAAGGGGGGGGGACTTATCGGTTCCTGTAACAACAAGAAAAATAACTATTTTCGATGCTGAAACACCGAAAAAAACGGCAAAAAAATCGTTAATTCATGATATAAGAAGATTATGTTCCCTTCCACTTTAAAAGAATGCAGCAAAGAGAAATTCCTTTACTTCACTTAAAAAATATTCTTTTGCAGTTTGAAACATCGATGATCACTTGCAAAAAATATCGATGCTCAAAAACACTGATATTTTTTGCCCTTCCCTACTCCAATTAATCTTTGCCGTACCTGCCAGTATTCCAGGAAACATATTTACGTATGAAGAAAAGAAGCATGGTGGGGGAGGTACTGACCATTGGCTTTATGTGGGACTTGGCTGTGACGTATGAGTGACATTTTTTATCAACGTTATTTTAGTTATTTCTTTTTCTCCTGCACTTAAAACGTTTGTCCTTCGATGACTTTCCTGGTTTAATACAACCTGGAGGGTTATTATTATTACTAGTTATTTTCCGAGATTTCAGCTGAGGCACAATCACAGAGTTTTATAAAAAAAAAAAACAAAAAAAACTATTTGCATGAACAATCATCAAAACAGAAAACTTGCTGCAAATTCAGAAAGTGTGAACTGCGATTAGCAATAGAATGAGAATAAATTAAAACAAATAAAAAATAATGGAAAAAATAAAACAGTTACTCTAAGAAAAATAATTATAGAGGATTAAAATTACTCTGAACACAAAAATAGAATAAATTTCATGAAAGTAGGCAGAATTTCACAAAAATGGGTATGATGTTTAAAAACCTGAATTGACCATGGCTAATAAAATCAAGACAGAAGCATTCAGCATATACAGCTGGTTTCAAGTTAAAGGTTGTGGAATATGCCAAGCAATATGGAAATAGGAGTGCAGCAAAGCATTTTGGAGAGCCACTGACAGAACACTAACAGAATGCACAATACGAGAGTGGCAAAGAAATGAAGAAAAATCAAGACATTATCAAGAACAAAAATGCAGTTTTCTCACAGTATTGCTAAATGGCCAAAATTGGAAGAACAAGTAAAAGAATTCATACTTAATCAAAGAAAATTTGGCTTTGCTTTATCGACAAGAAGGATAATTATCCAAGCAGTAAAAATCAGCAAAGAGTTACAAATACATAATTTCAAAGGGACAGCATCATGGTGCCAAAGATTTATGAAGAGGCATGAGCTTCGGATGCAAACAAAGAACCATGATTGCTCAGCGTATGCTGGACAATTATGAAGAGAAGATAATAAATTTTCATATGTTTATTATTAAAGAAAGGAAAAGACAAAATTTTGAAATGGGTCAAATCTGCAACATGAACGAAAACGAAGTACCCTTCACTTTCGATATTCCTTCAGATAAAACTGTGGACTTGAAAGGTGCTAAGACAGTGATGATCAAAACTTCAGGGCATAAAAAAAGTCATTATAAGCTGCTGTCATTGGCATGGCAACTTTTGAAAGAAAAACGTTTTGAAAGGAGAAAATTCCAAGTGGCATACATGTGTATGTTCATCCTAAAGGTTGGATGGATGAAGAAGGCATGAAGCTTTGGATTAAAAATGTGTGGAGGAAGCTCCCAGGTGGTTTGTCATCCTTATTAGTATTGAACACATTTAGATCTCATCTTGCAGAAACTACGAAGACAGAATTGCAAAAGTGCAAAACAGAAATAGCAGTTATTCCAGGAGGACTTCCATCACAATTACAGCCATTAGATGTTTCCATTAACAAGCCCTTCAAAGCATTTATGCGTGAAGAATTCAATAGATACATGTGTGATGAAACTCAACATGAAGTTAAAAAATCTGGGCGAATGAAAAACCTAGCATTTCAAAAGTATGTCAAGACTTCATGGGATGCAGTTAATATTGTTATCAAATCTTTTAAGAAATGTGGCATAAGCTATGCTTTGGATGGTAAAGAAAGAAGGTGAACTGATTTATGAAGACAGCAGCAGTGAAAACAGCAGTGTTGAGTTTGATTTTGAAGATAGCTGTGAAGACGAAGAATTTCATGGTTACCAAGATAGCAGTTATTCTGATTAAAATTTTTGTAACAGGTCTAATATCTAAGTTTTTCGTTCAAACGGATGCCTTTTGTTTTGTAATATTTGCCTTATAAGTAGTATAAATATTAATAAGCATGTGTTGAGTTATCTAAAAAAAGTTCAGAGTGCCATAGACATTTAGTTTAAATTAAATTTTTTTTTCTACTCAAAGTTCTTAAAATTAGGGTGCATGTTGTACACCTGTGCGTGTTATACACCGATAAATATGTTAAGTATGTCCTAATGCCCTGACATCTATTATTTATCATTGCTATTAATTGACCAAACAGAGCATGTTGCTCCTAAGGTATGTTTTGCATTAGGTGTGAAGTGATATAACTACTTATGTTAAGAAAATATACCTATCCCTCAGAATTTGTGAGGGATATAGCAAACTTTATGGATAAGTAAATCATGAACAAAATATGTATTATGTACATGTATTGCATTTTTAATGTGAACCTTCATTGAAGTGTTTCATAACAAAGTTAGTGACCTTTTTAAAGAGCAAAATAAAAAGACACATTGCATTTTTATAACTAGCTTTCAAATAAAGTATTAAAACAAAAGTGATATATTACAGATAACAAACTCAAAACTTTTATGAATTTAATTTTACAGTAAAGTGCTTTTTGTAGAATTTACAAGGACAAGTGTTCTTATGAAAAAGAAGCTGAAAAGCAAAGGCAGCGAATACAAAAAATGAAAGATGATGGGAAAGATGAGCATGAAGTTAGAAAGCAGGTAATGACTCATAAAACCTAACGTTATCACACTGTATTTTGTGTGAATAGTTTTTAGTTTAGAAAGATTTTGTTTGTATATTTTTAAAATTTTTTACTGTTAGTATGTGTCATGTGTTTTGTGTTTTTCTGGTTCAAGGGAAAAGTACATATACTTCCTAAATACTTGAATTTATCATTCAGTTTTTTAAATTAGTTTTCATAATGCAGTTTTTAGCTTGTTAACATTCATGGCCTTTTGTTACCATACTGTCCATCACAGATTTGTAAACTTGTACATCATCACAGGTATGCCATACAGCAGGTAAGTTTCTGCCCTATGTACTGCCTGCAGGGGCTTCCTGCATTACTGTGGTGGTTCAGGGCAGATTTGTGGCACAGGAGTAGTTTATGTAATAAATCGTACATGCAGTGTATATCACATACACAAAAATACACTAGACTGACTAATCTGCCCATTCCTTGCACAAAGGGGTGCCAGATTAGCAAGAGTGCCAGATTACTTAGAGTGCATAAAAATTGAGTTTAATTCTTTATTAAATTTAATATTGCAAGTTTACTGTATGTAGTACATATGTATTAAAAAATATAAATAAGAGAGAGACGAACATATGATAGTGGTAAAAGAACACAATCATAACATACTATACTGTCTCATTTAGTACAATGAAATGATCTTTTCATATCAGTGAAGTACAATATGTACGTGTATGTAGTAAAAGAAATGTACAATTGTCATACAGCACAGATGAAATCTTGCATTTTCTACTCAGTGTGGTCACTTTGAAACATGTCAGATTTTTGGCTGCTGTAATAAAGGTGATCGTTGGTGGCACACTTTGTTATGCAGTCACTTTACTGCCATTATGTTGGTACTGCCTGTGTCTGTTTTTTTTTTTTTTTATATTCGTCAGACAGCTATATACAAAGCAGCTAGTTAAAACAAGGTAATGCAGAAGATCTGGGTATGGTCAATTTAAGCACAATATAACAAAATAATATACAATAAAAGAAACAAATATGCTGAGCACCTAATCATATTAAAAAATATAAGCTTAGCAGATGTCCAAAACCTTTCACAAATGGCCGGCTGGCATGCCATCACAGTACCGCCCGGGTAGCAACAAATGATCTAAAAATAACCTACGCTCCTGACTTCACAAGGATGCGTAATTTTGCCTCTTTTATGCCATGGCCAGAGTTGGAGGCCAGATTAGTAAGAGTCTACTGTTCTGCGCTACCCACTATTTTTAGTTATTAAATGATATTTTCAATTTACTTCCGATATTGGAGGTTATATTTTTAACGTGCATTAATGCATTTGCATTTTTGAACTTCACTTTTAGTTGGTAAAGTTCGATGAACACTTACCGCACGTGGGGCTTGGCTTTCAATTCTTATTTCCGTTATATGGATGCGGCATGGGGGTTTTTCATTTGGTCACGGGTCCACTTCTTTTTTTTTTTTTCCGTTGGTATTTATTTGGCCTCGTCACTAAATGAGTTTTTTTTCCTTTGCTGCATCCTCATTTACTTTCATAATTTTTTATAACCCTAGTACTTTTGGTAATACTCCATTACCGTCATCGAGGGAACGTTTTGCTCCGACTAGCACGGAAAAATTGAACACAGAAGTAATAAAGAAAATAAAAAATAATGCTGTAGTAAATAAAAAGAAGTCAAATATTTAAATGGTTTTCCTTACATTAAAGGTACTACCAATGAAATTAATAATATTTGTAAAAAGCATAACATTCAAATTGGAGGAAAAGTAAATACCATCAAAAATATGGTAATAAAAAATAATGAAAAAATAAAAATGTTAGAAAAAGCAGGTATTTACTCAATTCCTATTACTGAAAATCCTCCAATGGCTTATATAGGAAGTACCAAAAATAAGCTTAAACACAGATTAAAACAACACGTAAAAAATTGGCAGAAAAAAGAAGAAAAAACAGCATTTATTCAATACTGTCTGGATAACCAAAAATATCCTAAATTCGAAAATATAAAAATCATTAAAAGCTGTAAATCCGAAAAACACCTCAGAATAGCAGAGTCGGTAATGATTGAAAAAAATAGGGCAAAAGTTTGCAACCATAATGACCCTAATATTTTGAGAAACAGCTGGAGAAATTTAATTAAAATTGAGCAAAAAAATGAAAAAGTTCGAAAAATGAGATCAGTGACTAACAAGAGATGGCGCCACAACGCCCAAGAAGAAGCGATAGCCGATGACAGAAGCAGCCCGCGAGAACCATCGAAATGCCCAGCTGACACGGTCCGTGCTAGTCGGAGCAAAACGTCCCTCGATGACGGTAATGGAGTATTACCGAAAGTACTAGGGTTATAAAAAATTATGAAAGTAAATGAGGATGCAGCAAAGGAAAAAACTCATTTAGTGACGAGGCCAAATAAATACCAACGGAAAAAGAAGTGGACCCGTGACCAAATGAAAAACCCCCATGCCGCATCCACATAACCGAAATAAGAATTGAAAGCTAAGCCCCACGTGCGGTAAGTGTTCATCGAACTTTACCAACTAAAAGTGAAGTTCAAAAATGCAAAATTAAATGATATTGTTGCATCAAAATCCTCTTATACTATATTTTTGATTTACCTATTTCCTGCCATCACTTTAAGATGTTATAGACTAAACAAATGGAAGGTGAAAATAAAGGATCAGGCCTGGCAAGCTTAAAAAAAAAAAAAAAAAAAGAAAGATATCAGAAGAGGGCGGACTAGAGAAAAATGCCACTATCTTGATAAAGAAGTATGAAGACAAGGGACCATGGAAGGGAAAGAAGTGCAGAAAACTGCACTTCATAGTGGTTAGTGAAGAATGAAAAGTACTGTCACTTCCCGTAATTTATCCCATTACCCATCACGGTAATGGGGTAAATTGCATTCCAAACTTTTTTTTTTTTTTTGCTCCACTACTTCCAAAGATTTGGCTTAGTTATTCCATGTTTGGTATGAATTTCAGGTAAAATTTTCTGAAGATTTGAAATCTGTTTGAATTTTTGTTCTAGGACCAATATTTTCAAGTAAAGTATTTTTGGACTAGAAGTTCTATCATGCACATGGCTAAGAGTTGCCACCTGATGTAGGTGCTTTGAAGTGGAAAAGTAGGGAGGAGATTTCTTATCAGCAGTGAAAAAAATGTGTGCATGTGGTACTCTGGATGGGACCAGGAGTGAGACCCCCTCCCCTCGAGAAAAAGGGTGCCGTGAGTGGTTGTTGAAGCAGAAGTCCTGCCGAAGGCAAAATCATTTCTATTTATGAGAAATATAGGCAAAATCATTTATTTATCTAAATAATGCTTACCTTTTTAAATAATGCTTTCTTCCTACCATTTGGTTTCTAAAATTAGATCAGTTAAAGGTGAGAGGGGAGGGGGGTCTGCTGGTTGTCCAATGACTGGAAGGAACAAAAGATCTGAAAAAGATGGTAATAGAATGTCAAAAGGAAATTGGTGATAGTGCATCGCTGGTCGTCACTCTTTTAATAACAGGTGGTAATAGAAAATACCGCATGAACTTTGTGGAATGACAATGATTTCTGTTTGGTTTAACTTAAAAAAAAAAAAAAAAAAAAAAAAAAACTGGTAAAAGTGCAGTTTAGTGTCCTAAATTATTCAGCTAAAAATTTTGAGAAAAACATACACATTTTAAATTTAAAGTATGTAATTTGAAAATTTAGTTGCCATCACGGGGATGTGAAAAAACACTGCTGCGAGCCTGCCTTCAGCACTGCTGTGATGTCCTCCAAGGCTCTGCTAAAATGAAGATCACTGTCGTGTTTTTTTTTTTTCTTGTTGCTTTTGTAATCCACTTAGAAACTGATTCTTAATGCTTTTTCCAGAGGCAATGATGATAAATTAAGAAGTCTTTTCCAAAGCAAAGATTGTAAGATGCCGTGGTAGCCATGTTATTGGGAGAAAACTATGATACAGCAAGCCTTTGCATTTTACAACGATGTACAACTTTGCTCTGGAAAATAATTCTAAATTTATCATTGTTTCTAGAAAGGGTATTAAAACTAAGTTTCTAAGTGGATTGTACAAAAGCAAAAGGAAAAGAAATCCCCCCCCCAAAAAACCCCCCATGTCCGTGATCTTCATTTTTGCAGAGCCTTGAATGGCATCGCTGCAGTGCTGGGGACAAGTTTGCCACAATGTTCATTCACATACCCATGCTGGCTGGCAAATTTTATGGAAAAATCCTTAAAATGCATTGTAGAGCTGAATTTTTTTACCATTTTCTGTCAAATTGCATTCTTTATATATATAATTTTTTCTTGAAATGTTTAATCAGACAATTTAGGATGTTAAACTACCCCTTTACCTGACGATTATGGGCAAAACACGTAACAATATTAACAAAGAAAGGTGACTTGATCACGCTAGTTACGTTAACTAAAACTTTTACAAAAGTTCGTAAGTTGGAAGCTTTCGACCTTATCTTAGGTCTTCATCACGCCAATGGAGGACTAAGATTGTTGCCAGATTCTACATTTGAATTTTTCCTATTTTTGTTGCCAAAAATAGGAAAATATTTTTGTTGCCAAAAATAGGAAAAATTCAAATGTAGAATCTGGCAACAATCTTAGTCCTCCATTGGCGTGATGAAGACCTAAGATAAGGTCGAAAGCTTCCAACTTACGAACTTTTTGTAAAAGTTTTAGTTAATGTAACTAGCGTGATCAAGTCACCTTTCTTTGTACCCCTTTACCAAAAGAAAAAAAAAATCGACAGAAACAACAACAAAAAAAAAAACAACCCCTTGCTATCAATACTTGTTACTGCAATTTTTTTCACTAGCAAATTTGTTTTTGCATTAGCAATTTGCTAGTTGTTATTTGGTGAAATCTCACCCTGCTCTTGAGATTTGAAAGTTGCTCTATAGTTTTCAAGATCTTTCTATGGCTTAAAGCAAAAAAAAAAAAAAACAACTGTGATGACACGAATAAGGAGTGAGAGAAGAGAAGAAATTACGATTACTGATCACTTAACATTCCATTCTTGCTTTGTATATAGTGGTAGACAGTAATTGCGATACACTGCATATTACATTAACAAAAACGAATTTATAAGTTTGAGGTCTGATAATGTCCCCTGTTATTTTTAAATTTACCTGCATAATTAATGAAAAAGAGAGAGAAATTCAGTTTCTACCACTCAGGCACTGGTGCCTGATTAGCGGATCAACTTTTTCATCCAGTGTAATGGTGAAACTGTGTTTTTCAATTGAAGAGCAACACAGTTTGCTGTGGTGCATTATTGTGTTTCACTCAAGCTTCTGTGGGCTTTGTAAGCTCCCATATGCAGTGTAATCCTCAGCTAAACAATTGAGAAAAAAAAAAAAAGAGAAGATGACAACTGAAAGGTTAACTCATTCATTTGAACACCAGCTCTACCCGAAAACAATCGATGACATTTTTTTCTAACTCCACTCTTGGCCTCGCTATATAGTCTGTTATGTTTAGGTATCTCACATTAACTAAAACATAGTATCCCCCTCTCTCTCTCTTCTCTCCTTTGCAAGAATAGGTGCCGTGATATATATCCCCAACTTCTTTGTCTCTAAAATGGGCATTCCTCGATCATTTCCTCTTATCGCACATTTGGAAAATCAGACTTATTATTCTCTGAAGTAAAACAATCTCGTGTCCAAAAATTGTCTGATATTGCACGAGTTATAGATATTGTTAATTAATATTCCAAAAATGGTATTCAATGTCTATTGCATAATTTTCATGTGTTTAGTATGTTGGTAAGCAATACGGAGAAAAAGGTTTATACGTTTTCCTTGTCATCGAATGGATAAGCGCGCCAGTATTCTGCAATTTCTTTCTAAAACACTGCAAATTAAGTTGAGTAGTATTTAACAACTATGTTATTTGAAAAATGCCTTTAAACATAATATTAATGTACCTTTTGTCTTTCAAACACCACATCAAATGATCGTGGGCTGGTAAAATCTGACCAACTAATGAAATGGTATCTTGATCAGGGCAAGATTTCACTTTTATGCTCACTAGCAAATTTTTCTAGTGACCAAATAATTTGCTAGCAAAACATTTGCATGACTAGCAAGTAAAACTGAATCGCTTAGTAACCTATTTTCTAACAAATTTACACAGAAATTTTAACATACAAATATTTTTACTTCTTAAAATAAATAGAATCTTAGACAAGTTTAGTGACTGTTTTTAACAAGAATTTCTTATAAATCCTCATACTATATGAATACATTTCACTGACATTCTGATTCAGATTTATATACAACTCCAGCTGAATCAAATAAACTTTCTTTCCCCGTTTTGCAGGTGGGAAGAGTTTCTCTGGCCTCTCTCACTCTTTCACCTTTATTGTTTCAAGGGTAAGGAAATTTTCCTATATCATTCAATGAATGCTTTATTTCTTCCCCCATTTTGGTTTCTAAAAATAGATCAGTTAAAAATGGGATTCTCTGCTAGCTATCCGATGACTGGAGGAAGGAATGAAAGATATGGGGAAGATTGGAATAAAATATCAAAAGTAAATTTTGGCGATAGTGCATAGCTGTTTTAATAAGAGGTGAAAATAGAAAATGCTGCATAAACTTCGTGGATTAACAATGATTTTTGGTTGGTTTTAACTAAAAAAATGGTAAAGGTGTAGTTAAGGTCCTAAATTATTTGGCTAAAAATTTTGTGAAAAAATTATATACATATTTTAAAGTATGTAATTTGACAGAAAATGGTGAACACATTCCAGCTCTACAATGCATTTAAAATTTGTTTACCGTCAAATTTGTCTGCCTGCACGAGGATGTGAAGGAACGCTGCGGTGAGCCTGCCCCCAGCACTGCTGGTGCGTCCTCCAAGGCTCCACTGAAACGAAGGTAACAGTCGTGCTTTTTTTGTTTCTTTGCTGTTGTTGTTTTCCTTTTGCTTTTGTAATCCATTTAGCAACTGAGTTTTAACACCCTTCTAGAAAAAATAATAATAAATTTATTCTTTTCCAGAGCAAACATCGTAAGATGCTGCGGCGGCCATTTTATGAATGGTAAACTATGATACAGAGGGAACCTTTGCATCTTACAGCAATATACACTGCTCTGGAAAATAATTCTAAATTTATCATTGTTTCTAGAAAGGGTGTTTAAAATTCAATGTCTAAATTACAAAAGCAAAAGGAAACAAGAAAGATGACACCGAATTTTCGTATGTAATGAGCACGTCTTTTGAATCCATTCTGATGCGAATTAAATTTATCAAAGCTATCAAAGTCATTGGAACTGGTATGGAAAACAGTAGTATCTGACCGAAGAAAGAAAATTTTTTTAAATCGGATTCTTAGAAGCAGAGATATTGACAAATATAAGATATTGAATCTATGCCCCTGGAGGAAAAACATGCATTATTTTAAGAAGAAAGTATTCTCATAAGGTTTTTCGATTTGAGCGGTACAGGTCCAGGAAAGAATATTTTCAGTCGAGTTTTCAGGAGCTCAGATTTTGCTTCAAGTACATCAGAAGCAGAAATTAACACTTATGCCCAGGGCCTGATTTCTGCACAAGCACGTGATGCATGTGCACAGGGCCTCAGAATTGGGGGGGGGGGGCTCCAAATTACCTCCAAAAAGCAAATATATTTTTAAGTCCCTTCATGCCAAATTAATGAAAAAAGAGACTTCTTCGTTAACAATTATCTGGGACAACACTTAAATGAATCAGCAAAGTGAGCACTTCCCTGCAATCTTCTATGGGCAATTTTTCATTAGTTCTTCTTCCATTATATGAGTCAATTATTGACTTCATCCTGAATTTTGTGAGAAAAAGTTTCGAACTGTTCGAAAAAGAATCCAACCAGTTGCTATAGGGTGAGAAATGGATTATGAATCCCCAAAAAGGAAGAATATACCAAAGAGCCGACTTCTAGATGATTCATCAACTCTAGATGTTGTTTTTAATAATCGAGATTTCTTCATCACTCAAACGTTTTACGTAATGTGTTATAATCTTGTTTCACAGCTGCAAACCAGAAAGAAGTCATATGAGGAATTGGACTCTAGATTTGTATTTGTCTACGAGAATGACCTAAGTGATGTGATGAAAGCAGCTGAATTGTTGCAAAAGCGGTATTCAAATGAACTTGAAGAAGACTTTGCTGAAGAGTTCTTTCAGTTTCGAATGCTGACAAAAAAATTCATTGAGAGCATAGATTCTCTCATTTGCCTTGGAAAGTTGAATTTAGTTCATATTTTTCTCAATGTTGACACATGCCTCAGGATGTTTTTAACACTGTTCAAGCGAACTCTCATTTTTAGTTCTGAAAAGAACTAAGCATAGACGTAGAGCAAGTTTAAAATAAGAGTCAATTGATGTTTTTGGTATACTGTCCATCAAAGGTAATGTAACAGCAAATTTAAGTTTTGACGATATAATTGATGATTTTGCAGCCACAAAAGTTAGAAAAAGAAAAAAAAAACATTTTTTTTAATGTCCTGCTGCCAGTTCAACAGTTAAAAATTATCAGGTATTCTTTAAATATTTTTATTCATACATTTCTGATGGTTTGTTAAAAAACGGGGTGTGATTTATAATCACGCTCCTATAATAACATGTAGGTATGGTTCGCTTGAGATCTCATATCACGGGTGAAGCCTATATTTGGAGTAATACGGTATGTTATACATGAAAAGCATTTCAGCAAAACACGTAGAATTTGCTAAAAAAAATATTTTTATTATTAATATTAGTTTTGTGAGAACAATTTTTGTGAATCAATATTCATAATAATGTAAGGTTTTTTATTACATAAATAAAAATACGAAAAAAGTTATATTTACACTACTTTATTAAAAGGCTGCTGTGATAATTTGCATGGACTGCAATAATTTATCCCACAATGTGTACTGTCAGCTGTAACACTGTGAGAAATTACTTCTTAAAGCTTAAACTACTATCGGTTCATCATTTCCATTAAATTTATGGTAAACTAGAGGTTTTAAATTATATCACTGGAAGGATAGTTATTTGTTTTGTAAATGATATTATAAAACAAAAATAGAATTCCAGAGTAATTAATGTTATAGTTGTAAGCTCTGCAGGTGCAGGGAAGTACAAGTGGTGTGAATGCTTGTCTATTAAAAGCACATTGGCTTTACATTTGACTAGCATGTGGGCCATGTGTTTTAATGTTTTCACTACTAGAAAAACTGCTTGCAAAAAAAGAAAATAATAAAAAAAATATATGTATTTGCCAGCAAATATTCTTTTTAACTATTGACCGACAATTTTAATCGAGGGGGCCCCCAGACATAGGATGTGCACACGGCCTTGACTAACCTAAGTCGGGCCCTGCTTATGCCCCTTGGTGGCCAAACCATTCTTTACCAAATATTAGAAATTATAGGAAAAACATTTCCCATCAGGAGCTGTATGTGATACAAGAAGAACCTTTCAAATTGGAGATTTAGAAGCAGAAATATTGGGAAAAACACAATTTCCCTTAATGCCTCCTAACGAAAAGCCTGAGTTACTTGAAAATATGTGAAAAACATTTCGCACCAGAAACGCTTATCCAACAAAGAAGGAATTTTTCAAATCGGACTCTTAGAAGTAGAGAGATTGACAAAAATAAGATATACATCTGTGCCCCCTGGTGGAAATACCATGCATTATTTAAAATAGAAAATATTCCAATAAGGTTTATCAACGTGAGTAGTCTCGTTCCACAAACAAAGTTTTTTCAATCGAGATTTTAGAAGCTCAAATTTTGCTGCAAATTCATCCAAAGCAGAAGTTAAAGCTTACGCCCTCTGGTGGCCAAACAATTGTTTACCAAAATTTAGAAATTATATTTAAAATATTTCCCACCAGAAGCTGTTTCCGGAATAGGAAAGAATTTTTTCAAATTTTCGAAGTAATTTTAGAAGTAGAAATATCGGGGAAAACACAATTTTACTTTTACGTCCCCTAGTGGAAAATCTATGTGTAACTTGAAAAACTGACTGTACCTAAAATACTCTACGACATAAATGGAATCAAAACGTAAAAGAATTACTAATCAAAAACTACTATTATGGGAATTTTTACTAGGAATTTTTTTTATTTTAATTGCAAATTTTCGGAGAAAACTCATCTTCTTCAGGCTGCCCCCCCCCTTTTTTTTGTCACTTAATCCCGTCACTATTTCGGTAACAGTTAACCTTGATGGTTATGGTTATTTTTCATCAAATCCTGCCAGATGTTAGGCAGGGAAAATCCTCTGCAGTCATTGATGATGGAATTTTGATTTTTCTTAATCTCTATTCCTTCTTTTAGCTTTCTTTTTGAAAA
Organism: Macrothele yani; assembly: GCA_039090855.1. NCBI lineage: Eukaryota > Metazoa > Arthropoda > Arachnida > Araneae > Macrothelidae > Macrothele > Macrothele yani. The sequence goes on along the minus strand of CM077024.1, from coordinate 71,183,842 downwards.
TTGCTTTGGAAACTGACGACTTTAAGGGAATTCCAGTCCATGTTGTGTGACTAGTTTCTCTAACATGGCTAGCTAAACCAGTCTTGTTGGAGCAATTTTTTATAGCAGCTTTATGCTCTGCTATATGAGTTTCTAGTCTACGACCTGTTTCACCTATGTAAGATAGTCCACAACTACATTTTACTTCATAGACTACACCTTGCATTTTTAAAATATCTTCTTCTCTTTTAACTATTTTAGGGAACATTTTTTTAACCTTGTTCTCTAAACTTGGAGCTAGCCTAATATTGTACTTCTTACTAATTCTCTTTGAAGACTCAAATAAACCTTTGTAATAAGACATTTTTTTAGTGCATTTTACTTGTTGTTTTTGTGGGTTCTTCGTACCATTAAAATTCAGAAGCTTATCAATTTCTCCTTTAGGATAGTTATTTTCTTCAAGTATGACTTTAAGTTCTTCTTTATGGGCTTCTTTCTTATCTGCTTTAGAAACTATTTTATTAATTTTTTCTAAAAACTGACTTGCTACATTCTTCTTAATAGAAAGTGGATGATAGGAATTGAAATCCAATAGTCTATTAGTATTCATTGTTTTTTATACTAACTAGTGAGAAATTTTTCATAATAGATAGTAATATCTAAGAATGCTGCAAATTTCAGGCCAATTGGTTCCATAGTGAACTTAAGGGAATCATCTAACTCATTGAATGAGTCTAGAATTCTTTCTGGAACAATTTCTGAGCTATCTACACTGCTGGCCCTCCAAAATGCAACACCAAGAAGGAAGCATTCGATTGGCCTGAAATTCGCAGCATGCGTCGCCCGCGAGAGGACATACAAACGATTAGAATTGCAGGGCATATGCAAATCATGTGTGCCCAGCATGCCACCGAGAAGCACTATAAAAAGGGTGCACAGAAGGCGGCGTGTAAGTAGTGGAAGTGTGTTGTGCTACCGGACCTGTGCGTGGGAAGCTTCCTGATGCTTCGTTGCAGAATACAGCAGTCATTCCAGCATGTTTTGGAGTTCGACAGAGAACGAATAGTGGCTTATCGCGACAGCGGTTTATCGTACCAAGACATCGGCGCCCGTGTGGGACGACATCCAGCCACAGTGAGGCGAGTATGGGTTCGGTGGGTGCAGGAGGGACGGACGGACCGAAGTGCGCGATTGCCGCAGTCACGGCACACCACCGAACGAGAGGTCCGGCATGTTGTGCTGCGGGCATTGACGGCTCGCACCGCCACATCACGAACGTTTAGCGCAGGAATTAGGGTGTGTTGCACAACAAGCTGTGTCAGAATGTACCCATCGACGTCGTGTGCAGGAGCGAGAACTTGTCACACGGCGGCCATTGCTCTGATTACCATTGACGTTACACCACCGGCGAGTGCGGCGGCAGTGGGCCATTAAACGCTGCACCTGGACTACCGAATGGCACGACTTGTCTTCTCTGACGAATCCCGCTTCTGCCTGCAAAACCATGATGGTCGGATTCACGTGTGGCGGCACCGCGGCGAGTGACTGTATGACGCCTGCATTATGCATCGCCATACTGGTCCGTCGCCTAGCGTTATGGTTTGTGGTGCAATTGGATGTGATACCCGCATCCCTCTGGTATGCATCGCCGGTACACTCAACAGCCACCGCTACATCTTCAACGTTTTGGAGGCTGTAGTCCTCCCTTACCTGCAGGAATTGCCAGGGGCCACGTTTCAACAGGAAAATGCGCCCCCGCATGTGGCACGCATCGTGCAATAATTCTTCACTGCCGACCAGGTATCACTGCTGCCGTGGCCCGCCTGTTCTCCTTATATGGCGCCCGTCGAACACGTCTGGTTGCTGATCGGCAACCGAGTGGCCCGGCAAGCACCACCCGCAGATATACCTGATGAACTGTGGCAATGTGTGGAAGCAGCCTGAACTGACATACCCCAAGCCCACATCCAAAGCCTCTTTCGTTCGATGCCGCAGCGTGTAGGGGCCGTTATTGCCAGCCATGGGGGCCACACAAACTATTGATGTCTGCGTGTTCCGCAAGTCGTACAGGCCTATAAGTTCAAGCCTTTCATCTTTGTATCTGTTGTTATGTGTCCAGTAAATCTGGCTTTGCTATCTCGTGTCCTTCTTGGTGTTGCATTTTGGGTGGCCAGCAGTGTAATATAAATAAGATGTCATCCATGTATCTGCTATATAGGCAGAAGTATGTCGGTTTTACTAGTATCTTTTCTTCTAGTTTTCCCACATAATAGTTAGCTAAGAGTGGGGGGGGGGGACTGTAGCTAGACCAGATTTTTGAATGAAATTTTTTCTCTCAAATTGAAAGTAGTTGTTCTGCAAAGAGAAGGTAAGCATTTCGAAAATTCCAACTAATATGTTTCTATCTTTGTTGTGAAAAATTATTAGGTCTGCCAAATCTTCCGCTATAAAGTCTATAAGTTGATCTTTATTGATGTGAGTATACATAAACTACCCATAAAAGGAGAATCTAATGTAGTAACTAATTTTTCCTTTAGCTGCATTGAATTTTTAATCAAGTTAGGTGGGTCTTTTAAAAAATTCTGAAGGTGCAACTTTAAAAAGTAGTTTAGATTTGAAAGAGTTAAGTTTTTTGAGTAAATTATTGGTGTAATTGGTTGGTGTTCTTTATGTAGTTTGACTATTCCATATATTTTAGGTAATCTGAACTGTTTTTGAGAACTGTTTATAGTTTTCTGGAAGCTGGTTTTTCTTTTTTGAAGTGAAATAAGCTTTGAGACTTTTTTAATCAAATCTGGTAGTGGGTTTTCTTTTACTTCTTCATACATTGGCTTTTTTAGTTATTCTTCCATCTTTTCTTGATAATCTTTCTTATCCATAATAGTAATAAACTTACTTTTGTCTGTTTTCAAAGCAACTACACTTTTCATTTTTTCTGAAATTTTTAAGAGCTTTTAACTGACTGTTCTCAAAATTTTTTTGAGGTTTCTTTACTTGCTTCAGGAATTTTGTAAGGCTGAGGAGGTCTGCTTTAATTTGGTCTTCTTTTTCTAAAGTGCTGCAGATGCTTTCCAATTCAATTACCAATTTTTCTGTATTTATTTTTTTCTTGGATAGATTAAAATTACTTCCTTTATTTATCACTTGTAACAATTCTTGGCTAACTCCAGTAGCAGTGTTGTCCTTTACATGACTAAGAACTGCCGTTTCTTTGTTTTTACTGGAATAGTTTTTCTTAAAAAATTTCTTTTCTTTAAGATTCAGCTTTTGAACAAATTTTTTATTTTTGTTTTTTATTCCGATTTTTAGCCAGTCCTCCGATTCTGCTTTTATGGTATCACTTAAGATTCCAGAAAATTTCATTTCATTTTCTACTTTTACTTTCTGATAATAAGCAACGTTTTTATATTCTGCTTCAATACTTTATTTTAATGTTTTTTTCTCTATTGTTCTTACAAAGTTGGCTGAAAGTAAATCTTTAAATGGTTTTCTAAGTCTAAATGAATTTGGAATAAAGTTATTTACCTTGCAATTTTTCAGGAACTTGATTTGAGCTATCGATTTTTCCATCTTCAATGTTAGCATGTTGAACTTTCTTGATTGCTTGCCAAGCATCTTATAGTAAAATTTGCAATTAAAATAAAAATAAATCCTAGTAAAAATTCCCATAATAGTAGTTTTTGATTAGTAATTGAATTAGGAAACTAGGAAGCCAATTCTCAACATGAGCTTTATTCAAAGAATTAGAACAGAGTATGGGTCAGATCTATTATGTGGGAAAACTAGAAGAAAAGATACTAGTACAACCCACATACTTCTGCCTATATAGCAGATACATGGATGACATCTTATTTATAATAGATAGCTCAGAAATTGTTCCAAAAAGAATTCTAGATTCATTCAATGAATTAGATGATTCCCTTAAGTTCATTCACTATTGAACTTCAAAGAGAAAGAAAAATTAACTTCTTAGATATTACTATCTATTATGAAGATGGAAAATTCCTCACTAGTTGGTATAAAAAACCAATGAATACTAGTAGACTATTGGATTTCAATTCCTATCATCCAGTTCCTATTAAGAAGAATGTAGCAAGTCAGTTTTTAGAAAAAAATGAGTAAAATAATTTCTAAAGCAGATGAGAAAGAAGCCCATAAAGAAACACTTAAAGTCATACTTGCAGAAAATAACTATCCTAAAGGAGAAATTGATAAGCTTCTGAATTTTAATGGTACGAAGAACCCACAAAAACAACAAGTAAAATGCACTAAAAAAATTTCTTGTCACAAAGGTTTATTTGAGTCTTTAAAGAGAATTAGTAAGAAGTACAATATTACGTTAGCTCCAAGTTTAGAGAACAAGGCTAAATTTTGTTTCCCTAAAATAGTTAAAAGAGAAGAAGATATTTTAGAAATGCAAGGTGTAGTCTATGAAGTAAACTGTAGTTGTGGACTATCTTACATCTGGGTGAAACAGGTCGGAGACAAGAAACTCGTATAGCAGAGCATAAAGCAGCTATAAAAAATTGCTCCAACAAGACTGGATTAGATAGGCATGTTAGAGAAACTGGGCACAGCATGGATTGGAATTCCCTTAAAGTCATCAGTTTCCAAAGCAATTTTCAAAAAGAAAGCTGAAAGAAGGAATAGAAATTGAGAAAAATCAAAAATTCCATCATCAATGACTGCAGAGGATTTTCGCTGCCTAACATCTGGCAGGATTTGATGAAAAATAACTGTAAGCATCAAGGTTAACCATAACCACCGCGCGATAGTGATGGGATTAAGTGGCAAAAAAAGAAAAAAAAAAGAAGACAGCCTGAAGAAGAAGAAAATTGCAATTAAAATAAAAAAACATTCCTAGTAAAAATTCCCATAATAGTAGTTTTGGATTAGTAATTGAATTAAGAAACTAGGAAGCCAATTCTCAACATGAGCTCTATTCGAAGGTAAAAGAATATTTTCAATCTGTTCTTCAGAAGCAAATCATTCCCTGTCAAATCAACCAATGAAAAATAAATACATTTGAAACTTGATGTCATGAATTTGGTTCATTTTTGGTGCATTTGGACCTTACCATGAGATGTGTAAAATTTATTTTTTTCAATTTTTTTGTCCACCCATTTTTGAGATATTGAATTTTCAAAATTGCCTAAAAATGCCAAAATTCACTAGCCACTATAACTTCAAATGCCATTTACGGGATACCTGTGATAGCTACAGACATGGGGCAGGTGCCATTTTAAACCTCATGAATAGGGATTTTTTTCATTTGATATAAAACATGACACAATCATAAATTTAAAAAAAAAAATATTTTGTTCTGTAAATCAAACTTATCTTTGTTCTGTGGCTTCCTAGATTATTATATTCAGACTAGTTAACTTTTTTATGGGATTTATCTAGGTAAATTCTTAAAATTTCTGCAAATTTTCGGAAAGAACTCCTCTCCTTCGTTTGGCAGTCTTTCGTTCAATCTCCATCATGGTCTTCGGTTATGGTTAACCTTGACGGTTATGGCGATTTTGCAAAATGTCTTGCGCAGTGGTCTAAGGCGCTGGCCTCTGATCATTCGTCCGTAAGGGGTTCGGGCTCGAATCCCGTTCAGGCATGGATGTTGTGTTTGTCTTACGGCACTGGCTCTCTCCCTTCCCTGGAATCAGTGACCCTAAATTAGGGACGGGCGACTGCTTATAGCCCATTGAGTTGCTCACGGTAGTCGTTAAACCTCCAATCAAAAAAAGAAAAAAAAAAAATGTCTTGCCAGATGTTAGGCAGTGAAAACCCCTTACAGTCATTAATGATGAAGTTCTGGTATTTTCCAATTTCAAGTCCCTCTTTCAATTTTTGCTTCAGGAAGTTGGATTGATGTCTAATGACAGTCAAAGAGTCCCAGTCCATGCGGTATCCGGTTTCTGTAACGTGTCTGTCTAATGCTGTCTTGTTTGAAATTTTTTTTATTGCTGCCTTGTGTTTTGCGATACAAGTTTCCAGCATACAGCCTGTTTCTCCTATGTAGTATTTTCCACAGCTGCATGTTACTTTGTAAATGACTCCTTGCATTTTAAACAAGTTTTCTTCTTTTTTAACCAAGCTAGGACAAACATTTTTAAGCTTGTTGTCTAAACTGGGAGCTAATCTAATATCATATTTACTGCTTATTCTCTTTAAAGATTCAAACAAACCTTTTTGATACATAATTTTTCTTGTGAATCTGAACTCCTGCTTGCTTGTATTTTTTTTTGCTTTTGTTTATCTTGTTTGAGTAATTTATTTATTTCCTTTTTTGGGTAGTTATTTTCTGTTAGCATTACTTCCAGATCATCCATGTGAGCTGTTTTCATATCCTCTGAGGATACCAAATTATTTATTTTTTCTAAAAACTGGTTTGCAACATTTTTCTTCATTGAATATGGATAAGAGGAGTTAAAATTTAGTATTTTGTTTGTATCCAAAAGTTTTTTGTACATTTTTGTGAGGAACTTATCTTCCTGGACATAGATGGTCAAATCCAAGAAGTTTAATTTTCCTTCAGTTTGAACCTCCAAAGTGAACTTAAGGGAATCATCAAATGCATTAAAGCACCTTAGAATTTTTTCTGCAAGGTTTTCATCCTTGTTATCTAATATGAATAAGATATCATCCATATATCTGTGATAAAGGCAAAAGTATGAGGGCTGAACCAGTATCTTTTCTTCCAGCTTTCTTACATAGTAATTTGCCAGAAGTGCGGAGCCCATTGCTAATCCAGACTTTTGGAGGGAAAATCTTTTCTCAAATTGAAAATAGTTGTTTTTAAAGGAGAAAATCAACATTTCAAAAATCCCCACAAGTAAATTCTTTGCTTGATTATGAAAAACAATTTTGTCTGCCAGGTCATCTGCTAAAATTTCTATAAGCTGATCTAAATTAATTCTAGTGTTCATAGATACTATGTCTAGGCTACCAATAATAGGAGAATCTAGGGTTGGAAGCTGATTTAATTTACACTTTAGGGTTGAGGAGTTTTTTTATGATAGAAAGAGGTTCTTCTAATAACTCTTGAAGGTGTGACTTAAGAAAATAGTTGAGATTTGAAAGTATTGAGCATTTTGAATATATAATTGGCCTAATTGGGTGGTTAATCTTGTGTAATTTTAATTCCATATAGCCGAGGCAACCTGAATTGCAATTTTGAGAACTTTTTAAGATTATCTGGGAGTTGGTCTTTTTTCTTTTGTACTAAAATAAGCTTTGTAATTTTTTAATTAATTCAGGTAATGGGTTTTCTAGTATCTCCCCATAAATAGGCTTTTTAACTCTTCTATTTTCTTTCGATAATCTTCTTTATCCATAATTGTAATTAACTTACTTTTGTCGGTTTTCAAAGCCACTAAATTGTCTTCTTTTTTGAACTGGTTTAAGGCTCTTAATTGGTTGATTTCAAAGTTCTTTTGGGGAATTTTTATTTGTTTAAGGTACTTTGTTAGGTTGTTGTGGTAATCATTCCTGAGGAGATCTGCTTTAATTTTGTCTTCTTTTTCCGAAGTGCTGCATATACTCTCCAATTCAATAACTATTTTTTCTGGATTCAATTTTTCCTTTGTCGGAATTTTTTAAAATTTTCAAAAAATTCACACTTACAGGTATATATATATGTCTTGTAGCCAGTCAGTCCAAATTTCAAGGTGGTATCAACGGTATCATACGAAAATTAAATTTTCTTTTTGGCAGTGACTAGGGATTAAATTGACTTAGCCACAAAAATAGACAGAACTTTCTATACCTAATGATAAAGAACCTCTTTTTTCTTGGCTAGCATGTTGGATGCTTTTGTCATCTCCAGTGGGGTTAGCTGGTTTGTTCTCCCTGTAGCTGTAATTGGATCCAGTTTGCAAAGGATGAAGTTTCCTCTCACGGTGAGAACATCCGGTTTCCTAGGATAAGAGAATGATGTTGCTGGTCCAGCTGGATGTAAGAATGATAGCTTGACTTCACGTTCTACCGCATCCATTTAGAGTACACATCCCATCCGCCATGAGTTGTCATAGGTACATGACACAAAACCATTCATACGATCAAGATCTACATCTTGAAGTTCGGGAGTGATTTTAATACAATGTAAAACAGTATCATGAGAAGCTGAAAATGCTTTGGTTTCTAATTTTTCAGTTGATACTGGGAGGTAGGCATAAAACTTCTGAGTTCCTGTAACAGCAACTGTTTCATCAAATTGTACTTGCAAAAATATATTCATCATTTAAAATATAAAAAAAAAACTTATTACAGGGATGTTTGCCTTTCCCCACTCAAACAGCTGTCGAGATGTCATTATCTGATTTGAGAGGGGGTTTTGAAGGCTTGCCTTTGCTTGCAAGTCTCTTCACTGTGCCCTCCAACACCATCACAAACTGCTTTGCCATGTTCAGTGGCATAAAAATGCCACTCTGCTTCAATGCCTTGGAAATCAGTGTGGTGGTTACACAAATTTGCAAAACTCTTATTATTTTTGTATTGTGCTACATAGCTGCCCGAAAAGTAAAATATATTTTTCAAGTTTGGGAGCAATTCTGCTTTCAAAGCATTAAGAAGGTTTCTTTGGAAAGCATATACAAGAACTGTGTCATGTTTGACATTCTGAAATGAAAGCAAAACTCTTATGTCTTAGGTGATCATTTTCCTTGAAGTACACCACAAAGGAATGAACAGTTGTCATTGAGTTGATCCAATGGAATGACTGGGCTTCATCCTGCAGAATGAATGAATAGTTCTCAGAAAAATCACATGTCACCACAGCTTTGTTAGAGCCAGGGCTTCATTAGTGCAGGGGCATGTGGAACACGTGCCCAGGGCCCCCAGTTTGAAGGCCCCCCCAAATTTGGAATTTTTATAATGTTACAATTTTTTTGTTGTTGAAAGTTCCGCAAAAATAAATGTGGATGAACTATCAAGAGGATAAATAAAATGTCTAAGGCACCCATCTTAGCTAACTCAGTGAGGCATTTTAAACATTTCAGATTGTGAGCTCCGCCTTTACCTATTGCTACCACGTCCACTATCGTAAAATGCGACGCGTTGATTGGCACATATCCTAAAGTCTGTGGATGACGCTTTCAGTCTGCAACCGCACAAATGGAAATATTTGCCAAGGAAAATGGCAACACATTTATAAAGCAAACACTTGTTTATAGCATGTGATTCTACCATGAAACTTTTCGACTTGGTTGTAGCGAAGCTCTCAATTTTACGTTTTTGTTAGTGTTAGCATGTGGAATAGTTTGAAGTGAGATTATAATTTTTAAAATTTTGTACTTTTTTTCAGAATTTTAACTGATATCGTATTTGTTTAAAGTGTAATACCGTACTTTTTAAGTGATGTCTCAACGAATGTATCTGTCCGGTTCTGCTAAAAGGAAATTAAAGACTGAAAAAGAAGAATCTATCAAAAAACTTGCAGGATCGCTGTTAAAGTATTGTGTTATGGTCAGTCAGAAACTGGGTATTTCTGAGAATAAAATTTCTGTGTTATAAATATTGAATGGGAATTATAGAGGATGCATTTTTAAAGTACTTTACTTCTCAAATTTTTGATCTAGACACTAGATCATCTTCAGGAGTTTTTGCGTCTACTACTTCCACAGGTCTGGCGACCAAGCCTGATGGATTTTCCATCCAGCATGGTTGTTGATGTTGCCACCTTATGTCTTGTATAATTTGTCCTCTATAATTCCCATTCAATATTTACTAAAGTAATTAGAGGAAGCCATGAAGTCATTAATGATTATTTATTGTGCACCAAGTAATGAACATTGTAAAGATTTCGATGCATTAGTGAAGGAATCTGAAGACTGATCCATTTTTGAACTTTTTTTTCAAGAAAAAGGGATTTTGCCATTAAATATGAATCATGAAAATAATCATAAAATTAAACTGTATTTTAATGATGGTATTAGATGGAGATGCAACATATCTTCATGTCGCAGCAGAAGAAGTTTTCATAGCAGAACATGGTTTGAGAACTGTCGATTGCCTTTAATAAAATAACCCCAAAAATGTGATTTGTAAACCATATTTGGTGATTTATCACTTGCGCCCGGCTAACAGAAAAGTAGCGTTTATTTTTAATTAATACTATTATGCATATTAAGCAGTAAATCTGAATATTTAATTCATTATACGTAGTATAATGTTATTTAAAACTGTCTCACTTTTGTTTGTATATGGCTTTGAAACAATACCCTTAAAGTTTCATACACATGTGTGTCTTTCTGTGACAGAGTTAAAACATGATGTAAGGTAGGACCCCATGTAGACTTCTGCCCAGGGCCCCGGGTTACCATGATTGGGCCCTGGTTAGAGCAGAGTTTAATTTTCTTCTCTACAAAAAAAAAGCAGATTGCTGTTTGGTGATGAAATCATGCTTCTTCAAGATGATTAGCTGGCTGAAAAACTCCTCAACAAAATCCTCCGGTTTTGCAAGTAGTTTCGAACGAACAGCAGTCCACTGAAACCCACTGCTTGTAGGGGATGTTATCAATCATTTCTTCTTCCAGACTTGTCAATAAGGCTTCCTTGAATTCATCAGTGCTAGGACATGAATCACAGTCACCTGAAAAACATTTCTAAGCTGGGGATTACACAAAATTTTTGATAAGCAATGTTGATACATTTTTAAAGGTGTATCATGTCCTTGCAGGGTCACTTTGTTTCAATTAACACCAGCAATCATGAGTTTTTCATTCTGATTTCTTTTGCGCACACACAGTGCAAGTCCCACTAGCTCCTGCTATAATGCAGTTCCTTGGTCTTAACTCAGCAAATTTTGAAAATCCTATCTTTTCAGATGGGTACTTGGACTTGAAAAGTTGGTAAATTTCTCTAATATTACCAAGTATCAGACGCTTTTGGACACAAGTTCGACAACCATCTTTGTCTTTGATTGAAATATAATCTTTCTTGCCTGGCATTTGCCTGCTGACTTCTTCATTGCAGTAAAATTCCCTTACTAAGTTGACCGTGCCTTCAGGAAAAATTTTCCAGGTTTGGGATTAGGTGAGGACAAAATTCTGTTTTCTTTCACAATTTTTTTTGCCTTCCTTGCAATGTAGTTACTTACTCCAAATTCACTTTCTATTCTTTTACGGGACCAGCTTTTGGTAAAACTGTTAAAATCATAAGCTTTTTACTTCTGTTCATTGTTTTAAAATTTTCCTTTAGTTGCTGAATAATTTCTGAATCATATCACCCTTATTTAAATCATCTTCAGAAGTAAAAAAATAACTCTTTGTAGGTCCTTTTAATGTTCCCCATATTTTTTTTTGCAATACTTGTTAGACCTATTTAATACTTTCTTCTTACACACCGGAGACTCGCCAAGAGAGGTCAAAGAGGCATTTAAGTGGCTTAAAGCTGCATCAGGGTCCAAATACTGAGACTCCTTAATATGACTAAGACCAGGAATCTCATGATTCTCAGGAGTAATTTCCTTTTCAAGTATATTGTTTTCAATCTGACAAGGCTCCTCCTTTCTTATCTGCATGAAGTGCATACTATCATGTGTGGTTTGATTTCACTATTTAGTGAAACCATTTAATCAGTTACTTTCCTCAAGTCTTTACTAACCCAGTGCCCCCCTTTTTTAAAAGGGTTGCAACAGTTTTTTGATCACTTATTCTCCTCCATATTTCAAATCATGTAATTATCAAACTGTTAATGAAATAAACTTAATGAAGACTAATAAAGCAGTTTCACAACAAAAATGTCCTAGAAAGCTTCACTAAAAACACACTGTCCAAACAAACTGAAGTGCACACACAAAGAGCCAGACCACAACTAAGCTGTCTGGAATGTAACATGGTGGGGAAAGGGCACATGTATAAACAGGCACAAACATGTTAGGGCTTGTCTTGCAGGTTTTGAACAGTTCCTTTGCCAAGATAGCCTGCCCTATCTCCCTCCACACACACACACACACACACACACACACATGTACATCTCTCTCTCTCACTCTCTGTAAAAATCCTGTTATAATTTTTTTTTTGATTCATTTCAGTTTACCTCATAATCAATTGTGGAATTAACTTTTTTACGGGTCTTATAGAGGTTATTATTCATGAAAGTTGGTTGTCAAATTTTCGAACTAAAGCCTAGTTCGTCATCAGGACTACGTCACTGGAGTAGTTGCTGCCACTCAGTTGGAAGAGTCCAACCTCAATCGGACTAGTCCTGATGACGTACTCATTTACAATATAATTCAAAATCATGTTAAGCACCATTATTATTATTACTTATGTATGAGTTAGTTTTCATTATTGAAGAGGGAGATTTCACTGTACGCATTCCATTCCTGATGATAAGAAACTGCAAGTTCATTTTTTTTTAGTTCTTGGCTTCATTTTTTGTTCCATAGGCCTACTAAACACATTCACAGTGTTTGATATTTATTGTCTTAGCTATACAAAAGACAAGTTTGAAATATTTCCAAATGTTCACCTATTCAAATGAGATTCTTGATGTACCCCATATCAGATAAGTACTATAATGTGTACAGAACAAACCAAGTGATCATCATAACACTGAATGACCACAACTGTGGCCTTTGAAAGAAGAAATACACAGCAATTTTTTCAACACAGTGTATGAAGCCCACTTGGGAAATCTTATATTTTTTTACCAACCACAAATGCATAAGAAGAAAGCTCTCCATACTGTAATAACAGCACAGTTATCACTCATAAAGACTAAACTGCCATTACAGACCACAACAACCACCGGGCTAGTGGGTGTTGCCAATCTCATTTATTCATCTACAAATTACCCGTATGAGAATACAGGAGAATATGACAACAATATGACATTTTTTAAAATTTTTTTTATTAGAGATTCAGTTTATCAGGTGGATGAATTTTTCGTCCAGCACAGGTGGTCACAGAAGTAGACAACTTAGTAGGTGAGCTAATGCACTGAGAAAAACGAGATGGTAATTGTGATTCAAATATAGTAACATGACGTTTATCTTTAGTTGGAGAGTTCTGAGGAAGGAGCAACCAATTAGAATCTGGTATAGTAAGCATAGGTGTATCATAGTTTTGAGAGTTCTCCAGGAGAGACGAAACTGGTGGGCACGCAACTACTGTTTTTTTCGGCATGAATATAGCTTTTGTTGGATGAATACACGTCGCATTGCGATAAAGAGTGGTGCCATCTTGATTGATAACTAAATAGGAGCGAGGTATCAAGCTTCGCAGATACAGCAGCGGGAATCCAGTTGTGATGCACCCTTTTAAGTTTTAAAGATTGACCCTGTACCAAGGATGACGCCTGGTTATAAGTACCAGTTGTGGCATTTATACGCTGGTTCTCTCTGGAGAACTGGAGACGAGCAGAAGTTGGTGCACGAGGCAAATGTGCTAGAGGATGTAACGGGATCAGTGTTCTTGTAGGACATCCAAATAGACGTTGAGCTGGAGAAGGTCAGTCACCGTGAGGAGTATTCCTCCAATTCAGTAGTGCCAAGTGCAAGTCAGATTGTTTTAAATCAGTACGCTTTAACATTAACTTAGCGATTTGCATATACGTTCCACCAAACCATTTGACTTGGGATAATGAGGACTGAATGTGAGGTGTTGTATCTTCCAGTCTCTTGTGAAATTACGAAATGTTTCAGAGTTATACTGGGGACCATTGCCAGTTTCTAGGATATCAGGAATACCATGAGTTGCAAAAGTAACTTTAAAAAAACTTAACAACAGCTTGAGACACTGGTTGTCTTAGTTTTTTAAAATCAAAATATCCGGAGTAACTATAAACTTCAAGGCAGTAATGGTCACCCTTAAAGCCAAATAAATCTGATGCTACTCGTTGCCATGGTGCTAAGAATCCCCGGAGAACCGGACTAGGCTGCCATCTGATGCTGACCTTGGCTACTTACAATGGACGCTCCCTATCTTCTGATTCAAGGCTTCTTGAATTGGAAGAGGAACTACAAAGGATCAAGTGGGACATCGTGGGGCTAAGTGAGGTAAGGAGAAAAGGAGAAGATCTCATCGAACTGAAAAGTGGACATCTCTTCTACTATCGTGGGACAGATACTGGCAGAACTAGTGGTGTTGGATTTATAATAAACAAGAAACTGAAGGATAAAGTTGTAGAAGTTGAAAGTTCCCTCTGACAGAGCTGCACGACTTGTTATCCAACTCTCGAAAAGATACCAGGCTCAGATTATTCAAACTTATGCACCCACCACAAGTCATCCTGAAGAAGAAATTGAAGAATTTTATGAGGAAATTTGTCATCTAAATAATAAAGGTAAGCAGCACTTGAAAATAATTATGGGAGATTTCAATGCAAAAATAGGGCAACGGCAACAGAATGAAACTTCAGTAGGTAAATTCGGTCATGGCAACAGAAACCAGCGTGGAAATACTCTCGTTGAGTTTGCAGAGGCAGAAGGGTTTTTCATCTTGAACTCCTTCTTCAAGAAAAAGCCACACAGGAAATGGACATGGAGACATCCAAATGGGACGACAAGTGAAATTGATTTTATTATGTGTAACAAAAAATTCGTCATAGAAGACTGCAGTGTGCTAAACAAGTTCAACACAGGTAGTGACCATAGATTGGTGAGATGTAAGATGCACCTCAACACTAAACTTGAACGTGGCAAGCTCATAAGACAAACAAAATCTATTGACATAACCAACCTTAAAAAACACCATAATACCTTCAAGTTAGAACTGAAGAACAGGTTCTCTGCTTTAGAAGGCCTAACATCGGAAGAAGTGGACATCTCTGAAGTTAACAGAAAAGTAACCAAAGCTCTTATGGAAACAGCAACAAAATTAGCTGGGTCTAAGAACAAATTGCATGTGAACAAATTATCAGGAAAAACCAAAATGTTGATGCAAAAAAGAAGAGAGATGAGGACAACTAAAGATGTGACTTCCAAAGTGGAATATATAGAGCTATGCACAACAGTAAGAAAAAGTATCACTGAAGACGTAAGGAAATTCAACTGTGAACTAGTGAGGAAAGCAATTGAAAACAACCAAAGCCTAAAGATAGCAAAGGGACATCTCAGTAAGGGAAGAAAACAGATTATGGCACTGAGAAAAGAAGATGGTTCTGTAACAAGAAATAGAGGAGAAATTTTGACAAGAGTGAAAGATTTCTACTCCAAATTATATGAAAGGGATGATATATGCACTCCAGACATCATGAAAGATACCAGTACCAGAGTTCCTCCAGTCCTTCCAGCAGAAGTTGCACATGCAATCAAGAACATGAAGAGAGGAAAAGCTCCAGGAGAAGATGGAATTACTGTAGACATCATACAAGAAGCAAGTGGAGAAATCGAAACAGTACTCGCCCAAATTTTCACTCGATGCCTTAATGAAGGAAAGATTCCTGAGGATTGGAACACCGCTACAATGATCCTGCTACATAAGAAAGGTGACATTGAGTATCTCGGAAACTACAGACCTATCAGCCTCCTATCAGTAGTTTATAAAATCTTCACTAAAGTTCTTTCACACCGCTTGAAGGTAACACTGGACATGGCTCAACCGAGAGAACAAGCTGGATTCAGGAGTGGCTACAGCACAATAGATCATATCCACGTGCTGAGAGAACTAATTGAAAGAGCGAGGGAATATGAACTTCCATTGTGCATGGCTTTTATCGATTATGAAAAAGCCTTTGATTCGGTGAAACCATCAGCAGTTACAATGGCTCTGAAAACCTGCGGTATTGAAGATGCATACATTAATATTATTAATAACATCTATGAAAATGCAAGTGCAAAGATTAGGCTGTTTGAAAATACAACACACATAAAAATTGGAAAGGGAGTGAGACAAGGTGACACCATATCTCCGAAGCTCTTCAATGCCACATTGGAGGGTGTTTTTCAGTCACTGAGCTGGGAAAACAAGGGGATAAAGATTAATGGAGATTATCTAACCCACCTTCGTTTTGCTGATGACGTAGTCATTTTTGCAACTACCCCATCAGAGCTGCAGAGTATGATCCAGGAACTTGCGGACAAGAGTAAAGAAGTGGGATTAAAAATGAACTTTCAGAAGACAAAAGTGATGTTCAATGCTTTTACAAGAAATGAAGATTTATCGATTGATGGAAAAAAGCTGGAGATAACAGACACGTTCGTTTATCTTGGACAGCAGATATCAAGTGAGGGTCACATTGATGAAGAAATTAATCGGCGTACAAAACTTGCCTGGAGAGCTTTTGGAAGAAACAGCATAAGTTTTAAGAGCAATATGCCATTATGTCTTAAAAGAAAAGTGTTTGATCAATGCATCCTTCCAGTGCTTACGTATGGTGCAGAGACGTGGACCTTAACTAAAAGAGACATACAAAGGCTCCAGACAACTCAAAGAAGCATGGAGAGGTGCATGCTTGGGGTAACCAGGAGAGATAAGAAGAGGAACTCGTGGATCCGAAAAATGACAAGAGTGGAAGACATCATGATCAGAGTTAAATCCCTGAAATGGCAATGGGCTGGACATACTGCCAGAAGGACAGATCATCGATGGACAGCCGAAATTTTAGATTGGATTCCAAGGGACAAGAAAAGACCCAGAAGAAGACCACATGGGAGATGGGTGGATGAAATTCGAAAGTATGCAGGGGTGACATGGAGGAGACTGGCACAAGACAGACCGTTGTGGAGGAAACTTGGGGAGACCTTCGTCCAGCAGTGGATTGATAATGGTTGACAATGATGATGATGATGACTCCAGGTATGATCAGTTGTTCAGCCTTAAACAACAAATTTTTGTATACAGATAATTCTTCACGGTGATTCTAATACTTGTGTAAAGAAACAGGTACTTCCTTTATTGTTGGTGGCCAACCTTCAAGGATAACTCTCTTGTGTTGTAGTTCTTCATCTTCATTAGTTGCAGCAATCAGCTCTTGAAATGTTAATGAGGGAAGCAGTATATCAAGTAATGTTTCAAATAGTTCATGATCTTCACCAGCTGTCTACACAGATTCTATTCTACAGTCATGACTTAGAGTGTCAGGGATTGGAATATCAGTACCATGTTTAAATATTATTCTCAGCGAATACAAGCACATCAAAAATTAATCGCTGTAATCTAGGTGGAACAGTATGTATGGGTTTCTTTGAGATGACCTGTAAAGGTTTGTGATCCGTTTCAATGGTAACGGACTTGCCATAAATATAGTCATGACATTTTTTACACCCATGACTAATAGCAAAGGCTTCCTTCTCAATTTGAGGGGATAATGCTGTTGTGCAGATGTTAATGCTTTGGTAGAATATGCTATCAGTCCACCACCTTGGAGAAGTACAGCACCAACTGCATGAGAACTAACATCCACCGAAACAACCACTGGCTTGTTGATATCATAATAAGCCAACTGTGGTGTATACTATCGTGTCAATCTCCTTCTTTACCTTCTTACGAATTGCATAAGGTATTCAGTGTGGTGGTGGATGTATAGTTAATGAAGCACCTTCTTGCAGCTCTGTATCATATTTAAAATTCTTTATGCAACCGATACCTTGCAAAATCTTTTCTGGAATAGGACTTCCAACTTCATGGACTTGTATGAAATCCTTATTTCTTACTATTAAACTTAAGTTCTCACAAGCATAGCATCCTAAAATGCAGTTGAAATTACCCTCAACAACTAGAAAATTAAGTGTGACGGGTTTGTTTTGTATAATACACTTAGTGCTTATCTCGCCCACAACCGGTGTATACATATTATTAAAATATCTCAGTCATCTCAGTCGTTTAACTTGTGAATTTGAAATTTTCACAGATAGTTGTCTTGCCAATCCTGCAGTTATGACATTCCCTTTTGCACCAGTGTCAATCTTAAAAAATTAGCACAAATTCCATTATCAAATAGCACCTTTGTATGCCATTTACCTTTGTAATTATTTGAGAAATTAACCAATTCACTTATATGTAAAGTATCACAGGTTATATGTAGTAATGTCCTCCAAATCACTATCAGATTTGCTTATCTCATGAACTCCTTATTCCGTGACTTAAGGGTTTTCATATTCACTTTACATTGGCGTGCATAGTGTCTTTTCTTGGAACAGAAATTACACGTCACACTGAAAGCAGGACAATTCCAAAATTGGTGCACCAAACCACATCGCCAACACTCACTTTTTGCTTTGATGTCTACTGTGGACTTTGATTTTCTGTGCATTTATGAGCCATTGAATTCTCTAGGTACCTTTTGTTTGTTTATTCATAACGAAATGACTTATTTTTCTTTATTCATTACTGTCCTCATTTCCTGAAGTTGATTCGTAGCTTGTTCACTGGCCCTGCATATATCAATCACTTTATTCAATGTAAGTTCTCTTTCAGTTAATAATAATTCACATACTTTATCTGAATGTATACCACACACAATCTGGTCATGTAACAAGCTATCTTGTAAATTACCAAAAGGACAATCACTAATCTTTGTTCGAAGTTTAGTTAAGTAAGAATCAAAGTTTTCTTGCTCATCTTGAATACAAGCAAAAAACAAATAGCGTGTATATGTCTCATTAGGTTTTGGGGAAAAGTAATCATCAAATCTCCTTTTAATCACAGCTATATTGCTTTGCTCTGCCTCAGTTAAATTAAACGTATTAAAAATCATATTTGCGAAGTTCCTATTGCTGACATAAATGTAGCGGCCTGTACCTGCGGTGGTTTCTTAAAAAGCTGTGTAGCAATTGCGTAAAATTCGAACGTCTGTTTCCACAGCTTCCATTTTGTAGCCATGTTGTCAGCGGTCACTTCCAGCTCATGAGGAAGATGAGCATTTGTCAAATCCATGTTACTTGATACTATAAATTTAACACAGTTGATTAGAATTAGTCATAACACCATGAAATTCACAATCCTACAATCTGATACCATGTTTTAACAACACAGTTATCACTCACAAAGACTAAACTGCTATTACAGAAATCACAACAACCCACCTGACTAGTGGGTGTTGCCAATCTCATTTATTCATCTACAAATTACCCATATGAGAATACAGGAGAATATGATAATATATGACACGTACTGGCTTGATACAGGTGAGAACACCTGACCTCCAGAACAATGACAAAGAAGGAAGTGTTTTGTAGTTCCAAAGTTTGTATCAGGTTAGTTTATGGCGTCTCCGCATTGGGCATTGTCGCTTCACGCATAGCTATTTGCTGTGTGGCGACGCTGCCCCAATGTGTGAGGCGTGCGACTGTTTACTCACCGTCTCTCATGTTTTGTGCAGTTGTGTTCGTTTTCGTCATCATCGGTTTCACTATTTTCAGTCTCATCTGCTGGACGAGGACGCAGCTACGCTTCAAAAGCTTTTGGGCGACCACTGCGACACTTTCGCAGTATTTTCCTTTTTAAAACAGATTAACGTTTTAAAACTTATTTAAAAAAAAAAAAAAAAAAAAAAAAAAGTTATATTATAATGGTAAATTAATAAAGTTATATATAAACCTAATAAACTAACTAGTCTTCACAACATCTTTCATCATCCTCTTTTCTAACTTTTACCAAGCCTGTCTGCTCTTAATCATTTCACCCCGCTTTTTAAAATCTTTAGCTGATAGTTCTGTGTCTGGCGCTCTTTGGCCAAGCCTGGCCCTTGCGCCACTAAAATCAATTAACTAACTAACTAACCAGGTTAGTTTATGTAAGTAGTTTTTGATATATAATTGAATAATTTTTTTTGGGGGGGGGGGGGGATGGTTGATTTCCATAACCTTTTTAGTTCTGAGTGTCTTGAATAGCATTATATTGAAACTTAAGATGCCCTTTTCGTTGTGTATGGATGTGTGTGTGTGTATATATATATATATCTCCCACACTCACCAACCCGCTTGGCCAGCGTGGTGAGTTATGGCCAAACCCCTCCAAAATGATTCCACAACTTAAATCTTGGCCCTCAGTCTCCGGCAGCGGCCAGTGCGATATGAAGGCAGAGGGTGCTAAGAATCCCCGGAGGACCGGACTAGGCTGCCATCTGATGCTGACTTTGGCTACGTACAACGGACGCTCCCTATCTTCTGATTCAAGGCTTCTTGAATTGGAAGAGGAACTACAAAGGATCAAGTGGGACATCGTGGGGCTAAGTGAGGTAAGGAGAAAAGGAGAAGATCTCATCGAACTGAAAAGTGGACATCTCTTCTACTATCGTGGGACAGATACTGGCAGAACTAGTGGTGTTGGATTTATAATAAACAAGAAACTGAAGGATAAAGTTGTAGAAGTTGAAAGTTCCTCTGACAGAGCTGCAAGACTTGTTATCCAACTCTCGAAAAGATACCAGGCTCAGATTATTCAAACTTATGCACCCACCACAAGTCATCCTGAAGAAGAAATTGAAGAATTTTATGAGAAATTTGTCATCTAAATAATAAAGGTAAGCAGCACTTGAAAATAATTATGGGAGATTTCAATGCAAAAATAGGGCAACGGCAACAGAATGAAACTTCAGTAGGTAAATTCGGTCACGGCAACAGACACCAGCGTGGAAATACTCTCGTTGAGTTTACAGAGGCAGAAGGGTTTTTCATCTTGAACTCCTTCTTCAAGAAAAAGCCACACAGGAAATGGACATGGAGACATCCAAATGGGACGACAAGTGAAATTGATTTTATTATGTGTAACAAAAAATTCGTCATAGAAGACTGCAGTGTGCTAAACAAGTTCAACACAGGTAGTGACCATAGATTGGTGAGATGTAAGATGCACCTCAACACCAAACTTGAACGTGGCAAGCTCATAAGACAAACAAAATCTATTGACATAACCAACCTTAAAAAACACCATAATACCTTCAAGTTGGAACTGAAGAACAGGTTCTCTGCTTTAGAAGGCCTAACATCGGAAGAAGTGGACATCTCTGAAGTTAACAGAAAAGTAACCAAAGCTCTTATGGAAACAGCAACAAAATTAGCTGGGTCTAAGAACAAATTGCATGTGAACAAATTATCAGGAAAAACCAAAATGTTGATGCAAAAAAGAAGAGTGATGAGGACAACTAAAGAAGATGTGACTTCCAAAGTGGAATATATAGAGCTATGCAAGACAGTAAGAAAAAGTATCACTGAAGACGTAAGAAAATTCAACTGTGAACTAGTGAGGAAAGCAATTGAAAACAACCAAAGCCTAAAGATAGCAAAGGGACATCTCAGTAAGGGAAGAAAACAGATTATGGCACTGAGAAAAGAAGATGGTTCTGTAACAAGAAATAGAGGCGAAATTTTGACAAGAGTGAAAGATTTTTACTCCAAATTATATTAAAGGGATGATACATGCACTCCAGACATCATGAAAGATACCAGTACCAGAGTTCCTCCAGTCCTTCCAGCAGAAGTTGCACATGCAATCAAGAACATGAAGCGGGGAAAAGCTCCAGGAGAAGATGGAATTACTGTAGACATCATACAAGAAGCAAGTGGAGAAATCGAAACAGTACTCGCCCAAATTTTCACTCGATGCCTTAATGAAGGAAAGATTCCTGAGGATTGGAACACCGCTACAATGATCCTGCTACATAAGAAAGGTGACATTGAGGATCTCTGAAACTACAGACCTATCAGCCTCCTATCAGTAGTTTATAAAATCTTCACTAAAGTTCTTTCACACCGCTTGAAGGTGACACTAGACATGGCTCAACCGAGAGAACAAGCTGGATTCAGGAGTGGCTACAGCACAATAGATCATATCCACGTACTGAGAGAACTAATTGAAAGAGCGAGGGAATATGAACTTCCATTGTGCATGGCTTTTATCGATTATGGAAAAGCCTTTGATTCGGTGAAACCATCAGCAGTTACAATGGCTCTGAAAACCTGCGGTATTGAAGATGCATACATTAATATTATTAATAACATCTATGAAAATGCAAGTGCAAAGATTCGGCTGTTTGAAAATACAACACACATAAAAATTGGAAAGGGAGTGAGACAAGGTGACACCATATCTCCGAAGCTCTTTAATGCCACATTGGAGGGTGTTTTTCAGTCGCTGAGCAGGGAAAACAAAGGGATAAAGATGAATGGAGATTATCTAACCTACCTTCGTTTTGCTGATGACGTAGTCATTTTTGCAACTACCCCATCAGAGCTGCAGAGTATGATCCAGGAACTTGCTGACAAGAGTAAAGAAGTGGGATTAAAAATGAACTTTCAGAAGACAAAAGTGATGTTCAATGCTTTTACAAGAAATGAAGATTTATAGATTGATGGAGAAAAGCTGGAGATAACAGACACGTACGTTTATCTTGGACAGCAGATATCAAGTGAGGGTCACATTGATGAAGAAATTAATCGGCGTACAAAACTTGCCTGGAGAGCTTTTGGAAGAAACAGCATAATTTTCAAGAGCAATATGCTATTATGTCTTAAAAGAAAAGTGTTTGATCAATGCATCCTTCCAGTGCTTACGTATGGTGCAGAGACGTGGACCTTAACTAAAAGAGATATACAAAGACTGCAGACAGCTCAAAGAAGCATGGAGAGGTGCATGCTTCGTGTAACCAGGAGAGATAAGAAGAGGAACTCGTGGATCCGAAAAATGACAAGAGTGGAAGACATCATGATCAGAGTTAAATCCCTGAAATGGCAATGGGCTGGACATACTGCCAGAAGGACAGATCATCGATGGACAGCCGAAATTTTAGATTGGATGCCAAGGGACAGGAAAAGACCCAGAAGAAGACCACATGGGAGATGGGTGGATGAAATTCGAAAGTATGCAGGGGTGACATGGAGGAGACTGGCACAAGACAGACCGTTGTGGAGGAAACTTGGGGAGACCTTCGTCCAGCAGTGGATTGATAATGGTTGACGATGATGATGATGATGATATATATATATATATATATATATATATATATGGGATGTAAGGTCAGGTGATGCATAACATCACAGCCTCTCCTTGACAAATGTCAACCCCGCCTTCTCGTGGTACATCCTGTTCCCACTAAAGGGGCTCTGACGACCGCCAATAGCGGTATAACTATACCATCGGGATTAGAGGAAATGCTATCCTACACTCACCAACCCGCTTGGCCAGCGTGGTGAGTTATGGCCAAACCCCTCCAAAATGACTCCACAACTTAAATCTTGGCCCTCAGTCTCCGGCAGCTGGAATGTACCTGGCCAAGGCAGCGGCCAGTGCGACATGAAGGCAGAGGGTGCTAAGAATCCCCGGAGGACCGGACTAGGCTGCCATCTGATGCTGACCTTGGCTACGTACAACGGACGCTCCCTATCTTCTGATTCAAGGCTTCTTGAATTGGAAGAGGAACTACAAAGGATCAAGTGGGACATCGTCGGGCTAAGTGAGGTAAGGAGAAAAGGAGAAGATCTCATCGAACTGAAAAGTGGACATCTCTTCTACTATCGTGGGACAGATACTGGCAGAACTAGTGGTGTTGGATTTATAATAAACAAGAAACTGAAGGATAAAGTTGTAGAAGTTGAAAGTTCCTCTGACAGAGCTGCACGACTCGTTATCCAACTCTCGAGAAGATACCAGGCTCAGATTATTCAAACTTATGCACCCACCACAAGTCATGCTGAAGAAGAAATTGAAGAATTTTATGAGGAAATTCGTGATCTAAATAATAAAGGTAAGCAGCACTTGAAGATAATTATGGGAGATTTCAATGCAAAAAATAGGGCAACGGCAACAGAATGAAACTTCAGTAGGTAAATTCGGTCACGGCAACAGAAACCAGCGTGGAAATACTCTCGTAGAGTTTGCAGAGGTAGAAGGGTTTTTCATCTTGAACTCCGTTTTCAAGAAAAAGCCACACAGGAAATGGACATGGAGACATCCAAATGGGACGACAAGTGAAATTGATTTTATTATGTGTAACAAAAAATTCGTCATAGAAAACTGCAGTGTACTAAACAAGTTCAACACAGGCAGTGACCATAGATTGGTGAGATGTAAGATGCACCTCAACACTAAACTCGAACGTAGCAAGCTCATAAGACAAACAAAATGTATTGACATAACCAACCTTAAAAAACACCATAATTCCTTCAAATGGGAACTGAAGAACAGATTCTCTGCTTTAGAAGGCCTAACATCGGAAGAAGTGGATATTTCTGAAGTTAACAGAAAAGTAACCAAAGCTCTTATGGAAACAGCAACAAAATTAGCTGGGTCTAAGAACAAATTGCATGTGAACAAATTATCAGGAGAAACCAAAATGTTGATGCAAAAAAGAAGAGAGATGAGGACAACTAAAGAAGATGTGACTTCCAAAGTGGAATATATAGAGCTATGCAAGACAGTACGAAAAAGTATCACTGAAGACGTAAGGAAATTCAACTGTGAACTAGTAAGGAAAGCAATTGAAAACAACCAAAGCCTAAAGATAGCAAAGGGACATCTCAGTAAGGGAAAAAAACAGATTATGGCACTGAGAAAAGATGGTTCTGTAACAAGAAATAGAGGCGAAATTTTGACAAGAGTGAAAGATTTCTACTCCAAATTATATGAAAGTGATGATACATGTACTCCAGGCATCATGAAAGGTACCAGAGTTCTTCCAGTCCTTCCAGCAGAAGTTGCACATGCAATCAAGAACATGAAGCGGGGAAAAGCTCCAGGAGAAGATGGAATTACTGTAGACATCATACAAGAAGCAAGTGGAGATATCGAAACAGTACTCGCCCAAATTTTCACTCGATGCCTTAATGAAGGGAAAATTCCTGAGGATTGGAACAACGCTACAATGATCTTGCTACCAAAAAAAGGTGACATTGAGGATCTCAGGAACTACAGACCTATCAGCCTCCTATCAGTGGTTTATAAAATCTTCACTAAAGTTCTTTCACACCGCTTGAAGGTGACACTGGACATGGCTCAACCGAGAGAACAAGCTGGATTCAGGAGTGGCTACAGCACAATAGATCATATCCACGTACTGAGAGAACTAATTGAAAGAGCGAGGGAATATGAACTTCCATTGTGCATGGCTTTTATCGATTATGAAAAAGCCTTTGATTCGGTGAAACCATGAGCAGTTGCAATTTCTCTGAAATCCTGCGGTATTGAAGATGCATACATTAATATTATTAATAACATCTATGAAAATGCAAGTGCAAAGATTCGGCTGTTTGAAAATACAACACACATAAAAATTGGAAAAGGAGTGAGACAAGGTGACACCATATCTCCGAAGCTCTTTAATGTTACATTGGAAAATGTCTTTCAATCACTGAACTGGGAAAACAAAGGGATAAAGATTAATGGAGATTATCTAACCCACCTTCGTTTTGCTGATGACATAGTCATTTTTGCAACTAGCCCATCAGAGCTACAGAGTATGATCCAGGAACTTGCTGACAAGAGTAAAGAAGTGGGATTAAAAATGAACTTTCAGAAGACAAAAGTGATGTACAATGCTTTTACAAGAAATGAAGATTTATCGATTGATGGAGAAAAGCTGGAGATAACAGACACGTACGTTTATCTTGGACAGCAGATATCAAGTGAGGGTCACATTAGTGAAGAAATTAATCGGCGTACAAAACTTGCCTGGAGAGCTTTTGGAAGAAACAGCATAATTTTCAAGAGCAATATGTCATTATGTCTTAAAAGAAAAGTGTTTGATCAATGCATCCTTCCAGTGCTTACGTATGGTGCAGAGACGTGGACCTTAGCTAAAAGAGACATACAAAGGCTGCAGACAACTCAAAGAAGCATGGAGACGTGCATGCTTGGTGTAACCAGGAGAGATAAGAAGAGGAACTCGTGGATCCAAAAAATGACAAGAGTGGAAGACATCATGATCAGAGTTAAATCCCTGAAATGGCAATCGGCTGGACATACTGCCAGAAGGACAGATCATCGATGGACAGCCGAAATTTTAGATTGGATTCCAAGGGACAGGAAAAGACCCAGAAGAAGACCACATGGGAGATGGGTGGATGAAATTCGAAAGTATGCAGGGGTGACATGGAGGAGACTGGCACAAGACAGACCGTTGTGGAGGAAACTTGGGGAGACCTTCGTCCAGCAGTGGATTGATAATGGTTGACGATGATGATGATGATGATATATATATATATATATATATATATGGGATGTAAGGTCAGGTGATGCATAACATCACAGCCTCTCCTTGACAAATGTCAACCCCGCCTTCTCGTGGTACATCCTGTTCCCACTAAAGGGGCTCTGACGACCGCCAATAGCGGTATAACTATACCATCGGGATTAGAGGAAATGCTATCCTACACTCACCAACCCGCTTGGCCAGCGTGGTGAGTTATGGCCAAACCCCTCCAAAATGACTCCACAACTTAAATCTTGGCCCTCAGTCTCCGGCAGCTGGAATGTACCTGGCCAAGGCAGCGGCCAGTGCGACATGAAGGCAGAGGGTGCTAAGAATCCCCGGAGGACTGGACTAGGCTGCCATCTGATGCTGACCTTGGCTACGTACAACGGACGCTCCCTATCTTCTGATTCAAGGCTTCTTGAATTGGAAGGGGAACTACAAAGGATCAAGTGGGACATCGTCGGGCTAAGTGAGGTAAGGAGAAAAGGAGAAGATCTCATCGAACTGAAAAGTGGACATCTCTTCTACTATCGTGGGACAGATACTGGCAGAACTAGTGGTGTTGGATTTATAATAAACAAGAAACTGAAGGATAAAGTTGTAGAAGTTGAAAGTTCCTCTGACAGAGCTGCACGACTCGTTATCCAACTCTCGAGAAGATACCAGGCTCAGATTATTCAAACTTATGCACCCACCACAAGTCATGCTGAAGAAGAAATTGAAGAATTTTATGAGGAAATTCGTGATCTAAATAATAAAGGTAAGCAGCACTTGAAGATAATTATGGGAGATTTCAATGCAAAAATAGGGCAACGGCAACAGAATGAAACTTCAGTAGGTAAATTCGGTCACGGCAACAGAAACCAGCGTGGAAATACTCTCGTAGAGTTTGCAGAGGTAGAAGGGTTTTTCATCTTGAACTCCGTTTTCAAGAAAAAGCCACACAGGAAATGGACATGGAGACATCCAAATGGGACGACAAGTGAAATTGATTTTATTATGTGTAACAAAAAATTCGTCATAGAAAACTGCAGTGTACTAAACAAGTTCAACACAGGCAGTGACCATAGATTGGTGAGATGTAAGATGCACCTCAACACTAAACTCGAACGTAGCAAGCTCATAAGACAAACAAAATGTATTGACATAACCAACCTTAAAAAACACCATAATACCTTCAAATGGGAACTGAAGAACAGATTCTCTGCTTTAGAAGGCCTAACATCGGAAGAAGTGGATATTTCTGAAGTTAACAGAAAAGTAACCAAAGCTCTTATGGAAACAGCAACAAAATTAGCTGGGTCTAAGAACAAATTGCATGTGAACAAATTATCAGGAAAAACCAAAATGTTGATGCAAAAAAGAAGAGAGATGAGGACAACTAAAGAAGATGTGACTTCCAAAGTGGAATATATAGAGCTATGCAAGACAGTACGAAAAAGTATCACTGAAGACGTAAGGAAATTCAACTGTGAACTAGTAAGGAAAGCAATTGAAAACAACCAAAGCCTAAAGATAGCAAAGGGACATCTCAGTAAGGGAAAAAAACAGATTATGGCACTGAGAAAAGATGGTTCTGTAACAAGAAATAGAGGCGAAATTTTGACAAGAGTGAAAGATTTCTACTCCAAATTATATGAAAGTGATGATACATGTACTCCAGGCATCATGAAAGGTACCAGAGTTCTTCCAGTCCTTCCAGCAGAAGTTGCACATGCAATCAAGAACATGAAGCGGGGAAAAGCTCCAGGAGAAGATGGAATTACTGTAGACATCATACAAGAAGCAAGTGGAGAAATCGAAACAGTACTCGCCCAAATTTTCACTCGATGCCTTAATGAAGGGAAAATTCCTGAGGATTGGAACAACGCTACAATGATCTTGCTACATAAAAAAGGTGACATTGAGGATCTCAGGAACTACAGACCTATCAGCCTCCTATCAGTGGTTTATAAAATCTTCACTAAAGTTCTTTCACACCGCTTGAAGGTGACACTGGACATGGCTCAACCGAGAGAACAAGCTGGATTCAGGAGTGGCTACAGCACAATAGATCATATCCACGTACTGAGAGAACTAATTGAAAGAGCGAGGGAATATGAACTTCCATTGTGCATGGCTTTTATCGATTATGAAAAAGCCTTTGATTCGGTGAAACCATGAGCAGTTGCAATTTCTCTGAAATCCTGCGGTATTGAAGATGCATACATTAATATTATTAATAACATCTATGAAAATGCAAGTGCAAAGATTCGGCTGTTTGAAAATACAACACACATAAAAATTGGAAAAGGAGTGAGACAAGGTGACACCATATCTCCGAAGCTCTTTAATGTTACATTGGAAAATGTCTTTCAATCACTGAACTGGGAAAACAAAGGGATAAAGATTAATGGAGATTATCTAACCCACCTTCGTTTTGCTGATGACATAGTCATTTTTGCAACTAGCCCATCAGAGCTACAGAGTATGATCCAGGAACTTGCTGACAAGAGTAAAGAAGTGGGATTAAAAATGAACTTTCAGAAGACAAAAGTGATGTACAATGCTTTTACAAGAAATGAAGATTTATCGATTGATGGAGAAAAGCTGGAGATAACAGACACGTACGTTTATCTTGGACAGCAGATATCAAGTGAGGGTCACATTAGTGAAGAAATTAATCGGCGTACAAAACTTGCCTGGAGAGCTTTTGGAAGAAACAGCATAATTTTCAAGAGCAATATGTCATTATGTCTTAAAAGAAAAGTGTTTGATCAATGCATCCTTCCAGTGCTTACGTATGGTGCAGAGACGTGGACCTTAGCTAAAAGAGACATACAAAGGCTGCAGACAACTCAAAGAAGCATGGAGACGTGCATGCTTGGTGTAACCAGGAGAGATAAGAAGAGGAACTCGTGGATCCGAAAAATGACAAGAGTGGAAGACATCATGATCAGAGTTAAATCCCTGAAATGGCAATGGGCTGGACATACTGCCAGAAGGACAGATCATCGATGGACAGCCGAAATTTTAGATTGGATTCCAAGGGACAGGAAAAGACCCAGAAGAAGACCACATGGGAGATGGGTGGATGAAATTCGAAAGTATGCAGGGGTGACATGGAGGAGACTGGCACAAGACAGACCGTTGTGGAGGAAACTTGGGGAGACCTTCGTCCAGCAGTGGATTGATAATGGTTGACGATGATGATGATGATGATGATATATATATATATATATATATGGGATGTAAGGTCAGGTGATGCATAACATCACAGCCTCTCCTTGACAAATGTCAACCCCGCCTTCTCGTGGTACATCGTGTTCCCACTAAAGGGGCTCTGACGACCGCCAATAGCGGTATAACTATACCATCGGGATTAGAGGAAATGCTATCCTACACTCACCAACCCGCTTGGCCAGCATGGTGAGTTATGGCCAAACCCCTCCAAAATGACTCCACAACTTAAATCTTGGCCCTCAGTCTCCGGCAGCTGGAATGTACCTGGCCAAGGCAGCGGCCAGTGCGACATGAAGGCAGAGGGTGCTAAGAATCCCCGGAGGACCGGACTAGGCTGCCATCTGATGCTGACCTTGGCTACGTACAACGGACGCTCCCTATCTTCTGATTCAAGGCTTCTTGAATTGGAAGGGGAACTACAAAGGATCAAGTGGGACATCGTCGGGCTAAGTGAGGTAAGGAGAAAAGGAGAAGATCTCATCGAACTGAAAAGTGGACATCTCTTCTACTATCGTGGGACAGATACTGGCAGAACTAGTGGTGTTGGATTTATAATAAACAAGAAACTGAAGGATAAAGTTGTAGAAGTTGAAAGTTCCTCTGACAGAGCTGCACGACTCGTTATCCAACTCTCGAGAAGATACCAGGCTCAGATTATTCAAACTTATGCACCCACCACAAGTCATGCTGAAGAAGAAATTGAAGAATTTTATGAGGAAATTCGTGATCTAAATAATAAAGGTAAGCAGCACTTGAAGATAATTATGGGAGATTTCAATGCAAAAATAGGGCAACGGCAACAGAATGAAACTTCAGTAGGTAAATTCGGTCACGGCAACAGAAACCAGCGTGGAAATACTCTCGTAGAGTTTGCAGAGGTAGAAGGGTTTTTCATCTTGAACTCCGTTTTCAAGAAAAAGCCACACAGGAAATGGACATGGAGACATCCAAATGGGACGACAAGTGAAATTGATTTTATTATGTGTAACAAAAAATTCGTCATAGAAAACTGCAGTGTACTAAACAAGTTCAACACAGGCAGTGACCATAGATTGGTGAGATGTAAGATGCACCTCAACACTAAACTCGAACGTAGCAAGCTCATAAGACAAACAAAATGTATTGACATAACCAACCTTAAAAAACACCATAATACCTTCAAATGGGAACTGAAGAACAGATTCTCTGCTTTAGAAGGCCTAACATCGGAAGAAGTGGATATTTCTGAAGTTAACAGAAAAGTAACCAAAGCTCTTATGGAAACAGCAACAAAATTAGCTGGGTCTAAGAACAAATTGCATGTGAACAAATTATCAGGAGAAACCAAAATGTTGATGCAAAAAAGAAGAGAGATGAGGACAACTAAAGAAGATGTGACTTCCAAAGTGGAATATATAGAGCTATGCAAGACAGTACGAAAAAGTATCACTGAAGACGTAAGGAAATTCAACTGTGAACTAGTAAGGAAAGCAATTGAAAACAACCAAAGCCTAAAGATAGCAAAGGGACATCTCAGTAAGGGAAAAAAACAGATTATGGCACTGAGAAAAGATGGTTCTGTAACAAGAAATAGAGGCGAAATTTTGACAAGAGTGAAAGATTTCTACTCCAAATTATATGAAAGTGATGATACATGTACTCCAGGCATCATGAAAGGTACCAGAGTTCTTCCAGTCCTTCCAGCAGAAGTTGCACATGCAATCAAGAACATGAAGTGGGGAAAAGCTCCAGGAGAAGATGGAATTACTGTAGACATCATACAAGAAGCAAGTGGAGAAATCGAAACAGTACTCGCCCAAATTTTCACTCGATGCCTTAATGAAGGGAAAATTCCTGAGGATTGGAACAACGCTACAATGATCTTGCTACATAAAAAAGGTGACATTGAGGATCTCAGGAACTACAGACCTATCAGCCTCCTATCAGTGGTTTATAAAATCTTCACTAAAGTTCTTTCACACCGCTTGAAGGTGACACTGGACATGGCTCAACCGAGAGAACAAGCTGGATTCAGGGAGTGGCTACAGCACAATAGATCATATCCACGTACTGAGAGAACTAATTGAAAGAGCGAGGGAATATGAACTTCCATTGTGCATGGCTTTTATCGATTATGAAAAAGCCTTTGATTCGGTGAAACCATGAGCAGTTGCAATTTCTCTGAAAACCTGCGGTATTGAAGATGCATACATTAATATTATTAATAACATCTATGAAAATGCAAGTGCAAAGATTCGGCTGTTTGAAAATACAACACACATAAAAATTGGAAAGGGAGTGAGACAAGGTGACACCATATCTCCGAAGCTCTTTAATGCCACATTGGAAGGTGTTTTTTAGTCACTGAGCTCGGAAAACAAGGGGATAAAGATTAATGGAGATTATCTAACCCACCTTCGTTTTGCTGATGACATAGTCATTTTTGCAACTAGCCCATCAGAGCTACAGAGTATGATCCAGGAACTTGCTGACAAGAGTAAAGAAGTGGGATTAAAAATGAACTTTCAGAAGACGAAAGTGATGTACAATGCTTTTACAAGAAATGAAGATTTATCGATTGATGGAGAAAAGCTGGAGATACAGACACGTACGTTTATCTTGGACAGCAGATATCAAGTGAGGGTCACATTAGTGAAGAAATTAATCGGCGTACAAAACTTGCCTGGAGAGCTTTTGGAAGAAACAGCATAATTTTCAAGAGATCAATGCATCCTTCCAGTGCTTACGTATGGTGCAGAGACGTGGACCTTAGCTAAAAGAGACATACAAAGGCTGCAGACAACTCAAAGAAGCATGGAGACGTGCATGCTTGGTGTAACCAGGAGAGATAAGAAGAGGAACTCGTGGATCCGAAAAATCACAAGAGTGGAAGACATCATGATCAGAGTTAAATCCCTGAAATGGCAATGGGCTGGACATACTGCCAGAAGAACAGACCATCGATGGACAGCCGAAATTTTAGATTGGATTCCAAGGGACAGGAAAAGACCCAGAAGAAGACCACATGGGAGATGGGTGGATGAAATTCGAAAGTATGCGTTAGTGACATGGAGGAGACTGGCACAAGACAGACCGTTGTGGAGGAAACTTGGGGAGACCTTTGTCCAGCAGTGGATTGATAATGGTTGACAATGATGATGATGATGATATATATATATAATCCCCCCCCTCAACAAAACGTGAACATGTGCTACTTTTGTCACCGTGGTTTGAAATAAATAAAAAAAAAAAAATACAATTTTTTTTTTTTTGGTGTGGAGCACTTGCATTCTGAAATTCATACACTTTTTTGGGCAACTGTTTTAGTCATTAACATAAGTTGTTAAGGCTACCGTTTAGGCTACTATTTTTACCATTAGTGGCTACTAAAGCAACTATTTTCTTGGGTGTGATAGGCTGGCAGCCCTGAGCACCTTGTAACTGATGCACTAGGCATTTATTTTTGTAATAAAATGCTAGAAGATTTAAGTTTGACAATGTTTACTATTTCATTTGATGAAACAACTAATATTGAGAACATAAAAGAATTGCAGACACTGTTCGTTATTGGTCAGAGGCCAGGACTGAAGTTGTTTCGCGTCATTTAGAAACAGTTTTTCTTGGTAAAGCCGATGCAGAAACACTTTACTCTGAAATTTTTTCAGCAATTGATTGTACTAATTTACCACTGAATAACCTGTTAATGACAGTCTCGGATAGTTCCAACGTTAACAAAAAATGTGCATAGGCTGTTCAATGAAGAACTCTTGACAAATAAGGCCCAAAGGATTGGTGGACATTGGAACCTGCCCAATCCACATTGTCCACAATGCATTTCTCAAAGTTCTTGGAAATTTTGGTGAAGATGCTCCCTCTTTTTTGGCGACAAGCATTCATTGCTATTTTAGTGACTGGCCATCAAGATGGAAGATTTTGAAGCTATCCAGAATGTACTCAAACTGCCTGCGTATAAATTCATTAAACATATTACTGTAATTTTTAGGCTAAGAGCCACCGTTCTTAACATTACTTAAAGGGAAATTTTTCGGGTGTGCGGCCCTTATGCCGAATTTGTTTTCGATAAGACTTTCTTCCCTCCCCCTTTTTTTTTCATGCAGATGCTTAGTAATTTTTTTCAAACATCTTTTTTTTTCACAAACTCTGTGATCGTCCCCCCTTCTACTCATACGTTAGACACGTCTATTTAAACGATAACTCCACTGTCCTGATGCTGGTTTAGGAGGGAAAGTGGGGGGAGGACAGGAAAATGCTCGCGTAGGTCTTAAGGTTAGGAGGTTTGTTTGTGAAAGGAATGCCTGACTCAAATGCCCTTTGCGTGGGGGATGGAATGGGGACATAAGCACACAGACCCGTAGCGTGACGTCCGAGGCTTCTGTGGAGAGCGCGCCCAGGGTATCTCTTTCGTTGGCTGCAGCATACTTCATGCAGGAAGGTGCGGTGCAACCAAGGGAAGGGACGTTGATTTCCCCTGGGGTGGGGAGAACGGTTTATGGGCACTTCCTTAAACAAAAGCTTAAGAACATGAACAATGCAAAAGCCTGCCCCAGGATGATTCCATTAGCAGAGACCTATTCCAAACAATACTGGCGGGACGGAAAGACAAATTCTGTTCACTCTTCTTGGTTAATCTGGCATGCGATGTAGGTGTTTCTTGGCTCTGTGCTCCTGAATTTTGCTTTGATTTTTTTTTTTTTTTTTTTATTGACTGACAATAGTCCTGGAAGTTGAAGGCTTTGGCTGGAAGTGCTTTCTCACTAATAAGCGCTGTAGCATTATCATCTGGTGTTAACAATGGGTAATTAATTTAATACTTGGCTAAAGATAAAATCTTCACAAACGCAAAAGAAAAAAAGAAGGGAGAGCTTTCCCATTCATATAAAAGTTGAGCTCAACGCAAAGGCTCAGTGCGCAGTAAATGAAAGTAGGTCAAACCACTTGAAAGAAAAAAGCGAGAAAGCGGAGACACCGCTGTTACGAAGTGTTGTCGGGGAGATGTGCTAACACGTGCAAGGCAGCTGGTAAAAGGAAGCGTAAAGCAACTTCATTCTAATAAAAACATCTGTAGATGAGAAAAAAAGCATAACAAACATAAAAGGAACATATTATTAAAGAAAACATTAATCAAAAGCATTACAAGTGATAATTTATAAGTTAATTACTTCTAAGACGGATTCTATTGTGGTGAACAGAGAACCATCCTGTAGCAGACATCCACATTGAGTGGAATTTAGACAATTGTGCAGTTTTACGAGCAATGCGATATTCTAACGGTATCTTAAGATTAACTGTGATTTATATTTATTACATAAATGATTTTGAGCATTTAATAAAGGCAAACAAATAACATCATTCGCATGATTAATAAAAAATGTATAAATAAAAGCTTTTGCCAGTATGAAAAAATAAGTGCATAAAGCAGATCGACACTGAGTTGTAGAATTAGCCTTTGAAGTATACATATAATCACGATGGGTGTGAGTTAATTCATGAAAATAAGGAAGATAATTTAGTTTTCTAAGCAGCACCACGACTTCACAGGTGCGGCCCTTATGGCAACTTTTGCTTCCAAGATTGCAAAATTTCTCACCTGCGGCTCTTGGTCCAAAAATTATGGTACTTCTAGATGGTTAACTTTTGTTGATGCTGGCAAAAGACTGATCGAGCAGTGGCCTGCTGTTTTACAGTATTTTTTGAAATTTGTACCTTCTAAAAAAGTAATGACCATCTTCAAAGAAACTTTTAAAAATGTTGTTGCATTGTTAAAGAAACCTGGGATGTTGGTTGAGCTTCTTTTTACTCTTTCATCTGCTGAACTTTTTCAGACATTCACTAGAACTTTTCAGGTTGACTGTCCACTGGTTTATATTTTGTTTAAAGAACTTCTGTCAGTAGTGCAGAAGCTAGCCAGTCGCATTTGCCATTTCATCTGCTTTAAAATCTTTGTACTCATATGACTGGGTAAATAAGAATTTATTTGATCAGAAAAATTTGGTAGAACTGTCTTCTACTACTATGTCTGAAGAAGTAAAGAAAGAAGTTTCTTTGCTTGGCCAAAAAGTAAGCTGATTTTTCAGAAAAATGTCCAATCACACTATATTGCTGGTTGTACACACCTTCATTAAGACTTAAAAAGCCTTGGATGTCTACACAAATCAGAAAGAAACAGAGAGAAGCTGTCGACAGATGGCGACTGTTGCCAAAGCACTCCCTTTGGATATTCGTGAAGATTGCCTCTTAGATGAATGGAAATGTCTCCAGGCGGAAAGTGACGAATCAGATGCTAATGAAATCGGAAAGTATTGAAATCACTTTTTTTCTCTTAAAACATCTGATGGATTACCCAAGTATCCCATTGTTCCCAAGCTAGTGAAATCAGCATTATGCCTCTCGCATGGAAATGCTGCCATTGAGAGAAGATTTTCATCCTCCAAGTTTATTCTTGACGATTGTTGACAGATGTGAGAACATTTAATTCAATTCTTATTATAAAAGATGGAATGGGACAATATAAAAATAACCCTTCCTTTGTACCAATTACTAAGAAACTTGTATCGTTGGCACAAAATGCTCATAAACATTACCAAGCATATGTAGAGGAACAGCGGCATCAGAAAGAAAAAGAAAAGCGTATGAAGGTAGAAGAAGAAAAATGAAAGAAAGAAGAACAAAGACGCAAAAAAGAAGAAAGTTCTAAGAAAGAAATTCAACACTCGGAATATGCACTTTAACGAGAAGAAGAAGAACCTTGAAACCACTAGAAAATCAGCACATGTTTTAATTATAATAGGTTGTTTACCTTTTGTACACATTTCCTTGCATGTTTTATTCCTTTGGTTGTCTTGCTTGGTTCAAGCCTCTGGTGCAGTATTCCATTTTCGTCTTCAGGTTCATTCAATGCCCAGGCAAATGCTCAAGTCCACGAAGTGCACTGCATTAATGTTTAGGTCCCAACAGCATCTACCTCCGCTCCTACCCTTCCCACCAGCGTGTAAAACCCAACCTTCGTTGGTTGATTGACATTTATAAAACCCCCAATTCGTGAACTCAAAACCTACTGATATAACCAACGAACATAAACTTCCTATTTACATACATACAAAATTCCGAACAAAAATATTAAAAGCGTATATACAACTATTTGCACACAACTCATCTTATTTCGTTTTGGACTTAACCAGTCATTGGTAGGCATTTTTATTTTAAAAAAAATTGTTTTTTTTTTCCAAGTTAAAGCTATGGTAATCGTAGTCTCTTTTTGTCTCTTTTTTTTTTTTGTAATTCATCATCATCATCATTGTCAACCATTATCAATCCACTGCTGGACGAAGGTCTCCCCAAGTTTCCTCCACAACGGTCTGTCTTGTGCCAGTCTCCTCCATGTCACCCCTGCATACTTTCGAATTTCATCCACCCATCTCCCATGTGGTCTTCTTCTGGGTCTTTTCCTGTCCCTTGGAATCCAATCTAAAATTTCGGCTGTCCATCGATGATCTGTCCTTCTGGCAGTATGTCCAGCCCATTGCCATTTCAGGGATTTAATTCTGATCATGATGTCTTCCACTCTTGTCATTTTTCGGATCCACGAGTTCCTCTTCTTATCTCTCCTGGTTACACCAAGTATGCACCTGTCCATGCTTCTTTGAGTTGTCTGCAGCCTTTGTATGTCTCTTTTAGTTAAGGTCCATGTCTCTGCACCATACGTAAGCACTGGAAGGATGCATTGATCAAACACTTTTCTTTTAAGACATAATGGCATATTGCTCTTGAAAATTATGCTGTTTCTTCCAAAAGCTCTCCAGGCAAGTTTTGTACGCCGATTAATTTCTTCATCAATGTGACCCTCACTTGATATCTGCTGTCCAAGATAAACGTACGTGTCTGTTATCTCCAGCTTTTCTCCATCAATCGATAAATCTTCATTTCTTGTAAAAGCATTGAACATCACTTTTGTCTTCTGAAAGTTCATTTTTAATCCCACTTCTTTACTCTTGTCAGCAAGTTCCTGGATCATACTCTGCAGCTCTGATGGGGTAGTTGCAAAAATGACTACGTCATCAGCAAAACGAAGGTGGGTTAGATAATCTCCATTAATCTTTATCCCCTTGTTTTCCCAGCTCAGCGACTGAAAAACACCCTCCAATGTGGCATTAAAGAGCTTCGGAGATATGGTGTCTCTATTTTTAGCTTCCAAACCCTCTCCTGTCCCTGAAACACCTTCCGTTGCACACTCAGCGAGTTGATACCATGATAGTTCTTGCATTCAGTATGATCACCCTTTTCCCTTGTACAATGTAACAATGCCAGCATCCCTCCAATCCTGAGGAGCCATTCCTTACTCACACCACAACTGGCAAATTTCAGTTAATCTGTCAATCACATCGCATATTCCGGGTGTGCGAGGTGTGCGGCGCACACTCACACACAGTCTTTGCAATTTATTTAACCTATACTATCAAAATTACATTTTAGGAATTTTTTTCTAATAAAACTTGCCAGAGTTTGTAGTAAGGCTTATTAATTCCCCCTCACAATGTTTTCGTTAAAAGGAGGAATTTCGTTCATTAAGCATAATATCACATTTGTGCTCAAATCCTTGGGAGTGTGCTTTCCTGACACATCTGACCGTTTTCAAGCATGTGTGGGGCAAGTGCTCCCTAGATGGTGTTGCAGGGCTCATTTTTATTTCCCTGTGGTTTCAAACATAACTGATCTCTCAATGTGTGCTAACCAAATAGAGCACCACTTGCAATCCCATGGAGCAATGCAATTCAACGTTGTGATATGAGTTGCTGTTATATTATGTTTTTGGATAACAAAACTCGCCAAAGTTAACAGGCTTTTCGTGGTGGCTAAAATTAAGTTCCTTATAATTTATGTAAAATGGAAAAAGTTCATTGCTTCATTGAGCAGGGTTTAAAAAAATCATAATTAAGAAAAAATTGGATTTATTTGATTTAAATCTGATTTTTTTATTTAAATTACTGTTGTGTTTCAGTTGAACTTTAAAATGCCTCTTCATTCTTCAATGTAAACATGAAACATAACATATTAATAGTAATTTTGAAGAATATATTTCGTTCTTATATTTTCTGTTTCACACGTTAAAATTCTTTGTGACTATGGAAGGCAGTGTGCACAATTATGTAAGGGAGTTTCCTAAAAAATCACTTATGTCAATAATGCGAAAATGTTAACTCACCTTCGTTCTTCCTGAACTAGTTGCTTGATGTTCACACAATATACATTGCCTATTAGATGATATGGGCATAAGCTAGACGAACCTATATTTCTTATTCAACGAATTAGTATGAACCAGAATGAAGTAAAAACCCTTAAAATTCAAATAAAAATTGGAATAAAATTCAAACATAATCGGAATAAAATCTGAATAAGATTACGATAAACTGAACCAAAAAAACGGCAATGATGAATCCTCTAAAAAACTTTCAGATATGCCTATGTTGTTCCTTCCCAGTCATTCATACTGACGAAGACTGCGACTTTGGCAGTTGAAACGCATACTGATGAAGACTGCGACTTTGGCAGTTGAAACGCATATGGAATGACTGTAAAGGTGTGTATGAACAACATAGGCATATTTAAAAGGTTTTTTAGAGGATTCATCATTGCCGTTTTTTTTGGTTCAATTTTTTTATCGTAATCTGATTCAGATTTTATTCTGATTATGTTTGAATTTTATTCCTATTTTTATTTGAATTTTAAGGGCTTTTACATCATTCTGGTTCATACTAATTCTTTGAATGAGGAGTATAGAGTCGTCTAGCTTATGTCAATATCATCTAACAGGCAATATATATTGCATGAACATCAAGCAGCTAGCACGAAGTCCACGAAGAACGAAGGTGAGTTAACATTTTCACAATATTGACATGAGTGGTTTTTTAGGAAACTCCCTTACATAATTGTGCACACTGCCTTCCATAGTCACAAACGAAGAAATTTAACATGTGAAACAGAAAATATAAGAAGAATGAAATATTTTCTTCAAAATTGCTATTAACAATTTTTACCACGTAGTCCAGCAACAGGCTTAAAACCTATATCAAAATGAAACAGCATTCTTCTCCATGACTGACTTGATGGTGTATGTATTTTTAAATTTGACACTGCATAACAGATAATGAATGAGAATGTAATAACTAGAAAGGAGAGAATGGTATTTCTTAATGCCATGCATTACTTTACTGTACTGATTTGTGTCTACTAAACTTACTAATATGCAAATCATATTTTGTATTCAAAAAACATTTATTTTTTCATACATTGAAAAATAAATCTGAATCACCAGAGGGAGAGTGAGAGAGAGTTTCTCAAGTGAATTCTGTGGAAGCAATATTCTTCTCATGACATGTGGAAATGGGTCTGTGCGGAAGAAATATTCTCATAATACATGGAAACAAGTCTTCGGGCGATGTAATTTTAAAGTTTTCTGATGTGATTAATATTATGTGACAAACAGTTAATGCAGGCAAATCAGAGATGTCTGATTGCTATGTTAACGATTTTGATGAATCTGAATGTGCACAACATGCATGACGCAGAAAAAGTGTTAGTCATTATATTACGGGTGTAGTTTAAAAAAAATCTACAACTTACACATTAAATTTGAATCGTAAAAGCTTCAAATTAATATATTGATTGAAAAACATCAATTCGTGAGTAAATTTTAATTGAATTACAAAAAAAAAAAAAAAAAACTGCCTGTGACAAGTTTAAACAAAAATACTAGTTTTGCTGTTTTTTGAATTCCTGGCCTATTTCTCAACTTGCACAATGCTAAATGTTGAGAAAATTCTTTCAATTCCAGCTGAAGCAGATGTTGTTAGTAATTGCAAAATACTTTACAGGTTGTTTTTTTTTCTATTGACTTTCTCACTATGGAAAAGGAATTTCACTAGTCTGAAGAATTTACTGCCAGCTGCACTTTTTCTTCCATCATCATTCCAGTGAATGGTGCAGATTTTGTCAGAAGCTTAATGAGAATAGTCAGGAATGTGTCTCCATATTTTTTGCTGGAAAATTGTAAAGCAACTTCTTTTTCTTCAGGCATAATAGTCACATCCATGTTTTTTGCTTAAAAATGAAGATCAATGAGAAAGGCCAAAAAATGAGCTGAAGATAAAGCTTGACCATGTCTTTTGTGGAACAACTCCAATTGCTTTTTATCTAAGACAGTGGTTCCCAAAGTGCGCACCGCGGTGCCCTGGCCTGGGGAGCCGTGGTTTCCTCACTGGGGCGCCGCGAAATATTGCAAAATTTTCATAATTTTATTTCCATTTTCAATTCAATGCGATAGGACGCGACATCTAGCGGACCTGGTGCAAACCAGTAACTCACTTAGTAATAACTGTTTGCAGAAGCCTTCATAAACTAGATGGCGCTCTACAATAATGTTACAAGCGTGAGGTTTCTCCCTGAACGATAGCCGCCCGAAGGGCGCACGTGTGTGTTCCGCGCGGCCGCTACCGGAAATAACCTGAGCTTTCGCACCAGCCACCGTGCTTCTGATAAACATTCCTCCCTCATTCTCTGAGCATCTAGAAATGAGACTCTCAGTCCAGATTTTCTGAGAAGGTCACCAGATCCTTTAAATATGCTCATCCGTTGTCCTTTGTGACTCATTTGGCAGTTAACAATCTGTTATGTTGATGCTCTGCCGCTGAGTTTCGGCATTTATAAGCTTTCGGCGTATCAACTGAATATTGTTGTGATTAAGTGAAGTGAAGTTTTTGAAGTTTTTCTTCTTGTATGTATTTTTAAGAATGGATCGGTTTTTACTAAACAGTAAAAACCGATCCATTTACTTAGTTTTTTAGTACATCGGTCACTGTGATAAAAACTAAGTATCTCGGGGAAAATCAATGTGGAGAAGGAAATGAGGGTGCCTGTGTCCAGTTTGATTCCAAGATTTGAGAAAATGTGCGATGATCAACAGGCTCATCCATCCCACTTAGTATAATTAGTTGAATTTTTTCAATTACATTTTTTGTGATCTTCAATACATGTTTTATTTATTTTTACCTAAGTGTACTTGTTAGAATTGTATACTTGTTAGTATTTGACATAGACAAAGTGTACTTGATAGAATTTGACATAGGGCGCCTTGGGAAAATCTGGATTCAGCAAGGGCGCAGAGAATCGAAAAAGTTTGGGAACCACTGATCTAAGATGTCATTTAATACAATTTCCAACTTTTTCCACACTACAACTGCCTCAGAAATTTTGCAATCATTCCTCTGGACTCTTATCATTGGCTATTGGTTGATATATTACCAATAAATCCTTGTTGGTTGATATATTACCAGTATATCCAAATTCATTACCTTTTCTTTGATTTTAGATTCAATATTGCCATCTTTATCGTTAACCACTATT
Organism: Macrothele yani; assembly: GCA_039090855.1. Lineage (NCBI taxonomy): Eukaryota > Metazoa > Arthropoda > Arachnida > Araneae > Macrothelidae > Macrothele > Macrothele yani. The sequence continues at coordinate 71,142,175 of CM077024.1, read as the reverse complement.
GCAATGAGTATTGGCCAGTTATTGATGTAACTTCTTAAACAGTCACACATGGTATTCCAGCATAAATCTTGGGGCAACACAAGAGCTAATCCACCAGCTTATTTATATGCTGATCTAACAAAATCATGATTTCTGAAACACTTCAAAATTTGTGTGCTCTGCTCTTTGATGTTTGAAATCTGGATGTATTTTGCAAAGGTTTAAAATGTGAGCTGTGCAACCATATGTGATAAAAATCAACATTTTTCTCAATTTCTTTCCTCATTTTCATCATATTTTTGAAGCATTGTCTGTTACAAAACTCCTAACTTCACAATGAAGTTTTTTTTTCTGCTGATTTCAAACTGCGTAGAAATTTGTTCAAGGTAATCACTTGTATGGGGGGGATACCAGAAGTTTTAAAACTGTACACTAAATAGAGATCACCATCTGAAGTTGTTACTCAAGAACAAACAACTGGCTCATTATGGACATTGGACCAGCCATCTATAGTCATGCAGATTATCTTACCTTTTAAAGACTGAGAACATTTCTCTATTTCATTATCAAAACTTTGCTTAACAAACAACCTGCTATATCCTGTTCTGTTTGTGGCTTATAGCCAGGATGTAGCATTTCAATACGGTTCTTGAGCGCCTTATTTTCAACCATATGAAATGGAGAGTTCGAAGAATAGATCATTCGAGCGGTTTGCAGATTAAAAATTTTTCCTGTTCAGCTGTGGTTGTCATAAATGAATCCATTCTCAATTTAAAAAAAAATTCTGTGCTGTCGTAGATTTAGTAGTTGCTTCAGGTACCAATGACAGTTCTCTTTTATGCTGGGATTCCTTGGCTGGTGAAGCATCATAAACTTCAGTATATCTTAAATTAGTTGAAGTGCTCGGTTTACGGTCATTAACTTCATTTGTATTTAATGAACACAATGGTTGTTCATCCGTGTAATAACGGTGTCTACCAGGTCACGAAATGAGAAAACGGTCACGGAAGTCAAGGAAAAATTGCGGACTTAAAAGTTGTAGGTCACGGCCAATTCTTTCGTTTTTTTTTTTTTATTTGTTTTCCCTTTGTGCCTTACCCTGTAAAAATCAAATTTCAGCTTTGAGCTAAAAAGGAGCAGTCTTTGCCAAATGACTTCATTTCCTTCCTTCAGATAAGTTCTGAAAGGACACACCGTGATACCGTTCTCCCCTTCAGCGTTCATGGTCTCCGCTTGGCACTTTGCCAACTGCGGTTCTCAACTGTAAGGTCTTCTTGTCGAAAGTAACCAATAACCTGCTAGTTTGCTCTGCAGAAAAATTCATCGTGGGTCATTCGGGTTGAGCGATGTACTGGTATATCGCGAAAAACCGGTTTAAGTTTTACGTCGAGGCTCTGACTTTTTTACCTAACATTACTACATTGTGTTGTCCTTCGTCATATTGTGATGCGATGTATCCTGAAGTATGATGTTGATGAAACCACACAATGCTGTCGCAGACATCGGAGCTTCTTCACGAATGATGGAAATCTATCACGAAGCAAACACAATGTTTAAATCGGTTCTTATCGGGCTGCTGTGTGTCGATGATGCCACAAATCGGCGAATTCACATGTACTGCTATTTTTCCGGCAGAAATGATGTTTGAACAGGCAGGGGTGCAGAATTTGTCCGAACAAGGGTCGGGGGAAAGTAAGGCAGCTCTGGGGAAATTTTTGACCTGGGGTAAAATAATAGTAGTAATAATAACAAGAAAGATGGACACTGAGTTTTCTGGTGTAATGAGCACGTCTTTTGAATCCGTTCTGATGTGAATTAAATTTATGAAAGCTATTCAAAGTCAATGGAACCGGTGTGGAAATCAATAGTATCTGACCGGAGAAAGAGGTTTTTCAAACGGGTTTTTGATGCCGCAGATATTGCTGTAAATGGAATCGCGATTTTACACCCTCTGGTTGTGCGTTAACAAAAAATTTGAAATTTATATAAGAAACATTTTGCAGTGGAAACTCTCCAAAAGAGAGAGAATTTTTCAAATCTGGGTTTTAGAAGCAGAGATATTGACAAGAATTAAGACATACGTCTATGCCCCCTGGCAGAAAAGCCATGAATTATTTAAAGAAAGCTTTCTCAATTCTCAAAATGTTTTTCGATGTGAGCAGTATAGGTCCACGGAAGAATTTCTTCAATCGAGTTTTTAGGAGCTCAGATTTTGCTGCAAATACATCAGAAGCAGAAATTAACTCTTACGCCCCTGGTGGCCAAAATATTCTTTACCAAAAATTACATATTATATGCAAAAGAGTTTCCATCAGGAGCTGTATCCTCCGAAGAAAAAAATTTCAAATCAGAGTTTTAGAAGAATCGAAAAATTAAATAATTTTTTTCCATCAGATGATTAGAAACAAATATATAGAATAAAATGTATTTTGAATTCAACATCATCGGCATTTACGCCCACTAGCGGCAAAATTATATATCGTTAAAAAAACTAAAAGGAACATCATTTGTACATTTCCAGCTTCCCAATGCAAAAAGAAGTTTTCAAATCGGACTAATAGTTGCAGACCTATGGTGGTGTCTACAAGCGGATGGACAGACAAACCGATAATATAAGCAGAATCTTTTTTTACAAAAGGTGCATGCTGAAAATGATTTACTGGCTTATTAACAACGAGTATAACGTGAAAGATAAGAGCAATTTACTGCACAGTAATCAGGTAATCATTTTGAAAAATGTCATATACACTATCTACCAGCAAGTAATTGGACACCCCTGCAATCGACGATATCTGCGGTCCTGATACACGTCACGGCCGTCGCCGTTAAATATCGTGTGGGAAACAACAATGCAACCAGTCGCATGCAAGATGCCACGCAGTTCAGAGCTCTCTGATTTCGAGAAAAGTGTAATCGTCGGGTATCACAGAAATGGCCGATCCATACGTGACATATCCAGAGAGTTTAAGTACCCAAAATCGACAGTGGCCTGTGTGATTGGCAAGTGGGTGATGAGAGGTGACTGTCGGAATGTGCCCCGACCTGGCAGACCCACAAAACTGGGAGTTGGAGACCGACGGGTGCTGGCCAGAGAAATTCGGAAGAACCGCACCAAATCGATAGGCCACATCCGCGAGGAGTTTCAACAGGCATCCAGGAGTGTTCTTTTTATACCATCCGTAAGGAAGCCCATCTGCTCGATTATCATGGACGTGCTGCCGCCCACAAGACTTTGATCACCAAGTCCAATAGCGCTGCTTGGCTAACGTGGTGCAAAGAACGTCGACAGTGGACCGTTTAACTGTGGAAACAGGTTCTCTGGAGCGACGAATCAAGGTTCACCCTCTACCGTTCGGATGGCAGGGTCTGGGTTTGGTGTCTGCCTGGAGAACGCCTCCTGCCGGAATGTATTGTGCCGACTGTGAAGTTCGGCGGCGGTGGAGTTATGCTATGGGGTTGTTTCTCCTGGTATGGCATGGGACCGTTGGTCGCAATTCCTGGTAGACTCAACGGCGAGACCTACTGCACCATTTTGGATGACCATGCGCTTCCTACGTTGTGGCAGTTTTACGGGGTGGATCCATGTTACTTTCAGGATGACAATGCCGCCTGTCATGTTGCAAGGTCCACCATGGCTTGGTATGGTGACAATGGGGTTAATCGAATGGACTGGCCTGCGCAGAGCCCGGACCTTAACCCTATCGAGCACCACTGGGACGAGTTGGAGCTTCGACTTAAGAGGTGCCGCCACCGTCTGAAATCGGTGAAGGAACTGACCTGTCTTCTCCTAAGCCAAGTGGAAGAAAATACCGCTAGCTGTCGTACAACGCCTGGTTGAGAGTATGCCCCGGAGGCTCGCAGCTGTAATCGCCGCTCGCGGAGGCTCCACCAACTATTGAAGGTGAATAAACTTCGTTTTCCTTTGCTATCACAGGTGTCCAATTACTTGTTGGTAGATAATGTATTTATAAATACAAAAGGTTATGAGCATAGTGACTTACTGCTGGCTACTACTGGCACATGATTCACAGAGCCCAAACGACTTTACTAATGCCAAGGTGGGGACAGCGGGGCGTGAGTAATAAGTACGACGCAACCATTAGTCACGCTAATAAAACGTTTCCGAAACTAATGGCAGCGAATGTGTCATAGGTGTCGATTTAAAAAGTTATTGGGGTGCCAGACATTTTAAAGTGAATTATCCATGCATTTTTCAAAGGATTTAAGTCTAATTTAAATTTCATTCAGTAAAATCGTCTGGTAGAATTAGACGCCTGAAATGCTAGAATGAAATAAATTGTAGTTAACTACAGAATTTTTTTAGCTGTTATATTTCAGCCTCTCTGCCCCGCTATTGTTTTCACCTAGACCCAAAAATGTTTTAGACATTTAGAATCTAAGTTTAAATTTAACATTTGAATCTACAATATATATTAGATTTTTTTTTTCCAAATTTTAAAGTAATAGGCTTTAAGGATAGATCTTAAACATCAACATATACTCTAATACTTGCTTAAACTTGTATGAAAATCCGCTACAGCTTTGGGGGAAATTTTGGACAAAAAAAATTGCGTTCTGGGGAAATACTGAGCTCTGAAAATTTTCTGCACCCCTGTGAACAGGTTTTGATCAGTACGATTCCAAAACTGTAAATCAGTCCAAGTCATAATAAACGCTGCTGCATGTTTGTATGCCGTGACCAAAATCTCCAGGATCTCGGGAATTTACCGCAGTCTAGGAAGTAGTTGGCGGGTAATTAGCACGTCTTTTGTAAAAAAGATCGTACATATGTTATCGGTTTGTCCGTCCGTCCGTCCGTCCGTGGACACCATATCTCTGCAACTATTAGTCCGATTTGAAAAATTCTTTTTGCATTGGGAAGCTTAAAATGTGAGAATGATGATCCTGGCATTCAGAGTTTTTCAGATGCGCAACTTTGCCGCTAGATGGTGTAAATGCATATGATATCAAATTTAAAATGCATTTTATTTCATATATTTGCTTCTAAGTATCCGATTGAAAAAATTATTTCTTCTTTCCGATTCCATGTATAACGAAGACTATTTTAGGCCCAGTTTCATTTTGAAGTAATGCATAGATTTTCTACTAGGGGGCATTGAATTTGCCGCGATATCTGTGCTCCTAAAACTCTGATTTGAAAAATTCTTTCTGCATTGGATACTGCTCCTAATGAGAAATGTTTTTCATGTAATTTCAAAATTTTTATAAAGTATGATTTGGCCACTAGAGGGCGTAAGCGTTTATTTCTGCTTCTGATGTACACTGACGGGAAAAAAATCCCAACACCATGAAAAAATAGTTGTAGATTAATGAAATGGCGGCAATACATTTGTATAGGTAACATATTTAATCGATTAAGGTTTCAAGATCACAGCTTATTGTAAGCGTGAGAAGAACCATTTTAAATGTGAAATGCTGGTACATTAATAACCGGTGTAACCGCCAGAATGTTGAATGCAAGCACGCAAACGTTCATGCATTGTGTCGCACAGGTGCTGGATGTCAGTTTGTGGGATGGAGTTCCATGCCTGTTGCACTTGGTCGGTCAATACAGGGACAGTTAATGCTAGTTGGGGGTGACGCTGGAGTTGTCGTCCAATGATGTGCCATACGTGCTCGATTGTTGAAAGATCTGGTGATCTAGCAGGCCATGGCAACATGTCGACACTCTGTAGAGCATGTTGGGTTACAACAGCGGTATGCGGGCGAGCGTTATCCTGTTGGAAAACACCCCCTGGAATGCTGTTCATGAATGGCAGCACAACAGGTTGAATCACCAAACGGACGTGCAATTGTGCCGTCAGGGTGCATGGGATAACAACGAGAGGGCTCCTGCTGTCATAGGAAATTGCTCCCCAGACCATTACTCCAGGTGTAGGTCCAGTGTGTCTCGGCCACAGACAGGTTGGTTGCAGGCGCTCACCTGGCCTCCTTCTAACCAACACACGGCCATCACTGGCACACAGGCAGAACTGGCTTTCACCAGAAAACACAACATATCTCCACTCCGTCCTCCAATGAGCTCTAGCTTGACACCACTGACGTCGCAAACAACATTGGTTTGGAGTAAGTGGAATGCACGCTACAGGGCGTCTGGCTCGGAGCTGTCCTTCAAGTAACCGATTTGTAACAGTTTGTTGTGTCACTGTGGTGGTAACTGCAGCTCGAATTTCTGCCGCAGACGCGGTACGATGCGCCACGGCCATACGCCGTACACGGCGGTCTTCCCTCTCAGTAGTGCCACGTGGCCGGCCGGAACCCGGTCTTCTTGAGGCAGTACCTTCCCTTGACCACCGCTGCCAACAATCATGCACAGTGGCTACATTCCTGCCAAGTCGTTCTGCAATATTGCGGAAAGAAAATCCACCTTCTCGTAGCCCTATTACACAACCTCGTTCAAACTCCGTGAGCTGTTGATAATGGCTTCTTCGTCTTCTTAAAGGCATTCTTGACTAACATCAACACCCTACGTTGAATCTCAACGATAACTAACACTCACGAACGTTACAGCACGTATTTACAGCAAACCTGCTTTGCATGTTCCGAGGCGCTACTAGCGCCACACGTATGCTCCGAGCGCGAAATTTGCATAGACGTCATCTTACAGATATACTCTCACCGCCTACCAACTGTCGTTTATCTAACACAACCCCTTCTTGGTGTTGGGATTTTTTTTTCCGTCAGTGTATTTGCAGCAAAATTTGAGCTTCTGAAAAAGTCTACTGAAATGTTTTTTTTTAGACCACCAATACCGCTCACACCTCGGAAAACGTTTTGAGAACACCTCCTGCTTAAAAAAGCACTTAGTTTTCCCTCCAGGGGACGTAGATGTATATCTTATTTTTGTTGATATCTCTGCTTCCAAGAGTACGATTTGAAAAATTCTTTCTTTGTTGGAAAGTGTTTCTGGTGTGAAATGTTTCTCATAAAGTTTCAAGTTTTTCGAGTAATGTATAGATTTCCCCCTAGGGGACGCAAAGGTAACTTGAGTTTCCCCAATATCTCTGCTCCTAAAACCCTGATTTGAAAAATTCTTTTTGCATTGGATACTGCTCTTGATGAGAAATGTTTTGCATATAATTTCTAAATTTTGATAAAGTATGGTTTGGCCACCAGGGGGCGTAAGCATTTTTTTCTGCTTCTGATGCATTTGCAGCAAAAGCCGAGCTTTTGAAAAAGTTGACTGAAAAAATTCTTTCGTAGACCGATACTGCTCGCCTCGGAAAACATTTTGAAACCACCTCCTGCTTAAAATAGGGCATAGTTTTCCTGCCAGGGGCATATCTTATTTTTGTCAATATCCCTGCTTCTAAGCGTGTGATTTGAAAAATTCTTTATTTTTTGGGGAGTGTTTCCACTGCGAAATGTTTCTCATATAATTTCAAATTTTTCTTAACACACGTCTGCCACTAAAGGGTGTAAGCTCACATTTCCGTTTACAACAATATCTGCGGGACTAAAAACCCGATATAAAAGATTCTTTTTTGGTCAAATACTACTAACTATGAAAACTCTGTGTGCATTTTCTTCCCAAACTAATGCCCAATTTTGCCGCTAGGGGGCGCCAATGTTTAGTCTGTTTTTCTTAATATCTTTGCTTCTAATTGTACGATTTAAGAAATTCTTTCAGCACCGGATACCATTTACTTTGTGGAACACTTAAGGCTAGTATTTGAGGAGTTTTCATGATTCTGATTCTGCCACTAGGTGGTGTTTTGTACATCTGCTTGCAGCTGTATCTCTGCTACTAAAAATCCTATTGAGAAATTTCTTATTTTTACTATACACTGAAGAGCAATTGAATTAGAGACAGCTGGCATAATGCAAATGTGGCGCTGTGGGTGGCCCTGTAAACGGAAACGACATGATGTATGTAGCGATCTGACAATATAAGGAGTGAAGCGATGGGAATCAGTAAGAGTCGGATGCAGTATGGGTAAGACGAAGGATCTAAGCGCATTTGATCGTGGGCAAATCGTCGGGGCCCGACGAATGGGTCACTCCATCTCGGAAGTCGTGCAGGCACTGGGATTTTCATGAACCACTGTGTCATGGGTGCACCGTGAGTACATCGAATCCGGTATAACCATCCCTGCAAGGGCCAACTGCCGTGAACAACAGCGTGTGGATGAGCGGGGTCATCGGCAGCAAGCTCATATTGTAACAGCAAATAGAGAGGCCACAGTGCAAAAAATCACTCTACAATTTAACGCTGGTGCACAAAAACGTGTAAGCAGCCACACCATCCAGAACCATCTCGCTATCGGGTACAGAAGCCATCGTCCCACAAGGATACCGCTGCTGAACGCACATCACAGGGTGCAAAGATTAGCATGGGCGCGGGAACATCGCCACTGAACCATAGACATGTGGAAAAATGTTGCCTGGACTGATGAGTCGAGATTCACGTTGGTATATGCGGATGGCAGGATACAAGTACGGTGCAAACCACATGAAGCGATGTATCCTTCTTGCCAGCAGGGTACTCTTCAAGCTGGTGGGGATGGCATTCTTGTCTGGGGACTGTTTACGTGGACTGAAGTGGGACCCCTGGCACGTGAGACATAGTCTCTCACAGGTCAACGTTACTGGGGTATCCTGGACGACCATTTGCTCCCGTTTGTGCGTCTTCAACATCCCACTGGGGACCTCATCGTGCAACAAGACAATGCACCATGCCATCGCTCCCGAATGGTTTCCGAATAGTTGGATGAACACTCCACTGACGTGACCTCGCTTCCTTGGCCAGCTAGGTCACCTGACCCGAATCCCATCGAGCACATCTGGGATGCCATCGAGAGAGATATTTGAGGCTCTGACCTCCTTCCATCAAATCTTCGTGAACTGTGGGAGCTTGTTCAGGGGTCGTGGATCCGTATGGCTTCCCGACGCTTCCGATGTCTTGTCGAGTCCATGCCGAGACAAATCGCCACCGTCCTCAGGGCGTAAGGTAGTGCTACACGTTACTAAACAGGTATCTCTAATTCAATTGCTCTTCAGTGTATACCATTCTCCACAATAGAGATGTGGTGCATTATCCTCTTTAAACAATGCACAGAATTCCTGTTAGGATGCATAAAAGTCAATACCTTTTTCTCACTGCCTCTTCTTCCGGGAGACATATTTGAATAGTTCTTTTTCGTTAACATAGTTTTTTCCAGGAATATTTTTTTACTTTCCCATTAGGCATAGAGTTATATCATGTTTCTTTATTTCTCTCTTTTAACTGTTCGATTTGAAAATCTGTCTCCGATACCTTCCTTCTGCTGTGAGAAACTTTTCATGTAGTTTGTTAATTTTCATTACATACTTTTTAGCTGCTGGTGGAAGTAAGTAGCTGTTTTCTATTTCTGGATGTTTTCTCGATTGAAGAAATGTGGTTGATATTTTTTCTAACCGGTTGCATTGGCTTTGAATAACTTTGATAAATTTAATTCACATCAGAAAAGATTCAAGATATGCTCATTACAACCCAAAATTCGGTGTCAACTTTGTTTTCTTTTTTGTTCACGTTTTAGCAAAACAGTATAAAGACATTTAAAATTATATCTGTATAATTTTCTGAATGTAAGTCAGTGCACTTCCAGTCTTTCGGAGAATTATTTCATTTTTTTCAACATTTTCAAAATATTTAATCAGGCCTAGGCTAAGAAAAAAAAAAAAAAAAAGAAAAAAAGAAGCCTAACTGCAGATTTCAATACTTCCCGATGGAATTGCGCCATAAAAATAGGTATTTGAAAATTAGGCACTGTGTAGTTGAGTAGGCAGGCCCAACAATATTACTCACTTTCAAAATTTTTAGTCAGGTCTAGGCTAGACACAAAAAAGGAAAAGGCCTGACTACACATTTGGATACTTTCCAACAAAATTTAACCATGAAAATAGTTATAAATGCACTGCACATTGAGTAGACAGACACAAAAATATCACACTTTCAAAATTTTTAATAGGCTTAGGCTAGGCACAAAAAAAAAAAAAAAGGTATAAATAAATAAAAATAAAGTTCTAACCATAGGTTTGGGTACTTCCTGATGGAACTTCCCCGAAAAATCTGTGCAAATGTACTAAGCGTAAAGTAGATGGACAGAATAACATTATATTAAAAAAATAATAATCAGGCCACATATTCAACATATATTCAAAATAATAAAACTAAATGCTGCATCAAATGTAAAGAAGCATTAAAAAAAAAAAACCCAGAAAAGTCAACAAGCAGAGAAAGAAAAGGGAATCAAATGTGCTGTAGGAAGAATTAAAAAACTGAAGAAAGAAAAAGTTATTGGAACAGGCTGAAGAAGCTAATGCAATAGAAACAGAAATTAATGCAGCATACACATAAAACAAACTGCAGAGTTAAAGCTATGTCATGCATTGCATTTGGATTGTTAAATCTTTTCATTAGTGCCCTGGAGGCTAAATGTTATCCAATGAGGAAGTGATAACGTTTTTAGTTTTATGTATGCACGGTAATACCAAGCCTTACATGTCTACTTAATGCATGTTTGCTATAACGTATGTACAACATTTTTACCCATTCTCAACATAACTTATTAACATCACGCTGAAAATTTCCACCTATTGGATGCTGCATACTTTGAAGTCTAGAAATCTTTGTTTACAGTACACTTGTTTCTGGCTTCTCTGATCAGAGAAGGAGGAATTCTCATTGGTATTGCTTTTTTATTGATTTATTAAGGACATTCTTGTAAAAATGTCTTCCAATAAAAGGAAAAGTGGTGCTGAAAGTGAAAAAATGGTAAAATGTCACAGAAATCCATAAAATTACAAGAAAACGTGGACGTAATAAATATGAGGCTGGTGAGTTAATAACTAAACTTTCAAACTCTATGAAATGATCCTAGCCACCCCACATATTCAACAGAATATGTACGGTATTTTTTTTTTCTCTTGCTACGTAACAAACACACCTTAAGTTCAACCTATGGAACAAGGAGCTATTGCCACTTTTGAATCGTATTATTTATCGCATCGTGATCTGAAGACAGCTTATTTTAGTAACAGTAAGTACAAGGCAACTGTTAAACAGTTTATTCATGATTATAATACACCCATGGACAATGAAATTTGTGCTCTAAGAAGGAAGCATCGGATTGAACTGAAATTTTATGGATGTAATGATACAGATGAATGATACACATGATGGCAAAAACAGAGCTGCAGGACAATTACAGAGGGATCTGCCGCACACAGTCCAGTCATCTTCAATAGCGCATCACACTGCCTTATGTGGTGATACATGCTGCAATATGGTCTGGCATGGAGGCGAACAGACCTGTTGTTGTCCTGCAGCAGACTGGCCCACACATTAGACAGTGTGCTCCAAATTCTGGATAGTGTGGCACGGCGGCAGCAGGCGTTTCAACTGGTCCCACTCGTGCTCGATAGGGAACATAACGTAGGCAGTCCGAGCCGTGTGCGGGCAGGCATTATCCTGCTGGTATCATCATCATCATCATTGTCAACCATTATCAATCCACTGCTGGACGAAGGTCTCCCCAAGTTTCCTCCACAACGGTCTGTCTTGTGCCAGTCTCCTCCATGTCACCCCTGCATACTTTCGAATTTCATCCACCCATCTCCCATGTGGTCTTCTTCTGGGTCTTTTCCTGTCCCTTGGAATCCAATCTAAAATTTCGGCTGTCCATCGATGATCTGTCCTTCTGGCAGTATGTCCAGCCCATTGCCATTTCAGGGATTTAACTCTGATCATGATGTCTTCCACTCTTGTCATTTTTCGGATCCACGAGTTCCTCTTCTTATCTCTCCTGGTTACACCAAGCATGCACCTGTCTCCATGCTTCTTTGAGTTGTCTGCAGCCTTTGTATGTCTCTTTTAGTTAAGGTCCACGTCTCTGCACCATACGTAAGCACTGGAAGGATGCATTGATCAAACACTTTTCTTTTAAGACATAATGGCATATTGCTCTTGAAAATTATGCTGTTTCTTCCAAAAGCTCTCCAGGCAAGTTTTGTACGCCGATTAATTTCTTCATCAATGTGACCCTCACTTGATATCTGCTGTCCAAGATAAACGTACGTGTCTGTTATCTCCAGCTTTTCTCCATCAATCGATAAATCTTCATTTCTTGTAAAATCATTGAACATCACTTTTGTCTTCTGAAAGTTCATTTTTAATCCCACTTCTTTACTCTTGTCAGCAAGTTCCTGGATCATACTCTGCAGCTCTGATGGGGTAGTTGCAAAAATGACTACGTCATCAGCAAAACGAAGGTGGGTTAGATAATCTCCATTAATCTTTATCCCCTTGTTTTCCGAGCTCAGTGACTGAAAAACACCTTCCAATGTGGCATTAAAGAGCTTCGGAGATATGGTGTCACCTTGTCTCACTCCCTTTCCAATTTTTATGTGTGTTGTATTTTCAAACAGCCGAATCTTTGCACTTGCATTTTCATAGATGTTATTAATAATATTAATGTATGCATCTTCAATACCGCAGGTTTTCAGAGCCATTGTAACTGCTGATGGTTTCACCGAATCAAAGGCTTTTTCATAATCGATAAAAGCCATGCACAATGGAAGTTCATATTCCCTCGCTCTTTCAATTAGTTCTCTCAGCACATGGATATGATCTATTGTGCTGTAGCCACTCCTGAATCCAGCTTGTTCTCTCGGTTGAGCCATGTCCAGTGTTACCTTCAAGCGGTGTGAAAGAACTTTAGTGAAGATTTTATAAACTACTGATAGGAGGCTGATAGGTCTGTAGTTTCCGAGATCCTCAATGTCACCTTTCTTATGTAGCAGGATCATTGTAGCGGTGTTCCAATCCTCAGGAATCTTTCCTTCATTAAGGCATCGAGTGAAAATTTGGGCGAGTACTGTTTCGATTTCTCCACTTGCTTCTTGTATGATGTCTACAGTAATTCCATCTTCTCCTTGGAGCTTTTCCCCGCTTCATGTTCTTGATTGCATGTGCAACTTCTGCTGGAAGGACTGGAGGAACTCTGGTACTGGTATCTTTCATGATGTCTGGAGTGCATGTATCATCCCTTTCATATAATTTGGAGTAGAAATCTTTCACTCTTGTCAAAATTTCGCCTCTATTTCTTGTTACAGAACCATCTTCTTTTCTCAGTGCCATAATCTGTTTTCTTCCCTTACTGAGATGTCCCTTTGCTATCTTTAGGCTTTAATTGTTTTCAATTGCTTTCCTCACTAGTTCACAGTTGAATTTTCTTACGTCTTCAGTGATACTTTTTCTTACTGTCTTGCATAGCTCTATATATTCCACTTTGGAAGTCACATCTTCTTTAGTTGTCCTCATCTCTCTTCTTTTTTGCATCAACATTTTCGTTTTTCCTGATAATTTATTTACATGCAACTTGTTCTTAGACCAGCTAATTTTGTTGCTGTTTCCATAAGAGCTTTGGTTACTTTTCTGTTAACTTCAGAGATGTCCACTTCTTCCGATGTTAGGCCTTCTAAAGCAGAGAACCTGTTCTTCAGTTCCAACTTGAAGGTATTATGGTGTTTTTTAAGGTTGGTTATGTCAATAGATTTTGTTTGTCTTATGAGCTTGCCACGTTCAAGTTTAGTGTTGAGGTGCTGGTATAGCGCACCTGAAATCTAGGCCAGGAATGGAAGCATGTGGGGCCCGCAGGATCTCATCCACATACTGCTAGCCCATCAATGATCCATGTACCACTACTGCAGCTGATCGGCTATTGCAGGCAATGGCTCTCCAGACCATAATGCCTGCAGTGGGAGAGGTGTGGCGCTCGATAGCGAGATTGGGATTGTGCCGTTGACCCGGGGACTACCACACCAGCATATGATGATCATCTGTCCCCAAAACGAAGTAGCACTCATCACTAAACACCATACGTTGCCAGTCTGTAGCGTTCCACATCGCTCTGGCCTGGCACCACTGCACACGGAGCCGGCGGTGTTCAGGTGTTAATAGCAGCACATGTAAGGAGCAATGGGATCGCAGATTTGTTTTCGCGAGGCTTTGGAAAATGTTTCATGGGCACACAGGAGCCATTACATCTGCCTGTATAGTAGACTGGGTTCCCGTGGGATCCATTCGTGCCTGGCGCACGGTCCATCGATCCTCTGTACCGGTGGTCCTCCTGGTCCATCCGAAACTGCTCCACCATGTGGCAATGCAATCATGTGTCCACTGCTCCCATCACAGTCAGTTTGTATGGTCAGAACTATCCACGTGGTGGGCTATATGCCGCACCTACCACTCTACGGTTTTCAGCTCGATGATCAGGCCTCTCTCAAAGTCCGTAGGTTGCATAAATTGACGTCTCTACCCAGCATTCTTGTCATTCTATACTCTTGCTTGCGTTGTTCGGTGCTTTTCGCTTTCATGAGGCATCGACTACACCGCAGTTTTATAAGGCTGCCGGTTCCTGCTTGCATCGCCACCACAGGGTGTACGGTCTTGTGCACTCACACTAAAAGTGGATCACTTGCATACCAGCTGTCCACTCAAGGTACCAATGCAGATGGCCAGACGTTGTTGATTATGGCATGAATTTGCATCAGAGAGGAGGCATTGGGCCATCGAACAGTGGAAGAAAGTCAAATTTTCAGACGAATCATTTCTTCTGCTGTATTGTGTGGATGGTTGATGGAAAGTATGGTGAAGCACTGCCGACAGAAATCATCCTGACACAATGCTCGAGAAGAAACAGGCAGGAGCTGGCTATGTGCTCATATTGGGCATGTTTTTCTTGGAATCATTGGGAGCAATGGTCCCCCTTGATTGCAAAATGAATACTTCAGGCTATCTATCCATTGTGGTGGATCAGGTGCTCCCATTCATGATGACTGTCTGTTCAACTGCAAGGGGCATTATCTTGCTAGAAGTATGGGCTGCTTCCAGCAAGATAATGCCTTTTGCCATGCTGCTATGAAGGTCAAGAATGGTTTGAGACGCATTCCAGTGACTTAAGCTTACTGTCCTGGCCACCGTGCTTGTCTGATATCAATTCTATTGAATATCTGTCAGATTATCTTGACCAACAAGTTCGACATGTAGATTCACCATCAATGATTTTTGATGATCTGGTTATATGCGGTACTGGCAGCACAAGGAAATCATATCTCATACTAACAGATGGTTATAATTTCTTGACTGGACTGTGTGTGTGATCATTATCAATCCATTACTGGGTAAAGGTTTCCCCAAGTTTCTTCCACAACGATCTGTCTTGCACCAGTCTCCTGCATGCTTTCAAATTTCATCCATCCGTCTCCCATGTGGTCTTCTTTTGGGCCTTTTCCTTCCCCTTGGAATCCATTCTAAAATTTCAGTTGCCCATCGGTGGCCTGTCCTTGCAATATGTCCAGCCCATTGCCATTTCAGGGATTTTACTTAGATCATATCTTCCACCCATGTCATTTTCCTGATCCATGGGTTACTCTTTCTCTCGTGGCCCAACTGAGAGAACAATAGGCACAACTGAGAGAACAAGCTAGATTCATGAGTGGCTACAGCACTATAGATCATATCCATGTACTGAGAGAACTAATTGAAAGAATGTGGGAATATTAACTCCCATTGTGTATGGCTTTTATTGATTATGAAAAGGCCTTAGATTCCATGAAACCATCAGAAGTTACAATGGCTTTGAAATCCATGGTATTTGAAGATGATTAGCATTATTAATAACATCTGTGAAAATGCAAGTGCAAAGGTTGGGCTATTTGAGGATGCAGCACCAATAAAAGTTGAAAGGGAGTGAGACAAGGTGAAACCGTATCTCCCAAAATCTTTAATGCTACATTGCAAAGTGTCTTTCAATCATTAAACTTGGAAAACAAGAGGATAAAGATTAATGACGATTATTTAACTGACCTTCATTTTGCTGGTGATGTAGTCATTTTTGCAACTGCCCCTTCAGAACTGCAGAGTGTGATCTAGAAACTTACTGACAAAAGTAAAGAAGTGGGATTAAAAATGAACTTTCAAAAGACAAAACTGATGTACAATGCTTTTACGAGAAATGAAGATTTATTTATTGATGGGAATAACTGATATTTACCTTGAACAGCAGATACCAAGTGAAGGTCACATTGATGAAGAAATTAATCATCGTATAAAACTTGAAGAGCTTTGGAAGAAACAGTACCATTTTTAAGAGCAATATGCCATCGTGTCTTAAAAGAAAAGTATTTAATCAGTGCATCCTTCCAGTACTTATGTACAAAGCAGAGACCTGGACTTTAACTAAAACAGTCATACAAAGACTGCAGACAACTGAAACAAGTGTGGATAAAAAAATTATGAATTTTTGTTATGCTCGTGTGCAATGATATGTATTTCTAATATAACAATGTCTGAAGTTTTAGAATGGTGTGTCTAAAAAAAAAAAAAAAAAAAAAAAAGGTGTATATCTACCAACAAGTAATTGTTGGACACCACTGCAATCGACGATATCTGCGGTCCTGAAACACGTCACGGCTGCCGCCGTTAAATATCGTGTGGGAAACAACAACGCAACCAGTCAGTCGCATGCAAGATGCCACACAGTTCGGAGCTTTCTGATTTTGAGAAAGGCGTAATCGTCGGGTATCACAGAAATGGCGGATCCATACGTGACATATCCAGCGAGTTGAAGTACCCAAAATCAACAGTGGCCTACGTGATTGGCAAGTGGAAGATGAGAGGTGACTGTCGGAATGTGCCCCAAACCGGCAGACCCACAAAACTGGGGGTTGAAGACCGACGGGTGCTAGCCAGAGAAATTCGGAAGAACCGCATCAAATCGATGGGCCACACCCGCGAGGAGTTTCAACAGGCATCCAGGAGTGTTCTTTTTATACCATCCGTAAGGAAGCCTATCTGCTCGGTTATCATGGACGTGCTGCCACCCACAAGCCTTTGATCACCAAGTCCAATAGCGCTGCTTGGCTAACTTGGTGCAAAGAACGTTGACAGTGGAGCATTAAACAGTGGAAACTGGTTCTCTGGAGCGACGAATCAAGGTTCACCCTCTACCGTTCGGATGGCAGGGTCTGGGTTTTGCATCTGCCTGGAGAACGCCTCCTGCTGAAATGTATTGTGCCAACTGTGAAGTTCGGCGGTGGTGGAATTATGCTATGGGGGTGTTTCTCCTGGTATGGCACGGGACCCTTGGTCGCAATTCCTGGTAGACTCAACACCGAGACCTACTGCACCATTTTGGATGACCATGCGCTTCCTACGTTGTGGCAGTTTTACGGGGTGGATCCATGTTACTTTCAGGATGACAATGCCACCTGTCATGTTGCGAGGTCCACCATGGCTTGGTATGGCAACAATAGGGTTAATCGAATGGACTGGCCTGCGCAGAGCCTGGACCTTAACCCTATCGAGCACCTCTGGGACGAGTTGGAGCTTCGACTTAAGGGGTGCCCCCACCGTCCGAAATCGGTGAAGGAACTGACCTGTCTTCTCCAAGCCGAGTGGAAGAAAATACTGCTAGCCGTCGTACAATGCCTGGTTGAGAGTATGCCCCGGAGGGTTGCAGCTGTAATCGCCGCTCGTGGAGGCTCCACCAACTATTGAAGGTGAATAAACTTTGTTTTCCTTTGCTATCACAGGTGTCCAATTACTTGTTGGTAGATAGTGTATATATATTAGGGTGGTCCTTATAAACTAAGATTTAAAATGTTAATGTCTTACCTGTTAATATTGTTCACTTGGTTGAGAAAGTGATGTACTTTGAATTTTCGGCTAATCAGGCAATTTTAAGAGGTATCACATAGAGTTCAAACTTTATATATTTCTTTACTTAATGAAACAGTGAAACACGAGATGTTGCATAAGAATCTGCCTCTTAAATTATTTTATTGTACAAGTAAATAAAGGAATGGCATTTTCCATTTTTCGTAAATAAACATTAAACACTTCAATTATTATTCACTTTGCTGTTTACTGTCACTCAAAGTCAGTTTTAGTGCATTTGGAAATTTCTTCCGGTGTTCCTCCGCAATCTGCAGCAGGTAGTTTTTGGTCTTCGTTATTTGTGATAATGTTGTTGTAGTCCTGCATCAGTGCCACTCCTCGCTCAGCTGAGTTGTTTTCTACCTTCAGGGCTTTAACAGTATTCACTGCTGATTGATAATCGGATGATCTGTTCCACTCGCTGGGGTCAACAGACAAACTCGGGTGTCTATGTCCAGCATTCGAAAAAATCAACGGGACGAGTTGATCACAAAGTCGGCCGCTGTCTTTTCATGAATACTACGGGTCACCATCAGATCTATTCTCTTTGCATGGTTATCTGGGCCATCCTTATTTAACACATTGATCATGTCCTTCTTCACTGTCAAGGATACGTCAGAGTCAAAGAATGCATTTAGATACCACAGATGTCTGTAAAAGGCTTTAATGGCTGCCCTCGACACGACTTTGTCATTATAAGCCGCCAGTTGTTTCAAGAAAGCAAGGCCGTTGGCTGGGCCAGCAGCTGCAAGTGGGGCCACAAACCATGATCTGACATTACAGGCTGACGGCAAAAGCTGCGAATCTCTTTATGGTGGCTGCTCACATTTTGTCATTTTAAATTGAGAACGAAAAGGCATATTTTTATTGCGTAAATGACGCAAGCCATCCATATCGCCCGGTGGAGGGCTCCGGGCTGCATGAACCAGGTTCCTTGGGAAGGACTGGCACCTAGGTAGATTATAGTCAGTTCTAGCAGTTCCCGGTAGTTGTCGCGTGGTTGGCTGTCAGTTAGCTGCTGCTCACAGTTGATAATATTTTCCTGTTCCGTGACCTCTTCTTTGATGACTTCAAAATTCATCTGGTTGATAAATTGCCAATGCTGTTGGAAGCGCTTAAAAAGCAGGATGTCAGGACCAGTAGTGACTGTCGCATGCGGCAAAGACCTTTTGGGCCACAATCTCCATATTGTGGTGGCGACATGCGAGATTCATCAGGTCTCTTCCCAAATTGAATTAAATAAGTTTGCAAGCCCCTGCCCTGTGACCGGTGTTACTAATCATTATGTCAAATGACATTGCTTCGATGCGTTCCTTGATCCCCCATTCTTCTAGGAAATCCACCACAGCTTTGGCAGTTTCTTTGCCTGTTCCGGAATGAAGTTTAGGAATGCCAAGAAGTTTTGACACTCCTGCCCCAGAAACAAGAACTGGCAGTCGGTCCACTTTACCTGTTCCTGTCGGCTTCAGAAGGATTTTCCCATTCCACTGGACTGTGAGGGGAATTTGGGCATCGAAGGTTTCTTTCAGCAAGTCTGCAATTTTGTTCCTTGCGTCAAGTCTTGATCTACGTTATGGTGCTACAGTTGATCAACAATTCCTCTAATGTCCCAGAGTGGCAGTAGTTGCTGAAAGCACGTAGACTGCATTTCGGTTGCTCACCTTAGTGCGATCAAGTGCTGAGGCAAGTGCTGGCGAAACAATGTTCTTCCTCGCTAGTTTCATTTTCTTTGGAGAACCTGCTGTTGCTGTGGTTGCTTTGTTATCTTCCTCTTTAGCACTGCTGCTACTCGATGAGCCTAGTTCAACCTTTGCAAATAACTGATCCCTTTCTTCCACGTGTTTTCGTTTCAGTTGCTCGAAATTGTTTTCCTTTTCTCTCTTTCGGGCTTCCTGCCATGCTGACTTTTTGTCTTCCCCACAAATGTATCCTTTCCTTCCCTTCTCTCTTTGGGCCAAAAGAAATTCTTTGTCTTCAAAAATGGTAATCATGTCAAGGACGTTGGCATGGGCGATATAGAAAAGATTGGCTAATTCCTCGGTGAAGAGTTTTTCTTATCTATCTGCGGTTCAGATCGCCGAGAACTTCCCTTCCAAAGAGCATGCCACCGGCTGTACTCCTTCTGAACCTTCGGGATGATGATGTAGTCAGCCATGGTAGGTATTCGGGCTTTTCTCCAGATTGACAGAAGCTCTTGCGTGATAATGCTTGAAGCATTCTTAAGTGTATTCTTTTCTGTTCTTATAAGGAAGAACAAACAACGCAGAACCTCTTCTTTCGACAGGAGCTTCTTATCCAGAATAATATCTGTTGGTTGCCCAACCAGCTAGACTTCAGAGTTTTTGCAATTACAACTGAAGCCTGTGAAGCTGAAGCCATGTTCATTGTTCACGCTTGTTTTGTTGTTACGTTACACTAACTTACTGGAGACCAGCGCGTTCAATTGCTGCAGAGCGTGCAATCACGTAAGGGGAATTCCCGTAATACGTTCCAACTGCGCATGCGCGAATCTATGGAGGAGAAGGTTGCGCTTGCAAGGTTATGAAGCAGGAAAGATTGATGTTTCCTGTGGACTTCTTTTTCGTCTTCCGTGTACTCTTAAATTTCGCGAGCGTTGTTGTATCCTTAGATTCCTTATGTTAACTGCCAATACAACCCACTTATGAAGTTTGGTTTCGGTGTGGCACGTCATAAAAATCTCTAATAATCCCCAAATTTTTTATGTAACGTTTTTTGCACAGACACAACAATATTAGGGGGTAAGACTATAAAAAATTAAAAAAAAATTTACTCTGTAAATAAAGACCACCCTAATATATATATATACAGTCAAACTCTGTTAAGACGAGCTCTTCGGGATCGAACAAATTGCTCGTTATAGCCGTTACTCGTATAATCCGGGAAAGACCCAAAATATCAAGGAAATCATTCAAAAAATAAATTTCGTTATCAAATATAGTACATACAGTGTTTAATGTTTGGAAATACATAGTACTTACGTTTAGTTGAAATTACCGTACAATTTTTCGGTTAGTTGTGGAATTCTTGAAAAATGCGTACGTACAGTACTACACACACACATGTACCATTATACATACTGTAGTACATACATATGGAAGTACGTACGATGTGATGCAGATTAAGTTGAAATTCTTGAATAATGGACATGTAAACTACATACGTACTTTATGAAATACAATATGTACTATACAGTACTATCTGCCTAAAGCACATATCCTTTTTATTTCGTATGAACAAAATTTGGTTAATTTTAGCTGCATTGTCCTTGACTTCAACCAAAAATCCATCAGATTACGCTTAACAACTGATAATGCACTGAACACACACTCATTGCCAGAATTAGTTTCACAAAATCTAGTCAAAACATCCAAGGCATCTTGTGCTTGATTGTAAGTCACAACTTCTTGTGTTTCTGTAATGTTTTCGCCTTCACTGTCGGTTTCAGTTTCTTCATTCACCGCAATGACTTCTTGCACAATTTGTTCCTCTGTTAAAATTCCAGTTGTGAGGACTGCAGCGTCAATGTCGATAAAATCATCAAGAGAATTGCAATTGTTAAAGGTGCCTAAATCTCTACTTTTTAACCATTCTGATAAGGGGAGATCATCGTCATCAATCACTTCAGTGCTTTCTACTAAAGTCTCCTTTAGAAGACCAGCCTTCCTATAACAATTTTTAATGGTTGTCGAGCGACACTATCCCAAGCTTCTCTCATAAAATGAACAGCATCCAATACGGAAATCTTAATTTCTAGCTTCTCCATTTTCTGGATTAATTGTACGGTTAGAAATCACCGAAAATGGCACTTAAAGCTCCTAATAATCCCTTGGTCCATAGGCTGTAGAACTGATGTTGTGTTTGGTGGTAGGAACACAAGTTTGATATTTGTCAAGTTTTCTACTTTGGGATGTGCTGGGCAGTTGTCTATTAACAGCAAAATGTTTCTGTTTTTCTTTTGTACTTCATGATCCAATTTATGAAATTCTTCCGTAAAGATATCTGATGTCATCCACGCCTTTCTGTTTGCTTTATAATCAACCGGGAGATGCTGAACATTATTAAAACATTGAGGCTTTAACGATTTGCGAATCACCAATAATTTTCTTTTTTTCATTTCCTGCCATGTTCGCACAAATTAGAACGGTTAGCCGATCCTTTGCCAATTTACCTCCAATGCATTTCTCGCCTTTAAAAGTTAGTCATGTCAGGGGTTACCTTGTAAAAAATGCCCGTTTCATCAGCATTGAATATCTTCTGCTCACTGAATTCAGAAATGAAGCTGGGCCAAACGCTTTTTAGCCATTGACTTACAGATTCCGTATCCGCAGACATTGATTCCCCTGACATTTTTGCGTAAACAATATTGTGTCTGTTCTTGAAGCGATCAAGCCACCCATTACTGCATATAAAATTCTCATGACCAAATTGTACTGCAAATTTTTTCGCTTGCACTTTTAAAATCGGTCCATTGATATTAAAACCAGCATCACGTTGAACTTTAAACCAACAAAGTAAAGCTTCATCAATGTCATTTTTTTCACACTTTTTCATTTCTTTGGCAATCTGTAAGATTGTTTTCAAATGCTGACAGAACTGCATCTTTGTTCTTCCACAATGTAGATACGGTAGATGAGGAAAGCCCATACTTTTTGCAAACAGCTGAATTTTTCTTGCAGTTCCTGAATAATATCCATTTTCTCCCTGATGGAGAGAGCCTTTCTTTTAACACCAACCATTTAGCTCACAATATCAAACCTAATAAAAAAGGGTGAGGGAAAGCATAAGTGATGTCGCAAGAGTAGGGCTGCGTGCGACTTTCTGATTAAAAAAAGGTTACGATATGTCCCGTGCGAAGTTGAAATACTGAATGCAATAAGAAAACATGCGTGGGGTTAGACCATAGCAGCCAATGAGAGAAAGTGAATTCCAGGAACCCTCTCGTAAACAGTGGCAAAGGAAAGGCTGGGAAACTCTCCCCCACAAAATGCCGCCCCCACTTACCCTTGGGCTGAAATGCAAGACATCATAAAACACTCCTCGCTTTTCTCTGGAAGCAGGTGACACACAGACGGCCACCTTTCAATGCTGCGCTATCTTTACTGGGTGTAAAAAAAAATAATCTGAAAGTCTTGCAAATTTGCTCGCTATAACAGAGTTGATACTCGTAACAAGCGGAATAATTTAACACTAATTGCATACAAAACCAAACTTCTTCTGGCATTTACTCGCTATAGCCGGGACCTTGTTATACCCGAGCTCGTCTTAACCAAGTTCGACTGTATATATATATATATATGTGTGTCTTTTTTCATTTGCATGCTGAAGATTTTGTATTCTTTGTCATTTTGTGTATTATAAAAATATAAAATATTATAAAGAGTACAACACAATGTAAAGTATTTATTAATTTTTAAGGAAGAAGTCCTTCAAGAAACAATGATGATGATACCAGACTGCCTTAGGAGGCTTAGAGCAGCATATTGTGATTTAAAAAATGTTCTGGTGAGAATATTGTGTTTATACACTTTATAACTGATCTACATTTGTTTCAGTTACCATGCATTTTTCTTCTTTGTTTGTAGAAATGAAAGAGATGTTGCATAAAAGCTGTTTTGTTTTAATGCATATCATCTTTTGTATTATGATTTCTTTCTATATCAGAAATTTTTACTTTAGTATCCTTCAAATTACTGCTGAAGCTTGAAATGCAAAAAATTACTCTCAGTTTCCAAGTTTGCCATTTATGTGCTTCTAGATCAGTGATGGCATGGCATTTTCTGGCTTTTTTTTTATGAATAAAAATAACGCTAGCCTTCAAATGAAAACTTTTTTTCTGCGGTATGAACTTGAATATGTGACTTTTACTAATCTTTGTACGCTGAATTCAAAAAGGCATTTGGTTCTGGTGTATCACATCGGGTTCCTTGGCAATATGGTATAATGTAAGTTCATCAATTTCTGTTGACCGAAGCGACACATTTCACGTCTTTGCATATATAGCATGCATATTTAATCATTTTTAATACTAAACATAAGCAAGAACAACCTTTTAAAAGTGAAAGGGAATAATCAGAACAAAACTACATAGAAATAAAATAAAAAGTGTACAAGAGTTGAAAACATACCTAATTACATTCCTTAATGTTAGTCGGCAGTTCTTTTTCTTCTCTTGCCATGGAAGCTCAGTGTTCGCGATGCCCTTGAGTGTTCTCTGGAAGGATCCTCACGTGCAATAGACCAACAGTAATCAGCCATCATACGCTCATCCCAACGTCCCTGATAACGTCGCTCTGCCTCTTTTAAGTCCTGGTGGAACCTTTCACCTTGCTCTTCACTCAAAGCTCCCAAGGCTCATATTGCAACCAAGCAATTTGAATGTGTCCAACATATTTTGTACAATTGTCTTATATGACGGGTCCATTACGTTTCCAAGAAAACTTTTCACCACTTCTTTGAAAGCGTTCCACGCCTCTTCAGTTTGATCATTGTACAGGTGAAATTGTTGTCCATCATCAGTTTACGAATTTGCGGGCCATCAAATGTTCCCTCTCTGATTTTAGCTTGTGACAATGAAGGAAATGTTGTGCATAAGTTCTGGAAGCATGGACGACTTTTGTCTAGTGCCTTTACAAACTGTTTCACAATGCCAAGTTTTATGTGTAACAGAGGGAGTAGAATTTTCTCACGATCAACTAGACTTTCATTAATGACATTCTTGGAACCTGTTGTCAGTTGCTTCATCTCAGGCCAATGTACAGTATCCCAATGTTTGTCCCTGGCTCTGCTATCCCACTCGTAAAGGAAACAGGGAAATTTTGTGTATCCTCTCTGCTGTCCTAACAATATTCCAATGACTTTCATGTCACCACATATTTGCCATTCATGTTAATGGAATATAATTTTTTCAAGCACTAACTTTAATGTTTCGTATGATTCTGACAATTTTGTAGAATGAGCAAGTGGTACAGAAGCAAATTTGTTGCCGTTATGAAGTAAAATCGCCTTGTTCTTTTGGAAGAGTTAATGAAAAGGCGCCAGGAACTAGGTTGGTAGATTTCCTCTCCCAACTTATGAATAAGATTACAGATGTCCATACAAAAAACCAGATCATCTTCCTTCGGGTAGTACTTCCGAAAACACTTGTCACGATTCCTGTACCAAGAAAATGTAACTCCAGGTGCCAGCAGGTTTTTCTCATAAAGTCTTGAGCCTAGTAATTCACTCATTTCCATCGTGAGCCCAGTACTCTTATCAAGTCATTCAACTCGAGTTGAGTAAACATTTTTGGTGAATGGTCAAATTCTTCTGGTTCGAAACTTATGTCTTCAGTGTCTGAAAGTAGAGAACTGCTTTCAGATTCATCACTCAAGTTAGCTGGTGGTGTAGGTACTGGTAAGTCAAGTCCATGAGGAACAGGCCGTATGGCTGATGGCAGATTTGGGTATTTAATTCCTTTCTTATTCTTTTTGTTATAACCAGCAACATTGCACATACAGAAATAAGTCATCGTGGTGGTTCTTCTGTTCACGCCATATCATTGGAATTGCAAACGGCATTGCCTTCCGTTTTCCTTCATACCAGTACCACAGTCCCTCAACACAACTGTTACAAGCAACGTGAGGCGCAAACGACTTATCTTGGTCGCCGACTTTCACTTTGAAGTACGCAAAGTATAGTTTCTTCACAAATGAATCTAGTTTACATACCTTACCATCAAACACATAATATCCACAAATGTAACAAAATTGCTGAGGACTTTGCACACACTGTCTTCTACACAATCCCGACGCACTAGCCATACTTACAAACTCACGTTTTACTTTCACACTTCCAATATAGGATGGACACATGCACAGGTATGCCTGCCCTCTGCTCAACCAATAGGATATTCAGTGAGGGAATGTGAGGGTTCTTTAAACAGAAACTCCTAGGGGTACAAACAAGTGGCAGCGCGCCGATGACTCCGATGCGACGCAGCGGTGTCTGAAAACATAAACAATAACGAAACGCAGAAGTATGCAAGAACATTCGTTGACAAGGGGCATTTCTCATAGTAATATAGCATTTCCTAGGTTTAAGTCAAGTTCTTTGTGGATATTTAAGTGTGATTGTGAGGAGATGGCTCTACATTACATACAATGTGGATATGTCAATTCACGTATACAGAAAAAACAATATTGCGAAACAACTAGATGTAATGGACCAAAACTAACATTATTTTCGGATTCAGGACACAGATTTCCACAAGAATCACCTATTTTCGCTTTTACCGCAGAACCATTGTTGACTAGTGTAATCAGCATGGCTAGCCGTTCACAAGCATTGAAACAAGAGCGCAATTAACAGCCATTTTAACATCTATGTGTCATTGCAGTACTGAGTGATTTTTACACAGGCAGACGGACACAGGAGCTTTATCCACGACGTACAGTTACTATTTATAGGCAAAAACATAGTGTGCTGGTATTCCTTTTGAGGACACATTAAATATAACTTGTGCGTGCAGCTGGGCAAGTTGAAAGGTGACTTAAAGTTCAGAAATCTGTGAAAAAAAGCATTTTCATGCACAGTAGTTTCAATTATAATTTTGTTTCCACTTGAAACCATGTTTTGTTATCAAAGATTTTTTTGGCAACAGTAGCAGAATTTTCAATCCAGCCTTGTATTGCTTAAATAATTTCTTGGTTCAATATGACTTTTTGGTCTAGGGACCTGGATTTCAGTTGTGTAGAGGTCTTTTTGTTGTACTACTGAAACCAGGCTTATTCAATTGATTGAGTGCAGTTGAAATGACATATTTATTCATTCAGAATTCCACTTTTCTTAAAAAGACATTTTTGTCTTTGTGTGCCAAGGTGCTGGTTTTATTATTAGTTTGAAAGCAAAATGGTTGTTTAATTAAGTACTTCAATGCATTATGACATGAAGAAACAAAGCTTTTTTCTCCTTTCAAAATTTAACTACATTTTTTTTTTTTTTTTTTTTTGGCCTTTGTGTTGTTAAGTAGAACCAGCAATTTGGTCTAAAATGTACTAGTACCTTGTATAATTTTTAATATCTATTGTTGTATTTCTACTACAAAGACTATCTGGAACAAATTTTATTTTTATGTAAAAAACTGATTTTTTAATTATTTATGTTTAGCGTGTTTAAATATTCACAGCATCAGTTCGAATTTTTTTTTTTTTTTTGAATTAATGAAGTCATGGCAACCTTAGTGATAATAAGTATTACTTAAATTGGAATTAAATTGTGAAGATTATTTAGTGACCTTTTTTTTTTTTTTTTGTAATTATTGTTCATAGGCAGATTGTTATAAAAAGTTCCCACGTGATCCCCTTAATTTAACTGAAAGTTAAGTAAGGTCACAGTTATAGTGCATTTGTTTACCAGAGCATTACTATACACAGAACATCTCAGTTCTTGGGTGGTAGTTCTTACAGGCAAGCATTGTTTAAAAATCATATTCTACATGGTTTGTACGCATCCTGGAAATCCTGGAAAAGTCCTGGAAATGTCTTAAAATTCTGTTACATGTCCTGGGATGACTTATCAATCAGAAAAGCCAAACACTTACCTAAAAGCTCTTGGCTACTTTCTTGCTATACACTTCATGCACGTCAATTAGAACATCTTGTTATGTAGCTGGCCTTCAAGGGTTAAAACTTTCAGCTTATAGGGCGCTGTTTTATATTCGTTCTTCCGGTCATTAAACATCATATTTTTTTTCACAGGACAAAAAATGGTGACTTCTGTCTGACATGTAACATAGCTTGTCATCACTAGGTGTATACTCACTATAACGTGAGTGTTGTCAACTTTCATTAAGGCCTATTTTTTTTTATCGTATTCCCCTTTCACTCCCCCATATGCAACATGGTCTTAATATTCGCAATTCAAAAAATGGTACTTAATTTGAAAACACATATTCACCCACCCAATAAATTCTCATATTGTGTATATAGTACTCACAACAATTTACACTCCCCATAAAACCACTCTAAGGTACACTATATACAACATATTCATACACTCAATTAAAACCACTATGTACATAATTACACTATTTACATTCCACGGCAGTCAAACTGTTGTCAACTGTGACCAATGCAGCGCTCCATCTGCCTCACACACCACACAAACCCTAAAGCAAACGCCAACCTTATTCAGCCTGCCACACACAATCCCCAAGCGCTTTCAACAGCATCCCTGTCATCCTCAGGAGGCCGATGTATCTCTCTGCCAACCACAGCTCAAGTGAGCAAAGTCATTGAGGTTCCGGCTTCAGTCGCAATCTCTGCATCATTGTGTCTCTGGCGCCATCTATTGTCAGTGTTGTTCTCTTTTCTTTTTTTTCTCTTAATTGTTGTTCAACTTTTATTAAGGCTTTACACTGTTCGTTTAAGTTGTTTGGTTCATTAATGTTACACACTCTTGATCTGTTTTTTTATTAATACTGATTCCGCAATTCTCAACTGCCTTTCGTTTTTACAGCTCTTAATAATTTTAATATCTTCGAACTTCGGACATTGGTGATTTTCTAGACAATACTGGGTTAAAGCTGTTTTAGCTTCTTTTTATTCCAATTACTCATATGTCGGTGTAATCTATACTTTAACTTGTTGTTAGTGCTGCCTATATATGACAAAGGTGGTTTCTGATTTATAGGAATCTCATATACACCTGCTCTATCTAGTTGGCTGATTTTTTTGTTTTTTATTACTATATTTTTTATAGTACGCACTTGATTTCTTACTTGTATGTCATATTTGCCACAAACCTTATTAATTTCAGCAGAAATACCTTCAACATATGGAATCGCTCCTACATATTTTAATAGTTTTTTTACCATTAGTGCCTTTATTATTTGCTTGAGTTACTTCATAAATCCATTTCTTTAATACCTGTTTAGGGTAACCAAAATCATGTGCAATTTTTTCAATATATTCAATTTCTTCTTTTTTATATTGTTCTTTTGATGAGTGTGTTAAACTTCTTTTAATTAGTGTTTTAACACTATTTTTTTATGCGTTAATGGGTGCGATGACTGAAAAGGTGTTAACACAGGAATATATTATGATTTTCTATGCACTCGGTATTGTATATTTTCATTTGTTTTGATTACCATAATATCCAAAAATGCCAATGTGTTATTTTGTTCCTGTTCCTCTGTCAATTCAATAGATGGATAGATATCATTATACTTTTTTGTCAAGTCTTCAAGTTTTTCATTTTTTAGCCAGGACAACAGGAAAATGTCATCAACATACCTGCAGTATATCAGTGGTGGATCTTCTAGTTTACTAATTATTTTTGTTTCAATGTCACTCATTATTATTTCAACAAATAAGGTTGACAATGGTGACCCCATAGGTCCACCATAATAATTTTGTTTGTAAATCTTGTTATTGAACATAAAAATGTTATTTTCATATATGTAAAATAAAATTTCTTTTAATTCTTCAATTTATACTTCATTCATTGTATTTCAATTTATACTTCATTCATTGTATTTTAAACAATTATATCAATTGCCTGAGGTACTGGTGTACTAGAAAACAGAGCACGAACATCCATACTAGCCATATGATATTCACTTAAATATTGTTTAATTACTTTAATTTTTTCAATGAATTTGTAAGTATTCTTCACATTGAACCTTGTCTTCATGAACATTGGTGACAAATACTTGTAGATATTTTTTTCCAACTTTAGTAATGGAGAATTCCTTTTTGATACTATCACTCTCATAGGTGTATCAGGCTTATGAGTTTTTATTTTTGCAAACATTTTTGGTATCCCTGTAACCATAGGTGGGTACGCTTTCTTTATTTCTTCACACAAAGTACTGTGATTTCTTATCCTAGCCAAGTATCTCACTTGAGATTCAGTTGGGTCTCTTGTCAGAATGCTGCAATTCAAGTCTATTGCTCTATTCATTTGTTGATTATATTCAGCTATGTTTAGAATCACTATTTGTCCTGTTTTATCAGCCTCACAGAATTTAATCGTTGGATCTTCTCTTAGTTTTATCATTTGTTCTTTCTCGTACTGAATTTTATCTAAATGATATTTTTTATTACTTTTTTCATTAAATTCTTTCAAAACTATTCTATACAATTTACTTCTAAATTTTTCACTGTCTTCTGTAGGTACACAAGGTTTCATTTCCTCAAGGTTTAGGTATTAATTCTTCTGTCTTCGGTAAGCCACGAGGAAACGCTAATTTCTTTCCCCTCTGCAAAACGGCTCTCTGTGAGAAGCTCAAGGCCAAATTGGATTTATTCTGATAAACTTCATATATATTCTCCCGTTGTTTATGTACATTTTGGCTGTCCTATTTATTGTAGATAATGTGGACCAATCTCTACCCTCTCAGATTCTGTCAGAATTTAACTTGCTAGAAAATACCTTGCAGTACACCCTGGAACTGGAAAAAGACCATGGCATTAATTTCCTTGATTTAACCTTGACTTCAAGAAAGGGAGAATATTCACTCAGCTTTTTTAGAAAACCCACTAACACAGGGAAGATGTTAGACTTCTGCTCATTCCACCCTGACTATATTAAATTGAATACGGCGAGACAAATTTTGGAAAGTCCTGGTCTCTTCAGATGCTCAAAAAGATCTTCACAGAGCAGAATTAAAAGAAATATTGGCAGAAAACAATTACCCCTCCCTATATGTAGAGAAATTATTTAGGCAAGTGCCAAAAAAGAAGCAGGAAATAAACAACTTCAATTTCATCAGCAAAATTACATACCACAAGGGACTTTTCGAAAAACTGAAGAGCATCGGAGCAAAATATAATATCAGGCTTGCTCCAGATCTAAATAACAATTAAAGAAATTCCTGCCAGCTTTAAAGCAGAAAGAAGTGGACATCCAATTGCGAGAAGGAGTAATATATTGCATCGACTGTAACTGCGGACTCTGCTATATAGGAGAAATGGGGAGAAGTATTAAAGCCCGAATGAAAGAACACCAAGCAGCTATTAGGAACATTAGTAACAAAACAGGGCTAGACAAACATATATATATATATATATACAAGCAAGTGGACACTCCATAAATTGGGACTCAGTAAGAATAATCGCCCACCAGCCAAACTTAGTAAAGAGGAAACTAGAAGAAGGGTTCAAAATAGCAAGAAGAAGTACCACAATTAACGATAATTGCGGTTGGACACTTCCAACTGAGTGGCAGCAACTACTCCAGTGATGTACTCCCGATGACGAACTAGGCTTTAGTTCGAAAATTTGACCACCAACTTTTTTGAATAATAACCTCTATAAGACCCGTAAAAACATTAATTCCACAGTACACTATGAATAGAGGTGCCATAAATTCATTTACAACTAGAAAAAATGTGTTATGTAGTGAACCTTGATTTAGCTCCATACCTCAAAGCTGATCTTTTTCATGATGTTAGGACTTCCTTTCATACCATTTATTTTGATGAAACAACTGCAGTACAGGTAAAGAAGCAATTTGACATTCATATATCGTATTGGTCAGAAAGTCGTACAAAAATTGTAACTTCTTGCTGTGACTCTAAATTCTTGGGACATGCAGAAGCCGGTAAACTAGTAATTAATGACTTCATGGCTTCCTCTTATTACTTTCAGTATTATAAATATTTAACGGAAATTATCGAGGATAAATTTATTAAGGTACATTACCTCTCAAATTTTTGATCTAAATACTAGATCTTCGTCAGGAGTTCTTGCTTCCTTCTACTTCCACAGGTCTGGTGACCAAGCCTGATGGATTTTCCATCCTGCTTGGTCATTGATGTTGCCACCTTGTGTCTTGTAAATTTCCAGGGATTCCTCTAATTTCTGGATAATTGCATGGGATTGATGTTTGATCACTTTTAAGGAGTCCCAGTCCATTTTGTGGCCAGTTTCTTGTATGTGCCTGTCTAATCCTGTTTTATTTAAGCTGTTCCTTATTGGTGCTTTGTGTTCTTTAATTCTGGTGGTTAACCTTCTTCCTGTTTCTCCTATATGTGGGTAATCCACAAAAAAAAAAAAAAAAAATTATAAATGACTCCTTCCTGGAGTAAAGTATTTTCTTCTTTTCGTTTTAGTGATGGTAAGTATTTTTTAATTTTGTTATTCAAACCTGGAGCTAACTTAATTTTATATGTAGTGCTGATTTTTTTCAGTTTTTCAAACGGTCCCTTGTGGTAAGTGACTTTTCTTGTGAATAAATATTCAATTTTCTCCTTATTTTTGTCTGTAGTGCCTGTTGTGTTCCTAGTAGGATTTTCGTCCAGTAGTTCACAAATTTCTTTTGAAGGGTAATCATTTTCTAATAAGATTGATTTTAACTTATTTTTATGTTTTTCTTAGCTTCTGAAGTTGAATTCAGCTTTTCAACTTTTTCTTTAAATTGTAAAGCTACACTTTTCTTTACATAATTAGGGTGATCTGATTTATAATTTAAAAATTTTCCTGTATTTGTAGGCTTCTTGTATAATTCTGTGGTAATATATTTTCGTTCCCACTTCAAAGTAATATCTAGGTAATTTAGCTTATTTTCGTTTTGGCTCTTCTAAAGTGAATTTTAGGGATTCATCTTGGGCATTAAAACCTTCTAGGATTTTTGATGGGTATCCACTTGAATCTTGATCTATGATGAAAAGGATATCGCCGCCCCGGTGGCGCAGTGGTCTAAGCGATGGCCTCTGATCATTCGTCTGAACGGGGTCCGGGTTCGAATCCCGGTGAGGCTTGGATGTTGTGTTTGTCTTATGGCACTGGCTCTCTCCCTTCCCTGGAACCAGTGACCGTAAATTAAGGACTTTCGACTGCTTATAGCCCATTGAGTTGCTCATGGTGGTCGTTAAACCTTCAATCAAAAGAAAAAAAGAAAAGGATATCATCCATGTATCTAATATACATGCAGAAAATTGAAGGTTTCAATAGGAAGGGCTCTTCTATTTTACTTACGTAATAATTTGCTAGAAGAGGTGCTAATGACGAACCCATTGCTAGCCCACATCTTTTCTTATAGAAGCAGCCTTGGAATTGAAAAAAATTGTTGTTTAGAGCAAACACTGTAAGTTCATGAAGGCCTATTGCTTCTTCTTTATTCTATTCATGAAACACTACTAGGTCAGATAGGTCATCTGCTATGTAATCTATGAGTTTGTCCAGGTTTATATTCGTATACATGGACACAACATCTAAACTTGCCATGGAAGGGTTTTCTAATTCTGGAAGTTCTTCTGTTTTCTTCAATAGCTCTTCAGTGCTCTTTATCAGTGCCTTAGGTTTAGGAAGCAACCTTGATAGATGAAACATTAAATAATAATTCAAATTGGACAGAGGAGAATACTTTGAGTCAATAATAGGCCTGATAGGTTGTCCTTCTTTATGCAGTTTTAACAAACCATACATCTGTGGAGTACGATGGGTAATCTTTGAATAATTTTTGAAGTTGTCACAAATCATATTTTTCTTCCTAAGTGAAAAGAGGAATTTTCTATAATTTGCGATCGTCGTTTCTAGCGGATCGCTATCCAATTTTTCATATATTGGTTTGCTTAGTTCTTCTTCCATTTTTAACAAATAATCTGCTTTTTTAATTAGGGTTATTTTCTTGCTTTTATCTGCTGTTACTGCAACTGTTTCTGAGTTCTTTTTGAATTTTTCCAGGGCTATTAATTCTTCCTTCGAAAGATTTTTATCGGCATTCCGCTGAAAAAATCCGCCCCGCTGCTCCCATAGTACCACGTGAAAGAGCGGAACTAAAACACATGGTAGATCTCACAAATAGCGCTGAAAGAGATTTGTTAAGTGCTTTGGATAAAGGATGCAACTTTAATGTTCACAGGAATAAGGTAGATAAGAAGAAAATAATGGTGGAACTTGAATGCATAAGTTATTCTCTGGAAAGGTAAAATCCTGAAGCAGCATTAGCGCTAAGGAAAGAATATAATTCTTGCCTCTCGAATTTCAAGGTCATTCAGCGGAATGCTGATAAAAATCTTTGAAGGAAGAATTAATAGCCCTGGAAAAATTCAAAAAGAACTCAGAAACAGTTGCAGTAACAGCAGATAAAAGCAAGAAAATAACCCTAATTAAAAAAGCAAATTATTTGTTAAAAATGGAAGAACTAAGCAAACCAATATATGAAAAATTGGATAGCGATCCGCTAGAAACGACGATCGCAAATTATAGAAAATTGCTCTTTTCACTTAAGAAAAATATGATTTGTGACAACTTCAAAAATTATTCAAAGATTACCCATCGTACTCCGCAGATGTATGGTTTGTTAAAACTGCATAAAGAAGGACAACCTATCAGGCCTATTATTGACTCAAAGTATTCTCCTCTGTCCAATTTGAACTATTATTTAATCTAAAACAACTTATGGGGATTTTACTAGGAAATTTTTTCATTTAAATTGCAAATTTTCGGAGAAAACTCTTCTCCTTCTTCATTCAGGCTGTCTTGTTGTTGTCACTTATTCCTGTCACTATCGCGGTTACGGTTAACCTTGACGGTTTAGGTTACTTTTCAACAAATCCTGCCAGATGTTAGGCAGGGAAAATCCTTTGCAGTCATTGATGATGGAATTTTGATTTTTCTCAATTTCTATTCCTTCTTTCAGCTTTCTTTTTGAAAATTGCTTTGGAAACTGATGACTTTAAGGGAATTCCAATCCATGCTGTGCCCAGTTTCTCTAACATGCCTATCTAATCCAGTCTTGTTGGAGCAATTTTTTATAGCTGCTTTATGCTCTGCTATACGAGTTTCTAGTCTGCGACCTGTTTCACCTATGTAAGATAGTCCACAACTACATTTTACTTCATAGACTACACCTTGCATTTTTTAAATATCTTCTTCTCTTTGAACTATTTTAGGGAAATTTTTTTTAACTTTGTTCTCTAAACTTGGAGCTAGCCTAATATTGTACTTCTTACTAAGTCTCTCTAAAGACTCAAATAAACCTTTGTGATAAGAAATTTTTCTAGTGAATTTTACTTGTTGCTTTTGCGGGTTCTTCGTACCATTAAAATTCAGAAGCTTCTCAATTTCTTCTTTAGGATAGTTATTCTCTGCAAGTATGACTTAAAGTTCTTCTTTATGGGCTTCTTTTTTATCTGCAGTAGAAACTATTTTATTAATTTTTTCTAAAAACTGACTTGCTACATTTTTCTTTTTAGAAACTGGATGATAGGAATTGAAATCCAGTAGTCTGTTAGTATTCATTGGTTTTTTATACCAACTAGTGAGGAATTTTTCATCTTCATAATAGATAGTAATATCTAAGAAGTTAATTCTTCTTTCTTTTTGAAGTTCAATAGTGAACTTAAGGGAATCATCTAATTCATTGAATGAGTCTAGAATTTTTTCTGGAACAATTTCTGCACTATTTATTATAAATAAGATGTAATCCATGTATCTGCTATATAAGCAGAAGTATGTGGGTTGTACTAGTATAGTTTCTTCTAGTTTTCCCACATAATAGCTAAGAGTGGGGAGCCCATAGCTAGCCCCGATTTTTGAATGAAAAATGTTTTCCCAAATTGAAAGTAGTTCTGCAAAGAGAAGGTAAGCATTTCAAAAATTCCAACTAATATGTTTTTTTCTTTGTTGGGAAAAACTATTAGGTCTGCTAAGTCTTCCGCTATAAAGTCTATAAGTTGATCTATATTAATGGGAGTACACATAGACATCCTGTTCCCACTAAAGGGGCTCTGACGACCGCCAATAGCGGTATAACTATACCATCGGGATTAGAGGAAATTCTATCCCACACTCAACCCGCTTGGCCAGCGTGGTGAGTTATGGCCAAACCCCTCCAAAATGATTCCACAACTTAAATCTTGGCCCTCAGTCTCCGGCAGCTGGAATGTACCTGGCCAAGGCAGCGGCCAGTGCGACATGAAGGCAGAGGGTGCTAAGAATCCCCGGAGGACCGGACTAGGCTGCCATCTGATGCTGACCTTGGCTACGTACAATGGACGCTCCCTATCTTCTGATTCAAGGCTTCTTGAATTGGAAGAGGAACTACAAAGGATCAACTGGGACATCGTGGGGCTAAGTGAGGTAAGGAGAAAAGGAGAAGATCTCATCAAACTGAAAAGTGGACATCTCTTCTATTATCGTGGGACAGATACTGGCAGAACTAGTGGTGTTGGATTTATAATAAACAAGAAACTGAAGGATAAAGTTGTAGAAGTTGAAAGTTCCTCTGACAGAGCTGCACGACTTGTTATCCAACTCTCGAAAAGATACCAGGCTCAGATTATTCAAACTTATGCACCCACCACAAGTCATCCTGAAGAAGAAATTGAAGAATTTTATGAGGAAATTTGTCATCTAAATAATAAAGGTAAGCAGCACTTGAAAATAATTATGGGAGATTTCAATGCAAAAATAGGGCAACGGCAACAGAATGAAACTTCAGTAGGTAAATTCGGTCACGGCAACAGAAACCAGCGTGGAAATACTCTCGTTGAGTTTGCAGAGGCAGAAGGGTTTTTCATCTTGAACTCCTTCTTCAAGAAAAAGCCACACAGGAAATGGACATGGAGACATCCAAACGGGACGACAAGTGAAATTGATTTTATTATGTGTAACAAAAAAATTCGTCATAGAAGACTGCAGTGTGCTAAACAAGTTCAACACAGGTAGTGACCATAGATTGGTGAGATGTAAGATGCACCTCAACACTAAACTGGAACGTGGCAAGCTCATAAGACAAACAAAATCTATTGACATAACCAACCTTAAAAAACACCATAATACCTTCAAGTTGGAACTGAAGAACAGGTTCTCTGCTTTAGAAGGCCTAACATCAGAAGAAGTGGACATCTCTGAAGTTAACAGAAAAGTAACCAAAGCTCTTATGGAAACAGCAACAAAATTAGCTGGGTCTAAGAACAAGTTGCATGTAAACAAATTATCAGGAAAAACGAAAATGTTGATGCAAAAAAGAAGAGAGATGAGGACAACTAAAGAAGATGTGACTTCCAAAGTGGAATATATAGAGCTATGCAAGACAGTAAGAAAAAGTATCACTGAAGACGTAAGAAAATTCAACTGTGAACTAGTGAGGAAAGCAATTGAAAACAACCAAAGCCTAAAGATAGCAAAGGGACATCTCAGTAAGGGAAGAAAACAGATTATGGCACTGAGAAAAGAAGATGGTTCTGTAACAAGAAATAGAGGCGAAAATTTTGACAAGAGTGAAAGATTTTTACTCCAAATTATATGAAAGGGATGATGCATGCACTCCAGACATCATGAAAGATACCAGTACCAGAGTTCCTCCAGTCCTTCCAGCAGAAGTTGCACATGCAATCAAGAACATGAAGCGGGGAAAAGCTCCAGGAGAAGATGGAATTACTGTAGACATCATACAAGGAGCAAGTGGAGAAATCGAAACAGTACTCGCCCAAATTTTCACTCGATGCCTTAATGAAGGAAAGATTCCTGAGGATTGGAACACCGCTACAATGATCCTGCTACATAAGAAAGGTGACATTGAGGATCTCGGAAACTACAGACCTATCAGCCTCCTATCAGTAGTTTATAAAATCTTCACTAAAGTTCTTTCACACCGCTTGAAGGTAACACTGGACATGGCTCAACCGAGAGAACAAGCTGGATTCAGGGAGTGGCTACAGCACAATAGATCATATCCACGTGCTGAGAGAACTAATTGAAAGAGCGAGGGAATATGAACTTCCATTGTGCATGGCTTTTTTATCGATTATGAAAAAGCCTTTGATTCGGTGAAACCATCAGCAGTTACAATGGCTCTGAAAACCTGCGGTATTGAAAATGCATACATTAATATTATTAATAACATCTACTGAAAATGCAAGTGCAAAGATTAGGCTGTTTGAAAATACAACACACGTAAAAATTGGAAAGGGAGTGAGACAAGGTGACACCATATCTCCGAAGCTCTTTAATGCCACATTGGAGGGTGTTTTTCAGTCGCTGAGCTGGGAAAACAAGGGGATAAAGATTAATGGAGATTATCTAACCCACCTTCGTTTTGCTGATGATGTAACCATTTTTGCAACTACCCCATCAGAGCTGCAGAGTATGATCCAGGAACTTGCTGACAAGAGTAAAGAAGTGGGATTAAAAATGAACTTTCAGAAGACAAAAGTGATGTTCAATGCTTTTACAAGAAATGAAGATTTATCGATTGATGGAGAAAAGCTGGAGATAACAGACACGTACGTTTATCTTGGACAGCAGATATCAAGTGAGGGTCACATTGATGAAGAAATTAATCGGCGTACAAAACTTGCCTGGAGAGCTTTTGGAAGAAACAGCATAATTTTCAAGAGCAATATGCCATTATGTCTTAAAAGAAAAGTGTTTGATCAATGCATCCTTCCAGTGCTTACATATGGTGCAGAGACGTGGACCTTAACTAAAAGAGACATACAAAGTCTGCAGACAACTCAAAGCAGCATGGAGAGGTGCATGCTTGGTATAACCAGGAGAGATAAGAAGAGGAACTCGTGGATCCGAAAAATGACAAGAGTGGAAGACATCATGATCAGAGTTAAATCCCTGAAATGGCAATGGGCTGGACATACTGCCAGAAGGACAGATCATCGATGGACAGCCGAAATTTTAGATTGGATTCCAAGGGACAGGAAAAGACCCAGAAGAAGACCACATGGGAGATGGGTGGATGAAATTCGAAAGTATGCAGGGGTGACATGGAGGAGACTGGCACAAGACAGACCGTTGTGGAGGAAACTTGGGGAGACCTTCGTCCAGCAGTGGATTGATAATGGTTGACAATGATGATGATGATGACATAGACATTATGTCTAAACTACCCATAATAGGAGAATCTAATTTAGGAAGAAGTTCTAGTTTTTCTTTTAGCTGCATTGAGTTTTTAATCAAGTTAGGCGGCTCTTTTAAAAGATTCTGAAGGTGTGACTTTAAAAAGTAGTTTAGATTTGAAAGAATAGAGTTTTTTGAGTCTATTATTGGTCTAATTGGTTGGTGTTCTTTATGCAGTTTGACTATTCCATATATTTGAGGTAATCTGAACTGTAATTTTGAGAATTGTTTCTAGTTTTCTGAAAGCTGGTTTTTCTTTTTTGAAGTGAAATAAGCTTAGAGACTTTTTTAATCAAAGCTGGTAGTGGGTTTTCTTTCACTTCTTCATACATAGGCTTTTTTAGTTCTTCTTCCATCTTTTCTAGATAATCTTTCTTATCCATAATAGTAATCAACTTAGTTTTGTCTGTTTTCACAGCAACTACACTTTCATTTTTTCTGAAATCTTTAAGAGCTTTTAATTGACTATTATCAAATTTTTTTTTATTATTTAATGTTTCTTCTATCAAGGTTGCTTCCTAAACCTAAGGCACTGATAAAGAACACTAAAGAGCTATTGAAGAAAATAGAACTTCTTCCAGAATTAGAAAACCCTTCCATGGCAAGTTTAGATGTTGTGTCCATGTATGCGAATATCAACCTGGACAAACTCATAGATTACATAGCAGATGACCTATCTGACCTAGTAGTGTTTCATGAATAGAATAAAGAAGAAGCAATAGGCCTTCATGAACTTACAGTGTTTGCTCTAAACAACAATTTTTTCAATTCCAAGGCTGCTTCTATAAGCAAAGATGTGGGCTAGCAATGGGTTCGTCATTAGCACCTCTCCTAGCAAATTATTACGTTAGTAAAATAGAAGAGCCCTTCCTATTGAAACCTTCAATTTTCTGCATGTATATTAGATACATGGATGATATCCTTTTCATCATAGATCAAGATTCGAGTGGATACCCATCAAAAATCCTAGGTTTTAATGCCCAAGATGAATCCCTAAAACTCACTTTAGAAGAGCCAAAACGAAAATAAGCTAAATTACCTAGATATTACTTTGAAGTGGGAAGGAAAATATATTACCACAGAATTATACAAGAAGCCTACAAATACAGGAAAAATTTTAAATTATAAATCAGATCACCCTAATTATGTAAAGAAAAATGTAGCTTTACAATTTAAAGAAAAAGTTGAAAAGCTGAATTCAACTTCAGAAGCTAAGAAAAAACATAAAAATAAGTTAAAATCAATCTTATTAGAAAATGATTACCCTTCAAAAGAAATTTGTGAACTACTGGACGAAAATCCTACTAGGAACACAACAGGCACTACAAACAAAAATAAGGAGAAAATTGAATATTTATTCACAAGAAAAGTCACTTACCACAAGGGACTGTTTGAAAAACTGAAAAAAATCAGCACTACATATAAAATTAGGTTAGCTCTAGGTTTGAATAACAAAATTAAAAAATACTTACCATCCCTAAAACAAAAAGAAGAAAACACTTTACTCCAGGAAGGAGTCATTTATAAAATAGTTTGTTTTTGTGGATTACCATATATAGGAGAAACAGGAAGAAGGTTAACCACCAGAATTAAAGAACACAAAGCAGCAATAAGGAACAGCTTAAATAAAACAGGATTAGACAGGCACATACAAGAAACTGGCCACAAAATGGACTGGGACTCCTTAAAAGTGATGAAACATCAATCCCATGCAATTATCCGGAAATTAGAGGAATCCCTGGAAATTTACAAGACACAAGGTGGCAACATCAATGACCATGCAGGATGGAAAATCCATCAGGCTTGGTCACCAGACCTGTGGAAGTAGAAGGAAGCAAGAACTCCTGACGAAGATCTAGTATTTAGATCGAAAATTTGAGAGGTAATGTACCTTAATAAATTTATCCTCGATAATTCCCGTTAAATATTTATAATACTGCAGGTAAACTTGTTAAATTAATTCTAGTTTTCATATCTTCAAGTAGGCTTAATTTAGAAAAAATGTTGCAGTGCTCTATGAATGGTCCAAATGTAAGTCTGTCTGTTCTCAAGAAATCAAATAGTGAATTGAAATTGCAGTCAATTCCTGACTTGCTTGATTTTGGGACCTGCTTTTGCAGGGTGCTCCAAAAAAAGGACTAGATAAACTTCACACTGATATTGATACTCTTGCTGCTGATATTTATTAGTGGTTCAATGATTTTGGGACCTGCTTTTTGCAGGGTGCTCTGAAAAAAGGACTAGATAAACTTCATACTGATATTGGTACTCTTGCTGCTGATATTTATCAGTGATTCAAAATATCTGCTTGTCAAAGGGAAGGTTATCACAATATACAATTAGAAAACCTTGTGGATTGTGCATCTAAGAATGTTTTCCTTCATCATGTTGAGAGCAGGTGGTTAACCCCTGGACCTGCTTGTGAGAGAATTATACAGGGCGTCCGAGAATTACTGGACACATTACAAAATTATATAAAACAAAACATTAAACAGATAGAAAGAAACTGACTCTACTAACTTACAATGTAACTACACAAGTTAATGAATTTCGATGTGAGATCCCTTGGTTGCTCGTAGTACGTCCAAGCGATACTCGATTTCATGCCATGTATTGGCAAGCATCTGAGGAGTTATGGAATTAATAGCAGCTGTAATACGCTGCTTCAGTTCCTGCAAATCAGAGGCGTCTGATAGACACGATCCTTCACATAACCCCACATGAAATATTATAATTGGAGTTGGGTCTGGAGAGCGAGGAGGCAACGGAATGGAACCACCACGCCCAATCCATCTGTTGGGAAAATGCTCATTTAGGCACTTACGTACACATGTTGACCAATGCGGAGGCGCACCGTCTTGTTGAAAACCGTCATATCTTTTGACCTGGGGTATAGCGAAATTTTCTAGCATATCCAAGTAAATGTAACCATTTATGGTTTTTTCGCAGAAGAAGAAAGGGCCAATCACTTCTCTTTTTGATAGGGCGCACCACACATTAACTTTTGGAGAATCACGTTCCAGTTCAATAGCAGCATGAGGCGGTTCACTGCCCCATATCCTACAGTTGTAATGATTCACAATACCTGATACATGAAATGTGGATTCATCACTAAAAATTACATTACTGAGAAAGTTTTCGTGCATCTTTTGTACTATTTGTATTATATAAGCATGAAACTTTAATTTCTTGTGCAAGATATCGTGAACTGTTTATTTCGGAATCCACAGTTCTCTGCTTGCTTTACAAACGGATTTCCTGGGGCTTCATCGGAAACTTGCATTAACTTGGTCAACTGTTTAACTGCTGATGCTAGGCCTACTACTCCGCCACGATGTTCCACATTGCCATTTCTTTAAACTGTTTCATCCACCGCTTGATTGAATTCGTTGACGTAGGATTACAACCATACTCTAAACAGTACCATCTTTTAACTTCAATTCCACAAGCCATAACACACACATCGCCTTCTGCTGTACGGAAGACATGAATACTGATTGCACATTTCTCTTACATTCGTCATCAGGCCACACCTAGCGCCATCTATTGGATTCTGGGAATAACAATTCTGCAAAACAAAAATATAGAAACCGTGTTAGTAATATGTGACATAGAAAAACAGATAATGCTCATAGTTTTTTTTTTGTACATAATTTTGTAATGTGTCTAATAATTCTCTGACACCCTGTATAAGAGTGCTGCACTAGTACATTCAGTAGGAGAATATTTTTGTACATACCTTTCAAAGCAGAAAAACATGAAACTTGGTATGATCTGATAATTTCCCAGTTGAAATATTCCCATAATGTTATTTTTTGCATGTTGTGTACTTCTTTTTTACAGAAATACAGCATTTACACCATACCTCAAGCTTTTTCAGAATGAAGAACCAATGATTCATGTTTAATACAGCAAACTAAATGAACTGGTGTGCAGTAAAATGTTAAAATTTTTAAAACCAGATGATGATGGCACAAAAGAGGGATCTAAACTTTTAAAAGTTGACTTTCAGAAAAGTTACATATGGTTGCCTTTGAATAAAATTGATGTTGGCACTAGTGCCAGCCATATTCTGGCACAGAACAAAGACATAAAAAGCTGTCTCATTTCAATACAGTAGAGTCCCATTAGAGTGAAGTCTGATAAAGCGAAAAACCCGTTATAACAAAATCTTTAGCATTCCCTGGCAAAATTCCCATTAACAAAATGTGTTTTTAATTCCGTTTGAAAGAACTTTTTAAAACGAAATTTTCGTTACAATGAAGGAATATTTTGAATGTTAAAAGAATTTTTTTTTCATCATAACAAAATTTTCAGCCCTGAACACAAGCAGCACATTTCATTCGAAGCACTTTTCCCCAAATTTTAAAAAGAAAAGGCAACTTCT
Organism: Macrothele yani; assembly: GCA_039090855.1. Classification (NCBI taxonomy): domain Eukaryota; kingdom Metazoa; phylum Arthropoda; class Arachnida; order Araneae; family Macrothelidae; genus Macrothele; species Macrothele yani. The sequence goes on along the minus strand of CM077024.1, from coordinate 71,099,226 downwards.
TTATCTGACTTTTTCACTTGGATAACTCGCTTATTTTTGCGCACCGTGGTGACTGACCTATGACTAGACGTATTTTGATAACAACCTACTTGCCATGTGCGTTAAGCCCCTCCTCCCCCTTTTCTTCCGCAACTGGAATAGTTTTTCTGACTTTAAAAAGAGAGATAAGACACAGCTGAGTGCTGGACTTTTTTTGAAAAAGGAGGGTTTTTTGTTTTTTTTAATCTTAAAATTTTGCTTGTCGGCTTACGTTCCAGTTTGACATATTCTTCAAGGCAAGTCGATCAGCTTTTGTTACAAGTATAACAATAAATTCAGCCAAACGAAAGCAGGTTTTTTTTTTTTTTTGGAGGAGAAAAAAAGAATTGTTGATGAAGTGAAAGCAGGCAAAAAGAAAGGAGATGTGTAAAAAAAAAATGCGATCACTCCATAGACATTATCAACGTTTTTGAAGAACAAAGAAAAAATCGCAGAGAAGCTTCAAAAACCGGCAATTGTACCCCAAAGAAAAAGATCACGGCAAGCTCAATTCCAAATTGTGGGGACTCTGCCACTTTCACCTGGTTCCAAGACGAACAATTGTGGTCCATTGACTCGAGAAAAGGCTGCACAGTTCACCAAAACTTTGTTAGGCAAGTGGGGGATGGTTGAATCGGATGTATGGATTTTGAGGAAAACGTCGGATGGTTGAATCGGAGGTATGGATTTTGAGGCAAGTGGGGGATGGTTGAATCGGAGTAATGGATTTTGAGGCAAGCGGAGATGGCTGAATCGGAGTTATGAATTTTGAGGCAAGCGAGGGATGGTTGAATCAGAGGTATGGATTTTGAGGCAAGCGGGGGATGGCTGAACCGGAGTTATGGATTTTGAGGCAAGCGGGGGTTGGTTGAGTTGGTTCACAGATTGGTACGAAAGCATTACAGAAACGATTGGCAGAGAAGCGACTGCTGCTCCGATGGAAAATGTGAATTAATAGAGAGCAGGAGAAGTGGCACAACTTATCCTAACTTATGCCTCAGATGACGTTTTCGATGCAGACGAGTCTGGAATTTTCTTCCAGTTAGAGCCTGACAAAACTTTGGTAATGAAGAATGACAAGAGTGTTGGTGGTAAAAGATCGAAACAGTGACTGACCGCTCTCTTCTGCTGTAATCAATCGGGAACTGAGAAGAGGAAAGTGCTAGTGATTGGACGATCCCCAAAACCTCAATGCTTGAAAGGTGTGCAATCGCTACCTTGTGACTACAAAGCCAATAGAAAGGCGTGGATGACGCAAACTATCTTCAGTGAATAACTATTGATGTTTGACTCTGAGATGAAGAGGAAAAAAAGAAAAATTCTTCTTTTGGTTGATGATTGTACGGCTCATAACGAACCTCCTCAGCTTGAAAACATTCGTGTGGTGTACGTTTCACCAAATTGCAGAGCAGTTCTCCTACCCTTGGACCAGGGGATAACAAAATCTGTAAAAGACCATAACAAGTGCAAGTTGATGAAATTGATTCTTCTTGGAATTGAGAAAAATGACTCCATAAAAGTGAATGTCAAAGATGCATTGCATAGGATTTCTGGACCATGGGGCATAATGTCCAAGGCAACAATAAAAAAACAGTTGGCGCCATGCAAAGTTAATTGACTGTGAAATTGAACCCGAAATAGATGACACCGATGCGGATTTAGGTGCTTCATTAGGGGAAGTGTGGAACGTTCTCCAGACATCTGCTTCAGTTCCCACCGATTCTTCGCTAGAGGATTTTTTACATGCGGATAACAATATCCTGACCACTTACGAACTGACTTATGTTGATACAGTATAACTGAATTGATTTTGGATAACAGAAATGATGAAATTGCAGAAAGCAGCAAGGACAATGAAATTCATTGAACTATTTGATTGCGTGCGAGTTGTGTGAAGCACTTAGCTGTTTAGAAAAAGTTTGCTACTTCGTATCAGGACAAACGAACGTCCCGGATAAAACTTTCACCCATTTACATTCTTTGCAAGAACTTTTAGTTTTGGCAGCAACAAAGTCCCATTTTCAAAGAAAAATAACGGATTTCTTTAAAACGTAAATACTACGTACATACAGTACATACTATATGTACTGTATAAGAGAAAACATCTAGTGTACAAAAGTGGTGTAAACTTTATGAAAGGTATGTATCGAATTAGACATACTCGAGAGTTTTATTTTTTATTTTGTTTTAAGATACAGTACAGTATCAGCACTTTGAATACAGTTGATTCCCATGAGTTATTTAAAAAAATAAGTGCAAAATTAAAAATTCCATTATAACGAAATTTTGATGTAATGAACAGATTTCGACGGTCCCCGTGAAGTTTGTTCTAATGGGACTCGACTGTATTTATATTTATTCTGCACCAGAATATCTGCAAAAAAAAAAAAAAAACTCCTACTGAATAATTTTCTTCTACGGGACATCCAATCCATTCATCCTTTGTTTCAGGAGGAAAACACCAAAGATTCTATAAAATGCTTGAGCCATCATATGTTTGATGTCACCAAAACTGTGTGTGTGATAAATAAATACAGTGGTCATTGTACATGTATGAGGACAGGCTGCTCAATGTAAAAATTATAAGGAAGATAATGATATGTGTAAGTATTGGTCAACAGTGGCTAGCATGTAAGATTCTGCAGGTTCACCAAAACACAGTTCAGTATCAGCCCTAGTGAAGATATGTTTGATGTTGTTGCATGGAAATGCACCCCCTAAAAAGGGCGTTCCCCAGAACAACAGCATTTTCACAAAAGAAAGAGTGTCGCTTTCAGATTTATCTGTCAGATCAATTATGTGCCTGGAAAGAAGCAATTTGGTTGCACAATATAAATCCATACTGTCAATACCCATATCTAAAGGCCTCATAAATGGTGTAAAGCATGCTTATGAAAAACATGCCTCCTACTTGGAACAGCAGGAAAAGAGAAAAGGAAGCAAAAAGATGCCAAAAGAAAACCTGAAGAACTATGCAGACTTGGTAAAAGCAAAATACAGTATGTGAGGCTTGATAAGCAGCTGTCCAAACTCAGAAAAAAAATCCCTTAATGAATGACCAGAAAACTGCTCATAAGCTTTTGGCTGAGACTTTGAAAAAATTGGACAGTGCAATAGAAGAAAACAGCAGGAGTAACATAAAAGTTACCAAATTATGTTATCAACGGGAAATATGGAAGTAGAAAAAACAACCAACAAATTGAAAGAAATACCTAAGTCAATAGTATAATTTGAAGACAAAATTTTGAAATGTTAATAAAGTTGTAAGTACCAAAAAATTCTGTTTTATTAAAACATTCTTACTTAAAGAGGCGCCAGCTAGTTCTGCGTGACATTGGCAAAAAAAAAAAAAAAAAAAAAAAAAAAAAGCCAACTCACTGGGTTTTGTTCCAGAATCCTTAGGTTGAATGACCAACTGGAACCGTCAGCTGTGGGCTAATTCCCCACACTGGTGCACTTACCTCATTAAAAAAATACAAATAATTGTAAAACCGGACTCAAGAGTAGGTTATAGTGGACCTACCACACTTGAGAAAAATGGTCCACCACGGAAACAATTTGGACACAGAAAAAGGAGAATGAGAAAGAGATCTCAACTGACTGAGTGTAAGATTGGTGTATGGAATACTAGAGATATAAATGACAAAATGAATGAGGTGATTGAAGAGATGAATAAGTATAAATTGGATGTGCTGTGTATAAGTGAAACCAAAAGGAAGGAAATTGGGGTAGAAGTGAATAGAACGGTGAGTGTGTGGTCTGGAGTATTGGATTATGTGAGAGGACAGACTGGTATAGGAGTAATTTTAAGTGAAGTGAAACTTCAGAGAATAGTAATTGTTGTAGTGTATGCTCCTTGTGACTTGGAACCTTCTGATAGGAAGGAAGAATTTCTGGAATGAGTTAAAAGCTGTTCTGAGCTAGTTTGGGGCTAAAGAGAAATTTATAATAGCAGGGGATTTCAATGCTAGAATAGGTGTGCAGAGTGCAATTCCTGATGATGTTCTGGATAAGTTTAATAATCATTGTGTGAATGATAATGGTGAAAGATTACTTGAACTCTGCATTGAGAATGGTTTGTTTGTATCTAATACGGTTTTCAACCACAAGTATATCCACACATATACTTGGGAAAATTGTACTCTTGGTCAAAAGAGTGTGATAGATTTTGTTGTCTACGGTCAGCATCTGAAACACTTAGTTGTTGGCACTCGTGTGATGAGAGGTGTGGATGTTGGCTCGGATCATTACTTGGTAGTGTCACAAGTGAAACTGAATATTGGTTGGAGGAAAAGGAATAGGAACAGACCTAGGATGGAAAGAATAAAGGTCGAAATGCTCCCTGACGATCATCAGCATTATTCTGACTTACTCAGAGAAAGAAGTGGGAATGTTTTAAGAACAGTGTTGTCACTGCTGCTGAAGAGGTCTGTGTCACCAGAATAGTGGGTAACAATAGAGGTGATGCTTGGTGGAATAGTGAATTGAAGAGGCAGTAAAGAGAAAGAAGGAAGCCTATTTGGGGATGTTGCAAGTTAGAATTTCTGTGGATGAATATTGCTGTAAGAAGCATGAAGCAGCTAAGCTGGTTTGCCAGAGTAAGGCAAAACATAAGGAGAAGGTGGAAAGGCATAAATTGGCTTTTTAAAAAGATAGACTTTCTGGAAGTACATGAAACTGAAAAAATAGGGGAACAAAGTTGTAAGTTGTGTGAAGAATAGGATTGGGGAAATGATTTGGGAACCCAGTGAGTTAAGTGAAAGATGGGGTGAATACTTTTGTGAGTTATATTAGATCATGAAAGCAAAAGTGATACTGTGGCAGAAGCAGATGATGTCACAGTGAAGGATGGAAGCACAGGAGGGGTTTCAAGAGAAGAGGTGTGTAAAGCTCTAAAATCTCTTCAGAATGGTAAGGCTCTGGGAGTTGATGGCATAACTGCGGAGATGCCATTGAGATATTGAAATATGGTGGTGACTCTGTAATTGACTGGTTAAATGAAATTTTCCAGTTGTGTTGGGAGTTAGGAATGGTCCCTCGGGATTGGAAGAATGTTATCATTGTTCTCTTGTGTAAGGGAAAAGGTGATTAGGCTGACTGCAAGAACTATCATGGTATTATCCTACTGAATCTGCCAGTGAAAGTGTTCGGTAAGGTCGTTATTGAAAAAGTATGGGGTCTTACATCAGAGAAAGTATGGGATGTTCAGAGTGGTTTCATGCCTGGTAAAGGCTGCACTAACCAAATTTTTGCATTACGCATGATGGCTGAAAAGTACCTGGCTGTTGGTAAGAAAGTTTTTGCTGCCTTCATAGATTTAGAGAAAGCTTACAACTGAGTAAATAGGACACTTCAGTGGAAGGTATTGAATGAATATGATGTTACTGGGAATATACTTAATAGTGTAAAACCCATGTATGTAGGGCCATAGTGAGGGGAGGGCCAGAACGGGTGGCGCCCAAGCTGCATTTCCTTTTGCCCGTCCTATAGACTCACACTACAGTCCAGTGCTCGATCTCTTTTTTATAGAGATTAGCGATTTATGTAGAGGATTTTAGGAAGGTAGTGTCTAACCCCAGGTATTAAACAACCCTTGGAAGTAGGAAGCTAGGAGATTTGGGCTAAAGTGCCGGACAGCAAAGTAACCGCGGGGCCAGTACTCGTCATCCGACGGCTTCACCTGCCCATCCGATGCACGGCGAATATTTACTGGTTCAAACGTTCATACCTGCCTGAGATCGATCCTGATACTTTTCCATGGCAGTCCAGTACTTTAACCATGGGCTCATCTGCAGCCCACTTCTTTTACATCTTTTACCCAACCTCTTTATGTCCTTCACCCGACCTCAATAATCAGCCAGGGCCCCCTACCAACTTCTCTGTCTGGCTGCGGGCCTGCATGTATGCTGGCAATAGAACTTGTGTATGAGTGAATGGTGTTTTATCAAAATGGTTTTCTATTGGTGCAAGAGGTTAGTGCAAGGTGTGTAATTTTGCCATGGCTGATACACTGACAGAAAAAAATTCCCAACACCAAGAAGGGGTTGTGTTAGATAAACGACAGTTGGTAGGCGGTGAGAGTACATCTGTAAGATGACGTCTATGCAAATTTCGCGCTCGGCGCATAAGTGTGGCACTAGTAGCGCCCCTCGGAACATGCGAAGCAGGTTTGCTGTAAATACGCGCTGTAACGTTCGTGAGCGTTAGTTATCGTTGAGATTCGACATAGGGTGTTGATGTTAGTCAAGAATGCCTTTAAGAAGACGACGAAGCCATTATCAACAGCTCACGGAGTTTGAATGACGTCGTGTAATAGGGCTACGAGAAGGTGGATTTTCGTTCCGCAATATTGCAGAACGACTTGGCAGGAATGTAGCCACTGTGCATGATTGTTGGCAGCGGTGGTCAAGGGAAGGTACTGTCTCAAGAAGACCGGGTTCCGGCCGGCCACGTGCCACTACTGAGAGGGAAGACCGCCGTGTACGGCGTATGGCCGTGGCGCATCGTACCGCGTCTGCGGCAGCAATTCGAGCTGCAGTTGCAGCCACAGTGACACAACGAACTGTTACAAATCGGTTACTTGAAGGATAGCTCCGAGCCAGACGCCCTGTAGCGTGCATTCCGCTTACTTCAAACCACTGCCGTTTGCGACGTCAGTGGTGTCAAGCTAGAGCTCATTGGAGGACGGAGTGGAGATCTGTTGTGTTTTCTGATGAAAGCCGGTTCTGCCTGTGTGCCAGTGATGGCCGTGTGTTGGTTAGAAGGAGGCCAGGTGAGCGCCTGCAACCAACCTGTCTGCGGCCGAGACACACTAGACCTACACCTGGAGTTATGGTCTGGGGAGCAATTTCCTATGACAGCAGGAGCACTCTCGTGGTTATCCCACGCACCCTGACGGCACAGTTGTACGTCGGTCTGGTGATTCAACCTGTTGTGCTGCCATTCATGAACAGCATTCCAGGGGTGTTTTCCAACAGGATAACGCTCGCCCGCATACCGCTGTTGTAACCCAACATGCTCTACAGAGTGTCGACATGTTGCCATGGCCTGCTAGATCACCAGATCTTTCACCAATCGAGCACGTATGGGACATCATTGGACGACAACTCCAGCGTCACCCCCAACCAGCATTAACCATCCCTGTATTGACCGACCAAGTGCAACAGGCATGGAACTCCATCCCACAAACTGACATCCGCCACCTGTACGACACAATGCATTTACGTTTGCGTGCTTGCATTCAACATTCTGGCGGTTACACCGGATATTAATGTACCAGCATTTCACATTTAAAATGGCTCTCCTCTTGCTTACAATAAGCTGTGATCTTGAAACCTTAATCGATTAAATATGTTACCTATACAAATGTATTGCCGCCATTTCATTCCTCTACAACTATTTTTTCGTGGTGTTGGGATTTTTTTTTCCGTCAGTGTATTTATGGATGCATTCATGATGCCAAAATAGATAATACTGGTTTATGTCTTGGTGATATCAGTGTGTGCAGATTGCTGTATGCTGATGACACTGTCCTGTTTGCAGAGAGCAAAAGTAAGTTGCAGGGTATGTTGTCCCTGATGGATGAAGTTTGCATGGAATTAAAACTGAGTATAAATAAGGGAAAAACCAAAGTTATGGTTTTTGAGAGAGGAAGTGGTAGTACTGAATGTAATATAAATGTAAATGGCACAGTGATTGGCCAGGTGCACGTGTTTCCGTATTTAGGAAGCATGTTTGACAGAGAGAACAAATTGGATGGTGAAATTAGCAGGCGAGTGAATTCTTCATTGAAAGTCATGGCTGCTTTGGGAGGTTTTCTCAGGAATAATGGGTTCTTAAGAGTCCTGCATGGCTGTGTATAAAAGTGTAATTGTTCCTACTCTGATGTATGGCAGGAAAACCTTGGTACTAGATAAGAAACATAGGAGTTGTTTGTGTGCTGAAGAAATGCGTTACTTACGAGGGGTTTGTGGCAAGACACGTTCTGATAGTGTGAGGAATGAAGATGTGTTGCAGTTGTGTATTGTGAAGCAAAATGTTGTTGGCAAGGTGGATACTAATACACTTCGGTGGTTTGGCCATGTTGAAAGAATGAGTGATGAGATGCTTACTAAAAAGTCTTTTTATTCCAAGTGGCAGGAAAGAAAGGCAGAGGAAGGCCAAGGAAGTCACGGGAGGATCAGATTCAGGAGTGTCTGCATGAGGAAAAGATTGAGTATGAAGTATAGAAGATCTTATGTCAGTGAAGCCCGAGTTGTATGTCAAGATCACTGTAAATGGAGAAGTTTGATACAGCAACAGTAATTAAAAATGATCTTATAGTTTGTATTTCTTTGTGGAGCTAACCTCTGAATCTCAGAGAACAGCTTAGTGATATGTATGTTTGTACTCTTACTGTGATTTTATAGATATAAGGCTGATTGTTAGGACCAAGTTTCATTGACAACAGTGGTTGTTTCCCATGTTAAAATAGGGAAAAGCCATGGTTGTGAAAAAACTTCTTGTTAACAATTGGGTCATAATTTAGATAGATTTTTTAGTTAAAGAATAACAATTCATGCATTAGTACCAATATTTTATTTAATTTACCTGCCAGCTCTGCCAAAATGTTCTGGAATTTAAGAAAAACTGTGTTCTGAATTTTTTTGCTCCTACCCCTGTGAATGTAATGGGGAAAGTATGCTGAGGCAGGGCTAGAAAAGTACTGGGTGCCTAGAAATTAGACATTGGTAATGTTTTGCTCTCTTAAGCATTTTACATCACTCATTTCCACAGTGCTGTATTTCAACTTTCTGTGCATTATACTTGGAGTACCTGGGATAGTTGACACATTTAAAAAACCATTGCAAATCCACAACAAAAAAATTAAAAACTATATAATTACTACAGAGATTAACAATTGTTAGGTGTCATCCATTCCTATAAACAGTTCTTCCGAACTGTGAAAAATGCTTAAAGTTTAATTATTGTTAGAACACAACATGAAGACTTTGAACTGCTATTGTAGAGGTTCTACTCTACGAAAGAAATGTCAGTTTCACGAAATGTCCAAGGAGTTTATTCAAATAGATGAAGTTGTGTAGAAAAATCGCGAGTCTGCACCAGTATTAGAGTTACCATACAGACAGAAAGCACCAATTTAAAACATTCGAAAAAGAAACGAAGCAAAACATAAAAACTCAAAAACCATAAAAGCTAAAAACTGTTTAAGTCTACCGCCAATTACTTCACAAAAAAAAAAAAAACTGCAGTTAGAGGAAATTCTCCTTCAGCAATGCATTTCGGAACCAAACCAACTAGGTCCATCCTCAGGCTGTTTGATAAGGTGTGTGAGCACTCAACCTTACTTGTGAGTTTTACATCAGCAACTGGATTGCTGCAGGCTGCATTTGGAGTGTGTCGATCGTTACATGTAGTTACGTCATTGGCATTGGGAACATATGCATACGTGTCATGTCTTGAAGTTGAGGCAGTGCTGTGGTTCTCATTTGGTTGCCGGGGTAAAAATGTTTTCTTTTTTGAAATCCTGTATCACAGTCCTGCTTCTCCCGTCCCCCATTCTTCTTGAATGAGCATTTCCCAGGGAGTTGGAACGTCGATGGTACTCTGTTTGTTGCAATTATGATCTCTCATTTTTTCGATAACTAATGCTTCTGTCATCCTTAAGTTCACCTTTTTTCTTTCCATACAAACTATTTCAATACTTTTGAATTTCAGAAATGTGTTATTCTCTACACAAGAATCCACCAAGGTGGTTTTTTCTTTTTTGTCCGTTAGATGCTGTTCTAATCTACATTTTAATTTATTTTTTGTACTTCCAACATATATAGTTTGTTTAGTATTGGGGTTAATCTCTTGAATGGGTGTGCTATATACACTGAATCGATCCAGTAATCTTGATATTTCTTTATTGTTCAAAATGTCTTTGTTAGTTGTTACCGAAATACCAAAATCTATAGTTTCCTGTATGTACCAAAAATTAATAATGTTTTAAAAAAAGAATGTGTTAATTTCAATATAGATTTTGGTATTTCAGTAACAACTAATAAAGACCTGATTTTGAACAATAAAGAAAAATCAAGATTACTGGATCGATCCAGTGTATATATCATACCCTTTCAAAAGATGAACCCCAATGCTAAACAATCTATATGTGAGGATCTTTTCAAAAGTTTTGCCACTGTGGGTTATCTCTTTAAAAATGAACCTTTACAGGCTTTCGGAGTAATCTCCATGTTTCTTTATGACAGCGGCCCAACGTTTGGGCCAGTTTTGTATTTCAGTCAGGACACCTCCAATGTTGAGGCGTCGGATTACTCGGGCCACCTCATTAAAAACATCCTGAATTGTACTGAACCATTTCCCACAGAGTGGCTTCTTTAGTTTTGGGAATAAGTCATGGTCTGGTTGGGAACAAGTCATAATCTTCACGCAAAGCTTTATGAATTTCGGTAAGGGATTTTCCTTGCAAAGTTTCAATTTTAATGGAGGATCGCTGGTCGGTATGTGAGATCTGGTGTGACTCCCTTCTTTTGCTCCATTTCTAGGCAGACTTTTTCAGAACAGGAACAAATTAGCCAACAGACATAGCCACAGCTTTGCATACTGAAGTCTGACTCACAACTGGCGCAATGATTGGAGCGATCTCATCTTCTGACGGGCAGTGGCTGCGTTGTGTGCAGAACTTTTGAAATGGACCTACGTATGTTGGAAGTATGAAAAATAAATTAAAATTTGAATTAGAACAGCATCTGACTAATTGATGAAAAAAAAAGTGGATTTTTGTGTAGAGAATAACACATTTCTGAAATTCGAAAATATTGAAATAGTTAGTATGGAAAGAAAAGAGGCGAACTTAAGGATGACAGAAGCATTACTTATCAAACAATGAGATATCATAATTGCAACAAATATAGTACTGTTGACATTCCGACTCCCTGGAAAATGCTCATTCAAGAAGAACAGGGGAAGGGAGAAGCAGGACAGTGATACAAGATTTTAAAAAAGAAAAACAATGTTTACAAGTTACTAGCCAGCAATCAAATGAGAACCACAGCATTACCTCAACTTCGAGACATGACATGTGTGCATATGTTCCCAGTGCCAATGACGTAACTACACTACAAGATCGACACACTCCAGATGTAGCCTGCAGCAATCCAGTTGCTGATGTGAAACTCACAAGTAAGGTTGAGTGCTCACACACTAAGATCTAACAGCCTGAGGACGGAACCAGTTTATTTGGTTACGTAATGCATCAGTGAAGGAGAATTTCCTCTAACTGCAATTTTTTTGTGAAATACTTGCCAGTATGCTTCAACAGTTTATGCAATTTGTGTATCTTCTGTGCTTGGAAAGTACACATCATACATGGCTGAGATATTCAATTATATTGATATAACATATCTATATATTCTATTACTCACGTCAAATTTTGAAGCTGTGAGCTCGGTGGTGCACAGTTATGCAATGGTATATAAAATATAACAATGCTGCAAGGTAAAAGATGTTACTTACATTATACTCTTTCTGTAGTCATCCCATTATTCACCACTGCAAGTCAACAAAATGGCGCTGACTATCAGTTTGTTTTAAAAAAAATTGTGTAATCTTCCATGTTATCTGCTGCAGTCTAAAATGCAGAACAACATCATTGCACGGTTTTATCAATGCATAATAATTTCCAAGGAGACCTGGTTAGCTCTGTTATTCAACTATGCATGGATTTTACTAAACTCAAAATCAGAACAAAACGCTAAAATCGCAATGCTACAAGTTAAAAACCAGAAAATGGAATTGTGAAATAGATTACACTGATGAATTCTAAAGAAACGAATGGAACCAGTCAAAAGATTAAATGAGATGGAGTAATGAACACAATTGCTGTCGACATCCCTCACACTGTACACCACTAAACCTACCTCTACCTGCATTCCCGGACGCGTTTCACACTAGTTTCTTCTAGGCATTCTCAATGGATACCGAATGACTCAATAGCAACCCTCCTTGCCTCCGGAAGTCATGATGCTTACCGCGCATGGGTCATTATTGCGTAAGTAGGCAGGCGCCATCCAGTGTGCAATTCTGACCTTCCTGCTTCTGTTGTTGTTTTTTATTCACATGCTTCCCTGTCAATATTTTCCTGTCGGAAGCACTGTGATTCATGTCGGAAGCACTAAAAGAAATTTAAAAATTAGAATATGCAAACACTTAGGCAATTGGCTTAGAAAGGAAAACAAAACTGCACTTATTGACTATTGTATAGAAACTGAATGTACACCAATATGGAAGAACATGAAATTACTTAATCAACAAAAGAGTTGGAAAATTCTATAAATCACTGAATCTGTTGCAATTATGAAGACCTATCCAACTAACTGTAACAACAACACACCATATGAACTTCGTCTGACGAAGTCATGGGGGTGGGGCTTACAATATCGGCACTTAAGCGTATCGTGTTTCCCATCAGAAAACTAGGTAGGATTGAAGGAGAAAGGTTGAGCCATTGTGTAAATGAAATGAGTTGAGAGAAAAGAGCTTCTGTAAATAGTGTATATAGATAGCGTTTTAATATGAATGTATGTATAAATGTGAATATTAGGATGTGGCCGGCAATTAACGACCAAGAGAGTTAGGGTTAAAGTTTTTGATGCATAGAATGGAAGTTTTGTATAGTGTATTAGATTTTTAAATGCATGTTGAAGTTAATGAAAGTTGTGTGTATGTGAGGAAATGTGAGTGTAATAGTGAAATGTGGGCTCAAAAACAACTGGCAAGAGTATATATGAAGACACAGGAAAGAGATACGATGACCACGAAAAGTCCACGCAGCATGACAAGTCAGCCGAAATATACGTGCGGTAAATGTTGAAAAAGGAACAACAACCTTTTAGGTGAGTTTCCATTAATGAATTTAAATACAAATAACACATTAAATGGGAACATTTTTCGGGAATATTTAGGTATTTCCGAGCTGTGTACCTTCTTTTATTATTATTTTGTTGTTGTTGTGGATGTGCAATGGTTTTTTAAATGTGTCACCTATTCCAGGTACTCCAAGTATAACATGTAGAAAGTTGAAATACAGCACTGTGGAAACGAGTTGTATAAAATGCTTATTTTACATTTGACACATTGATTTAGGTTTAAGTCATTTGTTATTGCCTAACCGTACCTTTTTTTTTTTTGCTTCAAATTTTGTAATTTGCAATAAATCTGGTAATTTCCATGAGATTATCCAACCATGATGGGATTTTACAGTGTAGAAATGTTGAGTTTAGGTTTTGCATCGTAATATATTTTTTACATCACTAAATACCTCGCCACACCACATACACCTTTTTAATACACCATCTAATTTTTTTTTTTTTTAGCAGCACTTTAATTTTTCAAAAGTCCGTATGGTGTCTCAAGAGAGCTGATGGTATTGGAAAAGTAGTGAAAATTTTTTAACACCAGAAAAAGTGCCATACGAATATGAAGGTAGAGAGTCGCAAAGAAATGGAAATGTTTTTTTTTACAAGCATTTTGACAGAAAACATAATGCAACAAAGGTGATAGTACAGTTTGCACTCACAGAATGCTGCGTCCTGTGAGAAGCATTCTGCAAGTGTAATTGTTGCCACCTTGATAGCGTAATTGTTTTGTGATAGCATTTGTAATCATTTTGTGAATAGTATTTGTTAGTTATTCTAGTCTGATTGCATTTGTTACACATTAGTTTGTGTGCTCAGCAGTTTTTCAGACATGTCAAATACCTAAGAACTAACTGTCCACAGTTTTTACAGATTTTTAGATCTAACTAGTGGACAATGGTAATTCTGATAAAAATTAGATTTTTGTTCTTTATGTTCACCTGAGAAGATAGCCCAGAAGTTTTTAAAAGGACAGTTACTTTTTTCAATAAGATTGTTCCTTTCTTACTTTCATGGACTTTTGGTCATTTTGTTAATCGGGATTTTTCTGTTGGAAATTATGATTCGGAATCAATGTAACAGGTTCAGATTATATGTATGACGATATTTTTTTCCTGAAGTAAGAATTTTTTTATATGTTTCGGAATTTCGAGGCCTGTGTATTATACGCTGCATCAGATTTATACTTACAGAAAAAGAATTTGAGTTTCATGGTCAGTGAATTGTATGAGGGAAAATACAGTACTCTAAGTATGTATGTGCAAAATTTTACTTCAACAAACTATTTTAATAAAGTGTGCAAAAATAATTTTTGAGAGGAACGAATGGAAGAGTGGGAACTGAAAGTTATGCATCAAATTGGAATTTTGTTTAGCAGTAAGTGATTTGGGTAAAAAAAAAAAAAATTAAGCAAATATACTATATTACTTTTTGTTCCAGCTTCATCACTACACATAATGTTTATGTGTTATTGTTTGAAATTTGAATTCATTTCATGATCTGTAACCTATTTTTCTGGCCCTGTGCTAAGAAATGTTCAAATTCCTCAGCATTGTTGGAAAACCATCTTATAGATATTAATTATATTTTTATTAATGGAAAGAAGTGTTCAGGATATTTAGCTTGTAAAAAATAAAATAAATGAAAAATTGTGCATCTGTAATGTGGTTTCTTAACTTTTTAGCCAAAGACTTCTTCCAATTTGTCTAATAAAAAAGTAGCAATTTTTACCTAAATGTCTGTGAATGAGTTGTAAACCAACTGGTGTTTATAAAAGAAATTATTTCAAACTTTATATAAATTTCATTCTTATAGGAATTTGAAGCTGATTTAGCTGAAAATGAAGAGTATCAGATATCTCAAGCAATCCTACTTGAAGCTGAAAAGACCTTAGGATAAAATTTGTGAGCTTTTTGTATTTCTGATAACTTAGTATTTTGCTTAGTGTTTTTGTAAAACAAAAGTTCTTTTATCTGCAGAGTATTTTTTACAGATGTGTAATTGCTGCCTTTCAGATATCTTTTACTTAAGTACAACACCTAATAACTTTTGTACTTAGAAAAACATTTTCTTCATAAATGACTGTCCAAAACTTTTGTAATAACAACTTTAAAAATTAACGCAGCTTTATTTTTCCACGATTTCAGCAGATCTTTTGAATTGCATTATTTTACTTAATGTTAATGGGAGATCTCTTTTCAACTATGTATTTAGAGTGAAATTGGTTTGTAAGTAAAAACAAAAAACGGGAGGCAGTAAGAATTTCCTGAAATATAATGTATTACTTTTTGTTCCAGCTTCATCACTGCACCCTGCTACTTTTTTTATTATACTTGTGATATTTTTTTGGGAAGTGCAAAAGTAAAATAGCTGATGAAAATATATGGGTTTCACCTCTGTCAACATGCAGTTTTAAGATAGTTTTTAGCTTACTCAGATTTTTTTTTTCTGATGAAGAGATTGCATAAAATGCACATTTTATTAATTACAGGCATTGAAGTTTATTTTACCTTTAATTGTTCACTGAATTTTAGCTTGGTGGAAATAATAAAAAGCTATCTGGGAGAGAAACCTGCAGATGCCTGATTCCATGTCTACCACTGGAACCAAGTGCTGTCCTTGTAGGAAACAGGCCATGGAGTGAAACAGGTGGTAGTTGGATGGGGCAAGGTGCGGACAGTGTGGAGGATGGGGTAGAATCTCAACCCCTTCCAATTCCTGTAGTTTTCGGAAGACCACTCTGCAGGCACGACTTGAGGCATTTTCCACTTGCAGCAATGCCTGCATTCTATTGATGAGCGCAGGGTACAGTTGGTGCAGAGCTTAGGGGATTTATGCAGTTGTTTGGCATAGAAGTTCCCCGTCCACAGCCTGACCATCTGGCATGGGTTTCCAGTACATAAGAACCTTATAATTTCTTCAAACGCACTGCATTACTTTCCTCTCAAACCACCCTCTTTGCACCATTGGTTGCGCTTTCTAGTGTGGCCTTAGCCCTGGTTCCCAGTTGTAGGGTAATGTTGGAATGTCCATTTCTTATCTCCTATGGCAGCACAATGCCAAAACCTATCATCCTGTGGTTTTTAGTTTTGACAACAATCTGTATTAGAGTGGGACAGAGCAAACCATTTGACAGTGCCTGGAGGAGAAACCAAGCTTGCGCAGGTGACTAACAGCAGTGGATTGGGAAGATCCCTCCTCAGCTGCCAATTGTCATGTACTAGTACTAAGTTTTGCTGTCATGGTTTTGACGGGTGTCAGTGTGGTTGTTGGACATTCTGATCTTGTCTTGTCTTTGAGACTGGTGTCCCTAGCAGTGATAATGCCAGAACCATTTTCATGCAGTGGTGCTGTCCATTAGAGATGAGTTCGGGCTCGGTTTTTGAAGCCCGAATCTGTCCGAGCCCGAAATGTTTCGTCCCGAGCCTGACTTAGCCCCATGAGGTCTGTGTAATGTGGGGCCTAAGCCTGACTTTTCCAAGTGCTGATGCTTTTCTCCCTTTTATCCGATTTTTACATAAAACAGGAAGGAGCATGGAATATGATGCTCAGCATTTGAGTCTCATTAGGAAAGATATAACCTTAATAAAATTTATATTTTACAGTTTCACAGAAAATTTTGCAGTAGCTGATATTTTTTTCTTATTTAAGAAAAAGAAACTGTCTGCATTTTTTGTGCATGGAGTAGAGATGGTCTTCACACATGTTTTGGCATGACGCAAAAGTCTGCTAGATTCTGAAGAATTTTTATATTTCAAAATGCATTCGTATTTCTCGCACTGAACATAATCCAATTTTGCATTGGTTGTGCAATCAATAATGTGGAAAAAATGTTTTCACATGGTAGATTTCCCCCTTAATTTTTAACTGTTTTACAATCACCAGTATTTAACTTTTTTCACATAACTTCAGGATAAGGATCATTCATATTGTAATGCGCAAATGGATAAAAAGTGTAATTCAACTTAAGTGATGAATCTTGAATGGAGGCAACAGTAACTGCTATTAGAAAAGCTTTGTTTAATTTGTTGTTTCCTTGCTGCCTTCTACATTTTCTCATTTTGACCTTCCTTGGGGAACATTTTTGCACCTTTCTTTTTCCACTTGGGAGGTGCATGGAACCGAACCACTTACTAACTCGCAATTCCAAGATCATGCGTACGGGACCTCGCACATGCAAAGAGGAGTGCCTGTTTCGGAGAAAGATAGAAAAAAAAAAAGTCATAAACTGATTCTATTACTGAAAGGGAGGGGAGCAATCCTACACCAAAACGTCACTGCGCAAGTGTTAAGCGATGGATTTTCAGCTTTTATCCAACCAACTTTACTAAATCTCATTGTTATCTTATAGTTTTGGTTCCTGTCATAATTGTTTGCAACAATAACAAAAGTTTGCTGTCGATAATCAATGGATGAAAAACATTGTATGAAGAGTATCGTGGTGCAACTGCTGATAAGTGATTTTACAATTTGATTATTAAATGTTACATTAGTTTTCATTTCATATTGTAGGTACACTTTTCTTTGGAAAATCTTGGAGTTTGTGATGCACACGCAAACCATGTATGTGCATGGCTTGCTGGTTGGTTGGTTTCGGAAATAATGTATTTTCATCTGAATGCCATTAATCTCGAAAAATATGTTGCTAAAAACCAACCAAACAACAAACAGTAATTACATGTTATTTATTCTTCCTAAGTGTGTATACTGTATATGTAAGCATTCAGTAATGACAGCAACAGTTCTTAGACACAGCAGCATCCTATTCATGTTATGGCAAAATAAATGCATTCAGAAGAAAATCCCCGATATTAATGTGATACGCCAATACGCTACCCTGGTGGCACAGTGGTCTAAGTGATGGCTTCTGATCATTCGTCTGAGATGGGTCCGGGTTCAGATCCCGGCGAGACATGGATGCTGTGTTTGTCTTATGGTGCTGGCTCTCTCCCTTCCCTGGAACCAGTGGCCCTAAATTAGGGATGAGTGACTGCTTATAGCCCACTGCATTGGTCATTAAACCTCCAATGAAATATTTATATATATATTAATATGTTACTTAAAATCTTGCAGATCATGTTGTATTTCAATAAGCCACGGGTAGTATAATTGTTTTTCCATGTATTTCACTGTAGAATAACAGAAATGCTAATTAACAGTCGTAAGAGAAACCTGAAATGTAATATTTTTTGCATAATTCATAAAATAATGGTAATTCAGTATATACACATAACTTAAAGCACAGCATGCATAAATGAGATTCTTCCGCGGAATTGTATTCTTGAGATCGACGCAAAACTGAAAAGAAATTTTGGAGGTATTAGTTGGGGGAAGGATTCGCTTCCTGACAAGAAACGATATTTCATCTTTTAAAACTTTCGAAAACATAAGTTAAATGGAGAAAAGATTTTTCCTGTTATCGTAATGCCTCGCGATGCTTCTTCTGCCCAGTATTGTTGTTAAATATCATTTTATTTCATAAATATTTCTATTTCAGCTTGAAAACTGGAGGAAAATTTTCCAAAAATGGAAGTTAAATGGCATGGAAATTTCCCTGTAATCTTTAGGCATGAGATTGTTCAGCGGATTCAAGGTGTTTCGTCTTTTTCATCATCATTTGTGTAGTTCTCGAGATGATACAGAATTGAACAGAATTTGGGGAGGGTTGTTTTCCATCGGAGGATGGAAGTACAACTTTCGAAATTCAAAGTTAGACAAAGTGAAAATTTCTCCCATAAGCGTAATTTTTTCCTCGCAATATTAGTATTGTTGTTAAATATCATTTTATTGAATTGATATGTGTATTTCAGCTTGCAAATGTCGGAAAATTTTCCGAAAACGGAAGTCGGACGAGGCAAAAATTTCTCCCCCATCATCATCCCTCCTCCGTGCAATGTTTCATCTATCCTGTGTTGTTAAATGCCAATAATTTTATATTTTGAATAGAGTGTTGTGGTTCAGTTTAATATTTACATAAATAAATTCTCATGCTGTGTTTTATTTTATACTGTTTCGCCGCACATTCCAATTTTTTACCCAGTTAAAAAGTTCAGCTTTTTTTCTTCATCAGTCTCGTGTATGAGCAGGGTCTTAAAACATTATTAAAAATGCTCCTAAACCTCAGCTAGTTCTGCAGTGAAATGTACATTTTCTTGCTCCAAGAATTGCTCCGAAATACGTCAGGGGCATTAACACCCCTGAAAGTGGTACACAGCTGGGTTGATAATTTTCTCAAGGATGCTCCAAAGTTGCTAATGAAGACCAACCTGGTTGTTCCGTTCATATTGAGACAGAAGAAACTGTGAGGCGAGTGGAGCAGATGATTTGAACTGACAGGCGAGTAATGATAGACAGTGAGTGTAGCAACTGCACTAGGGTGTTCTCATGGTTTAGTTTACAGCATAATGCATGCTCGTTTGAATTTCTGGAAAGTGTGTGCATGGTGGGTGTTCAGAGAACTGACACAGGAACTCTAAATTAATTCAATAGAACTCAAAATGAATTGAATTTGTTAGTGGGGATGAATCGCAGGTGCATCGCTACCAACCTGAATCAAAGCAAGCTTCAATGCAATGGAAGCATCCCTCTTTACCTTCAACCAGGAAATTCCAAATTTCACAATCACTAGTCACTAGGGAAGGTTATTTATTATTATTATCATTATTATTATTATTTTCTTTATTCGAAATATACAAATCACAGCCTCTGACAAACAAAATAAACAGCAAATTATACGAGTTTCCACCGTAAACCTAGGTATCAGTCAAGAATCGGCGTAAAATATATATGATGTCCCAAGTAAAGCTGTCTGCTGCAGTTCTGTAGTTGGATATCAGAAAGCTGCAATTTTTCAAAATGATTCATAAAATTTTTCGACATTGTTCCAAGTGCCCCGATGACAATGGGGACTACCGTTGTGTGTTTAGTCTATAACCGGTTAACTTCTATGGCCAGGTCTCTATATTTAGTCATTTTTTCCAATTCTTTTTCATTGACTCTGGCATCTCCAGGGATCACTATATCAATTAGCCAGACTTTCCGATTTTCTATGACTGTTACGACTGGTGTATTATGTTCTATGTGGCGATCGGTTTGAATTCTGAAATCCAACAAGATCTTGACTTCATTATTTTCTATGACTTTCTCAGCCTTGTGTTCCCATGAGTTTTTTGATGCTGGCAGATTGTGTTTTCTGCATAATGACCAATGAATCAATTGTGCAACCCTGTCATTATTATTGTTATTTTATTATTATATCACTTGGCTGTTCTCTAAAATTCAGAGGTTAGCTCCAAAAAGAAATACAAACTACCAGATAATTTTTACTTACTGTTGCCATATCATACTTCACCATTTACAACGATCTTGACATACAACTCGGGCTTCAGGGACATCCATCACACGCTGCACACAAGGTCTTCTGTACTTCATACACATAGTCTTTTTCTCATGTAGATATTCCTGAATCTGATCCTCTCATGACTTGCTTGGCCTTCCTCTGCCTTTCCTTTCTGCCACTTGGGCTAAAAATATTTTTTTAGTAAGTATCTCATCACTCATTCTTTCAACATGGCCAGACCACTGAAGCATATTAGTCTCCACCTTGGTAACAACATTTTGCTTCAATCGCATCACACAGCTACAACACATTTTCATTCCTCACATAATCAGAGCGTGTATTGCCACAAACTCCTCCGTAAGTAACGCTTTTCTCCAGCATACAAATGACTCCTATGTTTCTTCTGTGGTACCCATGTTTCACTGCCATACATCAGAGTAGGAACAATTACACTTCCATACAGAGCCACATGAGACTCTCTAGAGAACCCATCATTCCTGTGAAAACCTCCCAAAGCAGCCATGACTTTCAATGAAGAATTCACTCTCCTACTAATTTCAACTTCCAATTTGTTCTCTCTGTCAAACATGCTTCCTAAATACACAAACTCACTCACCTGGTCAATCACTGTGCCATTTAGACTTACATTACATTCCGTGCTACCAGTTCCTCTCTCAAACACCATAACTTTGTTTGTTTCTGTTATTTATACTCAGCTTAAATTTCATGCAAACTTCGTAAGTCTGGGACAACATAATCTGCAACTCACTTTTGCTATCTGCCAACAGGACAGTGTTATCAACATACAGCAAACTGCACACACGGATATCACCAAGACATGAACCAGTGTTATCTATTTTGACATCACACATGCAATCATCTGTTAATACATTAAATAGCCATGGTGACATTGCACAAGCTTGTCTGACTCCTGCACCAATCGAGAACCATTTTGATAAAACACCATTCACTCTTACACAAGCTCTACTGCCAGCATACACGGGCTTAACACTATTAAGTAAATTCCCAGTAACACCATATTCATTCAATACCTTCCACAAAAGTGTCCTATTCACTCGGTCGTAAGCTTTCTCTAAATCTATGAAGGCAGTAAAAACTTTCTTCCCAACAGCCAGGTACTTTCCAATCATGGTGCGTAATGCAAAAATTTGGTTAGTGCAGCCTTTACCAGGCATAAAACCACTCTGAGCATCCCACACTTTCTCTGATGTAAGACCCCATACTTTTTCAATAACATACATGCATACATACATTTTAAGCGTAAGGAGTTATTTCATGGAAACTTGTGAATTCTTGCAGAAAAAATTGCCACTGTCGAATGTTATCCTTAAGGATATACAATGCCTTCATCCTAATCTACGTCATAAAGAAAGTTCAAAACTTGCTTTGCAACGTCTTACACACCATATGATGAAGGTTTCAAAAACAAACACCATATCTGATGCAATAAACACAGAGTGGTGTATGTATGCATGTGAAGACTTACAAAATACGTATTCTGAAGATCCGAATATATGCAAGTACTGGGCAGAAATTTCAAAAATTAAAGATTCTGCTGGAATTCTAAAATATCCTAATCTGTGTACATTTGTTAAAGCCTGCTTAACACTCTCGCATGGAAATTCCATACCAGAACGTAGATTTTCTATCAACAACACCATAGTGAAATCAAACAGAGCTTCTATTTCTGAACTGTGTATTCGTTCCTTGCGAATATGCAAAGATTATATTAACAAGTTTGAAAATGTTGCTGAAATCCCAATAACTAAGGAGCTCATTCAAATTGTTGAGAAATAGCATAGTGCATATGCTGCGCATTTACAACAACTTAAAGAAGAAAAGAACAAACAACAAGTCAAGCGCAAGATGGATACAGAGAGAGAGAACAGGAAGAGGTGCGAAAACAGAAAAAGAAGGCTGAACAGAATGAAAAGCTTATTGAGCTGACCAAGATTGAAACCAACACACTACAAGATGAAAATGCAGCTCATCATTTACTAAATGATGCCAATGAAAAATTACAGCTAGCCATTTCACAAAATGATATGAATAGCTTAAAAGTGGCTCAAATGATGCTCAGCACTGCAAATGAAAATATTATAAATATTTCAAAGAAGTTAACCATTGTCCACAATGATATTGCAAAAATAAGAAAATAAAAAAATTAAATTTTTATCAAGAATTTTCTACCGATGTTTTAAAGTATCATTCTAATTTTTAATATGCCTTATTAACTCACTTAAATTTCAGCTTTGTAAAAAGTTATGCAATTGAGAACAATGTTTTCAGGGTTTAAAAAAAATCATCATTATTTTAGAGAAAAAATCGTTTATTTTTTATTTAAAACAAATGCAGTATATATTATTTACTCTTTACCTGAAATAAATTATACATTGTTGATACTTAGTAATAATCATTCATATGAATGTCTAGAAAACTTTTGATAAAACTTATTTCTTTCTTTAATATTTACTTTAATGCTTTTAAAAACCTGGTAATTTCTTAATGTTAATGCAAAGTCTGGCATAGCACTACTAACACAATTTGCTGTTAGTAATGTTTATACCTGAAAAATTATCTAAAATGGCAAATTGTCACAGTATTACTTTATATAAAAGTACGTAAGTATGATTTTACAAGCAGGTAATAAAAAAATCTCGATTCCCCTTATTTTAAACATTTTAGTTATTATATAATCTTATATAGTTATAATAATTAGAGAAGACACATTAAAAAATTAAGTGATTGAAATTTTTTGTGCAATTTATAAATCTTTTGATTTAAAGGATTTTTTGTGTGATATAAATCATCGAACCCTGAATTTTTGCTCTAAAAATGTCCTGAAAAATGTCATGAAATTTAGTAAAACTTTTGTCCTGAAATTTTATTTTTTGCACTACTACCCCTGTATTAGTCTCCACCTTGCTAAAAACAATTTGCTTCACATTACACAACTGCAACACATCTTCATTCCTCACGTGATCAGAACGTGTCTTGCTACAAACCCTTCGTAAGTAACGCATTTCTCCAGCACACAAATGACTCCTATGTTTCTTCTGTAGTACCCAGGTTTCATTGCCATACATCACAGTAGGAACGATTACACTTTCATACACAGCCATGTGAGACTCTCTTAAGAATCCATCATTCCTGTGAAAACCTCCCAAGGCAGCTATGACTTTCAATGAAGAATTCACTATCCTACTAATTTCACTATCCAATTTGTTCTCTCGGTCAAACATGCTTCCTTAATACACAAACTCATTCACCTGGGCAATCACGGTGCCATTTAGACTTACACTACATTCAGTACTACCAGTTCCTCGCTCAAAAACCATAACTTTGGTTTTTGCATTATTAATACTCAGTTTGAATTTCATGCAAACTTCGTAAGTCTGGGACAACATACTCTGCAACTCACTTTTGCTATATGCCAACAGGACAGTGTCATCAGCATACAGCAATCTGCACACATGGATATCTAGTCCAGTCCCTGGCCATAAGACCCGTCGGAATTTTGAGGAGGATGAGTTTTCTCTTCAGATGCTGTTAGGGCATGCCCAAGGTAAGGATAAAATCTTGGGTAAACATCTGGCAACCCAGGCATAAATTTTATAGGACACCATTTTGTTTGGGGCATATACGCACAGTAGTTAGTATTGAATTTCATAATTTTCTGTTCTTTCCAGTTTACCTGCACAAAATAAGACATGTTTTTTGGATTCATCATAAAATTTCCTATAAGATAAGACTATTTAATCAGTAATAAAACAGTTTATGAAAATCTAACCATTTTTTAATTTTATTTGGTGATTTCTTAAAAGGATACTTATATTTACCTACACGAAAAATTTAACTGATGTGAATTTTGTTTGTTTCAGACTGAATAAATGAAATGGAGCATAACAAGCAATTTGTTGGCCTACATCTGTTCCGAGCGAGTGAAACTTCAATAGATTTGAGCATTTCAAAATGTATTTTATGCCAAAAGCACAACAAAGAGAAAACAACAGCTACAACAGAAGAAAGACAAAAAATCTTGGCTGCAGCTAAAATGCGGCAAGATGTCTTAAAATGTATCAGTCTCCTTAGGCGTGATTCAGAGTTTGTGTTCCATTTTTCAAATGTATGTTATAAATCCTACACACCGAAAAAACTTTTGCTTCATAAAAAGAGAAAAAATGAAGCCAAACAACTGGAAGAATCAAGTGAAGGCCGACTACAAGATTCAGCAATATCGCCACACAAAAAACTGAGAGTTGATGTTGTTTGTCATAACCAGTCTTCGTCTAATAAGGTAGAGCCTACAAAACTTCCATGTATTATTTGCGGAAAACAGAAACACTGGAACGTAAAAAAAAAAAAAATTGGGATAAGTGAAACCAATCGAGCAAAAGCATTTCGTGCAGCCACTTTGTTCTTCAAGGATGATGTATACATCAGAACTTGTGATCTTGAAGATCAATCTGCTTTGTTTGGAGTAGATTTATACTACCACAAGCTCTGTCTTGAAGCATATCTCCAAAGATATAGAAAACAAAATCAGCCAAAGAATAAACAAAAAACACAAACCAAAGGCTACAGAATAAAGGATATTGAACCACTTCTTCAAGACATTCTGGATCGTGGCTGTGGTCTAACACTTAATGAGATTTGTGATTATGCCAACAAAACAGCCTGGAGAACAGTCGATTACAAATACAGAGGTAAAATTGTACATGATAAAAATATTTGGGGATAACATTCTGTTCTGCAAATCACCACAAAAAAAAATCAATCCCAGCTTGTTTATTCGTCAAAGCTCACTGTTGATCATCAATTAGCAGAGAAGCTACGATCTGTGGACTGTGTTGTTGTTTTTTCTACAATCTGTGGACTATTTGTGTTGTTGCTTCTGATAAGTCATTTTATCAGAAGCAACGTCACCGTAGGTGCGATGGATAATTTTGACCATGAAGAGGCAAGCTTTTCAGGTCTTCGGGGAACCCATGATACTGCTATGGTCTTATTTCAGGAAGCTCCGAGCATAATTCCCAGTAAGCCAAAGCTGTCGGCAGTGGGTCATAATAAACTTGGAAAAAGGTCTGTTGCTCTACTTTCATGTCAGCGGGTTATAACTTTTAGCAAGCCATCCACACCAGGGAATATTCAACCAGATTTCAAAATCATTGAAGAGGTTAACATTTTACCATGTGACGAGATCAAGAAGGAAGAGACAGTGGTAAGTATGTTGCAAAGTGAAGTGTTGGAGGATTTACAAACCGAAGTATATTGACATGGTGTGGCATTCATGCTATCATCTCAAAGGCAAATGTTCTCTGTTACAACATGTTGGTTTTCTCCCAATACTGCCTTACCCAGTGACAACATATGATGGTGTGTATTCATGTATGAAGAATTTTCAAAGCTTGCTTTTACATCTCGATCAACAAGTACTGCCAGGTGCATGTGATGAAAGCGTTTTCCATATTGCTGCAGAAAATTCAGTTGATTACAAGTGAATTTCCAGAACTTATGCTACTCCTCGGATTCTTCCATATGACTAAAATTCTACTTACATGTATTGTAAAATACATAAAGGGCAGCAGGTTAGAAAACGTCCTCATTGAAAACCATGTGTTTGGTCCAAAAGTAGTAGAGAGTGTCCTCAAAGGTAGCAATTACGCAAGGTCAGTAAAAAGAATGTTTATGCTAGCAGAAGTGGTAGAGAAGCTTAAATGGAAAGCAGTTTTAGTACCATCGAGGATGATGATGAATGCTACACAAGTTGGTAATGTGTTCAACTCTATGCAACCCTCAACAACGGAAGCAGCACAACTGAAGTTCCAAGAGCTGATCGCAACATCAGAAGAAACACTGCAGTCATTGAATGTTTTCATACAGGAGCAAGTTAAGAGTTCTGAGCAGTGCAAATACCTGGAGGGAGTCTTGCATCGGATAAATCTTTTGAAGAACCTCATAAGAGCTGACAGGGAGAGGAACTGGAACCTCTACATGCAAACCGTGAAGGAAGTCCTTCAAATTTTTCAAATTGTTGATAGAATCAACTATTTGAGACAGAGTGTACTGTTCTTCGAGAAAATGCTTAACCCTGAGACTCGTTATTCCTGATGTATTTGACCGGTTCAAAAAAGGTAATTTTGTTGTTCAAAGAACAAATGGAAAGTTTAATGCTGTGGGGATTGACATGGCTTTCGAACAAACAATAAACCGCTCTCAGAAGTCAGCTGGAGAGATCATTGGCCAAACGAAAAGGAAGGAATACATTGCTGAATGGGAGCTTGCTTATCACGAAGCCCTTCTTATAAGAAAGCATTTCAAAGGCTGTCGAACATTACACCAGTTGACTATGAACTGATAACGAATCATGAGTTAACAGGAAGCCTCAGAAATAGAATGGAAGCTAACATCTAACATAAGCTCTAGTATGTTAAAATCAGAGAAAACCCATACCTTGTGAAAGGTGAAGTTAGGCTTCACAACATTCTAACGAATGAATGTGTTCCAGCATTGAATGCTAAGAAGATGCTTCAATTTTTGATGACAGCACAAGATGTTTTCTGCACGTTTCGAGAGGAAAGGTTTATAACACGCTCAAAACCATTATCAGCACCTATTCATCAGCAAAAGCTACCCTCTTTTTAAGTGTAGCACAACCAGATAAGCAGACAAAAAAGCAAACTGTGAAAAATGCTTTCAAAGACCATTTGCAGATTCAGAAAAAAATTGATATTGCCAAAGAGAAATTAATGACAATGACAGAAATTCTAACCTACGAGTTTTCACCTTCCGCCTTATTAGATGAGAATGGTGCTACTATCAAACCCATGAAGTCTCAACTTATGTCTGAGTTGACCAAAAAATGAAATACTCCTGGCAGAAATTTCCAAAAGCAGCATACCCTGAAAACCAGCGGGATTGTTGATGTCATGAATCATTTTCGAAGGTTACCAGTTAAAGGTAATGATACATTTGAAGATATGTTTACAATCTTTGACAGTAATATTAATAATGTTTGTAAATTCAGCCGTGTGGACTATTTTTTTGACAGCTACCTTCAATCGTCAACCAAAAATGCTGAGATAGAAAGAAGGTCTTCTGTGCAACCACTACCATTGACATCCATTGCTACCACTACGAAGCTTCCTGTACAGATGGAAAGATTTTGGGCATTAGCTGACAACAAAATTCTGATTCTAGATGCCCTGAGCAAGTTTATGAAGACGATATCAGCTAATCGACAATGGGAAACTATCCTCAGCGACGTGTTGCTTGAAAGTGGACAAATTCAGACCTTAGCAATAAGAGATGAAGCTTCACACAAATCAAGGATACTCTTCTAAGTAACTGATGAGGAGGCAGACTTAAGTACCATTCCTCTGTTAAAGAAGGTTTACAGCATATCATTGTGCTTTCAAGTAACACAGATGTTTTTGTGATACTCAGTCATTTCTACAAGTTTTTTTTAATGAAAATGGACTCTCTGAACTATGAATGAGAAAGTAGGCATCAGATATCACACCAATTCATACCCTTGTGGATAAGATAAGTACTACCACAGACGTCCTTCTTGCTACCCATTTTCTTACAGGCTCTGATGTGACCAGTCAGATAGGCACGAAATTGTCATCGCTCAAGGCAGAACCAGAAAAATATCTCCACAACTTTGGTAGGCATTACTCAATCCTTTAAGCAAGCTGAGGAGTACTTGGTGAAGGTTTTAGTTTTAAAACCCGGCTCCCTGTGCAAGACATTTGATGCACTTCGATTTGAAATAATGACCAAAGCTGGCATTCCAAACTTACAAGGCTTCCCTTGCACAAGCTCTTCAATACAAGGTCACCTGAAAACATAATTTTACATGGTATACTCATGCTCTATAGTGTTAATGATGGACAACCCATTAGTCCCAACTGATTTTGGAATGGACAATCAATGCTGATGACTTATCATTCTTGCCAGACCCTTGCATTAATGAACTATATGGAGATGTGATTCTTACCTGTACTTGCAAAAGCTGTCATACAAAACGATGCAGGTGTCCCAGAAACAATGTTTCTTGTAAGTCCTTTTGCAAATGCAACATGTCCTGTCTTGTGCCATTCAGAAACATGTATAAAGTACTTAAAAGGAACAATTAACTCTGTATAATTTGTGATTTTTTATGTATCGTAATTTAATAGTGATACTTCAATACATTATCTATTCCTATCTTGTACAGTATTTTCGTTGTTGTTGTTTTGCTTTCTCCTTTAATATTTACAGCCAAGGGTCCCAGAGGATTAAAATTAGTCGTATCTTATAGGAAATTTTATGGGGAATCCAAAAAAACATGTCGTATTTTGTATAGGTATACTGGAAGGAACAGAAAAGTATGACATTCAATACTAAGTACTGTGCACTTATGCCCCAAACAAAATGGCGTCCTGTAAAATTTATGCCCAGGTTGCCAGATGTCTAATCAAGATTTTATCCTTCCCTTGGGCATGCCCTAACAGGATCTGAAGAGAAAACTCGTCAACCTCAAAATTCCGGCAGGTCTTATGGCCAGGGACTGTATTGATCACTAAGACACAAACCAGTATTATCTATTTCGCAATCATGCATGCATGCATCCATAAATATATTAAATAGCCAGGGTGACATTACACGACCTTGCCTGACTCCTGCACCAATAGAAAACCATTTTGATAAAACACCATTCACTCGTACGCAAGCTCTACTATCTACATACATGATTTTTACACTATTAAGTAGACTCCCACTAACACCATATTCATTCAATACCTTCCACAGAAGTGTTCTATTTATTTGGTCGTAAGCTTTCTCTAAATCTGTGAAGGCAGCAAAAACTTTCTTACCAACAGCCAGATACTTTCCAATCATCATGCATAATGCAAAAATTTGGTTAGTGCAGCCTTTACCAGGCATGAAACTACTCTGAACATCCCATACTTTCACTGATGTAAGACTTCGTACTTTTTCATTAATGACTTTACCAAGCACTTTCCTCGGCACACTCAGTAGGCTAATACCACGATAGTTTTTGCATTCAGTCTGATCACCTTTTCTCTTATACAAGGGAACAATGATGGCATCTTTCTAATCCCGAGGGACCATTCCTAACTCCCAGCACAACTGGCAAATTTCAGTTAACCAGCCAATTACAGAGTCACCACCATATTTCAACATCTCAACAGTTATGCCATCAACTCCCGGAGCCTTACCATTCTGAAGAGATTTTAGAGCTTTACACACCTCTTCTCTTGATATCCCTCCTGTGCTTCCCTCTTTCACTGTGACATCATCTGTTTCTGCCTCAGAATCACCTTTGTTTTCCTGATCTAATAACTCACAGAAGTATTCACCCCACCTTTCACTTAACTCACTGGGCTCCCATATAATTTCTCCAACCCTATTCTTCACACAACTTACAACTTTGTTTCCCTATTTTTCCTGAGTCTCACCAACTTCCAGAAAGTCTTTGTCTTTCCAAAAAGCCAATTCATGCTTTTCCACCATTTCCTTCCTGTCATTTGCCTTACTCTGGCGAACCAGCTTAGCTGCTTCACGCTTCCTTACAGCGGAATTCATCCACAGAAACTCTACCTTGCAACATCCCTAAATAGGCATCCTTCTTTCTCTTTACTGCCTCTTTAATCTCACTATTCCACCAACCATCACCTCTATTGTTACCCACTATTGTGGTACCACAGACCTCCTCAGCAGCAGTAACAACACAGTTCTTAAAACATTTCCACTTCTTTTCTACATCACTCTCACATGACTCAGCTCCTACAGTCATTCTCTGAGTAAGTTAGCATAATGCTGATGATCCTCAGGAAGCCTTTCAATCTTTATTCTTTCCACCCTAGGCCTCTTCCTATTCCTTTTCCATGCATAGAACCACTCTGAACATCCCACACTTTCTCCGATGTAAGACCCCATATTTTTTCAATAACGACCTTACCAAACACTTTCCCTGGCACACTTAGTAGGCTAATACCACGATAGTTCCTGCAGTCAGTCTGATCAACTCTTCCCTCATACAAGGGAACAACAATAATAGCATTCTTCTAATCCCGAGGGAGCATTCCAAGCTCCCAGCACAACTGGCAAATTTCAGTTAACCAGTCAATTACAGTCGCCACCATATTTCAACATCTCAGCAGTTATGCCATCAACTCCTGGAGCCTTACCATTTTGAAGAGATTTTAGAGCTTTACACACCTCTTCTCTTGCTATCCCTTCTGTGCTTCACTGTGACATCATCTGTTTCTGCCTCAGAATCACATTTGCGTACTTGATCTGATAACTCACAAAAGTATTCACCCCATCTTTCACTTAACTCACTGGGCTCCCATATAATTTTCCCAACCCTATTCTTCACACAACATACAACTTCGTTTCTCCTACTTTTTCTGAATCTCGTGTACTTCCAGAAAGTCTTCATATCTTTCCAAAAAGCCAATTCATGCCTTTCTACCTTCTTTTTTATGTTTGGCCTTACTCTGGCAAACCAGCTTACAGCTTCATGCTTCTTACAGCCATATCCATCCCCAAAAACTCTACCTTGCAGTATCCCCAAATAGTCTTCCTTCTTTCTTTTTACTACCTCTGCAATCTCACTATTCCACCAAGCATCTCTTCTATTACATACATACATATCACTAAGCTGTTCTCTGAGAATCAAAGGTTAGCTCCTAAAAGAAATACAAACTTCCAGATATTTTTACTTATTGTTGTCATATCAAACTTCTCCATTTACAGCGATCTTGACATACAACTCGTGCTTCACTTCACTAGTATCCATTACACGCCGTACACAAGATCTCTTATACTTCATACTCATAATCTTTTTCTCATGCAGATACTCCTGAATCTGATCCACCCATGTCTTTCTTGGCCTTCCTCTGCCTTTCCTTCCTGCCACTTGGGCTGAAAAGATTTTATTAGTAAGCATTTCATCACTCATTCTTTCAACATGACCAAACCACCAAAGCATATTGGGCTCCACCTTGCTAACAACATTTTGCTTCACATCACACAACTGCAATACATCTTCATTTCTCACACAATCATATCATGTCTTGCCACAAACCCCACGTAAGTAACGCATTTCTCCAGCACACAAACTACTCCTATGTTTCTTCTGCAGTACCCAGTTTTCACTACCATACATCAGAGTAGGAACAATTACAGTTTCATACACAGCCATGCAGGACTCTCAAGAGAACCCACAATTCCTGTGAAAACCTCCCAGAGCAGCTATGACTTTCAAAGAAGAATTCACTCACCTACTGATTTCACCATCCAACTTGTTCTGTCTGTCAAACATGCTTCCTAAATACACAAACTCACTCACCTGATCAATCACAGTGCCATTTACACTTACATTACATTCAGTGCTACCCGTTCCTCTCTCAAACACCATAACTTTAGTTTTTCCCTTATTTATACTCAGTTTGAATTTCATGCAAACTTTGTGCATCCGAGTCAACATACTCTGCAACTCACTTTTGCTCTCTGCCAACAGGACAGTGTCATCAGCATACAGCAATCTGCACACACGGATATCACCAAGACATAAACCACTATTATCTATTTTGGCATCACGCATGCATGCATCCATAAATATATTAAACAGCCAGGGTGACATTACACAACCTTGTCTAACTCCTGCACCAATGGAAAACCATTTGGAAATGATATGGGAGCCCAATGAGTTAAGTGACAGATGGGGTGAATACTTCTGTGAGTTATTAGATCAGGAAAGCAAAGATGATTCTGAGACAGACGCAGATGATGTCACAATGAGGGATGAAAGCACAGGGATCTCAAGAGAAGAAGTGTGTAAAGCTCTAAAATCTCTTCAGAATGGTAAGGCTCCGGGAGTTGATGGCATAACTGCAGAGATGTTGAAATATGGTGGTGACTCTATAATTGACTGGTTAATTGAAATTTTCCAGTTGTGCTGGGAGTTAGGAATGGTTCCCCGGGATTGGAAAGATGCTATCATTGTTCCCTTGTATAAGGGAAAAGGAGATCAGACTGAATGCAAGAACTATCGTGGTATTAGCCTACTGAGTGTGCCAGGGAAAGTGTTTGGTAAGGTTGTTATTGAAAAAGTACGGGGTCTTACATCATTGAAAGTGTAGGATGTTCAGAGTGGTTTTATGCCTGGTGAAAGCTGCACTAACCAGATTTTTGCATTACGCACAATGGTTGAAAAGTGTCTGGCTGTTGGTAAGAAAGTCTTTACTGCCTTCATAGATTTAGAGAAAGCTTACGACCCAGTGAATAGGACTCTTTTGTGGAAAGTATTGAATGAATATGGTGTTACTGCGAATCTCTTCTATTGTTGCCCATTATTGTGGTGCCACAGACCTCTACAGCAGCAGTGCCAACACAGTTCTTAAAACATTTCCACTTCTTTTCTACATCCCTCTCACAAGACCAGCTCCTTCAGTCGTTCTCTGAGAACGTCAGAATAACACTGATGATCTTCAGGGAGCCTTTCAACCTTTATTCTTTCGATCCTGGGCCTATTCTTTTTCCTCCAACCTACATTCAGTTTCACTTGTGACACTACCAAGTAATGATTCCAGCCAACATCCACACCTCTCATCACACGAGTGTCTACAAATAAGTGTTTCAGATGCTGATCGTAGACAACAAAATCTATCGCACTCTTTTGACCAAGAGTACGATTTTCCCAAGTATATGTGTGGATATACTTGTGGTTGAAAAATGTATTAGATACACACAAACCATTCTCAATGCAGAGTTCAATTAATTTTTCACCATTTTTATTCACACAAGAATCATTAGAATGTGAATGCTGCATCATACTGTGAAATTCCGTTGATACTTCGGGATGCAATCTGAAAAAAAACGTCCAAGCCTACTTACTAGAGGAGTACTGCTTCGTCATGACAATGCCAGACCTTTTATGGCTTGTTTTTACTTTATGGCTCGGTGCATTATCCTGTTGGTACCAACAAAGCTCGTTGGTTCCATAGTATAGCCACAGAGTTGGTAGGGCATAATTGTCCAGAATATCGGGGTAGATGTGCTGGTTAACAGGTTTGTCCACGATAACCAATGGGCCGGAATGATACCACGAAAAATACCTCCAGATGGGTACACTGCCTGCTCCAAACTTGACCGTAGAAACAGTACACTGTGGTAAATAGCGTTTCCCCGGCTGCCGCCATACCCACACACAGCCATCAGACTGTTGGATCGTGTATATGGATTCATCAGTCCATATGACCCATTTCCATTGATCTACGGTCCACGATGAATGTTCTTTACACTATGCTAAACGGCGAGTAGCATTCTGAGTGGAGATGAAAGGCTTATGAAGCAGCCGCACAACTGTGGTAACCCATGGAATGAAGTTCTGTGCGAATGGTACCAGTACATACCGAAGTTCCAGAATTTTTACTCACCTGTACACTGAGGTCTTGTGCAGTACTCCGTCGATTAACTGTAACGACTCTCCTGAGGCTTTGATGTCCTCTATCACTGATTTTCTTTGGTCTGCTGGTACATTTTGCTGCTTCAGGCACGCCATGTGTCTTTCACTTATTCAGTGCATCCAAAACAGTTGACTTGGGTATGTTTAAGCGCCTCTCGGTTTCTCTTATGGACAACCCACTAATATAACACCCAACAATCTTTCCTCTCTCAAAGTCAGTTCTCTCCTGCCGTGACATTTTCACTCAATCTCACAGTGTGATATGATTGCAGTCAGCTGCAGGCTTGTCGTTATGCCGTTTGCAGCTGTACCGCACACCGTAACAATGTAGTGGATCTGTTCATTTGCTTTTGAAGGAGTGTCCAGTGACTTTTGTCAATATAGTGTATATATATAGCAAAATCAAATTAGGCGAATAAACAAAAACCTTTAAACAGATTTGAAATTCCATAGTGCCAGAGGCTTGCA
This sequence comes from Macrothele yani, assembly GCA_039090855.1. NCBI lineage: Eukaryota > Metazoa > Arthropoda > Arachnida > Araneae > Macrothelidae > Macrothele > Macrothele yani. Next base: position 71,064,980 of record CM077024.1, on the reverse strand, counting down.
TAGGAGAAAGATAAAAAAACAATAGTGCAAAACAAAGCAAAATTTTGAACAAGAGAAACAAAAAATAATAAAAAGATCAGCAATCACCAAATACATCATCCGAACCAGGCTAGCTTCAAACGATGAAAAATACCGAATATAAGAATGCAGGGAAGCATATTAATGACTGACCCCTTGTCGGCTTCGTCAAGGGCAAGCAACAAGAAAGTCACTCACTAATCTACTGAGACCAGAGAATTGTGGGTTTCTGCTATTTTAGTTTGCTTAAAGGACCAATTAAATTTAGTGGAATAAAGTCAATAAAAGGGATTACTAATAAAAACCCAAACCCAGCAAACTAAAACACATTTGCCCGACCTCACACCAAAAGAATAAAAATCAATAAAGAGAGCCAAACTCCCTAACACAAATCCAGTCAATAATAAACTCAACCAATAAATGGTACAAATGGGATATTTTAAAACCTGAAAAAAAAATTGATACAAACCAGCCAAAAATAAACAGTAAGAACCAATTTTTTTTAATAATATACAAAAACAAAAAACAAATAAAACTAGAAATTACATCCAACCAAATTGAAAAGAAAGCAACAGCCAATTTTAGAAAAATGAGTTACAGAAAACCCAAGGAGCAAAATACATTGTAACTCCAAGAGTGAACAAGCAAACTAAGTTGCATGTCACATAGCTGCAAAGTAAAATCCCAATACCCACAGCAAAAGCTTAATAGAAATTATTCTGCAAAATAAAAATAAAATATATTTTTAACTGAATACACCAAGCCCCAGAAAAGCAATTTTTAACCCAATATACTCAATAAAATATAAGAATTAATCTCATTGCAAACTCACAAATCCTAAATTAAAATAAAAGACTTACTTACAGTTAGTGTAATGTATAACAAGTTGTCTTGCTTTGCTATAACCAGCAATATATTTACAATAGACTTTTTTTTATCATTAGGCCCACAGGAAGGCCCTGAACAACTAAAAAGGTCTTCAAACAATACAAAAATATGTAGGAATGCTACAGAAAGTTCGAATGCAACAAAAGGCAACTCTTAAGCTCATGGCCTGCTTGAAATTGGTAACCTCCCCTCCCCTCCCCCCAAAAAATTATTCCTGAAAGAGAAGTTAAATAAGTAGCAGGAGCAAGCACATCTCCACCATGCCTGAAAACAACAATGTACCACTTGCTGCTACATCTATGGGGTGAACCAACTGAATTCAGAGGCAGGCCCTTTGCAGCGCCATCTAGCGTCCAATTTTAGAACCTTCCTGTTGGGAACAGTTTTAGCCCTTAAGTAGACTTCAAAAACCACAATTAATGCCCTGAAAAAACCCTTACAAGTTATCAGTGCAGCCCAAAATACTAATATGCCCTTCCTGTTAGCAGGGAGGCATTCCTCTGCTCCCAAGAGTTCATAAAGTATTATAATACCTAAATATCACCATTCCTCCCAGGCTTTTGAACTTTATAACTATTTTTTTAACAAAACTTTTTATTTTTATATTATTTTTAGCATATTTTTCTATGTTTTTTTTTTTTTGCTTTTTTTTTAAAATATTTTTTAATATATGTAACTTTTTTGGGTATCAAAGGAGAGGAACAGAATTGTGAATTATAGGTTCCTTAGTTGATTGCTAACAACATCATTGCCTAAACTTCTAGAATTTAGCTTTAATTTAGACAATTCATTCAGTCAACAAGATTTAAATTAAATTAAGCCTTCCATCCTAATTCTATTTTTGAGAACTATTTTTCTTAATGCAATTTTTAAGAAGCCTTTTAGGTACTTGGTTTTCGAGAAACTGTTTGATTAGAATAATAACATGTTTTTCTAGTTCAGAGTAACAGCTACACATTCTAGAAAGCCTTAGTACTTGGGATATGAAAACATTTTCTATAACTTTATTTGAAATATTGCTCCACCACATACCATATTTAACAATTTTAAATTTAAATTGATTTCTCTTATCATAAAGACTTATAATTGGGTTACCTGTATTGAGATTAATAGTTAAATCCAAAAAATCAAGTACTTGGTTATTATTATTAGTTTTATTCAGTTTAACGCCTTCTTGTGGTGCATCCTGTTCCCATTAAAGGGGCTCTGACGACCGCCATTAGTGGTATAACTATACCATCGGGATTGGAGGAAATGCTATTCCACACTCACCAACCTGCTTGGCCAGCATGGTGAGTTATGGCCAAACCCCTCCAAATGACTCCACAATTTAAATCTTGGCCCTGAGTCTCCGGCAGCTGGAATATACCTGGCCAAGGCAGCGGCCAGTGCGACATGAAGGCAGAGGGTGGTAAGAATCACTGGAGGACCGGACTAGGCTGCTATCTGGTGCTGACCTTGGCTACGTATAATAGACACTCCCTATCTTCTGATTCGAGGCTCCTTTAATTGGAAGAAGGAACTACAAAGGAGAAGATCTCATTGAACTGAAAAGTGGACACCTGGACATCATTATCATGGTAGATTCTGGCAGAACTAGTGGTGTTGGATTTATAATAAACAAGAAACTGAAGGATAAAGTTGTAGAAGTTTAAAGTTCCTCTGACAGAGCTGCAAGACTTGTTATCCAACTCTCGAGAAGATGCCAGGCTCAGATTATTCAAGCTTATGCACCCACCACAAATCATCCTGAAGAAGAGGTTGTAGAATTTTATGAGGAAATTCGTCATCTAAATAATAAAGGCAAGCAGCACTTGAAGATCACTATGGGAGATTTCAATGCGAAAATAGGGCAATAGCAACAGAATGAAACTTCCGTAGGTAAATTCGGTCACGGCAACAAAAACCAGCGTGGAAATACTCTCGTAGAGTTTGCAGAAGCAGAAGAGTTTTTTTATCATGAACTCCTTTTTCAAGAAAAAGCCACAAAGGAAATGGACATGGACACATCCCAATGGATTGACAAATGAAATTGATTTTATTATGTGTAACAAGAAATTAGTCATGGAAGACTGTAGTGTGCTAAATAAGTTCAACACAGGTAGTGACCATAGAATGGTATGATGTAAGATGCACCTCAATGCTAAACTCGAGCGTGGCAAGCTCATAAAACAAACGTGTATTGACGTGACCAGCCTCGAAAAACATCATAATACCTTCAAATTGGAACTGAGGAACAGATTCTCTGCTCTAAAAGGTCTAATGTCGGAAGAAGTGGACATATCTGAAGTTAACAGAAAACTAACCTAGGCTCTTATGGAAACAGCAACAAAAATGGCTGGTACTAAGAACAAGTTGCATACGAACAAATTATCAGGAAAAACCAAAATTTTGAGGCAAAACAGAAGAGAGATGAGAGCAACTAAAAGAGATGCGACTTCCAAAGTGGAATATATAGAGTACGAAAAAGTATCACTGAAGATGTAAGGAAATTCAACTGTGAACTAGTGAAGAAAGCAATTGAAAACAACCAAAGCTTGAAGAGAGCAAAGGGACATCTGAGTAAGGGAAAAAACAGATTATGGCTCTGAGAAAAGATGGTTCTGTAACATGAAATAGAGGTGAAATTTTGGCAAGAATGAAAGATTTCTACTCAAAACTGTATAAAAGGGATGATACATGTACTCCAGACATTGCGAAAGGTACCAGAGTTTTTCCAGTCCTCCCAGCAAAAGTTGCACATGCAATCAAGAACATGAAACAGGGAAAAGCTCCAGGATAAGATGGAGTTACCGTAGACATCATACAAGAAGCAAGTGGAGAAATTGAAACAATACTTTCCCAAATTTTCACTCGATGCCTTAATGAAGGGAAGATTCCTGAAGATTGGAACAGTGCTACAATGATCCTGCTACGTAAAAAAGGTGACATTGAGGATCTCAGGAACTACAGTCCTGTCAGCGGTTTATAAAATCTTCACTTAAGTTCTTTCACACCGCTTGAAGGTGACACTGGACATGGCTCAACCGAGAGAACAAGCTGGATTCAGGAGTGGCTACAGCACTATAGATCATATCCACATATTGAGAGAACTAATTCAAAAAGTGAGGGAATATGAACTTCCATTATGCATGGCTTTTATCGATTATGAAAAGGTCTTTGATTCGGTGAAACCATCAGCAGTTACAAAGGCTTTAAAGTCCTGTGGTATTGAAGATGCGTACATTAATATTATTAATAACATCTATGAAAATGCAAGTGCAAAGATTCGGCTATTTGGAAATATAGCACCCATAAAAATTGGAAAGGGAGTGAGACAAGGTGGCACTATATCTCCCAAACTCTTTCATGCCACTTTGGAAAATGTCTTTCAATCAATGAACTGGGAAAGCAAAGGGATAAATATTAATGGAGATTATTTAACTCACCTTCGTTTTGCTGATGACGTAGTCATTTTTGCAACTGCCCCATCAAAGCTGCAGAGTATGACCCAGGAACTTGCTGACAAGAGTAAGGAAGTAGGATTAAAAATAAACTTTCAGAAGACAAAAGTGATGTACAATGCTTTTACAAAAAATGAAGATTTATCGATTGATGGGGAAAAGCTGGAGATAACCAATACCTACATTTATCTCGGACAGCAGATATCAAGTGAGGGTCACATTGATGAAATTAATCGGCGTATAAAACTTGCCTGGAGAGCTTTTGGAAGAAACAGTATAATTTTCAAGAGCAATATGCCATTATGTCTTAAACGAAAAGTGTATGATCAATGCATCCTTCCAGTGCTTACGTATGGTGCAGGGATGTGGACCTTAACTAAAAGACACATACATAATTTTAGATTGGATTCCAAGGGACAGGAAAAGACTCAAAAGAAGACCACATGTGAGATAAGTGGATGAAATTTGAAAGTATGCGGGAGTAACATGGAGGAGACTGGCACAAGACAGACCGTTATGGAAGAAACTTGGGGAGACCTTCGTTCAGTAGTGAATTCATAATGGTTGACAATGATGAATGATGATATATACACTGGCGGAAAGTGAAAAAAACACACACCAAGAAGGAGACGTCTGATACCAACGAAATTTATATAGCATAATAACGGAATACAGAGGATAAAGTGATCAAAACATGGCAAAATACAGCTGTATTTGCTGGTAAACTGAAAAATAACATTTCCATGTAACATGGTTAGTACGAGGTTGAACCGCCATGAACTGCGTCACACTGTGCAATTCCGGCATGGAAGTCTGTCATACAGATGTTGGATGTAAGTTTGGGGTATTGAGTTCCAAGCATCCTCAACCTGGAAGCGTAAATCGGGGATGGTCGTGGCTGGCCGTGGAGACCAGATAAGTCGTTGTCCCATAAAATTCCACACGTGCTCAATGGGGGACAAATCCGGTGAACGTGCAGGCCATGGAAGTTGTCTCACACCCTGAAGTTCATGTTGCGTTGCACGTGCCATGTGTGGGCGTGTGTTATGTAGCTGGAAAACACCACGATGAGCTGACCTTACAAATGGCACAACAACGGGCTGAATGATAATGTTGATGTAGGAGGTGCTGTTTAACGTACCCGGTACAAACACTAGTTGTGTACGGGAGTGATAGCTGATCGCTCCCCACACCAGGAGACCAGGTGTAGGCCCTGTGTGTCGCTGGCGGATGCAAGAAGGGTGGAGATGCTCACCTGTGCGTCTGCGAACGCGCATACGGCCATCGGAGGCTCCCAAGCAGAATCTGCTTTCATCGCTGAACACAACAGATCGCCATTGCGTTCTCCAGTGCTGACGTTGGCGACACCACTGCAGCCGTTCCTGGCGGCGGGCTGGAGTCGGAGGCACACGTGCCAGATGCACACGTGCACGCAGTCCTGCATCCAGTAGACGGTTGTGGATTGTTCGCACAGTCACCTCAGGTGCAACGGCAGCTCAGATTTGCATCGCAGTGGATGTTCTGCTTGACAACGCCGCTGTTCTTAGGCGTCGATCGGTCCTCTCATCAGTCCGTCCGTCACTCCCGGTTCCACATCTTCTCGTGTGGGAATGTTCCTCGGACCATCTACGCCACCATCGTACCACCACCGATACTTCCCGTCCAATTCGCTCCGCAATACGACGACACGACCCCCGGCCTCGCGGAGTACGACTAGACGACCTCGCTCAAAGTCCGATAACTGCTGAAATCGTAAACGTCTTCCATGTCCAGGCATTGCAGCTTCTTCAGGGTCTTCGCACGTGCCCGTAAGCCGACGACTGATTACATTCGCTTCGCCGTACTCCTTAAATACCACCGACGATAATTTGCATATTATGCCGTGCTGTGGCGTAAGCGCTCACCGGTTGGTCCCGAAATTAACATCACACCGACGTAAACTCGACCCCATTAACATATGTAAATTTCATGATCGTCCGCCAATTCCTTCTTGGTGTTCTTTTTTCACTTTCCGCCAGTGTATATGCAGTAGTATCTGTGCTTTCAGAAAGTCAAGTAAAAAAAAAAATGAAAATTATTTTGTGGTCAGGTACTGCTCACCATGAAAAACTTTTGAAGAATACCTTCTGCTTAAAATAATGCAAAGTTTTTTTGTGCCAGGAGCATAGATATAAGCGCTGATGAGCCGTTACATTATGATCATCTCCAGCCTAGAGAAATGAGTTTTCCTGGACACCGAGCAGTGGCACAGGTGAAGTTCACAGAGCAGTATATGTACAACCGAAGGACCTGCTTTTGGTTAGTAGAGAGTTCGGAGCCAGAATGGGAAAAGCTGCCGATTTACCGGAGTTTGATAAAGAACAAATTGGGATGGCACGGCACCTCAGAATACTATCTCAGAAATGGCGTGGCATGTGGGTTGTTCACGTGCCGCTGTAGTGAGGACGCCTCAAGAGTGGCGCTGAGATGGCCAAACGACGAATCGTCGTCCGTAGCTCATTGATGCCAGAGGGGAACGGAGACTCTCGTGCGTTATTCACGGCGACCGCAGGGCGACAGTGCGACAGATCGCCCACAGCCACAACAGTGGTGATCAGGGCAATGTGTCGCAGCACACTAGTTCGTTGCGGCCTTCTACGCACGGGCCCGTGTAGCCAAAGACCCAGCCGGGTCCCCATGCTCACTGCACGTCATCGCCAACAACGCATGAAATGAGCTCAATGTCGAGATTGGGCCATGGATGATTGGAAGAAAATGGCCTGCCCCGACGAATCAAGATTCCCGGCGAATCGTGTGGGCGGCCGAACTTGGATACGCCGATTACAAACGGTGACTATGGCACCCGGATGCACTGTTGGGCGGAAACAGGCCAGCGCTGGCAGTGTTATGTTGCGGGCGATGTTTTGTTGGGACACCTTGGGCCCCATTATCCCAATAGCACAATCCCTGACAACTGTCGGGTATCTGAACGTCGTTGCGAACCAAGTTCACCCGTTCATGACAACTGTGTTCCCTGCTGGTGATGGGCATTGCCAACAGGATAATTCGCCATGCCGCACTGATAGAATCGAGAAGAAATGGTTCGAGGGACATGCTGGTGACTTTCTGTTAATGCCCTGGCCTCCAAATTCGCCTGACATGTGAACCCAGTGGAACATTTGTGGTTCGACTTGGAAAAGCAGGTTCGTGCTAAATCACTACCACCCTGAAATGCACGGGAGCTGGAGGACCTGCTGTTGGCATTACGGTATCAGATACCCCAGGATGCCTATTGTCACCTCATGGAATCAATGCCTCACCAAGTGGCCACCGTTTTGCTGTGCGGGCTAAAGGGGGTCCTACAGCTTATTAGGTAGGTGTCATAATGTAATGGCTCATCAGTGTATCTTATTTTTGTCCATGTCCCTGCTTCTGACAGTTATGTTTGAAAATTTTTTCTTGGGGAGCCTTTCCGGTGCAAAATGTTTTGCATGTAATTTTAAAATGTTTTTAGCACACAAGTGCGCCATTAGAGGGCATGTTTCGTTTACAGAATATTTGCAGCAATATCTGCATGTGGATAAAAGCCTGTTTTGTTCAGGTACTTCTTGCTCTGAAAACATTTTGTGTCCATTTTCTGCCCAATATGATGCACAATTTCCCCTGTAGGGGTTTTCAAATGTTTAATCTGTTTTTATTGATATCTCTGCTTCGAAAAGTTGGATTCAAAAAATAAATCATTTAGCTCCAGATAAGATACCATTTGCCTTGTGGAACACTGCCTGTATATGTGGGTTTTTGTGTTTATAGTTCACAGTTGTGGTACATACATACATACATACATAGCAGCCCCGGTGGCGCAGTGGTCTAAGCGATGGCCTCTGATCATTCGTCCGAACGGGGTCTGGGTTCGAATCCCGGTGAGGCATGGATGTTGTGTTTGTCTTACGGCACTGGCTCTTTCCCTTCCCTGGAACCACTGACCCTAAATTAGGGACGGGCCCATTAAGTTGCTCACGGTGGTCGTTAAACCTCCAATAAAAAAAAAAAAAAAAAAAAACCCATACATACATATCACTAAACTGTTCTCTGAGATTCAGAGGTTAAACTCCAAAAAGAAATACAAACTTCCAGATATTTTCACTTATTATTGTCGTATCAAACTTCTCCATTTACAACGATCTTGACATACAACTCGTGCTTCACTAATATCCATTACACGCCGTACACAAGATCTTTTATACTTCATACTCATAATCTTTTTCTCATGCCGACACTCCTGAATCTGATCCACCCATGTCTTCCTTGGCCTTCCTCTGCCTTTCCTTCCTGCCACTTGGGCTGAAAAGATTTTCTTAGTAAGCATTTCATCCCTCATTCTTTCAACATGGCCAAACCACCGCAGCATATTGGTCTCCACCTTGCTAACAACATTTTGCTTCACATCACACAACTGCAATACATCTTCATTTCTCACACAATCATATCATGTCTTGCCACAAACCCCACGTAAGTAACGCATTTCTCCAGCACACAAACTACTCCTATGTTTCTTCTGCAGTACCCAGTTTTCACTACCATACATCAGAGTAGGAACAATTACAGTTTCATACACAGCCATGCAGGACTCTCAAGAGAACCCACAATTCCTGTGAAAACCTCCCAGAGCAGCTATGACTTTCAAAGAAGAATTCACTCGCCTACTGATTTCACCATCCAACTTGTTCTCTCTGTCAAACATGCTTCCTAAATACACAAACTCACTCACCTGATCAATCACAGTGCCATTTATACTTACATTACATTCAGTGCTACCCGTTCCTCTGTCAAACATCATAACTTTGGTTTTTCCCTTATTTATACTCAGTTTGAATTTCATGCAAACTTTGTGCATCCGAGTCAACATACTCTGCAACTCACTTATGCTCTCTGCCAACAGGACAGTGTCATCAGCATACAGCAATCTGCACACACGGATATCACCAAGACATAAACCACTATTATCTATTTTGGCATCATGCATCCATAAATACACTGCCGGACAATTGCTAAGGACGGATGACAATAGCAACGATAGCAACCATAAAATGGAAGGCAGGAAAATGTGGAAATTAGCATAAGTGCAGGATACAGTAAGACGTGTTGTGCGTATGCAAATTTTGGATTGCCAAATTTGTTCGTGACGTCATAGCGCTGGTAAGAGATATAAAGGATTTGATGCGTATTGACCTTTGTTTTTCAAACGCAAAGTTGAAAGGAAAAGAATCAATTGACGAACTTGCAATTTTCAGTATGTCTTTCCGACATCACCTAGATGATTTTATGCGTGGCCGTATTATTGGCAAGATTGAAGAAGCGAGAAAAATAACAGATGTTGCCATGGAGTTCGACGTCAGCCACAGTGTTGTTTCAAGGCTTTGGAAATCATTTCAAACAAATGGAGAGTGTAGCAAACGTCACGGGGGAGGTCGTGTTCGCAGTACGACACCTGCAGAAGATCGGTACATAGTGCTACCAACAAAAAGACACCGGCGCAGCACAGCTAGTGAGGTAGCAAATCAGTTTATGGCTGCTACTGGCAAGCGGATCTCCCGAAAAACTGTCGCCAGACGTTTGCATGAATGAGGACTATACGCCCGCCGTCCTGTTGTGTGCATCCCATTGTCCAGACGTCACCGTACCACCCGTTTGCAATGGTGCCATCAACATCGCAATTGGGCTGATAACGACTGGTCTGCTGTCCTCTTCTCAGATGAGAGTAGATACAGTCTATCGTCTGATTGTCGACGACAACTGATCTGGCGTGATAGGGGTACTGCATATTGTCCAGCAAACATACAGGAAAGGGACCGATATCCGAAATGTAGTGTCACATGGTTTGGGCTGGCATCATGATCAATGGCCGTACGTCCCTCTATGTGCATCCAACTGGGACTATGACTGGCCAACAATACATTAATGATGTTCTGCTACCTCATGTTCGCATGCTCCGTGGTGCTGTCGGTGATAGATTCATTTTCATGGACGACAACGCAACATGTCATCGAACAGTCGCTGTCCAGGAGTGTCATGAGTGCGAAGATATTTAACGCCTCGTATGGCCAGTACGTTCTCCAGATCTGAATCCCATTGAAAATGTGTGGGATGCTTTGGATAGGAATCTTGCTGGTCGCCAATGCCCTCCAATAAACAAGGACACCCTCATCCGTGCACTGACAGAGAAATGGGATAAATTACCCCAACAGCTGCTTGATAATTTTGTGCAAAGCATGACACGATGTGTGGAATCTTGCTTCGCCCTCCATGGTGGCCATATCCCGTATTGACATCTTACGCCGCAACGCCTGCGGACGGTAATTGCATTTTTTTCATGTTTACGTATTCTGCACAAAATGGCCTGTTTGTCCCTTGAACACGTTCCAAAGCCTTCTGAATTTCAGAGCACAATAAATTGTCTTTCTTGTGATGTCCTGGCATTCTGACATTATTTTATTTCACTTGGCATCCAACCACACTTACTTTTTTATGCGCTATATAGCCGTTTATGATCCGTCCTTAGCAATTGTCCAGCAGTGTATATTAAACAGCCATGGTGACATTACACAACCTTGTCTAACTCCTGCACCAATGGAAAATCATTTTGATAAAACGCCATTCACTCGTACACAAGCTCTACTACCAGCATACATGGGTTTCACACCATTAAGTAGATTTCCAGTAACACCATATTCATTCAATACCTTCCACAAAAGTGTCCTATTCACTCGGTCGTAAGCTTTCTCTAAATCTATGAAGGCAGTAAAAACTTTCTTCCCAACAGCCAGATACTTTTCAATCATGGTGCATAATGCAAAAATCTGGTTAGTGCAGCCTTTACCAGGCATAAAACCACTCTGAACATCCCACACTTTCAATGATGTAAGACCCCGTACTTTCTCAATTACAACCTTACCAAACACTTTCCCTGGCACACTCAGTAGGCTAATACCACGATAGTTCTTGCATTCAGTCTGATCACCTTTTCCCTTATACAAGGGAACAATGATAGCATCCTTCCAATCCCGAGGGAGCATTCCTAACTCCCAGCACAACTGGCAAATTTCAGTTAACCAGTCAATTATAGAGTCGCCACCATATTTCAACATCTCTGCAGTTTTGCCATCAACTCCCGGAGCCTTACCAGTCTGAAGAGATTTTAGAGCTTTACACACTTCTTCTCTTGAGATCCCTCCTGTGCTTTCATCCCTCATTGTGACATCATCTGCATCTGTCTCAGAATCATCTTTGCTTTCCTGATCTAATAACTCACAGAAGTATTCACCCCATCTGTCACTTAACTCCTTGGGCTCCCATATCATTTCCCCAATCTCATTCTTCACACAACTTACAACTTTGTTTCCCCTATTTTTCCTGCGTCTCATGTACTTCCAGAAGGACTTCCTATCTTTCCTTTCTCCTTCCTATCTTTTACCTTACTGTGGCGAACCAGCATAGCAGCTTCACGCTTCTTACAGCGATATTCATCCACAGAAACTCTACCTTGCAACATCCCCAAATAGGCTCCTTCTTTCTTTTTACTGCCTCTTCAATCTCACTATTCCACCAAGCATCACCTCTATTGTTACCCACTATTGTGGTGCCACAGACCTCTTTGGCAGCAGTGCCAACACAGTTCTTAAAACATTCCCACTTCTTTCCTACATCCCTCTCACCAGACTTCAGATCCTTCAGTTGTTCTCTGAGTAAGTCAGAATACTGCTGATGATCTTCAAGGAGCCTATCAACCTTTATTCTTTCTATCCTGGGTCTCTTCCTATTCCTTTTCCTCCAACCAACATTAAGTTTCACTCGTGACACTACCAAGTAATGATCAGAACCAACATCCGCTCCTCTCATCACACGGGTGTCAACAACTAAGTGTTTCAAATGCTGATCGTAGACAACAAAATCTATCACACTCTTTTGACCAAGAGTACGATTTTCCCAAGTATATGTGTGGATATACTTGTGGTTGAAAAAATGTATTAGATACACACAAACCATTCTCAATGCAGAGTTCAATTAATCTTTCACCATTATCATTCACACAAGGATCATTAAACTTACCCAGAACATTGTCAGAAATTGCATTCTGCACACCTACTCTAGCATTGAAATCCCCTGGTATTATAACTTTTTCTTTAGCACCAAACTGGCTCAAAACAGCTTTTAGCTCATTCCAGAAATCTTCCTTCTTATCAGAAGGTTCCGAGTCACAAGGAATATACACTACAACAATTACAATTCTCTGAAGTTTCACTTTCAAACGAATCCAGAGAATTCTCTCACTTACGCAACTATAGTGAATCAAGTTGTTCTTCATCTTTTCACTTAAAATCACACCTACACCAGCCTGTCCTCTCATATTATCCAATACTCCAGACTACACACTCACCGTGCCATTCACTTCTTCTACCCCAATTTCCTTCTTTTTGGTTTCATTTATACACAGCACATCCAGTCTATACTTATTCATCTCCTCAATCACCTCACTCATCTTGCCATTTATACCTCTAGTATTCCATACGCCAATCTTACATTCACTCAGCCGAGAACTCGTTCTCATACGCCGTTTAGAAAGTCCAGGTCGATTCCATGGTGGACTGTCCTTCTCAAGTGTGGTAGGTCCACCATATCCCACATTTGAGTCATTCTTACTATTTCTTTTTGTCTTAGCCCACAGATGAGGGTTGCAGTTGGCCATTCAACCTAAGGATTCTGGAACAAAACCCAGTGAGTTGAGGTCTTTTTGCCAATGTCACACAGAACTAGCTTGCACCTCTCCAAAATTCACAGAGGCCCTAGTTGCTGTTGTGTGTGCCATTGTTACCACGGAGCGCCCCGAGGTGGCAAACCCATCGCTCATTACAACCGCCTGCTCACAGTTGTGGTGCTAGGTATATTTTAGTTTGCAACTGCATATCCACTTCTGAAAACCCTATTGAATTTTTTTTTTTTACTGTATGCTATTCACTACAGTAAAGATGGGCCACCCCGGTGGCGCAGTGGTCTAAGCGACGGCTTCTGACCATTCGTCCGAGATGGGTCTGGGTTCAAATCCTGGCAAGGCATAGATGTTGTGTTTGTCTAACGGCGCTGGCTCTCTCCTTTCCCTGGAACCAGTGGCCCTAAATTAGGGACAGACGACTGCTCATAGCTCATCGAGTTGCTCACAGTGGTCGTTAAACTCCCTATAAAAAAAAACAACAACAAAAACATTAAAGATGGGAAACATTATCCTGTTTAAATAGTGCACAATTTCCCCATTAGGGGCACAAATGTCAAAATCTTTTTCGCTCTATCTCTGCTTTCAGAAGACCTATTTAATACTTTTTCCTTATCTTAGATTCTGCTATGAAAACTTATCACATATTTTCTTTCTTTTCCATTGTTCAAGATTATTCCATTAGGAGTAAAGTTATATAAGGTTTTCTCAATGTCTCTTTTTTGAACTGTTTATTTTGAAAACCCTTTGTCTCTGATATTTTCCTTCTGCAATGAAAAACTTTTTGTGCACAACTTGTTAATTTTCAACTTGTTAATTTTCAGCTGCTAGTTGGAGTAAGTAGCTATCTCTATTTCTGGATGTTTTATCTATTGCAGAAATCCGGTTGATGTTTTTTTTAACTGGTTTCATCTGAATAACTTTGAAATATTTTTTTGTGTCGGAAAGAGGGATTCAAAAGACTTGCTCATTACAACCAAAAATGCAGGCCATCTTTATAGTTTTAAAATGTTGAAATGAAATTTAAGATAATTGGTTTGTTTTACCTTTAAAGCTGACTGTTTTTTTCTTTCTTTCAGAAGCACAGACTGGAAACAAAGCAATGATGTCACCCTGGACCAAAAATGAACATAATGAATATTTGCTTTCTCAGTTACTTTATTTAAGAATGCTGTCGTGTATTGAAACATGGGCATAAAATTTTTTGAGCTACTTTTTGCTTACATGTTTCAGTAATGATGCGTTGTGTTTCTACAATACACAGTATTTCTATGAAGTTAAAAAAATATCCAACTTTATGACACAAGCAGACATGGTGATCCTATAAAAATTTTAGTTTCGGTTTTAATTATTTCTATATAAGTGTTTGAAGTCGCAGACCCAAATCTCGCATGCAAACAGAAAAGAAAAGCACATTTTACCAGTGTTCACACTTTCCATTTCTCTCAAACTTTTGAAAAAAAAAAAAAAAAAACATTTATGTAATATTTACTTCATTTTATTTATCAATCCATTTTGCACCTTGGTGCCATTTCTGCTTGATTGCACATAACTTCAGATTTCCATTTCTGCAGTATGTACCCTGTGCAGCTATTTGTGTCAAAAGCTGTTTGAATTTCTTTTGAAGTAACAGCAGTAACTACTGTGATGGAAGCAAGATCATTTTGCTATTGTATTGTAAATATAATTTTTTTGAAAAAACAGATCTTTTTGTTAAAATGTAATGCAAATTTTTATGATGTTAATAAAATTTTTTTGCACTAGTTTGGCCATCGTTTTCTTCTCATATTTTAAATTGTAAATATTAAATTACAGAAATTTTATCTTCTTTAATATTTTTTTCTCCTATTTTCTTTTAAGCCACTATAAAGTTTAATTTCTTGTGGTTGAAAAATGGGCCCTTAAAGGTATCAAGCAGTGCAGTGCTTTTCAAGTGTTCAGGGTAACTATTAAAGTAATAAAATGTGTGTGTGCATGCAAGAGAGAGAGATATATTTTTAGTCAATCCAATGAATAATTCATGACGTTTGAAGACTGCTAGAGAAGAACTCAATAATACCAGGGGTCGCACTGCCAATTATTGTTTGCAATTTGCGAAAACAAAAATCATTTTGCCGATGGATAAAAAGTTTTGGCAAAAATATTGGCGATTACATTTTTTAATCTTTTTTTATTTTTTTATTGGAGGTTAAGCAAGACCACCGTGAGCAACTCAAAGGGCTATAAGCAGTCACCTGCCTCTAATTTAGGGCCACTGGTTCCAGAGGAGGGAGAGAATTAGTGCCTTAAGACAAACAGAACATCCATGCCTGACAGGGATTGAAACCTGTACCCATCTCAGACAAATGGCCAGTCTAACGCTTAGACCACTGCGTCACCAGGGCAACTTTAATGTTATTACCTTTTTTTATAATAATTTGCTGCTTAATTGTTAGTAATAAATTCCAATCGCCCTTGGTAACAAAAACCCAGCACCTTTTACAGTTGCGTATATTGCAACTGTAAAAGACGCTGGGTTTTTCAGATAAACACAGTCTGGAAACAAAACTTTATTTCCTTAAATGTGTTGCAGTACAACGAGGATACAACCCTTCCATTATAGACAAGGCTCTAACAAAATTACGGAAACCGAAGCTGATCTCCACGTTAACTCCTGTGATGCGCCCATTGCAACAGAATCTTGCCATTATTCCATTTTCCCGTGACATTGCCTTCAAAATTTCAAAAATTCTCAAAACCTTTAAAGTAATTTTTAAACCCATAAACAAAAGGAACTTTTTAAGATCAAAGGACTATGTTGAAGACAAAAGCTTGTGTGGAATTTATCAAATTCCATGTGGATGTAGCGCTTCCTGTATAGGATAGATCCATAGAACTTTGCATTTTCGATTGAAGAAGCACAAGACCTACATTCAGAACTGTGACCTAAAGTCATTTATGGCTAAACACTTATGAAAAGGACCTCTCTGAAAAAGCAAAACTAATTGACAAGTCAGATTTGACCACCAAACTTGATATTTTGGAAGCTTTCCATATATATCGGAAGTCTTCGCAACTTGTTAATGACATGGCACCCACCCCATTTCTGTCAAGCGTGTTTAAGCAACTAACCAAAAACTCGTGACTGTAAACACAGTTTATGATGTGATATATACAATTTGAATATTTATGTGCCATTCGTCCTGATGAAGCTAGGTCAATGCCCAGTGAAACCAGGGTCGACTTGAAAAAATAAATACACTCACTTTCAAAAGTTAAGCACGCAGAGGGAGAAGTTAATTTTCGGAAGCCAATCGGAATTGGAGAGGCTGCAATTCGCCGCAGCGGTAGATGGAAGTATGCAAATGTAGTAGGTAAAAGCGAATCACGGTGTCTTGCCGAGAAATATGCAAAACAGGCAGTCGTATAGGAAACCAGCACTCTGAATGGGTACAGGAGTTACATGCAAGTGCTGCTACAAGGTGTTGAGAACTGTTGGATGATTTGTTTTGAAGACAGACTTGATTTTATGGCTTCCAGAAGACGATTGGAAGATTCTGAGCGCTGGCGTGCCGTCGGACGCATTGAAGCAGGACAGTCAATCACAGATGTTGCTGGTTTCTTCGACGTGAATCATTCCGTCATTTCACGTTTATGGAAACAATTTCTAACCAGCCAAACAGTTGTCCGTAGACCTGTGGCCGGTCGCCCAAGGGTTACGACCCCCGCGGAAGACCGATATATTGCTGTTGCAGCCAAGCGGAATCGAAGAGCGACGTCCACACGTGTGACATCTATGGTTACGGCGGCCATTGGTAAGACGATATCTGCCACTATTGTGCGTCGAAGGCTACACATGAAGGGACTGTATGCCCGGGTACCACGGGTTTGTGTTCCTCTATCCGTCCAATCCAGAGGGGCACGATTAAAGTGGTGTCCCCAACATGTCAATTGGACTGTGTCTGATTGAGGCAACGTTATGTTCACGGATTAGTCCAGATTTGCCCTGCAACCCGATGACAAGCGTGTACGGGTGTGGAGGGAAGGAGGTACACGCAATCGAGCCCAGAACATCACCGAACATCATGCATTCCAAGGTGGAAGCATCATGATCTGGGCAGGAATTTCATTGGGATATCGCACCGACCTCCACATCCACAGACGGGGTTCTGTGCGGTATCGGGATGAAGTCCTAGACCCCACTGTGCGATTGTACGCTGCAGCAGTTGGTCCTGTTTTCGTTTTAATGGACGATAATGCGCGTCCCCATAGAGCTGCCATCGTCGACGACTACCTGGAGAGGGAGGGGATTGCGCATATGGAGTGGCCGGTCGTACTCGCCCGACCTTAATCCCATTGAAAATCTTTGGGATGCACTTGGCTGTGCTGTGTGTTCACGTCTCCCACCCCCAACCACTCTCGCAGCTTTGGAAACTGCTCTACTGGAGGAATGGCGGTTACTGGACTCTGTGGTGGTTGATCACCTCATAAAAAGCATTGTCAGATGTTGTAAACTTTGTATGCAGATAAGGGGTGCTCATATACCCTATTAATGTCGGGTTTTGTTGTTTGTTGTGACTTTATTACCCACTTTGTAAATGACTCCAATTTGACGTCATCTTATAATTTCTGAAAATTCAATATTATTTTCATCTCTCTGTATTTCTTTGTTGTAATTCATTAATAAACATATTTCCTACGTTCCTGCTGTATTCCGGGGCAATCCAAGCAGTACTCCATTTTCACATCATACTGCTCCGTGCTTAACTTTTGGAAGTGAGTGTATTTGTGACAAAGCACGTTGTATTCTCTTAATACGTATAATCGCTACAAAACTAGTCTTTGAGATCAAGAAATAACTTTGATGTCTGGTTCAAAACCTATCGCTGAAAGAAAGACTCGTATGTTTTTGTTATTTTTCAACAGTCTTTGTGTATTACATTTAGCAATATGTGTGTATATATGCATGTGCACATGCCAGTAAGATACTTTCAATTCTAGTTAAAACAAAACTCAACTCGGAAGAAGTAGCAACATACTTAAAAAATAGATGAATGTTGGCTGTTTGCTACAGGCTGTTAGAACAAAATTGTCACCTACAAGTCATTTGGGCTGTCATCAGTGGGAGGGGAGGAGAAGGGGATGAATAATATAATATATGTATATAATATACAAGATTAAAATCTTAATTTTTATGTAACTACAGTACATACATATCACTAAGCTGTTCTCTGAGATTTGGAGGTTAGCTCCACAAAGAAATACAAACTGCCAGATAATTTTTACTTACTGTTGCCATATCAAACTTCTCCATTTACAGCAATTTTGACATACAACTTGGTCTTCACTCACATCCATCACATGCCGTACCCAAGATCTTCTATACTTCATACTCATATTTTTTTTTTCTCATGCAGACATTCCTGAATCTATTCCTCCCATGATTTCCTAGGCCCTCCTCTGCCTTTCCTTCCCACCACTTGGGCTAAAATCCACCGAAGCATATTAGCCCCCACCTTGCTAACAACATTTTGCTTCACATTACACAACTGCAATACATCTCCATTCCTCACACAATCAGAACGTGTCTTGCCACAAACCCCTCGTAAGTAACGCATTTCTCCAGCACACAAACAACTCCTATGTTTCTTTAGTACCCAGGTTTCACTGCCATGCATCAGAGTAGGAACAATTACACTTTCATACACAGTCATGCAGGACTCTCTTGAGACCCATCATTCCTGTGAAAACCTCCCAAAGCAGCCACAACTTTCAATGAAGAATTCACTCTCCTACTAATTTCACCATCCAATTTGTTCTCTCTGTCAAACATGCTTTCAAAATACATGAACTCATTCACCTGGTCAATGACTGTGCCATTTAGACAAATATTAAATTCAGTACTACCAGTTCATCTATCAAAAACCATAACTTTGGTTTTTCCCTTATTTATACTCAGTGAATTTCATGCAAACTTCGTACATCAAGGACAACATAATCTGCAACTCACTTTTGTTATCTGCCAACAGGACAGTGTCATCAGTATATACCAATCTGCACACACAGATATCACCAAGACATAAACCAGTATTATCTATTTTGGCATCACACATTCACACATCTATAAATATATTGAACAGCTATGGTGACATTACACAACCTTGTCCTACTTCTGCAACAATAGAAAACCATTTTGATAAAACAACATTCACTCTTACACAAGTTCTACTGCCAGCATACATGGGTTTTACACTATTAAGTAGATTCCCAGTAACACCATATTCATTTAATACCTTCCACAGAAGTGACCTATTTACTTGGTTGTAAGCTTTCTCGAAATCTATGAAGGCAGCAAAAACTTCCGTACCAACAGCCAGGTACTTTTCAGTCATCATGCATAATGCAAAAATTTGGTTAGTGCAGCCTTTACCGTGCATAAAACCACTCTGAACATCACACACTTTCTCTGATGTAAGACCCCATATTTTTTCAATAACAACCTTACCAAACACTTTCCCTGGCACACTCAGTAGGCTAATACCATGATAGTTCTTGCAGTCAGTCTGATCACCTTTTCCCTTATACGAGGGAACAATGATAGCATCCTTCCAATCCAGAGAGACCATTCCTAACTCACAGCACAACTAGCAAATTTCAGTTAACCAGTCAATTACAGAGTCACCACCATATTTCATCATCTCGACAATTATGCCATCAATTCCCGGAGCCTTACTATTCTGGAGCGATTTTAGAGCTTTACACACCTATTCTCTTGAGATCCCTCCTGTGTTTCCATCCTTCACTGTGACATCTGCTTCTGCCTCACCTTTGCTTTCCTGATCAAATAACTCTCAGAAGTATTCACCCATCTTTCACTTAACTCGTTGGCACCCATATCATTTCCCCACTCCTATTATTCACACAACTTACAACTTTGTTTCTCCTATTTTTCCCGAGTCTCGTGTGCTTCCAGAAAGTCTTCCTATCTATCCAAAAAGCCAATTCTTGCCTTTCCACCTTCTCCTTCCTATCTTTTGCCTTACTCTGGCGAACCAGCTTTACTCTTACAGCGTTATTCATCCACAGAAACTGTACCTTGTAACATCCCCAAATAGGCTTCCTTCTTTCTCTTGACTGCCTCTTCAATTTCACTATTCCACCAACCTTCACCTCTATTGTTACCCACTATTGTGGTGCCACAGACCTCTTCAGGCCGCCCCGGTGGCGCGGTGGTCTAAGGCGTTGGCCTCTGATCATTCGTCCGTAAGGGGTCCGGGTTCGAATCCCGGTCAGGCATGGATGTTGTGTTTGTCTTACGGCACTGGCTCTCTCCCTTCCCTGGAACCAGTGACCCTAAATTAGGGACGGGCGACTGCTTATAGCCCATTGAGTTGCTCACGGTGGTCGTTAAACCTCCAATCAAAAAAAAAAAAAAAGACCTCTTCAGTAGCAGTGCCAACACAGTTCTTAAAACATTCCCACTTCTTTTCTACATCCCTCTCAGAAGACTTCAGCTCCTTCAGTCATTCTCTGAGTACATCAGAATAACACTGATGATCTTCAGGGAGCCTTTCAACCTAATTCTTTCTATCCTGGGCCTATTCCTTTTCCTCTAACCAACATTCAGTTTCACTCCTTACACTACCAAGTAATGATCAGAACCAACATCCGCACCTCTCATCGCACGATTGTAAACAACTAAGTGTTTCAAATCTATCGCGCTCTTTTGACCAAGAGTACGATTTCCCCAAGTATGTGTGTGGATGTACTTGTGGTTGAAAAACATGTTGGATGCACACAAACCATTCTCAATGCAGAGTTCAATTAATCTTTCACCATTATCATTCACATAAGGATCATTAAACTTACCCAAAACATTGTCAGAGATTGCATTCTGAGCACCTATTCTAGCATTGAAATCCCCTGCTATTATATCTCTCTTTAGCACCAAACTGGCTCAAAATGGCTTTTATCTCATCCCAGAAATCCTCCTTCCTATCAGATGGTTCCCAGTAACAAGGAGCATACACTACAACAATTACTATTCTCTGAAGTTTCACTTTCAAACGGCTCCAAATAATTCTCTCACTTATGCAGAAATAGTAAATCAAGTTGTTCTTCATCTTTTCACTTAAAATCACACCTACACCAGCCTGTCCTCTCACATTATCCAGTACTCCAGACCACACACTCCCTGTTCCATTCACTTCTATCCCAATTTCCTTTTTTTTTTGGTTTCACTTACACCCAGCACATCCAATCTCTACTTATTCATCTCTTCAATCACCTCATTCATCTTGTTATTTATACCTCTAGTATTCCATACACAAACTTACACTCACTCAGCCGAGATCTCTTTCTCGTGCCGTTTAGAAAATCCAGGTCAATTCCGTGTTGGGCCGTTCTTCTCAAGTGTGGTAGGTCCACCATATCCCACACTTGAGTCAGTTTTTATATTTCTTTGTGTCTTTTTAATCGGGTAAGTACATCAGTGTGGGGGATTAGCCCACAGCCGACGGTTCCAGTTGGTCATTCAACCTAAGGATTCTGGAACAAAACCCAGTGAGTTGGGGTCTTTTTGCGAATGTCACACAGAACTAGCTGGCACCTCTCTAAGAATCATGCAAATAAAAAGGGATAAGAAAATAAAAATTTAAAAATACTTGAATACACAGTCTATAAAAATCTGTCCCTTTTTTACTTAATGAAGTCTACTTGCCTACCTTGTCCAATGACATTTTTTAGTCACATTATAAAATGTTCACTCCTCTTTTTAATTGTCCAAAGGAAGTTTATGAAATTACCTTCAAACCTAGGAAAGAGTCTTATGCTTAGCCATGAGTACCTTGGGAGGATATTTTGATTCTTTTCAGCTAAAAAAATGTCTTTTTTGCTATAGCCATTGTTGCAGGTATAGCAACTGCTAACTTTGCCAGCTTATGAACTTTAGATATTCACAAATCCAATTTTTTTTTCTTGCATAAATTTTACCAATTGAAAAACTGGCTGGCCTTTGAAATCCGGGAAACTATACAAAACACCAAACTCAGTTGTCAACTGAACAATGTTACAAAAGGAGCAGTACTGGTGTTCCAAACATTTAAATGTCCAATTGGGTGACTGTTGTGTTTATTGTATCACAGCTCAATAAAAAATCTAGTTTCCCAAAGTCCTATTCAATCAGCCTTTGTTTTGAACATTGAATAGAGCTTCACAATGTAAATCTTCTTGCTATTCACACCTGATTTTTTGTCATGTGGTTTTTGTCATCTTCCTCTCAGGACTGTCCTTGGGAGTTGCGGAGCCCGATTAGAAATTTTTTTGGGGGGCCCCAAGTTCGCAATCAAGATCTGCAGAATCTATACCAGTAAATAAAGTTTGTTATAGACTTTATATCTCTATTATACAATGGAAATCAATCAAAATATGTGTTTAAAAAGTTCATGCGATTTAATGGACCAAATGGATCTAAACACATTTTGCCATAAAATTGCCCATATGTAAGCCTACAAGTAAATGCAAAATATGTTGATTACCTTTGAAACGTCTAAATGTTTACAAAAACAAAAACTGTGCAACTATGTAAGCCTACAAGTAAATGCAAAATATGTTGATTACCTTTGAAACGTCTAAATGTTTACAAAAACAAAAACTGTGCAACTATTTAGCAAAAAATATCACATTTTTTGAACAAAATGTAAGAACAGCATTATTATGAAATAATTTATCTGTTTTGTTTATAATTCTAAAAATCACTTAATATGAATAAATAATAAAGAGACACATTATTATTATTATAAAATAACGAAAGGCATATTATTATTAAATAATAAGAGACATTGCACTGGGGAACGCAATTTTTCTTATTTTCTGTTGTATGAGATTTTTCAACTGATTCTAGTATTTTTTCAATGCTGATTTCAAATCTGAAATCGGTTTTCCTCTGCATGCTCTAGTTTTCATTCAATTTGAAACTTTTGATTTTCGCAAAAAAAGGACACCCATTGCTATTTACACTAGGGATAGCTTGACAACTAGGCTTACATCTACCCTAATCTTAGACTAATTAGGCTAATTTTTTTACAAACATCAATGTTCTTTGTCTTTATTGTTAATTTTGGATTTACACAAAAATGACACCTGTTTTTCTGTATTTTAGATCTGATCATGGCTTCTTCAAGTAGACATAAATATGCAAATAATCGTGACACATTCTGTAATTTATGTGGCTGCTACACACTTCTTCGTCAAAGGTGCAATATAACTTCGTTTGTGAGTCGTGCCTATAAAGCCTATTTTGAAGTTCTCCTTGGTGACCAAGACAAGAAATGGGCTCCTCATATGATGTGCCATAATTGTGAGAAAATGCTTTGTGACTGGACAAAAGGAAAACGAAATGGTCTGCCTTTTGGAGTTCCTATGGTTAGGCTAGAACCCAAGGACCACATAACTGACTACTATTTTTTGCTTGGTGAACATGAAGGGAGTCAGCATGAAAAACTGGCATGAGATCTCCTATCTCAGTACTCTCTCAGTGATTCGACCTACTCCACACTCTGAGGAACTCCGGGTTCCAATTTTTAATGGTTTTGCCTCACCCTGAAGCTGAAGGCAGTGAACATGATCAGGAAGGGCACGAAGGTTGTGATAACGAGCTTCAAGAAATGTTTTCAGTATCCGAAGACTCTTCTTCTGATACCAAACAGTCATCAACCCCTTAGCAGTTTAGCCATCCGGAATTGAATGACTTAGTTTGTGATTTGGGGTTCTCCGAGAAAGCAGCTGAGGTAATAGCCTCTAGGCTGAAAGAAAAAAACCTATTTGACTGCTCTGCAAAAGTTTCTTATTTCTGAAAGTGAAACCAGATTTTTGTGGACTTTTTTTTCAGAAGATAAGCAGTTTGTTTACTGTGAGGATATTCAGGTCTTCTCAGGCAATTAGGTGTTACCTCGTATAGTACAACAGAATGGCAATTATTTCTGGACCGCTTAAAGCGCAGCTTCCTCTTGCACAATGACAATGTTTATGGAGCGGTTCCAGTTGGTCACTCAGTGCATTTACAAGAGAATATAATGACATGAAAATGGCTATTTATTTTTTTTTGATTGGAGGTTTAACGACCACCGTGAGCAACTCAATGGGCTATAAGCAGTCGCCCGTCCCTAATTTAGGGTCACTGGTTCCAGGGAAGGGAGAGAGCCAGTGCCGTAAGACAAACACAACATCCATGCCTGACCGGGATTCGAACCCGGACCCCTTACGGACGAATGATTAGAGGCCAGCGCCTTAGACCACTGCGCCACCGGGGCGGCAAAAAATGGCTATTGACTTACTCAAATATCGCAAGCACAACTGGATCATTTGTGTGGCCTGAAAATGGTCAACTTCCATTTTCAGGCCACACAAATAATCCAGTTTGCAGGCTTCACGAAGTTTCCATGCCATCTCTGCATGTGGGACAGCAGAGCTTGAGAGAGCCGCCCCGGTGGCGCAGTGGTCTAAGCGATGGCCTCTGATCATTCGTCCGTAAGGGGTCCGGGTTCGAATCCCGGTGAGGCATGGATGTTGTTTTTGTCTTACGGCACTGGCTCTCTCCCTTCCCTGGAACCAGTGACCCTAAATTAGGGACGGGCGACTGCTTATAGCCC
The DNA here is from genome assembly GCA_039090855.1 of Macrothele yani. NCBI lineage: Eukaryota > Metazoa > Arthropoda > Arachnida > Araneae > Macrothelidae > Macrothele > Macrothele yani. The sequence continues at coordinate 71,040,261 of CM077024.1, read as the reverse complement.
ATTGAGTTGCTCACGGTGGTCGTTAAACCTCTAATCAAAAGAAAAAAAAAGAGCTTGCGAGAAATACTGGACCCAGAAGGAGTGGCCCATCCGTGAAACTCTAGAAGCAGGCATGCCAAACACTGTGAATGACCCAATCATCAGCCAAGAGATTATTATCGCCCCCCCCCAACCTCGGCTTGACGAAACAGTTCGTGAAGGCATTACGTACTGATAGTGAATATTTTCAACATATAGTTTCTGCATTTCCTGCTTTGTCTTTCGAGAAGATCAAAGCAGGTGTGTTCGATGGACCTCAAATTCATGTCCTTGTTCGTAATGAGGAATTTGTCAGGAAGATGAATGACAAAGAGAAGGAAGCATGACCGTCTTTCGTGGCAGTTATACAAAACTTTCTTGATAACAAAAGGCCGATAACTATGTGATTCTAGAATGCTGTTGGCTTTTTGCGATCTTGGGTGCAACATGAGTGTCAAGCTCCATTTCCTGAATAGTCACCTTGATCAATTCCCTGAGAACCTTGGGGCTGTTAATGATAAACAAGGAGAGCACTTCCATCAAGATCTCATGACGATGGAACAGCGCTATCAATGGCGATGGACCAAAAATATGATGTCAGACTACTGCTGGAGCATCAAACGAGATTGCCCCGAGAAAGTCCACTAACGCCACAGCTACAAGCGCAAATTCTTGCCTGAATAGGACATCTTTGAACGTTGTATCCCATCCTTATCAGTTGTTCTGAATCACCTATCATCTTTATGTCGAAATATATGTTAATTTAAAGTAAAAAGCATTACAGCATACTCATATTTGACTATAATGGATAAGTGTTTCAGATTTGACAAGTGGCGATACGTAATTTACTCCACACAAGTGATTTTTTTGCCTTTTTTCAAACTTTAATGCAAATTGTGATGCACCTACATGTTTTTGTGAATATATAAAGAATATCTTTGCCAAGACGGTTGTTTAAGCCTAATTTTAAGACTGTGTGACCATAAATTCCTCAGATAGACCATGTCATCATGCGAGAGGCGCCACAATTTCGCGAAAAATGAAAATGTTGAATTACAAAAAATCTAGAGCTTACAGAGAAAAACTAACTTCAGATTTGAATTTGGCACACTCAAATTTGGTAAGAACAAGTGCTGGTATCAGCGCACCAAAAGCTTTGTTCCCCAGTGTTATTATTATTAAATAATAAAAAAGTATATTATTACTACTAAAGGTCTTTTAATGTGAAAAAGTTATCTTTCTTGCTTTTTTCTGTGCAAAGTCTTTTAGGGTTTTACCTAAGTTTAAACTCCTGCTAATTTCACATTTAATGGACATAATTGCCAAACTGTTTAAGCGTTCATGCTGCATTGGTGATCACAGATAAATTTTGATCAGTTTAAGCGTGGGGAAACTCCTTTATCCTGATGCCACAATCACTGAGATTGTCAAGAAAATCTGAAGGGCAATAAATAAATTTGGAAATGCAGTAGACCTGTTGCTGCAAAGCAAGGAACTCAAACATTTTCATGGGGTTTGTAATCTTTGCTGGCAGAATTGGCTTCAGTGCCCAATGAACCTTACCCGCCGCTCGTTGCATTCTGGGAAATTAAATACGTGATAGCGAACCAGCAATGTTTTGGTTATAGGTTGTCGTAGTGTTGAGCTCTGATAGTTGTTATTGATAAATTTTGTATTTTCTAAAAAATCTGCATTATGCCTAATTTTTGTTCTGCGTTTGGTTGTGTAAATAAGTTGTGCCACAGGAAATACATCGAAAAAGGGATAAGTTTTTACAGTTTTCCACTGAAAAGATTTGATATTTTGAAGCAATCGTTGTGCAAAATGAAAAGGAAGGATTTTCACCCCGATATGAATTCAAGAATAAGTTCTTCCCACTTTGTAGAGGATGATTTTGTTTACCAGCCTTTTACAAACCGTAGGCAATTGAAAACGTCCCGACAGTGTTGTTTTCAAAAAGAAACTTTGAAGAGAAAACGGATTGCATATTTGGATAGATAAGTTTTTGAAATCGAAGTTCTACAAATTCTGCTCACCAAATTTATAGTTATAGCTTTAAATAAGACCACCTATTTATTTATTTATTTATTTATTTTATGGCTCAAGCTTTTTGCCATTATTAATGTAAAATTATTATCTTTACCTTGGTAATTTTTCATGCAACGGTGTTTTCTTTCATCATCCCTTAATTAAGCTTTACTGATAATTTTCTCAAACACTATGGTGCCTCCAGCATCTCAAGCGTCTTATAAACAAACCTTACTAAACATTCGCTCAGTGAACACTATGATCTTTGGTCTATCTTGTACTTCAACTAACGATAGAATCTAACCTTTCCTGTTTTGGAGAGCATACATTCAACAGTATAGACTGTTTTTGTCTTCATTTCAGCTTTAATCTTACCAGAAATCAGGAAAGCTTCAGCAGAATCTTCAGTTTCATCGTCATTCGTCTGAGTAGCCGTCTCGATGAAGAATACATCCAAATACAAACTTATCATAGAACATTTTTTCCCCTTTCATCTGCTCCTTTAGGAAACTAATTTCTCCGTTTCCATCCTGAATCTCAATTAGCTTATTTGCGTATTCTAAAACATTCAGATTACCAAAATTAATCAATAACAACGGATAATCTAACAGTGATAACATTGCACACTCAGCCATGCTGGTTCGCAATCACGTGATCATGACGACACGCGGGTAAGGTCCATTTCTTCACAAAGCATGTGGCCATCTATATCAACCAGTTTAATGGTATTTACCAACGAGATAAAAATACGTAGAGCGCTTACGTCGGGGAACGGGTGAAGCCACCGGAAACAAGTGGCAGCCATGTTTGATGAGGTACAGAACGATTTCCGTTCCGTGTTAAGCAAGGGAGTTTTCGTAATATATGGTTTGATGTTAAATAAGGATATAACTCAGAAATGTTGTTATAAACACCTAGGGGGTGAGACTAAAACTTTAACATATCAAATAAGGCTTTTCATTGTTAGTTGACGGCAATAGTGTTTTAAAAAAAAATGATATTTTAATGGATGCAGCTTGCTGTCGTTGAATAAAATCTCATGCCGTAATTTTTTAACATTTCACAAATTTTTTGGAGCAAATTTTCAGTGAAATATAAGTCAGCGGTAATAGAGTAAATGAAAAAAAAAGAAATACAAAAATAAAAAATACAGTTGCAGTCAATCCGCAATTTCGGTAAAAATTTTAGATATTCGTGGGTCATCACCATGAGAATGCCGAATCATCCCACAGCTTATCACTCCAAATACATAGACGCCAAATATTTTATGAGAGTTTTAAATGAAAAAAAAAGTTCGAAGAAAAACGGAAAGCAAACAATGAGTTTACACAGCCAAGAGGTACCAATATTAAAATACTTTTACCAACTGCCCCTATCTTATATAATCAGAAGAAAACTACTACTCACCTGGTTTTTATTTAATAAAAATTAAAAGTCCTTAGCACTGGGCATGTTTCTAATTTGTTTGTTAGCCTTGACATTCGACAACACAGATCTGTAAGCCTTATTCGTGGGTAGGCAAGGCAATTGTGGTAACTTGACCATAATAAAGGTATCTCCCAGCACATACACTAAATACTTAACACAATATAATTCTCACTCTCTCTCTCTCTCTATGTATATATAAGACCCAGAAGAATACCCCATGGGAGATGAATGGATGAAATTCGAAATCATGCAGGAGTGACACGAAGGAGACAGGCTCAAGACAGACAACTGTGGAAGAAACTTGGGGAAGCCTTCATCCAGCAGTGGATTGATAATGGTTGACGTTATACATTTATCAGTAAAAAGAAGTAAAAAAGCACACTCATGTAGTAATTAGACCACGTCAACACTGCACCTTGCTGCAGGAATCAGACGTAGTAGAAATAAACATAGAATTAACCAGAAGTAACCCACTTTCATGGTTCTAAACAAAAATGACATGGAATAAAACAACTCAGGAACCCCAAACCACTCTTCAGGGAAAGACATCTGGAGCCCCGAAGTTAAATCATAGCTTAGGTGTTGCCGAAAACCCCAGAAGATCCCATGGGAGATGGGTGGATGAAATTCGAAAGCATGTCGGAGTAACATGGAGGAGATAGGCTCAAGACATACGATTGCGGAAGAAACTTGGGGAGACCTTCATCCAGTAGTGGATTGATAATGGTTGACAATGATGATAATGATATATATATTGATTATATACAGTATACCTATATTGTAATGATAATAGTTGTCAATGATGATATATATATATATATATATATATATCATCATTGTCAACAACAATGATGATATATATATAGCATTATCAATCCACTGCTGAATGAAGGTCTCCCCAAGTTTCTTCCACAATTGTCTGTCTTGAGCCTGTCTCCTCCATATTACTTCAGCATGCTTTCGAATTCCATCCACCCATCTCCCATGAGTCCTCTGTCCCTCGAAAACCAGTTCAAAATTTCAGTCGTCCATCGGTGGTCTGTTCTTCTGGCAACATGTCCAGCCCATTGCCATTTCAGTGATGTCACTCTATCTCTCTCTGTATATATATTCTTTGAGTTGTCTGCATTCTTTGCATGTCTTTTTTTGGTATCAAAAGAAAAATATTTCTATATATCCTGCTTTTCGTTTTTAGTTAAGGTCATACATACAGTGTATATATATATATATATATATATATATATATATATACATACATACATACATACAGTGCATATATATATATACACACCTGGTTATGATGTCGCCCACCCTCTGTTTTTCTCTCTCTCTATATATATAAAACATTACGTATAAACATTACTTACCTTTTTCCTGTATTTTTTATTCTGTCAGTTTACTTTTCGATGTATTTTAACAGCAGGAATAGTGACCTTTTTTTGATGAAAATTATTTTATTTATGTATTTACATATGTTTATTTGCTATGTATTATTAACTATCTTCCAAGGCTTATCCGTAAGAAAAAGAATTGAAAATAATTATTCTTAAGTGCAGTTTAAATAAACTTGGTGACCTAATATATGTTGTGGTCAGATATATATATATGTATATATCATACTATAAAGATACCTAAGCAAAAAAATACATATATAATTTTGACTCACACCTAGTACAACATAGAAAAGGTTATGTATCTACCTGCGTGAGTAAAAGGAGAAAAGAAAAAAAGAAAATAAAACAACTGAATGTAGAAGGTGTCGAGAATACTGAGCGTTTTAAATTCTAAAATTTTTTCCTTAGTCTTCAGTTTTGCTCTTATGTATATATCATATATATATATGTATATATCATGTAAGGTCAGGTGATGCGTAACATCATAGCCTCTCCTTGACAAATGTCAACCCCGCCTTCTCGTGGTGCATCCTGTTCCCACTAAAGGGGCTCTGACGACCGCCCATAGCGGTATAACTATACCATCGGGATTAGAGGAAATTCTATCCCACACTCACCAACCCGCTTGGCCAGCGTGGTGAGTTATGGCCAAACCCCTCCAAAATGATTCCACAACTTAAATCTTGGCCCTCAGTCTCCGGCAGCTGGAATGTACCTGGCCAAGGCAGCGGCCAGTGCGACATGAAGGCAGAGGGTGCTAAGAATCCCCGGAGAACCGGACTAGGCTGCCATCTGATGCTGACCTTGGCTACTTACAATGGACGCTCCCTATCTTCTGATTCAAGGCTTCTTGAATTGGAAGAGGAACTACAAAGGATCAAGTGGGACATCGTGGGGCTAAGTGAGGTAAGGAGAAAAGGAGAAGATCTCATCGAACTGAAAAGTGGACATCTCTTCTACTATCGTGGGACAGATACTGGCAGAACTAGTGGTGTTGGATTTATAATAAACAAGAAACTGAAGGATAAAGTTGTAGAAGTTGAAAGTTCCTCTGACAGAGCTGCACGACTTGTTATCCAACTCTCGAAAAGATACCAGGCTCAGATTATTCAAACTTATGCACCCACCACAAGTCATCCTGAAGAAGAAATTGAAGAATTTTATGAGGAAATTTGTCATCTAAATAATAAAGGTAAGCAGCACTTGAAAATAATTATGGGAGATTTCAATGCAAAAATAGGGCAACAGCAACAGAATGAAACTTCAGTAGGTAAATTCGGTCATGGCAACAGAAACCAGCGTGGAAATACTCTCGTTGAGTTTGCAGAGGCAGAAGGGTTTTTCATCTTGAACTCCTTCTTCAAGAAAAAGCCACACAGGAAATGGACATGGAGACATCCAAATGGGACGACAAGTGAAATTGATTTTATTATGTGTAACAAAAAATTCGTCATAGAAGACTGCAGTGTGCTAAACAAGTTCAACACAGGTAGTGACCATAGATTGGTGAGATGTAAGATGCACCTCAACACTAAACTTGAACGTGGCAAGCTCATAAGACAAACAAAATCTATTGACATAACCAACCTTAAAAAACACCATAATACCTTCAAGTTAGAACTGAAGAACAGGTTCTCTGCTTTAGAAGGCCTAACATCGGAAGAAGTGGACATCTCTGAAGTTAACAGAAAAGTAACCAAAGCTCTTATGGAAACAGCAACAAAATTAGCTGGGTCTAAGAACAAGTTGCATGTGAACAAATTATCAGGAAAAACCAAAATGTTGATGCAAAAAGAAGAGAGATGAGGACAACTAAAGATGTGACTTCCAAAGTGGAATATATAGAGCTATGCAAGACAGTAAGAAAAAGTATCACTGAAGACGTAAGGAAATTCAACTGTGAACTAGTGAGGAAAGCAATTGAAAACAACCAAAGCCTAAAGATAGCAAAGGGACATCTCAGTACAGGAAGAAAACAGATTATGGCACTGAGAAAAGAAGATGGTTCTGTAACAAGAAATAGAGGAGAAATTTTGACAAGAGTGAAAGATTTCTACTCCAAATTATATGAAAGGGATGATATATGCACTCCAGACATCATGAAAGATACCAGTACCAGAGTTCCTCCAGTCCTTCCAGCAGAAGTTGCACATGCAATCAAGAACATGAAGAGAGGAAAAGCTCCAGGAGAAGATGGAATTACTGTAGACATCATACAAGAAGCAAGTGGAGAAATCGAAACAGTACTCGCCCAAATTTTCACTCGATGCCTTAATGAAGGAAAGATTCCTGAGGATTGGAACACCGCTACAATGATCCTGCTACATAAGAAAGGTGACATTGAGGATCTCGGAAACTACAGACCTATCAGCCTCCTATCAGTAGTTTATAAAATCTTCACTAAAGTTCTTTCACACCGCTTGAAGGTAACACTGGACATGGCTCAACCGAGAGAACAAGCTGGATTCAGGAGTGGCTACAGCACAATAGATCATATCCACGTGCTGAGAGAACTAATTGAAAGAGCGAGGGAATATGAACTTCCATTGTGCATGGCTTTTATCGATTATGAAAAAGCCTTTGATTCGGTGAAACCATCAGCAGTTACAATGGCTCTGAAAACCTGCGGTATTGAAGATGCATACATTAATATTATTAATAACATCTATGAAAATGCAAGTGCAAAGATTAGGCTGTTTGAAAATACAACACACGTAAAAATTGGAAAGGGAGTGAGACAAGGTGACACCATATCTCCGAAGCTCTTCAATGCCACATTGGAGGGTGTTTTTCAGTCGCTGAGCTGGGAAAACAAGGGGATAAAGATTAATGGAGATTATCTAACCCACCTTCGTTTTGCTGATGACGTAGTCATTTTTGCAACTACCCCATCAGAGCTGCAGAGTATGATCCAGGAACTTGCGGACAAGAGTAAAAAAGTGGGATTAAAAATGAACTTTCAGAAGACAAAAGTGATGTACAATGCTTTTACAAGAAATGAAGATTTATCGATTGATGGAAAAAAGCTGGAGATAACAGACACGTTCGTTTATCTTGGACAGCAGATATCAAGTGAGGGTCACATTGATGAAGAAATTAATCGGCGTACAAAACTTGCCTGGAGAGCTTTTGGAAGAAACAGCATAATTTTCAAGAGCAATATGCCATTATGTCTTAAAAGAAAAGTGTTTGATCAATGCATCCTTCCAGTGCTTACGTATGGTGCAGAGACGTGGACCTTAACTAAAAGAGACATACAAAGGCTCCAGACAACTCAAAGAAGCATGGAGAGGTGCATGCTTGGGGTAACCAGGAGAGATAAGAAGAGGAACTCGTGGATCCGAAAAATGACAAGAGTGGAAGACATCATGATCAGAGTTAAATCCCTGAAATGGCAATGGGCTGGACATACTGCCAGAAGGACAGATCATCGATGGACAGCCGAAATTTTAGATTGGATTCCAAGGGACAAGAAAAGACCCAGAAGAAGACCACATGGGAGATGGGTGGATGAAATTCGAAAGTATGCAGGGGTGACATGGAGGAGACTGGCACAAGACAGACCGTTGTGGAGGAAACTTGGGGAGACCTTCGTCCAGCAGTGGATTGATAATGGTTGACAATGATGATGATGATGATATATCACTTCTGTAACTACCCTGTGACTTAGGTATAGACAGACATTGGGGCAATATGATGCTCCAAATGGTATTTACAGTTAGCAACACCAGTACCGAGTAGCTAAAAATAGTTTTATGTACTTTTTCAACCTAAAAAGACATAATTTTTGGTATAAAAAAATCTTTCTACACATCCTGCTTTTAATATCTGGGCAGGTAAATTTTCTCTGGGAATGTATTATTTTAGATATTATTCAAGCTCTGGGCTGAGTGACCAAAAAATTCAGATAATGGACTTTAATTTTTTTATGGGAAAAAAATTGTATTTTTTTTTGTTTCAGTATTAAGTATTTAATATTTTTTATTTGCACTTTCATATTTTACTTTTTTTTAAGAAGCCTAGTTTTTTGTTGTCCCAAAGCTGAAATTTTGTAGTTTTCACCTGACATTTGTACACATTTTGGCAATTCTTAAGATGTACTACTGCACATAGTTTTTTTTTGTTTCAATTTTAAGGGCACAACCTCTTATTATTATGAAGTGAGAAATTAACAACCACTGATTTGCATTCATGATGTGCCAAAAGTTTGGCGAGCAAATGTTTATGTTTTGTGTTGTTATTTTGTGGGTTCCTGCAGCAGTCTTGCTGGAAATACAAGTGCGTCTGATTTGTATTTTAGAGAAATACAGGCACAACTTGTTCAATTCAAAGAAAGATTGATTTACGTGAGTGATATTTGTTCAATACTAACCTCTCATATATATGGTTGATGCAAAAGGATTAACTGGCAATTTATACATGGACATACTGACTGTACATTCATCATGAATCAGAGGTCACATTCTTCAAAAAAAAAAAAAAAAAAAAAAACCACCACCTATCACGCAAAAATCAAATGCAAGTAGTTATTACAAAATGTTGCTAGTCCCTTTCTTTTGTATTATTCCATAATTTTTTTTCAATTGTCATTTCATAACCGTTTGTGCCAGTTTTCATAAATATTTTATGTTGTTTGCATTTTTGAGGTACCATTGTACTCCCTGTTTCCTATTTTCAGTTTTAAATCAATATTGCCTGTATTTTTGCTACCCAAATACCACACACACATTGTACTAACACATTCACAAATAAAGAGTATTCTGTCAAGAAATTTTCAAGCTCTCCACTCTCACTTTGTTGCAGTAATACTACAAATTAATCACTAATCAGAGACAAATGCCTAGAACATAAGCTGGGTGACCCTGTGCTTTAAGATAAAATACTAGATTGTTTCCTGACAGGTGTCAGCAAGCAATAAATTTATATTACCAATCACAATTATTACTTCTGCAATTTAAGTAACCATAAACTGATTGCTTTACCAGTATTTGCTATCTAATGGGCATTAGCCATGGGTACATGATCTTTATCACATAAAAAGAAATTGCTGCTTCCTAAGATTTTGAAATATTTGTTGTCTTGTCAGACAAGTTGCATGTACAGTGTACAGATTCTAGAATATATATGCAAATGCCATTTGCAGGACATCCTCAGTATATTGAAAAAAACAAAACATTTACATAGGTAGAAATTGTACCCAAAAAGCCTCAAAGTTGGTAACCCACAGTTAACCTTAGCTTCCCAGAGTAAACATCATTCAGTTTTCACATTGAGTACGACTGTTTACAAAATATAAGAAATAAAAAGTCTTAAGATAACACAGATATTGAAATGGCTTATCTGCTGGTTTAATCACCAGCTACACGGAGTAGATGTTTTATTTTTTGTGTTTGATTAACTGAGCATTTACAGCTCAACCTTATTTTAAAATGCTTACTTGTGAAATGTAATTCCACAATCCTTGTTCCTTTTATTCTTACAATCAAAAGCTGCGCAGTAATATGGCATTTTAAATATCAACAATGTGCTGATAATTGTGATTATTCACGAAACTGTAGCACTAAATTTGTAATGAAGCATAACACGATCGCCGAACAGCTGAAAGAACCGAGGTGACTTCTTGACACACGCAGAATTTGTACCTCATCAAAGATGGCGGGCTCTCCCCGCGTTGGCTTCAGCTGCCTCGGCAGAGAACCAATCACAGAAGCACTCTATGTATTACTATCTCGTTGGTATTTACTTGTTCTTTTTTCTGTTCTAGCTTTACATCTGTCAATGCCACTTCCAGATCTGCTGCACATCTTCTTATGGTATCGTTGGACAGGCCCTGAAAATTGCACAAAAATCTAAATAAATTGTTATGCTTTTTCAGTTGTTCAAACTATGGCTCAAGTGTTTTCAGTGCTCTATCTATCACTTTTTGAAAACATTGCTCTCTGAAGGCTGTTTTTGGATATGATAAAGGTTCGTCTGCAGATTCACAGTCAAATATTTTTTTAGCTTAAGCGTTTACTCCGAGTCTTGAATACAGGCTCAACATATAGGTCTTTGGCAAGGGCACTGGCATCACTCAATGCTTCATCAAAACCATTTTTCCTGTATGTCTTTAACCAGTTACAAAGCTTTTGGAATGAAGGAAGCCATGTAGCAACATCTATTGTATTACTCTGAAGTTCCTTACTCACAAAATTCACTTGAAAGCAGTGGCGGCTCGTGGGTTATTCAAATGGAGGTTCACAAAACATAAATTGTAAACATTAAATTTTCAGTTACGACTACGACATAACGTACAGGTTAAAATACATTAATGTTTCTACTAGTAAAAAAGGCAATGCAACTAAAATAAGAAAACAAGCACTCATACGTAGAAAAACTAACATTCGACTTTGTACAAAGGAAGATTCTACTACAATAGTGCTTACAATTTACTTCAAAGGTAAACATTCCAAGAGAATGTTGATTACTCAAGTGCAATTTTGTAAATTAAGTCAATCCGCCTGTCTCTTTTTGAGGCAAACAAATCAATAACATTTTCGTTGAATTTCGGTATGTCATTTACCATGTTTTTTTCAATTGAGAGCATGGCTAGAGCACTCAGTCTGTCCTCACTAATGAAGCTTCTTAAAAATGTCTTAACTCGTTTTAAAGTTGAGAAGCATCTCTCGGCCTCAGCAGTTGTCATTGGAATAGTAGAAATAATTAGCAACAATTTGTAGGTCTCCGCGAACGTAGTGTGCAAGTTATTTTCTGAAATGAACTGTAGAAGACTAATGGCATCATTCATATTTCTGAAATCTGATCTTCTGTAAATTACTCCTAGTTCAGTTTTCAGGCAATCCTTCTGTAACATGGGATAAACATCTTGTTTGCTCAACAAGCTGATTTGGAAACTTTCTCGTACTTCTGAAATTTTTCAGCTTAGAGGACAGAAACAGCAGAGTAGTGAGTTATAAAAGAAAATCTATCTTTTACTTGATTCGTGATAACATCACATATCTCTTTAGCTCCCACAATTTTATTTATGTGAATATTTTCTTTCTTCCTTTTCTTTGATGTTTCTGATATCTTCATGGTCACTGTGTCAATTCTTTTCCCATTAATTGCTGGAAAGTGTTTACATGCTTTCGAATGAGTGCTGCATCAGTTAGTGTTTTCTGAAGCTGGTTGTATAACACATCCACATGTGGCATAATATTGTGAATAATTAAGCCAAAACACAAATACCGAGTCTTCCAACATACACCGAATAGCCCTGCTTGATTTATTGCTACAGCTTGTTTCGATGAGGACTATTTTTTCCATGCATTCAGTTAACTGTTCCCTGTATTCATACACTGTATTGATGGTTCGACTCTTGAAATTCCGCCTGGTGGCTGAACCGTGAGGTATCCTTTTTCTAACAGTTTCATCTAGAATAGCAATCCTCTGTGGAGAGTTACTGAAAAAGTTAGTAATATCACTTAGGTTGGAAAAAAATACTCGAACTTGTTGATTCTGACTGGTTGCTTGACCGAAAATCAAATTTAGCTGATGTGCGCAGCAATGCACAAAATGTGCGTTCTTATAGGTAAGCTTAATAATAGCCTGAACACTTGCGTGGTGACCACTCATCATATTTGTATCGTCGCAGCTCTGGGATATCAATTTCTCGGCTTTGTCTACAACTTTTTCCAAACTAGCTTGAATTCATCCAGCGATAGATTCTGCATCATGTCCAGGGGGATTAGTGAATTCCCAGAATCTCACAACTGGTTGTCAGTTACCTAAAATGCATCGAAAAACGACAACCAATTGGGAAGCAGATGAAACATCAGTAGTTTCATCTGCTATCACTGCTACAAAACTTACTTTTGAGATTTCATTTTCTATGTGGTTCTGGCAAACAGTGAACATACAGTCTAATAAATCGTTTTGAAATTTTTTCTGATGTTCCTTTAAAAACAGTCGCATTAGTGAGATAGTCTTTTAGAGATGCATCAAGTTCTGCTGAGAAGTTTAAAAGACCTCTGAAAAGGCCTGGATTTAATGAATCATCGCGTTCATCATGTCCTCGAAGTGAGAGCTCAAATGCGCCGCAAAACAGAATACAGTCAAAATTTTTGGAAAGAACATAACGATTTTTGGTTACTTGCTCATTGTGTTTTTTTTTAACATTCGAACGAAATGCACTGTCAAGCTGTTGGCGAATATCAACCTTTCCCAGCAAACTAAGCTGTAATGTGGAGTTTAAATGTGATTGGGAGCAATGGTTTATTTTTTGAGTTAGATGTGATAAATCAGCAACACCGTAACTCACCCAATTTGAATCACCACTTTGTTTTGCAAACAGGAGATAGTGAAAACAAAAGAGCCTGTTAGTTAATTCACATCCACAGTTCCATGGATATTTCTCGTACAAGTCGGGTTTGAATTCCCTTTTGAAATCTCTAGTTTTACATTTTGTCATCTGCATCAGCTTAAAAGCCTAGGTGTTGGCCTGAGCATTTTAATTTCAATCTTTCTTACCAGGGGCAACGTTGAAAAATAAAAAAATGTAATTGCTTTAGCTCAGAAACACTGCTTTTACTAAGTGCCATCTTAACTATTTACACATGTTCTTACACAAAATAAAACTAACCTATAAAAACTAATAAACATATTAATAACTGATAAACAACTACACTGATTCTCCTTTAGTTTACGGCAACAAGTTGTTGCCGCAAACTAAAGGAGAATCCGGACGAATAACAAACTGCCAGTCAATCTGCGTGAGAGCCGCCCCGGTGGCGCAGTGGTGTAAGGCGCTGGCCTCTGATCATTCGTCCGTAAGGGGTCCGGGTTCGAATCCCGGTCAGGCATGGATGTTGTGTTTGTCTTACGGCACTGGCTCTCTCCCTTCCCTGGAACCAGTGACCCTAAATTAGGGACGGGCGACTGCTTATAGCCCATTGAGTTGCTCACGGTGGTCGTTAAACCTCCAATAAAAAAAAAAATCTGCTTGAGCTCCCGCACACTGAAGACTGTGCGAATTGAAAACTTATGAGCGGCGCTTTTTCCTCACACACTGCCTCCTCTTCCCACTCGACAAACTGGTTTTCAAGTACACTGCCGGACAATTGCTAAGGACGGATGACATTAGCAACGATAGCAACCATAAAATGGAAGGCAGGAAAATGTGGAAATTAGCATAAGTGCGGGATACAGTAAGACGTGTTGTGCGTATGCAAATTTTGGATTGCCGAACTTGTTCGTGACGTCATAGTGCTGATAAGAGATATAAAGGATTTGACGCGTATTGACCGTTGTTGTTCAAACGCAAAGTTGAAAGGGAAAGAATCAATTGACGAACTTGCAAGTTTCAGTATGTCTTCCCGACATCACCTAGATGATTTTACGCTTGGCCGTATTATTGGCAAGATTGAAGAAGGGCGAAAAATAACAGATGTTGCCAGGGAGTTCGACGTCAGCCACAGTGTTGTTTCAAGGCTTTGGAAATCATTTCAAACAAATGGGGAGTGTAGCAAACGTCACGGGGGAGGTCGTGTTCGCAGTACGACACCTGCAGAAGATCGGCACATAGTGCTATCAACAAAAAGACACCGGCGCGGATCTCCCGAAAAACTGTCGCCAGACGTTTGCATGAAGGACGACTATACGCCCGCCGTCCTGTTGTGTGCATCCCATTGTCCAGACGTCACCGTACCGCCCGTTTGCAATGGTGCCATCAACATCGCAATTGGACTGATAACGACTGGTCTGCTGTCCTCTTCTCAGATGAGAGTAGATACAGTCTATCGTCTGATTGTCGACGACAACTGATCTGGCGTGATAGTGGTACTGCATATTGTCCAGCAAACATACAGGAAAGGGACCGATATCCGACATGTAGTGTCATGGTATGGGCTGGAATCATGATCAATGGCCGTACGTCCCTCTATGTGTTTCCAACTGGGACTATGACTGGCCAACGATACAGTAATGATGTTCTGCTACCTCATGTTTGCATATTCCGTGGTGCTGTCGGTGATAGATTCATTTTCATGGACGACAACGCAACATGTCATCGAACAGTCGCTGTCTAGGAGTGTCTTGAGAGCGAGGATATTCAACGCCTCGTATGGCCAGCACGTTCTCCAGATCTGAGTCCCATTGAAAATGTGTGGGATGCTTTGGGGAGGAGACTTGCTGGTTGCCAATGCCCTCCGATAAACAAGAACACCCTCATCCGTGCACTGACAGAGGAATGGGATAAATTATCCCAACAGCTGCTTGATAATGTTGTGCAAAGCATGACACGACGTGTGGAATCTTGCATCGCCCTCCATGGTGGCCATATCCCGTATTTACATCTTACGCCGGAACGTCTGCGGACGGTAATTGCATTTTTTTCACGTTTACGTACTCTGCACAAAATGGCCTGTTTGTCCCTTGAACACATTCCAAAGCCTTCTGGATTTCGGAGCACAATAAATTGTCTTTCTTGTAATGTCCTGGCATTCTGACATTATTTTATTTCACTTGGCATCCAACCACACTTACCTTTTTATGCGCTATATAGCCGTTTATGATCCGTCCTTAGCAATTGTCCAGCAGTGTATTAATAAGCTCATTCTGATGAATGTTTTTTCCTAAGTAGTGATCATGTATTTCTTTATTCAGGATTTTTTGCAGATGATCTTGCATTACTGGATCAAATTTTCCCAACAGCTCGATTACACCGAGGAAATTTCTATTATATGGTGTTCCTATGGTCTACGGAATGGCAAGTTTCTTTCTGATAGGAATTGTGCAGTGACTACCAGTCACTCAGAAACTTGATGCCATCATTTCCCTTCTTGTCTGATTAGCTTTTCTTGTACTTCGTCAATCGTTTTTCTAGCAGCTAATCTTTGCTGCAATTCACAGCAACTGAACGTAGATTGCAAATGCCTTTTGGAGTTTTCATGCTCAGCTAATCTTGTATGAATGTTTGGCCATTTATTAAAACCACAATTTGCAAGTGCTGTTGCTGCGTTATTGTCAAAAAGCTTGCAGTGGAAACAGAAAACTGATACAAAATATATTAACCATGGAGATCTACATCACCATTTGCCAATTTTCTTTTGCAGTGAAATTTTGAAAAACGTGATCTACTTTCATTTTTTGGGAAATTTTCTACAACAATTTTAAGCAGTCCTTTTTTCACTAAATAGTCCCTGACACACTGACTTGTCATTTCTGGCCATGTTGCAGGATCATTTGCTAATTCTGCAGGACTGGCAGATTTTAAATCCCAGTGCTCCCCTATCTCAAAGGTACCAGCACTGATGTCAACGAACGATTTTCATTGTTTGTCAAATTCAACACTTGAAATGGCTGATATTATTTTTATTAAATAAACTGACACTTTCATTATCTTGCGTAACTTCTTCAGACTGGCTTTTTTTGGTGTCATAATCTTCAGTGTACTGTGGTTCCACTTGGTCTTCTGCATTTTGTGAGAAAGGTTTGCTGAAATATTTATCTGATGCACCTTCCTTCTCCTCCATTTGGGCCTTCTTTGCCTTGGCTATGGCCCTCTTCTTACTGCCACTTAATCATTTCCTTCTAATATTCCTTAGTCTTCATGTTCCTTAGTCACTCATGTTTACAGGAACTATGCACACAGAATCCTAAAGTATACAACAAAATAACGGTATTAAAAGTGACATCCATCACCAAACCAATACTTCAAATCATACGGTACTGATTTGTTAAGAATTCATAAGAATATTGGGTACTTGCATAACAATGGTACACTAACAGGAAGTGCGGAACTATTCCACTGCTGGCTTGATTATTTATCCCACCAAACTACCTCTCTCCATGCGCTAATAAGTCAAAGCCACCAAGTGTTGGCTAAGCTTGGGATAAGGAGTGTAAAGATGATCAAGCTAGCTGTGGAATAATCAGCCACAGCCTATTTCCTGCTGATGTACAGTGTATATACATACCGAAAATATAAAATCGTTTCTGTTCTACGTAAAACCTACAATGTGGTGTTAGGTGTATGCTGCAATATGTTCTAGTGTGTATTTGACATGATTAAAGTGGATTATCCTAGCACATGCTTGCTTAGGTGCGGGTCCAATTGGAAGCCATCGGCTTAAAGCATGTCCTGACGACACTCTTTAGATCCATTTGCATTTTGAAAAATTCTTTTGAAGTTGTTTTACTGGATTTTTTGCAGTTGGGTGCATTCAACGTTTTTTTGCGCAGTATGCAATGTTGAAAGAGCATTAATGAAGGAAAGTATTGTTGAAATCAAGTTTTCCAGGAACTAAGTTTTTTAAACTTCTGAATTAAAGATGTAAAGGTGTGATCTTTCAAAATCGTATCATTGCTCAAATCTGCAGAGTTTTCAAGTATGTGGTGGAAAAAAGTAAAAAAAGAAATGAAATTGATAGCTCATAATATTTTTTTTACAGTTATCACTAGCCTTTAAAAAAATTCCATAATGTAGGTGTTACCTTTGTTACTTATTTTTCAACAAAAGTCTGAAGGGTAAATATTCACTTTAATGACTGAGAAATAGCTGAAAAATTGGAAAGAGTCTGGAAAAAAATTGCACTCCTTGATGCTTAAAATTGATTGCTGTGCAGTTAAATTCAGAACATGGCTGTAAAAAATATAGCACTTGGGTGAAGTTCTTTTGCCTGCTTATTTAAACCCCAAATTTGATTAAATTTTACTCAAATGCACTGTCATATGTTTGAGTAACATTTTTGATACAGCCTTTAAATTATTCAAAATGAGTTTATGTGCTCAAGTATACAACAAAATGCTGGTATTAAAAGTTGGCATATGTTGTATACTAGAAGAAATTTGTCTTAGAAGTGATTGTGGCAACAATCACTTCTAATGCTAATGAAATGAAATCTTTCTTGAATATCGCAAATCGGTGTGACATTATATCAGATGTCTGGTGCAAAATAAATGACAATATATATGAAAGTATATTCAGCCTGCTTGATACATTTAAGTTTTAAGATACATCACGTTTTTTTTTACTTTTCGATTATGAATTATATCAGTGATTCATTGCTGTTCATTGAGCTGATGATTATAATTTTTCTCCAAAACTGCTTGATTGGATATATACATACTGTTGCCATATCAAATTCCTCCATTTACAGCGACCTTGACACACAATTCGATCTTCGCTGACATCCATCGCTCGACGTACACAAGATCTATACTTCATACTCACGATTTTTTTCTCATGCAGACACTCCTGAATCTGATAATCCCATGACTTCCTTGGTATTCCTCTGCCTTTCCTTCCTGCCACTTGGGCTGAAATTTTTTCTTAGTAAGCATCTCATCACTCATTCTTTCAACATGGCCAAACCACCGAAGCATTTTAGTCTCCACCTTGCTAACAACATTTTGCTTCACATTACACAACTCCAACACATCTTCATTCCTCACACGATCAGAAAGTGCCTTGCCACACCCCCCAGTAAGTAATGCATTTCTCCAGCACACAAACGACTCCTATGTTTCTTCTGTAGTACCCAGGTTTCACTGCTATACATCAGAGTAGGAACAATTACACTTTCATACACAGTAATGCGGGACTCCCTTGAGAACCCATCATTCCTGTGAAAACCTCCCAAGGAGAGTGAATTCTTCATTGAAAGCTATGACTTTCAATGAAGAATTCACTCTCCTACTAATTTCACCATCCAATTTGTTCTCGCTGTCAAACATGCTTCCTAAATACACAAACTCATTCACTTGGTCAACCACTGTGCTATTTAGACTTGTGTTATTCAGTACTACCAGTTCCCCGCTCAAAAACCATAACTTAGGGTTTTCCCTTATTAATACTCAGTTTGAATTTCATGCAAACTTTGTACATCTGGAATAACATACGCTGCAACTCACTTTTGCTCTCAGCCAGCAGGACAGTGTCATCAGCATACAGCAATCTGCACACACGGATATCACCAAGACATAAACAAGTATTATCTATTTGGGCATCATGAATGCATGCATCCATAAATGTATTAAACAGCCATGGTGACATTACACAACCTTGTCCGACTCCTGCACCAATAGAAAACCATTTTGATAAAACGCCATTCACTCATACACAAGCTCTTCTGCTAGCATACATGGCTTTTGCACTATTAAGTAGATTTCCTGGTGACACCATATTCATTGAATACCTTCCACAGAAGTGTCCTATTTACTCTAACGTAAGCTTTCTCTCAATCTAGGAAGGCCGCAAAAACTTTCTTACCAACAGCCAGATACTTTTCAATCATCATGCGTAATGCAAAAATTTGGTTAGTGCAGCCTTTACCAGGAATGAAGCCACTCTGAACATCCCACACTTTCTCTGATGTAGGATTCCGTATTTTGTGTTTGTAAGGTCATTTTTTTAATAATGACCTTACCAAACACTTTCCCTGGCACACTGAGTAAGCTAATACCACGATAGTTCTTGCAGTCAGTCTGATCACATTTTTCCTTATACAAAGGAACACCCTTCCAATCCCGAGGGACCATTCCTAGCACCCAGCACAACTGGCAAAGTTCAGTTAACCAGTCAATTAAAGAGTCACCACCATATTTCAACATATCAGCAGTTATGCCATCAACTCCCGGAGCCTTACCATTCTGAAGAGATTTTAGAGCTTTACGCACCTCTTCTCTTGAGATTTATCCTGTGCTACCCTCCTTCACTGTGACATCATCTGCTTCTGCCTTAGAATCACCTTTGCTTTCCTGATCTAATAACTAACAGAAGTATTCACTCCATCTTAAACTTAACTCATTGGGCTCCCATATCATTTTCCCACTCCTATTCTTTACACAACTTACAACTTTGTTTCCACTATTTTTCCTGAGTCTCACGTACTTCCAGAAAGTCTTATCTATCTTTCCTAAAAGCCAATTCATGCCTTTCCACCATCTCCTTCTTATCGGAAAATCCTCCAAATACGTGGCGTCAGTGAATAAACAAAGACATCGCTCTTTCCTCTTTCCATCTCGCCCTTTTGATTCAACTGCTATAATTAATACAGTATATAGCCAGAGCCGTTAATGCCCACCAGATGGAGACGTCTCAGTAGCTGAGCCCATCTTACGAATTTATAAGTCAGATGCTGACAAAAAAACTCACATAGCGCCTTGGATTGTTGGCCACCGTGGTGAAAGGCTAACGCTCGGCTAGATATAGAGAGATCCGGGATTCAACTCCCCGGCGGCTGCCGAATAACAATTTTTCGGTTGCTGTGTTTATTCCTGCCTATATTTTGCTTTACTCTGGCGACCCAGCTTAGCTGCTTCACGCTTCTTACAGCGGTAGTCATCCACAGAAACTCTACCTTGCAACATCCCCAAATAGGCATCATTCTTTCTCTTTACTGCCTCTTTAATCTCATTATTCCACCAACCCTCACCTCTATTGTTACATACTACTGTGGTACCACAGACCTCCTGAGCAGCAGTGACAACACAGTTCTTAAAACATTCCCACTTCTTTTCTACATCCCTCTCACATGACTTCAGCTCCTTCAGTCGTTCTCTGAGTAAGTTAGCATAATGCTGATGATCTTCAGGAAGCCTTTCAACCTTTATTCTTTCCACCCTAGGCCTCTTCCTATTCACAATAAAAAATGCGGAAGTATGACGGTAGACACTATAATTCGTGCATGAATACTAGTATTAAAAGAAATCCGTCTTGTTGCACGATGATAAATATCATCGTGCAACAAGACGGATTTCTTTAATACTAATACTACTCTTCCTATTCTTTTTTATCCAACCAATATTCAGTTTCATTCGTGACACTACCAAGTAATGATCAGAGCCAACATCTGCACCTCTCATCACACGAGTGTCAACAACTAAGTGTTTCAGACACTGATCGTAAACAAAAAAATATATTTTTTGTTTACGATAACACTCTTTTGACCAACAGTACGATTTTCCCAAGTATATAAGTATATTGTGTGGATATACTTGTGGTTGAAATACGTATTAGATACTTTCACCATTATCATTTACACAAGGATCATTAAACTTACGCAGAACATTGTCAGAAATCGCATTCTGCACTCCTACTCGAGCATTGAAATACCCTGCTATTATAACTTTCTCTTTAGCACCAAACTGGCTCAAAATAGCTTTTAGCTCATCCCAGAAATCCTCCTTCCTATCAGAAGGTTCAGAGTCACAAGGAGCATACACTTCAACAATTACTATTCTCTGAAGTTTCACTTTCAAATGAATCCAAAGAATTATCTTACTCATGCAGCTATAGTGAATCAAGGTGTTCTTCATCATTTCACTTAAATTTACTCCTATACCAGTCTGTCCTCTCACATTATCCAATACTCCAGACCGCACACTCACCGTTCCATTCAATTCTACTCCAATTTCCTTCCTTTTGGTTTCACTTATACACAGTACATCCAATTTATACTTATTAATTTCTTCAATCACCTCATTCATCTTGCCATTTATACTTCTAGTATTCCATACACCAATCTTACACTCACTCAACCGTGATCTCTTTCTCATGCGCCTTTTAGAAATTCCAGTTCTGTTCCGTGGTGGACCGTCCTTCTTAAGTGTGGTAGGTCCGCCGTATCCCACACTTGGGTCATTTTTTTCATTTCTATGTGTCTTTTTAATCCGGTAAATACATCAGTGTGGGGGATTAGCCCACAGTTGACGGTTCCAATTGGGCATTCAACCTAAGGATTCTGGAACAAAACCCAGTGATTTGGTGTCTTTTCGCCAATGTCACACAGAACTAGCTGGCACCTCTACAAGATTCACAGAGACCCTTGTTGCCGTTCTGCACACCATTGCTCAAGGGGCACCCCGAGGAGGCAAACCCATTTCTCGCTAAGTCCGCCCGCACTGCTTGATTGGAGAACAGATTTAATGTGACTTGTGGATTTTTCATGCTTGTGAATGACCAAAGCATTAATGTTCAAAGTTATTGAAACCACTTTTAACCAAACTTCACATTCTGTAGAAAATAGGCATGGCCAGCAAAGAAGTTTTGCCTTCTGAGCCTCCTGTATTGTATAATGTTGAAATGCATAATGTATTCTTTGTTTTTTATTCATGTTTAGTTGTGCAGTTTGAAATTGGTGTACAAAGCAAATCTTTTCTTATAATTTTTAACCCCTCCCCCAAAAAAAATCTGGAAAAAGGTTTGGACAAGGACAACAAAGTGCTAATTAAACAGATGCCTTTTGCTTAGTCTTGGGTATCTCTCACAGTTCACTTCAAAATGAAACAATAAAGAAGATCACTCGTGAATTTCGATAAACATATGCTATATCCACGTACTGAGAGAACTAATTGAAAGAGCGAGGGAATATGAACTTCCATTGTGCATGGCTTTTATCGATTATGAAAAAGCCTTTGATTCGGTGAAACCATCAGCAGTTACAATGGCTCTGAAATCCTGCGGTATTGAAGATGCGTACATTAATATTATTAATAACATCTATGAAAATGCAAGTGCAAAGATTCGGCTGTTTGAAAATACAACACATATAAAAATTGGAAAAGGAGTGAGACAAGGTGACACCATATCTCCGAAGCTCTTTAATGCCACATTGGAAAATGCCTTTCAATCACTGAACTGGGAAAACAAAGTGATAAAGATTAATGGAGATTATCTAACCCACCTTCGTTTTGCTGATGACATAGTCATTTTTGCAACTACCCCATCAGAGCTGTAGAGTATGAGCCAGGAACTTGCTGACAAGAGTAAAGAAGTGGGATTAAAAATGAACTTTCAGAAGACAAAAGTGATGTTTAATGCTTTTACAAGAAATGAAGATTTATCGATTGATGGAGAAAAGCTGGAGATAACAGACACGTACGTTTATCTTGGACAGCAGATATCAAGTGAGGGTCACATTGGTGTAGAAATTAATCGGCGTACAAAACTTGCCTGGAGAGCTTTTGGAAGAAACAGCATAATTTTCAAGAGCAATATGCCATTATGTCTTAAAAGAAAAGTGTTTGATCAATGCATCCTTCCAGTGCTTACGTATGCTGCAGAGACGTGGACCTTAACTAAAAGAGGCATACAAAGGCTGCAGACAACTCAAAGCAGCATGGAGAGGTGCATGCTTGGTGTAACCAGGAGAGATAAGAAGAGGAACTCGTGGATCCGAAAAATGACAAGAGTGGAAGACATCATGATCAGAGTTAAATCCCTGAAATGGCAATGGGCTGGACATACTGCCAGAAGGACAGACCATCGATGGACAGCCGAAATTTTAGATTGGATTCCAAGAGACAGGAAAATACCCAGAAGAAGACCACATGGAAGATGGGTGGATGAAATTCGAAAATATGCGGGAGTGACATGGAGGAGACTTGCACAAGACAGACCGTTGTGGAGGAAACTTGGGGAGACCTTCGTCCAGCAGTGGATTGGTAATGGTTGACAATGATGATGATGATGATTCACAGGAAGGGTTGGATTGGCCAGTCACGCGCACGCTGTGAGCCCTAGTGCTGAAGCTTTTTTTTTTCTTTCAAAATCCCATTATTCTAATTTGGTAAGCAATACGTTTTCTCATAACTGTGTGTGTGTGTGTGTGTGTGTGTGTGTGTGTGTGTGCGTGCGCGCGCGCAGTTTCGGACTCTTGGTGGAAGTTTTTGAGGCTGACAACTCTTGAAATTATATTATGCCAACTACACATTTATGTTATTGTGACTGTGAGATATTCTTCCACCCCCACATTCCATCGCTGGGTTGCTGATGCTCAATATGGAGTTTCATCTCTGACTTTTTCATTCTCATACACTCCGTAATGTGTGCAGTGGAATGCTGTTATGACTAACCGTCTACCTCACATTCCTCCTCTTCTATAAACCAGCAGTAGCCATCTAATAGCGCGGTGTCTGCTACCGGCGCCTGATAGGCAAATAATTATATGTAAAGACCTGGCGCGCGATTTCATGATTTATACGTAGGTTAAAGCTCAAAGTGCCACGTGCAGAGGATTCAGTTTGCAATCCTCAGACGCGTCAGGCGTGGGCTGGTGGCAATAGCATACATAATTGACACAGTCATCTCATTGCATTTAGCTGCTTGTTTTGCATGGCAGGAAATTTCTACGATCCCTAACTTTAAGATAGCTTTGGATTAAAATTTTTTAAATTTAGAAATTTGTTATTTTTCACAATGAATGTGCAATCAAAAATTGATTTCATCGGTTAAAATACCTCATTGTGTTAATTAAAAAAAAAAAAAACCGCAAACGAAAAAAGGTGGCGCAGAGAAACAGAGGGAAAAGAAAAAGAAACTCATGCTAGAAAATAGTATTGGCTGATAAAAGATAAATTGGCTGACTTATAATATGAATACTAGTAATCAGAATTTATTGGCGTAGAATAAAAACCAGTTTTTCAAGCTTTCGCACATTAACCTGAAGGCTTTTTTAAGGAAGGTTGACAAAAAGTAAGTGACTTCCTGTTAACTCACACAAAACCAAAGGAATTGATTTCACCTTTACAGAGTGAGCCGGGCACAAGAAGCTTAACTGTTTCAGTTACGCAAACAGAAACAACATCCGAAGCTCTAGAGCAGCTGAATCTTCCTGCGCACAAATTAAAAGGAAAGCCGAAGAGGTGCTAAATCTTACTCCTTTAAATTTGGCCCAGACTGATTAGGTAGAGCAACCGAAATCACTCACAACCAAAATTATTTGAAGCATGCTGAATTCATTCCATCCTTGCCAAGCACTTCGTTTTCGAGAGAACTGTGGTCTTGAACCGGATCTCAAATTATTTGTACGCAAAGTAATAGCGGAAAAACCCTCGACAAATATACCTTATTCTCGAGGCCGTGCTCGAATGAGTTAATCAGTTTTGTTAATGCGCACCTGATTCAATCCCTTAAGGGGATCGTTTTCTTGGAGACCAAGGTTAACATTTCATAAAAAAGATGGAACAAAGATAAATTGGCTGACTTATAATATGAAAAATAAGTCTTTTTACTGCGCAGTGTGCCTATCATATTTGGAAGCTGAAGACGTAAATGCATTCGTTAAAGAAACGGGTGTGTGCAATGCAAAAAAAATTATACACGCGTGTTAAGAAGCATGAGCTATCAATAGGACACACTGCGTTGAAGCTCATATGGTGAGATCGCGAAGTCAAAATACAGATTCTTTATTTTTTTTCGCAGGAAAAAAATATTAGAGCTGAACAAGTACAACAAAGGCAGTGTGTTTTGGATAGGATAAAATTGTAAAATTAATTGGTAAGCGAGGAGATGAGCCCATGAAAGCGGAATGTCTTTGAAAAGTCCTGAATTAGATTATGGTGACTTTTTAGAAATTTTACTCTTGAGTAGCAAGCATGATCCCGTACTAAAAATGCATGTAGATAAAGTTGTGCGAAAAAGTACAACAAAGACTGGTCTCGGCGATTTTGTATCTATTCTATCAAAGACACAAATAAACAAAATCATTCTTCTTATCAGTAGGGAAGTAACTTTATCGCGAGAAAAAAGGGCAAAATTCACGAGGCGGTCGCGGGGTAAATTATGAAATTTTGCAAAAAGTTCGCGGCCGATGATATACACTAACATTCTCAAAAAAAAAAAAAAAAAAAAAGTCTACCAAGTTACGAAGCAGTAATACAAACGACTAGTACGTAATTCAATAACAACTTTATAAATTTTTAAAATTGTTACATTTATAAACCATTCAAATTCTGGCAATGTTATCAACGCCGTTACACAAGATCAAGATTTCCATTTAAGTGGACGGCATTTTGATACATTATATTGTACATACACAGTTTTTGTTCTTTAATGCTGTGCCTGTTGTCCTGTAACACCTTCTTAAATTTAGAAAAGGATCGTTCAGCATCGACATTGTTTGTGGGTACTGACAGACAACGGTTGGCGACCTTATGTAGCTTAGGAAAACGACCTATTTTCGTATTCCAGAAGTAGAGCAAACCTTCGCTGACACGAAATTCTTTTACACTCGCTTTATATGAACGAAATTTGCATTTTCGTTAGTCCTCATCTTCAAACATAGGAATGTGAATGAAAACAAACAAAACAAACATGAAAACAAACAAAGGTCCAAGGACTTAAATTGATCGGGATCAAACACTCCATACATGCTTTGAAGAAATTTGCGGCTAGCTGACGAAATCGATGCTTTTTATCTTCAAAAAAATAATGCTTAATTTTTTCATAACAAGTGGTTAAAGCTCTTTCTGCAGCGACGTGATCGCAGTCTGGACTCTTGCTAAGAAGACTGTTGGCGATATCAGACATTTCATTTTATATTTTGTGCGCGGAAATTCGCTTTTTTGAAATAAAGTGAGCTGTGCGGAAATATACGGCACATGAACCTCAACCTGCTTCAGAGTTTCTTTTAAATCCCTATCTTGAAAACACCCAATGATTTTATCCACAATACAACTGCTACTGTTGTCTTTTTCTTTTTCAAAAAACTATGTAGTCTTCTAAACGTTAGCAGTGAAAAAGCACGGCCTCAAACCTACTGTTCCACGTAGTCTACACAGGCACTGGTGGTAAGAAAGGTATTTTGGCCTTCTTTTGCAAAAATAGTCGAAAACATTCTTTACGGAAGGGACAAGCTGTGATGGCACGTTTAACAGCAACTACTGAAGAGTTAACATTTTCAAATTCATTCTGCCAAATTTCGCCCAAAAAATTTAAAAGATGCACATTTCTGGTGACGTGAACACCATTCCAAAATACGGCTTTCAGGCTCTTTCCCCACGCTTTGGACATGTAAGATGCATTGTCTGTCACAAAAGCGGTTATATTAGCAAAAGGTATTTCATACTTATTAGCTCACTGAAGTGTTGCCCCGCTGACTGCTTCAAAATTATGGATTCTAAAGTGATGCACTCAAGGAAGATTGCATTCAAAGAGGTTTCATCATTGCAGCTCTCAACATTCGGTTCAGCCGATGGAACAGCAAGAATGTTCAAAATGTATCTATCTTCTGAATCAGTTGTTTCGTCTGCTACGGTGCTTACACCGGATACTGATTTTTAAAAATCTTTCACTTGTTGCTTGTAATATCATATACTTCCGGCAAATAACATTTCAGCATCCAATATCTTTCAACGAATTTTCCAAGTAAATTTTTAATGTAGGGTTATCTAGTTTGGAAAGTTGGATGTTAGCTGCACAAAAGGCGCCAGTTAATTTCGAAAGTTCCACTGAGCGATGCTGTTCTTGTACAGTTCTTTTCCCAATTAATTCATCAACACATTTCTGCATTATTTTCGGTTCACTGTTCTGACACATTTTGTTTATTTTTTTGTGCAGCTTGCTTGCTAAATGCTTTTCACAACTGTCGTTTCTTGAAAAATCCACTAGTATGTTGCAACACGAACAGAACAATAGATTTTTGTTCACATGAAATGTTCCCTTTTAAATGCTTGCATCTTTCAGATGCACTCATTTTACTCACGTGGCTCATTCTCAAAATTAAAAAAACAATATCTAGAAACTTCATAAACTACTCACACGAAAGCACAATTTTTTTAAGCTAAGCGTCTGCAAAACTCTTTTCTGTGAGCTGCTTTTCCAGTTAAAATTACAACACAACTGATGACATCCGGTTTACGGTTTACTAGTCCGGCAAGTCGCAAAGGTCATTCAACAATAGCGGGGGTAATCAGGAAAGACTACGTGGGCACACTCTTCAGCAGAGTGCATTTGACCTTGAATTACCCGTCAAGCTTGTTCGAAAAGAGTATTTTTGTAACGAACAATCTTGAGAAGTAATTCAATGTTTAAAACGCTATTTTGGACTTTCGAGTAAGATCACTTTGCGGTATATTTTTCACATAAATTCTGACGAAGGCAGTATTAAAATTATTTAATTATGAAAAATACAGTAATCAAAAAATTATAATAGAAATTAGGCAAAAATAGGTAAAAATCTCAAATTCGCAGATACATTTAATATTCGCGAAATTACAGAAAACCACCTAAAATTCGCGAAAAAAATCGCGGAAGTTCTCGCCGCGACAGAATTACTGCCCTACTTATTAATAATGCAATAAAAGAGAAAATATGTGAACAAGTTCATCGGGCTGGTATATATTGAATTCAGATAGACCATAAATCAACTGCTTTGCTAAATCAAGAAAAACAATGTCAAAGCTTTTGTTTCTGTAAAACAGAATTTCATCTAATATTGCAAAACTGCTCTGCTGCGGCTTTACAAAATTAAACTAAATAATTTTGAATTTAGATCTGAATAACTTACAGATCTATTGGCTTTGCAATAATCTGTTTTGTTAAACTTTATTTTGTTTACATAGTCTGCCATACGACGACTATGATTTGTTTTGATTTAGAATAAACATTAATACTTTAAAATATTCTTATTACGAGTATAACCTCTATTCATTGAATTCGGTAACTGTTTCATTTATTAATTAGTAGTAAAGTATTTAGAAAAAGAGAAACGATTCTGCCTCACAATCTTCTAGTGCAACTTCCACACAACACGATTTGCAGATTTTTGTTGCTTTTAAATCGACGCACATGGCACACACCTCTCATCTGTTTGAATGAAGTCCCTAATATCGTCCGAAGTGTCTAAATATTTATGACAACCGAACTGAAGACGGTTGGGAGTAACAGCAGAAAACAAACAACAACAACAAAACAAACAAACTAGGAAATATCTCGGAATCGATTTGAATAAGCATGTATGTGCTTTAGTTTGATAGTTTTTATTGATTTACATTTTCTCTTTTATTGTCCCACAGTTTAACTATTTAAAATTTAGAAATTTCACCAATTAAACTGCGTATACAAAATTCTCTATGTCTCTCGGCTCAGAAATGTACAGAAAGTTCATAAAGATGTTCAATTATTATTTCATGTGAAAATAACATATTACGAGTATATAATTTAGAATCTACATTGCTGGCCACCCAAAATGCAACACCAAGAAGGAAGCATCCAATTGCCCTGAAATTCGCAGCATGCGTCGCCCGCGAGAAGACATGCAAACGATTAGCATTGCAGGGCATATGCAAATCATGTGCGCCCTGCACGCCACCGAGAAGCACCATAAGAAGGGTGCACAGAAGTCGGGGTGTAAGTAGTGGAAGTTTGTTGTGTTGCCGGACCTGTGCGTGGGAAGCTTCCTGATGCCTCGTCGCAGAATACGGCAGTCATTCCAGCACGTTTCGGAGTTCGACAGAGGACGAATAGTGGCTTA
Source organism: Macrothele yani (assembly GCA_039090855.1). NCBI lineage: Eukaryota > Metazoa > Arthropoda > Arachnida > Araneae > Macrothelidae > Macrothele > Macrothele yani. Next base: position 71,011,160 of record CM077024.1, on the reverse strand, counting down.
TCGCGACAGAGGACGAATAGTTGCTTATCGCGACAGAGGACGAATAGTGGCTTATCGCGACAGCGGTTTATCGTACCGAGACATCGGCGCCCGTGTGGGACGACATCCAGCCACAGTGAGACGACTATGGATTCGGTGGGTGCAGGACGGACGGACGGACCGACGTGAGCGATTGCCGCAGCACACCACCGAACGAGAGGACCGGCATGTTGTGCGGCGGGCATTGACGGCTCGTACCGCCACATCATGAACGTTAGGGCAGGAATTAGGGTGTGTTGCGCAATAACTTGTGTCAGCACGTACCGTTCGACGTCGTCTGCAGGTGCGGGGACTTGTCGCACGACGCCCATTGCTCCGATTGCCATTGACGTTACACTACCGGCGAGTGCGGTGGCAGTGGGCCGTTGAACGCCGCCCCTGGACTACGGAATGGCACGACATTGCCTTCTCCGACGAATCCGGCTTCTGCCTGCAACACCACGATGGTCGGATCCGCGTGTGGCTGCACCGCGGAGAGAGACTGTATGACGCCTGCATTATGCATCCAAACCATACCGGTCCGTCGCCTGTCGCTATGGTTTGGGGCGCAATTGGATATGACACCCGCACCCCTCGGGTACGCATCGCCGCTGCTACACTCAACAGCCACCGCACCATCTCCGACGTTTTGGAGCCTGCAGTCCTCCCTTACCTGTGTCACCACGCCAAGTCCCGGTGGGAACTTGAGGGGCATAAATTTTGTCAGTGAATTCCGATCATCTAGATTGGCAACACTGACATTGGGTTTCCTAGTATAGGCGACCCAGTCTCATCGTTGGGACTTAAAAGCGTTGTGATTCATATGAGCTCGTACGAGGTTGTCGCAAGAACTCATATGCCGCAAAAGAAATTAAATTTAAAAAGAACTAACAATTCGGTTATGTGCTTGAATAGGGGTATCTGTAAAGGAAGAAAACTATGGCTTATTTTAAACTAATACACAGACACTCGTACCCATTTGCAGAGCAGCGTGAAGAAAAACACGTTGATTTAAGAAAACAAATATAACATTTATTTGCTGTATAATGCTTAATCTTAGAACAATTTAAATGGTCGGACCGGTTTAAATTATAACAAATCTCTACGAAAGGAAGTTATGGTTTACTTGAGAAAATGTAAAAACTACAAATATCCCTAACAATCCAACCAGTACGGGGTGAGCAATAAGGGGTCATTTCCAAAACTTAACTGAATACTCAGCATGCAAGGGATTGAAATATTAGGATGATGTCTTACCCTATATAGAACTTCTGTTGGGCTCATCGATCCGGTGGTTGAGGAAGACGCTCGTGGTCTGGTGTCCGTGGGTGATTTTCTTGGCTGGTATCCTGCGTGGATAAAACACAGCCGATGGTTTCTCGGAACTTTAATGTTCTACAGTTCTTGATTTCAAGTCGATGGACTTCTGGCACTCCGCATAGTTTGGCATTTCTTTGCCTACCCCGTCTCTCCCTCTTTCTGTCCGTTTTTCGCTTCTATATTTTTCTCTCCTCTTTCACTTTTTTTCGTTTTTTTTCGTCCTTTTTTCCGTTTTCGCCTCTCTTGTGTAATTTTAAGTTTCTGCTTATATTCTAGTTTTCGCTTTCCCTTCTCGCATTGCGGCTAGGCGTGTCCTTACCTCGAGAAAACGTCCCTCGCACCACCATTGGTTCTGGATTTCCTCCCCTCGTACGCAAGTGGACCGCTTGTCCAGCGGCGACTGACCAGTGGCTACACTGGGGCAGATGTTCCCTGGCCTGCTGACCATCTGCTGAGCTAAGCCCTTTAAAAATTTATTTGGCCGTAACTGTCACCCCATTGTTGGGTTCTATTATAGTTGTCATGGCGAAAATTTTAACCTCTGGTGAATTTCGGAGAGACCTGATCAATCTTTCTGTTGGTTTATCGGAGATTAATTAATGCAAAAATTTTCTCCCATGACATACGTTAGAAGAAAATTCCTGGTTGAAAGGCAGGGGAATTCATGCGCAAAATTCGCTTGTCTTAATCACAACCAGGAAAACAAAATTTCATGTTGGAGAAAGAAAAAAAAAGAATAATATTTGATTTAACTGACTTTGGGTTTTTGAAAATAATTAATTTATCTGTTCTTCTATCGCGATAGGAAAAGGCGAGTAGGTGTGCAGCTCAGAGAATCAAAATTAATTTTAGTTTAACATCACGGAACGAGAGAAAAAGAAAATTAAAATTAGTGATTTTCTGCAAAGCAAGAATTCGCCATTTTTGCGTTCCTGTTTCCAAACGTGGAAAAGTCACCCAAAAGTGCAACAACTTTTCGTCTTTGGGGTAGGGAATTCAGCAACAGAATCTATTTTTAGACCTCAGGGTCAAGAAGAGCCTGGTCTACACGTGTGAAGGTCAGAGGTCACTCGAGGCGTGGGAGTGAAGATTCCGTTGGGAGAGCCGTGGGTTGCTAGGCTGAGGTTTCGACCAATGAGAGGGGTCAGCGGTTTCAAGCACCCCAGAGTTTTATCCGTTGAGGAGACACTTTTGTGCTGGTCTTTTTGCTGGCCGTCAGAGAGAGAGAGGACGGCGGAGTTTTTTCTCCTCGCCTTTTGGCGGGAGAGAACCACAGGAAAAAAAAGTCGTTTCTTCTTGACTGCCTTTGCTGACCACCAGTCCACCACAAGGGGACACTCTGGATCTGGGCTGCCTATTGAAAATTTTGACGATGTAGAACGCAGTTAAAGCGGCATTCCGCCGGCCGGGAACCTCGCCCTGAGGAACAAAATGGCGGCAGGCTGGGACAATGTCGTTAAGGAAAAGTTCTTGGCTGAAGGGGGACATGCCTTCTCCCTTATGGAAATTCCGGAAAGAGTGGGCCCAGCCTCTACAGCTTCACCCTCGGCTGATACTCCGAAAAGGAGGCCTGCCTCAAAGGCCGAAGATAAATAAAGGTTCCATCTCATCCCGAAGTTTCGAAAATGGTGACCTCGGCTATTAACCGTTTAAGGAAGGGAACTGGGAGGAAGAAAAGAAAGAAATACTAACGAGACTGTGGTTGTGCCAGGACTGTAAACTGTGGTGAAAAAGAAAAAGAAGAAGGAAAAAAAAAGAACGCCAGCTCGAAGGTAATGTTTTAGTTCATATCTTTCTGTATTGATATATAACATCCCACGCAGGGTACCTAAACTTCGAGCTGAGCATAAGAAACAAAAAGAAAAAGAGCAAGTTTTTTTTGCCTCTGATTATGGCTGTGTTGTCGTTCAGCTTTCAAAATTAAAATTTATTAGTTACTCAAGTATGAATTCAGAAAAAAGAAAGAAAAAAAGAGAGGGGAGTTGAAAATGCTTTCATTTATGTTTTTTTTTTGTGTTGTCATGTCTGGTATTTTAGCAACTTCCCAGGCCAGTAAATTTTAATGTATCGGAAAAATTTAGTTTAATGTTTGGGCACAGTAAATTTTGGTGCATCGATAATAGTTTAGTTGGGCATGTGATAATTGAAAAGCAGTGTTATTGTTATGTCGTGGGTGATAAAATAATAGTAAACATTTCTCTCTAGTCTTTTACAGCGTTGAGTTATTTTCTTTTTGAGTGAAGATAAATTATGGGATGATTTATATTGGAATTTTGGGAACATATTATAGTGTGATGAAATTGGAAACCTAAAGTGCTGTTTACATTCTTGGAGTGTTGAGTGTCGAAATTAAGATGGTAGGTGTGTTATTTGAGGACCAGTATTTTACATGCTCCAGATGAGTGTTAATCTCCCATTGGAAAGGGGTGATCTTAGGGCAAGCAGGGAACTTGTCCTAGGGCAGAGGGCTCTGAGTAGGGAATTTTCACCAGGATGCGATATGTGCAGAATAGAAGTTAAAGTATTTTTTGTTCTCAAGTTTAGTATTTCACAAAAAGAATGAACATCATGGGTTGAGAAGACACACTTTTGCTCACCAGTTCCAGTGTTAATTGTTCTTTTCTTTGGCCTAAATTTTCTTGTTTTTACTATAAGGTTAAAAGTCTAAATGTAATTTTAATTTTCAATAAGGTGAAAATATTTAGTGGGTTATGTAAATGGTCAGTGTTATTGTCTGAAGTGGACCTGCGCATTGCCATGGTGCAGAAGAATTTCCTGGCTAGTGATTTTTCCTGGGATATATGTGGAGAGAGATAAGTGATTTTTCCTGGGACATATGTGGATAGAGAGATAAGTGATTTTTCCTGGGATATATGTGGATATAGTGATTTAGGATTTCTTGGGATATAGAGAGATAAGTGAATTTTCCTGGGACATATGTGGATATAGAGATAAGTGAATTTTCCTGGGATATAGGTGGATAGAGATCAGTGAATTTTTCCTGGGATATAGTTGTGTTGGTTCTGGGCCGGATGTGCCTGGAGTATTTAGGGTTGAAGTACGACAGGCTCTTGCAGGCGTGGTTGATCAAGGTGGGATCATGCATTGGTTCGAAAAGGGGAGATCCTTGAAGACGTGGTTTTTGGGGGAAAACTTGTCTTCAAAACCCCCAGTAGTTTCGCTGCTCACGGAGATATGTACTGCCAGCGAGGGTCGGTCGAGCGTTGCTTCAAGAAATGTGGTGAGATCATGTTAGAGGAAATTCGGTGCCTGATGATGATGTGTCACACTTGAGGATTTTTTCCTTTCCTTTTGCATAGGCTGAAAGTGGATTCACGACCCAATTTCACGCCTTCAGCCTGACTAGGTATTTTCTTCCTGTGTTGGTTCTCAAAACCCAGGGTAGTGTCTGAACTGAGAGTATTTGCCTCACCGCTACCTCAGTAATTCACTGCATGTGTTAAATTTAAGTTTGTTTGGTGATTTAAAGTATCTAAATTAATTTGTTTATGATATGCTGTAGTGCTAGGAATGTAAATTCTAAATTCTGGTTGTTAGTGTTAGTGAACTTGATATTTGGTTTGGAAATTTAGTAAATTGGTATTTTGAGCTTTTGTTTACAGTATAGAGTTATTAAGTATCTTGAGCTATTATGTGAAGTGCAGAGTGAGGTGATTTTTATGAGCAAGCTAGTGCAAGAAGATTGTTTGAATTTCTGAATTATGGTGATGTTATGAATAGTGATAATTTTTAAGATTAGTTAGTGAGGTTTCTTTATAAGTGAAGTAGGTTCATTCAGGGTAGTTCTATAGGTTATGTAATGATAATTAATGCTTGTGCTCAGTGTAAATTCTGTTTTGAGGATAATTTACTTGGTTTGTTTACTTGCTGATAGTAGATTTGTTAAAGTATAATTTGTGGCTCTTAAAATAACTGTAAATTTAAAGTGAAGTCTTCGAAGCTGGTCTGGGAGATTGCGGAGTTTGCTAAGATTGTTTAGGTGCTGTAAATTTAAATCAATAAGTGTAAAATTGTAAATTTATCATTGAGCTAACTAGGTGAGAGAGAGGAGAGTACGTTTCAAAAGAACAGAACTTGTCCACCTTGTGGAAGTTAAAAATAATCCAGTATCTTTTTTTTGTGTGTAAGCTATGTGAATCGCAGTGGAATTTTGGATGCATACAGTGTGTAAACCATGTGAATCATAGTATGATTTTGAAGGCATAAATTAAAAGCCTAGTGTTCAAATCAACTGTGTTGAAATATGTCAGGCTGTGCTGTTCATAAGGCCAATGGCCAAAGAGAAGTAGAAAAGAAATTGAGATTCTGTGTTTTATACTGCTGTGTTTAAGCAAACAAGAAAAAAAGGAAATATCATCTGTTTGTCCACTAAAATTAACTTATTAAGTTTTTAAAGAAAAATAATAAATACAGGCAGTAGCCTTTCAAAAAAAGTTCAAAATTAGTGCAGTGTGAAAAATTTTTGTGTGCTGTTGTCTTCCATGACTTGGTCCCATGTACCCCACCTTAGCTTGACTAAGGCTATCGATCCGAATCCTGGTATTATAAGGTATTTCATAACTGCAATTTTTGTCCTATCCTTTTTAAATTGACTTTCACCGCCTCCACAAGTTGTTATTGAACGAGTACATTTTATCCTAGGACTTATAGTGACACCTTTTCATACACATGCAACAATATTCACTTATTTTTGCACTTTCAGGTGACTCAACTCTGCGTAAACACAAACAACGCAAACTTTCCAATAACTTCTTGTGGAATGTAAATTTTCAGATGCATTTTTTTGGTTTAGGATGTTCATGGCCTTTTCTAGTACTTAGAAAATATTTTTGTTTCGAAATGCATCCACCCATCTCCCAAATTTAACTTTTCTATAATTTCCATATTAAATTGCAATACCAGCATAAATATAGTAATGTTTTTAATAAAATAACAATCAATCCAATTCAATATACCCAAAATGAATTATATTCAAATTTTTTTTTCCACCAAAACATTTGGTGCCGTGACCATAGGATACATGCCTTGTCATGGAATTCAACCTGTACTGCACAGTAGTTACGAAAAATCTTGAGTATGGTTTCATATGTGAATTATTTTCTCGTAGTGATAAGTTCTGGTAGTCTCTCTCACTTAGTGACCAAAGTAGCGAAAGTGCATATTTTTTGATTTCAGCTGAATTTCTGTGTATAAGTATTATAAAATTTCAGTAGCAGTGTTTTTAATATTTGAATAATTGAATAATATTGAGCTTAACATGAAAGCCAGTTAGGGCTTGACACACATAAAAAGATTTTTTTGTGTTAGTGTAATATTTTCAGTGATATATGAGTAATTTCAGTAATTTTGTGCGTGACATACAAATAATTTTGTTCGGTGCCTGACACACATACAGTTTTTTTTTGGTTGTTTACCTACATGAGTTTTCACACAAATAATTTCTCAAGCGTACCTGCATAATGTATAATTTGGTATTTCGAATATAACTAGTGCTAATTAATAGTTTGCAGTGTGTCATATATATATGCAATTTCACACTTTTCCAAATATTGAACTTCTAGGTGTATTTTTCATGTGTTGCAAAAATTTTTACCTCTACAGTCCGAGTGTTGAATTAAGTGTAATTTTAATGTGTTGCATTCAGGCAATTTATCATATTCTGTTGAACTAAGCGAAGAAAGTGTATTGTAAAGTAATGTTGTCATTCGAAAATGCCTGTTGTTGGTGATGTCAAATTGGTGAAAGCATAATGCAAAAATTGTAAGAGGCGTAACTTCTCTTCTCTCCTCACGCTGGTTAATTTAGTGCCCAGGTGCACTGGTTAGTTATTTTAAGTTAGGTTGTTTACTATTGGAGTGCAGTGTAGGTTCAGTGTTGGGTAGGATTAGTATTACTGTGGTAATAGCCAGTGAGTTAGGAATTTAATAATCAGTTAAATTTCTTTTAATTTAATTTTCTCAGTTTAGTTAAAAGGTTAGTATTTGAGCCGATGCAGAATTTTTTTTCTTCTTCGTTCCGTGAAAATTTTTTGGCTTAAAAAAAAACAAACTCTTTTACCTCTGTAATTAAGGTCAGGTGATAAGTAGCTTCGCTTCGGAGCATTTGTTTTCCTAGTTCAGTGGTAGCCATGTTGGAACGGAAGTCAGCTCACCGGAGGTAGGTGGCGCTGCAGGTTTGTTTACATTCATCGGTTTGTTGACATGGTCGGAGCACGTGTGTGTTGAGTAGTAGGTAGAAGCGAATTTTCTGAGATTTTATTTTATGTTTCGACTCGCTTTGCTCGTCTTTTTCGCAGGGGGAATGTATTTGTCATGGCGAAAATTTTAACCTCTGGTGAATTTCGGAGAGACCTGATCAATCTTTCTGTTGGTTTATCGGAGATTAATTAATGCAAAAATTTTCTCCCATGACATACGTTAGAAGAAAATTCCTGGTTGAAAGGCAGGGGAATTCATGCGCAAAATTCGCTTGTCTTAATCACAACCAGGAAAACAAAATTTCATGTTGGAGAAAGAAAAAAAAAAAAGAATAATATTTGATTTAACTGACTTTGGGTTTTTGAAAATAATTAATTTATCTGTTCTTCTATCGCGATAGGAAAAGGCGAGTAGGTGTGCAGCTCAGAGAATCAAAATTAATTTTAGTTTAACATCATGGAACGAGGAAAAAAAAAAAAGAAAATTAAAATTAGTGATTTTCTGCAAAGCAAGAATTCGCCATTTTTTGCGTTCCTGTTTCCAAACGTGGAAAAGTCACCCAAAAGTGCAACAACTTTTCGTCTTTGGGGTAGGGAATTCAGCAACAGAATCTATTTTTAGAACCTCAGGGTCAAGAAGAGCCTGGTCTACACGTGTGAAGGTCAGAGGTCACTCGAGGCGTGGGAGTGAAGATTCCGTTGGGAGGCCGTGGGTTGCTAGGCTGAGGTTTCGACCAATGAGAGGGGTCAGCGGTTTTCAAGCACCCCAGAGTTTTTATCCGTTGAGGAGACACTTTTGTGCTGGTACTTTTTGCTGGCCGTCAGAGAGAGAGAGGACGGCGGAGTTTTTTCTCCTCGCCTTTTGGCGGGAGAGAACCACAGGAAAAAAAGTGGTTTCTTCTTGACTTCGCCTTTGTTGACCACCAGTCCACCACAAGGGGACACTCTGGATCTGGGCTGCCTATTGAAAATTTTGACGATGTAGAACGCAGTTAAAGCGGCATTCCGCCGGCCGGGAACCTCGCCCTGAGGAACAAAATGGCGGCAGGCTGGGACAATGTCGTTAAGGAAAAGTTCTTGGCTGAAGGGGGACATGCCTTCTCCCTTATGGAAATTCCGGAAAGAGTGGGCCCAGCCTCTACAGCTTCACCCTCGGCTGATACTCCGAAAAGGAGGCCTGCCTCAAAGGCCGAAGATAAATAAAGGTTCCATCTCATCCCGAAGTTTCGAAAATGGTGACCTCGGCTATTAACCGTTTAAGGAAGGGAACTGGGAGGAAGAAAAGAAAGAAATACTAACGAGACTGTGGTTGTGCCAGGACTGTAAACTGTGGTGAAAAAAGAAAAAGAAGAAGGAAAAAAAAAGAACGCCAGCTCGAAGGTAATGTTTTAGTTCATATCTTTCTGTATTGATATATAACATCCCACGCAGGGTACCTAAACTTCGAGCTGAGCATAAGAAACAAAAAGAAAAAGAGCAAGTTTTTTTTTGCCTCTGATTATGGCTGTGTTGTCGTTCAGCTTTCAAAATTAAAATTTATTAGTTACTCAAGTATGAATTCAGAAAAAAGAAAGAAAAAAAGAGAGGGGAGTTGAAAATGCTTTCATTTATGTTTTTTTTTGTGTTGTCATGTCTGGTATTTTAGCAACTTCCCAGGCCAGTAAATTTTAATGTATCGGAAAAATTTAGTTTAATGTTTGGGCACAGTAAATTTTGGTGCATCGATAATAGTTTAGTTGGGCATGTGATAATTGAAAAGCAGTGTTATTGTTATGTCGTGGGTGATAAAATAATAGTAAACATTTCTCTCTAGTCTTTTTACAGCGTTGAGTTATTTTCTTTTATGAGTGAAGATAAATTATGGGATGATTTATATTGGAATTTTGGGAACATATTATAGTGTGATGAAATTGGAAACCTAAAGTGCTGTTTACATTCTTGGAGTGTTGAGTGTCGAAATTAAGATGGTAGGTGTGTTATTTGAGGACCAGTATTTTACATGCTCCAGATGAGTGTTAATCTCCCATTGGAAAGGGGTGATCTTAGGGCAAGCAGGGAACTTGTCCTAGGGCAGAGGGCTCTGAGTAGGGAATTTTCACCAGGATGCGATATGTGCAGAATAGAAGTTAAAGTATTTTTTTGTTCTCAAGTTTAGTATTTCACAAAAAGAATGAACATCATGGGTTGAGAAGACACACTTTTGCTCACCAGTTCCAGTGTTAATTGTTCTTTTCTTTGGCCTAAATTTTCTTGTTTTTACTATAAGGTTAAAAGTCTAAATGTAATTTTAATTTTCAATAAGGTGAAAATATTTAGTGGGTTATGTAAATGGTCAGTGTTATTGTCTGAAGTGGACCTGCGCATTGCCATGGTGCAGAAGAATTTCCTGGCTAGTGATTTTTCCTGGGATATATGTGGAGAGAGATAAGTGATTTTTCCTGGGACATATGTGGATAGAGAGATAAGTGATTTTTCCTGGGATATATGTGGATATAGAGATAAGTGAATTTTCCTGGGACATATGTGGATATAGAGATAAGTAGAATTTTCCTGGGATATAGGTGGATAGAGATCAGTGAATTTTTCCTGGGATATAGTTGTGTTGGTTCTGGGCCGGATGTGCCTGGAGTATTTAGGGTTGAAGTACGACAGGCTCTTGCAGGCGTGGTTGATCAAGGTGGGATCATGCATTGGTTCGAAAAGGGGAGATCCTTGAAGACGTGGTTTTTGGGGGAAAACTTGTCTTCAAAACCCCCAGTAGTTTCGCTGCTCACGGAGATATGTACTGCCAGCGAGGGTCGGTCGAGCGTTGCTTCAAGAAATGTGGTGAGATCATGTTAGAGGAAATTCGGTGCCTGATGATGATGTGTCACACTTGAGGATTTTTCCTTTCCTTTTGCATAGGCTGAAAGTGGATTCACGACCCAATTTCACGCCTTCAGCCTGACTAGTATTTTCTTCCTGTGTTGGTTCTCAAAACCCAGGGTAGTGTCTGAACTGAGAGTATTTGCCTCACCGCTACCTCAGTAATTCACTGCATGTGTTAAATTTAAGTTTGTTTGGTGATTTAAAGTATCTAAATTAATTTGTTTATGATATGCTGTAGTGCTAGGGATGTAAATTCTAAATTCTGGTTGTTAGTGTTAGTGAACTTGATATTTGGTTTGGAAATTTAGTAAATTGGTATTTTGAGCTTTTGTTTACAGTATAGAGTTATTAAGTACCTTGAGCTATTATGTGAAGTGCAGAGTGAGGTGATTTTTATGAGCAAGCTAGTGCAAGAAGATTGTTTGAATTTCTGAATTATGGTGATGTTATGAATAGTGATAATTTTTAAGATTAGTTAGTGAGGTTTCTTTATAAGTGAAGTAGGTTCATTCAGGGTAGTTCTATAGGTTATGTAATGATAATTAATGCTTGTGCTCAGTGTAAATTCTGTTTTGAGGATAATTTACTTGGTTTGTTTACTTGCTGATAGTAGATTTGTTAAAGTATAATTTGTGGCTCTTAAAATAACTGTAAATTTAAAGTGAAGTCTTCGAAGCTGGTCTGGGAGATTGCGGAGTTTGCTAAGATTGTTTAGGTGCTGTAAATTTAAATCAATAAGTGTAAAATTGTAAATTTATCATTGAGCTAACTAGGTGAGAGAGAGGAGAGTACGTTTCAAAAGAACAGAACTTGTCCACCTTGTGGAAGTTAAAAATAATCCAGTATCTTTTTTTTGTGTGTAAGCTATGTGAATCGTAGTGGAATTTTGGATGCATACAGTGTGTAAACCATGTGAATCATAGTATGATTTTGAAGGCATAAATTAAAAGCCTAGTGTTCAAATCAACTGTGTTGAAATATGTCAGGCTGTGCTGTTCATAAGGCCAATGGCCAAAGAGAAGTAGAAAAGAAATTGAGATTCTGTGTTTTATACTGCTGTGTTTAAGCAAACAAGAAAAAAAGGAAATATCATCTGTTTGTCCACTAAAATTAACTTATTAAGTTTTTAAAGAAAAATAATAAATACAGGCAGTAGCCTTTCAAAAAAAGTTCAAAATTAGTGCAGTGTGAAAATTTTTGTGTGCTGTTGTCTTCCATGACTTGGTCCCATGTACCCCACCTTAGCTTGACTAAGGCTATCGATCCGAATCCTGGTATTATAAGGTATTTCATAACTGCAATTTTTGTCCTATCCTTTTAAATTGACTTTCACCGCCTCCACAAGTTGTTATTGAACGAGTACATTTTATCCTAGGACTTATAGTGACACCTTTTCATACACATGCAACAATATTCACTTATTTTTGCACTTTCAGGTGACTCAACTCTGCGTAAACACAAACAACGCAAACTTTCCAATAACTTCTTGTGGAATGTAAATTTTCAGATGCATTTTTGGTTTAGGATGTTCATGGCCTTTTCTAGTACTTAGAAAATATTTTTGTTTCGAAATGCATCCACCCATCTCCCAAATTTAACTTTTCTATAATTTCCATATTAAATTGCAATACCAGCATAAATATAGTAATGTTTTTAATAAAATAACAATCAATCCAATTCAATATACCCAAAATGAATTAAATTCAAATTTTTTTTTCCACCAAAACATTTGGTGCCGTGACCATAGGATACATGCCTTGTCATGGAATTCAACCTGTACTGCACAGTAGTTACGAAAAATCTTGAGTATGGTTTCATATGTGAATTATTTTCTCGTAGTGATAAGTTCTGGTAGTCTCTCTCACTTAGTGACCAAAGTAGCGAAAGTGCATATTTTTTGATTTCAGCTGAATTTCTGTGTATAAGTATTATAAAATTTCAGTAGCAGTGTTTTTAATATTTGAATAATTGAATAATATTGAGCTTAACATGAAAGCCAGTTAGGGCTTGACACACATAAAAAGATTTTTTTGTGTTAGTGTAATATTTTCAGTGATATATGAGTAATTTCAGTAATTTTGTGCGTGACATACAAATAATTTTGTTCGGTGCCTGACACACATACAGTTTTTTTTTGGTTGTTTACCTACATGAGTTTTCACACAAATAATTTCTCAAGCGTACCTGCATAATGTATAATTTGGTATTTCGAATATAACTAGTGCTAATTAATAGTTTGCAGTGTGTCACATATATATATGCAATTTCACACTTTTCCAAATATTGAACTTCTAGGTGTATTTTTCATGTGTTGCAAAAATTTTTACCTCTACAGTCCGAGTGTTGAATTAAGTGTAATTTTAATGTGTTGCATTCAGGCAATTTATCATATTCTGTTGAACTAAGCGAAGAAAGTGTATTGTAAAGTAATGTTGTCATTCGAAAATGCCTGTTGTTGGTGATGTCAAATTGGTGAAAGCATAATGCAAAAATTGTAAGAGGCGTAACTTCTCTTCTCTCCTCACGCTGGTTAATTTAGTGCCCAGGTGCACTGGTTAGTTATTTTAAGTTAGGTTGTTTACTATTGGAGTGCAGTGTAGGTTCAGTGTTGGGTAGGATTAGTATTACTGTGGTAATAGCCAGTGAGTTAGGAATTTAATAATCAGTTAAATTTCTTTTAATTTAATTTTCTCAGTTTAGTTAAAAGGTTAGTATTTGAGCCGATGCAGAATTTTTTTTCTTCTTCGTTCCGTGAAAATTTTTTGGCTTAAAAAAACAAACTCTTTTACCTCTGTAATTAAGGTCAGGTGATAAGTAGCTTCGCTTCGGAGCATTTGTTTTCCTAGTTCAGTGGTAGCCATGTTGGAACGGAAGTCAGCTCACCGGAGGTAGGTGGCGCTGCAGGTTTATTTACATTCATCGGTTTGTTGACATGGTCGGAGCACGTGTGTGTTGAGTAGTAGGTAGAAGCGAATTTTCTGAGATTTTATTTTATGTTTCGACTCGCTTTGCTCGTCTTTTTCGCAGGGGGAATGTATTTGTCATGGCGAAAATTTTAACCTCTGGTGAATTTCGGAGAGACCTGATCAGTCTTTCTGTTGGTTTATCGGAGATTAATTAATGCAAAAATTTTCTCCCATGACATACGTTAGAAGAAAATTCCTGGTTGAAAGGCAGGGGAATTCATGCGCAAAATTCGCTTGTCTTAATCACAACCAGGAAAACAAAATTTCATGTTGGAGAAAGAAAAAAAAAAAGAATAATATTTGATTTAACTGACTTTGGGTTTTTGAAAATAATTAATTTATCTGTTCTTCTATCGCGATAGGAAAAGGCGAGTAGGTGTGCAGCTCAGAGAATCAAAATTAATTTTAGTTTAACATCATGGAACGAGGAAAAAAAAAAAAAAAAAGAAAATTAAAATTAGTGATTTTCTGCAAAGCAAGAATTCGCCATTTTTGCGTTCCTGTTTCCAAACGTGGAAAAGTCACCCAAAAGTGCAACAACTTTTCGTCTTTTGGGGTAGGGAATTCAGCAACAGAATCTATTTTTAGAACCTCAGGGTCAAGAAGAGCCTGGTCTACACGTGTGAAGGTCAGAGGTCACTCGAGGCGTGGGAGTGAAGATTCCGTTGGGAGAGCCGTGAGTTGCTAGGCTGAGGTTTCGACCAATGAGAGGGGTCAGCGGTTTTCAAGCACCCCAGAGTTTTTATCCGTTGAGGAGACACTTTTGTGCTGGTACTTTTTGCTGGCCGTCAGAGAGAGAGAGGACGGCGGAGTTTTTTTTCTCCTCGCCTTTTGGCGGGAGAGAACCACAGGAAAAAAAGTGGTTTCTTCTTGACTTTGCCTTTGCTGACCACCAGTCCACCACAAGGGGACACTCTGGATCTGGGCTGCCTATTGAAAATTTTGACGATGTAGAACGCAGTTAAAGCGGCATTCCGCCGGCCGGGAACCTCGCCCTGAGGAACAAAATGGCGGCAGGCTGGGACAATGTCGTTAAGGAAAAGTTCTTGTCTGAAGGGGGACATGCCTTCTCCCTTATGGAAATTCCGGAAAGAGTGGGCCCAGCCTCTACAGCTTCACCCTCGGCTGATACTCCGAAAAGGAGGCCTGCCTCAAAGGCCGAAGATAAATAAAGGTTCCATCTCATCCCGAAGTTTCGAAAATGGTGACCTCGGCTATTAACCGTTTAAGGAAGGGAACTGGGAGGAAGAAAAGAAAGAAATACTAACGAGACTGTGGTTGTGCCAGGACTGTAAACTGTGGTGAAAAAAAAAAGAAAAAAAAAAAAGAACGCCAGCTCGAAGGTAATGTTTTAGTTCATATCTTTCTGTATTGATATATAACATCCCACGCAGGGTACCTAAACTTCGAGCTGAGCATAAGAAACAAAAAGAAAAAGAGCAAGTTTTTTTTTTGCCTCTGATTATGGCTGTGTTGTCGTTCAGCTTTCAAAATTAAAATTTATTAGTTACTCAAGTATGAATTCAGAAAAAAGAAAGAAAAAAAGAGAGGGGAGTTGAAAATGCTTTCATTTATGTTTTTTTTGTGTTGTCATGTCTGGTATTTTAGCAACTTCCCAGGCCAGTAAATTTTAATGTATCGGAAAAATTTAGTTTAATGTTTGGGCACAGTAAATTTTGGTGCATCGATAATAGTTTAGTTGGGCATGTGATAATTGAAAAGCAGTGTTATTGTTATGTCGTGGGTGATAAAATAATAGTAAACATTTCTCTCTAGTCTTTTTACAGCGTTGAGTTATTTTCTTTTTGAGTGAAGATAAATTATGGGATGATTTATATTGGAATTTTGGGAACATATTATAGTGTGATGAAATTGGAAACCTAAAGTGCTGTTTACATTCTTGGAGTGTTGAGTGTCGAAATTAAGATGGTAGGTGTGTTATTTGAGGACCAGTATTTTACATGCTCCAGATGAGTGTTAATCTCCCATTGGAAAGGGGTGATCTTAGGGCAAGCAGGGAACTTGTCCTAGGGCAGAGGGCTCTGAGTAGGGAATTTTCACCAGGATGCGATATGTGCAGAATAGAAGTTAAAGTATTTTTTGTTCTCAAGTTTAGTATTTCACAAAAAGAATGAACATCATGGGTTGAGAAGACACACTTTTGCTCACCAGTTCCAGTGTTAATTGTTCTTTTCTTTGGCCTAAATTTTCTTGTTTTTACTATAAGGTTAAAAGTCTAAATGTAATTTTAATTTTCAATAAGGTGAAAATATTTAGTGGGTTATGTAAATGGTCAGTGTTATTGTCTGAAGTGGACCTGCGCATTGCCATGGTGCAGAAGAATTTCCTTGCTAGTGATTTTTCCTGGGATATATGTGGAGAGAGATAAGTGATTTTTCCTGGGACATATGTGGATACTGTGATTTAGGATTTCTTGGGATATAGAGAGATAAGTGAATTTTCCTGGGATATATGTGGATATAGTGATTTAGGATTTCTTGGGATATAGAGAGATAAGTGAATTTTCCTGGGATATATGTGGATATTGTGATTTAGAATTTCTTGGGATATATACAGAGATAAGTGAATTTTTCCTGGGATATAGTTGTGTTGGTTCTGGGCCGGATGTGCCTGGAGTATTTAGGGTTGAAGTACGACAGGCTCTTGCAGGCGTGGTTGATCAAGGTGGGATCATGCATTGGTTCGAAAAGGGGAGATCCTTGAAGACGTGGTTTTTGGGGGAAAACTTGTCTTCAAAACCCCCCAGTAGTTTCGCTGCTCACGGAGATATGTACTGCCAGCGAGGGTCGGTCGAGCGTTGCTTCAAGAAATGTGGTGAGATCATGTTAGAGGAAATTCGGTGCCTGATGATGATGTGTCACACTTGAGGATTTTTTTCCTTTCCTTTTGCATAGGCTGAAAGTGGATTCACGACCCAATTTCACGCCTTCAGCCTGACTTGGTATTTTCTTCCTGTGTTGGTTCTCAAAACCCAGGGTAGTGTCTGAACTGAGAGTATTTGCCTCACCGCTACCTCAGTAATTCACTGCATGTGTTAAATTTAAGTTTGTTTGGTGATTTAAAGTATCTAAATTAATTTGTTTATGATATGCTGTAGTGCTAGGAATGTAAATTCTAAATTCTGGTTGTTAGTGTTAGTGAACTTGATATTTGGTTTGGAAATTTAGTAAATTGGTATTTTGAGCTTTTGTTTACAGTATAGAGTTATTAAGTATCTTGAGCTATTATGTGAAGTGCAGAGTGAGGTGATTTTTATGAGCAAGCTAGTGCAAGAAGATTGTTTGAATTTCTGAATTATGGTGATGTTATGAATAGTGATAATTTTTAAGATTAGTTAGTGAGGTTTCTTTATAAGTGAAGTAGGTTCATTCAGGGTAGTTCTATAGGTTATGTAATGATAATTAATGCTTGTGCTCAGTGTAAATTCTGTTTTGAGGATAATTTACTTGGTTTGTTTACTTGCTGATAGTAGATTTGTTAAAGTATAATTTGTGGCTCTTAAAATAACTGTAAATTTAAAGTGAAGTCTTCGAAGCTGGTCTGGGAGATTGCGGAGTTTGCTAAGATTGTTTAGGTGCTGTAAATTTAAATCAATAAGTGTAAAATTGTAAATTTATCATTGAGCTAACTAGGTGAGAGAGAAGAGAGTACGTTTCAAAAGAACAGAACTTTTCCACCTTGTGGAAGTTAAAAATAATCCAGTATCTTTTTTTTGTGTGTAAGCTATGTGAATCGCAGTGGAATTTTGGATGCATACAGTGTGTAAACCATGTGAATCATAGTATGATTTTGAAGGCATAAATTAAAAGCCTAGTGTTCAAATCAACTGTGTTGAAATATGTCAGGCTGTGCTGTTCATAAGGCCAATGGCCAAATAGAAATAGAAAAGAAATTGAGATTCTGTGTTTTATACTGCTGTGTTTAAGCAAACAAGAAAAAAGGAAATATCATCTGTTTGTCCACTAAAATTAACTTATTAAGTTTTTAAAGAAAAATAATAAATACAGGCAGTAGCCTTTCAAAAAAAGTTCAAAATTAGTGCAGTGTGAAAATTTTTGTGTGCTGTTGTCTTCCATGACTTGGTCCCATGTACCCCACCTTAGCTTGACTAAGGCTATCGATCCGAATCCTGGTATTATAAGGTATTTCATAACTGCAATTTTTGTCCTATCCTTTTTAAATTGACTTTCACCGCCTCCACAAGTTGTTATTGAACGAGTACATTTTATCCTAGGACTTATAGTGACACCTTTTCATACACATGCAACAATATTCACTTATTTTTGCACTTTCAGGTGACTCAACTCTGCGTAAACACAAACAACGCAAACTTTCCAATAACTTCTTGTGGAATGTAAATTTTCAGATGCATTTTTTTGGTTTAGGATGTTCATGGCCTTTTCTAGTACTTAGAAAATATTTTTGTTTCGAAATGCATCCACCCATCTCCCAAATTTAACTTTTCTATAATTTCCATATTAAATTGCAATACCAGCATAAATATAGTAATGTTTTTAATAAAATAACAATCAATCCAATTCAATATACCCAAATTAAATTATATTCAAATTTTTTCCACTAAAACATTTGGTGCCGTGACCATAGGATACATGCCTTGTCATGGAATTCAACCTGTACTGCACAGTAGTTACGAAAAATCTTGAGTATGGTTTCATATGTGAATTATTTTCTCGTAGTGATAAGTTCTGGTAGTCTCTCTCTCTTAGTGACCAAAGTAGCGAAAGTGCATATTTTTTGATTTCAGCTGAATTTCTGTGTATAAGTATTATAAAATTTCAGTAGCAGTGTTTTTAATATTTGAATAATTGAATAATATTGAGCTTAACATGAAAGCCAGTTAGGGCTTGACACACATAAAAAGATTTTTTTGTGTTAGTGTAATATTTTCAGTGATATATGAGTAATTTCAGTAATTTTGTGCGTGACATACAAATAATTTTGTTCGGTGCCTGACACACATACAGTTTTTTTTTGGTTGTTTTCCTACATGAGTTTTCACACAAATAATTTCTCAAGCGTACCTGCATAATGTATAATTTGGTATTTCGAATATAACTAGTGCTAATTAATAGTTTGCAGTGTGTCATATATATATGCAATTTCACACTTTTCCAAATATTGAACTTCTAGGTGTATTTTTCATGTGTTGCAAAAATTTTTACCTCTACAGTCCGAGTGTTGAATTAAGTGTAATTTTAATGTGTTGCATTCAGGCAATTTATCATATTCTGTTGAACTAAGCGAAGAAAGTGTATTGTAAAGTAATGTTGTCATTCGAAAATGCCTGTTGTTGGTGATGTCAAATTGGTGAAAGCATAATGCAAAAATTGTAAGAGGCGTAACTTCTCTTCTCTCCTCACGCTGGTTAATTTAGTGCCCAGGTGCACTGGTTAGTTATTTTAAGTTAGGTTGTTTACTATTGGAGTGCAGTGTAGGTTCAGTGTTGGGTAGGATTAGTATTACTGTGGTAATAGCCAGTGAGTTAGGAATTTAATAATCAGTTAAATTTCTTTTAATTTAATTTTCTCAGTTTAGTTAAAAGGTTAGTATTTGAGCCGATGCAGAATTTTTTTTTTCTTCTTCGTTCCGTGAAAATTTTTTGGCTTAAAAAAAAACAAACTCTTTTACCTCTGTAATTAAGGTCAGGTGATAAGTAGCTTCGCTTCGGAACATTTGTTTTCCTAGTTCAGTGGTAGCCATGTTGGAACGGAAGTCAGCTCACCGGAGGTAGGTGGCGCTGCAGGTTTATTTACATTCATCGGTTTGTTGACATGGTCGGAGCACGTGTGTGTTGAGTAGTAGGTAGAAGCGAATTTTCTGAGATTTTATTTTATGTTTCGACTCGCTTTGCTCGTCTTTTTCGCAGGGGGAATGTATTTGTCATGGCGAAAATTTTAACCTCTGGTGAATTTCAGAGAGACCTGATCAATCTTTCTGTTGGTTTATCGGAGATTAATTAATGCAAAAATTTTCTCCCATGACATACGTTAGAAGAAAATTCCTGGTTGAAAGGCAGGGGAATTCATGCGCAAAATTCGCTTGTCTTAATCACAACCAGGAAAACAAAATTTCATGTTGGAGAAAGAAAAAAAAAAAAGAATAATATTTGATTTAACTGACTTTGGGTTTTTGAAAATAATTAATTTATCTGTTCTTCTATCGCGATAGGAAAAGGCGAGTAGGTGTGCAGCTCAGAGAATCAAAATTAATTTTAGTTTAACATCACGGAACGAGAGAAAAAGAAAATTAAAATTAGTGATTTTCTGCAAAGCAAGAATTCGCCATTTTTGCGTTCCTGTTTCCAAACGTGGAAAAGTCACCCAAAAGTGCAACAACTTTTCGTCTTTTGGGGTAGGGAATTCAGCAACAGAATCTATTTTTAGAACCTCAGGGTCAAGAAGAGCCTGGTCTACACGTGTGAAGGTCAGAGGTCACTCGAGGCGTGGGAGTGAAGATTCCGTTGGGAGGCCGTGGGTTGCTAGGCTGAGGTTTCGACCAATGAGAGGGGTCAGCGGTTTCAAGCACCCCAGAGTTTTTATCCGTTGAGGAGACACTTTTGTGCTGGTACTTTTTGCTGGCCGTCAGAGAGAGAGAGGACGGCGGAGTTTTTTTTCTCCTCGCCTTTTGGCGGGAGAGAACCACAGGAAAAAAAGTGGTTTCTTCTTGACTGCCTTTGCTGACCACCAGTCCACCACAAGGGGACACTCTGGATCTGGGCTGCCTATTGAAAATTTTGACGATGTAGAACGCAGTTAAAGCGGCATTCCGCCGGCCGGGAACCTCGCCCTGAGGAACAAAATGGCGGCAGGCTGGGACAATGTCGTTAAGGAAAAGTTCTTGGCTGAAGGGGGACATGCCTTCTCCCTTATGGAAATTCCGGAAAGAGTGGGCCCAGCCTCTACAGCTTCAC
This sequence comes from Macrothele yani, assembly GCA_039090855.1. Taxonomy (NCBI): domain Eukaryota; kingdom Metazoa; phylum Arthropoda; class Arachnida; order Araneae; family Macrothelidae; genus Macrothele; species Macrothele yani. The sequence goes on along the minus strand of CM077024.1, from coordinate 70,990,819 downwards.
CCTCGGCTGATACTCCGAAAAGGAGGCCTGCCTCAAAGGCCGAAGATAAATAAAGGTTCCATCTCATCCCGAAGTTTCGAAAATGGTGACCTCGGCTATTAACCGTTTAAGGAAGGGAACTGGGAGGAAGAAAAGAAAGAAATACTAACGAGACTGTGGTTGTGCCAGGACTGTAAATTGTGGTGAAAAAGAAAAAGAAGAAGGAAAAAAAGAACGCCAGCTCGAAGGTAATGTTTTAGTTCATATCTTTCTGTATTGATATATAACATCCCACGCAGGGTACCTAAACTTCGAGCTGAGCATAAGAAACAAAAAGAAAAAGAGCAAGTTTTTTTTTGCCTCTGATTATGGCTGTGTTGTCGTTCAGCTTTCAAAATTAAAATTTATTAGTTACTCAAGTATGAATTCAGAAAAAAGAAAGAAAAAAAGAGAGGGGAGTTGAAAATGCTTTCATTTATGTTTTTTTTGTGTTGTCATGTCTGGTATTTTAGCAACTTCCCAGGCCAGTAAATTTTAATGTATCGGAAAAATTTAGTTTAATGTTTGGGCACAGTAAATTTTGGTGCATCGATAATAGTTTAGTTGGGCATGTGATAATTGAAAAGCAGTGTTATTGTTATGTCGTGGGTGATAAAATAATAGTAAACATTTCTCTCTAGTCTTTTTACAGCGTTGAGTTATTTTCTTTTTGAGTGAAGATAAATTATGGGATGATTTATATTGGAATTTTGGGAACATATTATAGTGTGATGAAATTGGAAACCTAAAGTGCTGTTTACATTCTTGGAGTGTTGAGTGTCGAAATTAAGATGGTAGGTGTGTTATTTGAGGACCAGTATTTTACATGCTCCAGATGAGTGTTAATCTCCCATTGGAAAGGGGTGATCTTAGGGCAAGCAGGGAACTTGTCCTAGGGCAGAGGGCTCTGAGTAGGGAATTTTCACCAGGATGCGATATGTGCAGAATAGAAGTTAAAGTATTTTTTTGTTCTCAAGTTTAGTATTTCACAAAAAGAATGAACATCATGGGTTGAGAAGACACACTTTTGCTCACCAGTTCCAGTGTTAATTGTTCTTTTCTTTGGCCTAAATTTTCTTGTTTTTACTATAAGGTTAAAAGTCTAAATGTAATTTTAATTTTCAATAAGGTGAAAATATTTAGTGGGTTATGTAAATGGTCAGTGTTATTGTCTGAAGTGGACCTGCGCATTGCCATGGTGCAGAAGAATTTCCTGGCTAGTGATTTTTCCTGGGATATATGTGGAGAGAGATAAGTGATTTTTCCTGGGACATATGTGGATAGAGAGAGAAGTGATTTTTCCTGGGATATATGTGGATATAGTGATTTAGGATTTCTTGGGATATAGAGAGATAAGTGAATTTTCCTGGGATATATGTGGATATTGTGATTTAGAATTTCTTGGGATATATACAGAGATAAGTGAATTTTTCCTGGGATATAGTTGTGTTGGTTCTGGGCCGGATGTGCCTGGAGTATTTAGGGTTGAAGTACGACAGGCTCTTGCAGGCGTGGTTGATCAAGGTGGGATCATGCATTGGTTCGAAAAGGGGAGATCCTTGAAGACGTGGTTTTTGGGGGAAAACTTGTCTTCAACCCCCCCCCCAGTAGTTTCGCTGCTCACGGAGATATGTACTGCCAGCGAGGGTCGGTCGAGCGTTGCTTCAAGAAATGTGGTGAGATCATGTTAGAGGAAATTCGGTGCCTGATGATGATGTGTCACACTTGAGGATTTTTTTCCTTTCCTTTTGCATAGGCTGAAAGTGGATTCACGACCCAATTTCACGCCTTCAGCCTGACTAGTATTTTCTTCCTGTGTTGGTTCTCAAAACCCAGGGTAGTGTCTGAACTGAGAGTATTTGCCTCACCGCTACCTCAGTAATTCACTGCATGTGTTAAATTTAAGTTTGTTTGGTGATTTAAAGTATCTAAATTAATTTGTTTATGATATGCTGTAGTGCTAGGGATGTAAATTCTAAATTCTGGTTGTTAGTGTTAGTGAACTTGATATTTGGTTTGGAAATTTAGTAAATTGGTATTTTGAGCTTTTGTTTACAGTATAGAGTTATTAAGTATCTTGAGCTATTATGTGAAGTGCAGAGTGAGGTGATTTTTATGAGCAAGCTAGTGCAAGAAGATTGTTTGAATTTCTGAATTATGGTGATGTTATGAATAGTGATAATTTTTAAGATTAGTTAGTGAGGTTTCTTTATAAGTGAAGTAGGTTCATTCAGGGTAGTTCTATAGGTTATGTAATGATAATTAATGCTTGTGCTCAGTGTAAATTCTGTTTTGAGGATAATTTACTTGGTTTGTTTACTTGCTGATAGTAGATTTGTTAAAGTATAATTTGTGGCTCTTAAAATAACTGTAAATTTAAAGTGAAGTCTTCGAAGCTGGTCTGGGAGATTGCGGAGTTTGCTAAGATTGTTTAGGTGCTGTAAATTTAAATCAATAAGTGTAAAATTGTAAATTTATCATTGAGCTAACTAGGTGAGAGAGAGGAGAGTACGTTTCAAAAGAACAGAACTTGTCCACCTTGTGGAAGTTAAAAATAATCCAGTATCTTTTTTTTGTGTGTAAGCTATGTGAATCGTAGTGGAATTTTGGATGCATACAGTGTGTAAACCATGTGAATCATAGTATGATTTTGAAGGCATAAATTAAAAGCCTAGTGTTCAAATCAACTGTGTTGAAATATGTCAGGCTGTGCTGTTCATAAGGCCAATGGCCAAAGAGAAGTAGAAAAGAAATTGAGATTCTGTGTTTTATACTGCTGTGTTTAAGCAAACAAGAAAAAAGGAAATATCATCTGTTTGTCCACTAAAATTAACTTATTAAGTTTTTAAAGAAAAATAATAAATACAGGCAGTAGCCTTTCAAAAAAAGTTCAAAATTAGTGCAGTGTGAAAATTTTTGTGTGCTGTTGTCTTCCATGACTTGGTCCCATGTACCCCACCTTAGCTTGACTAAGGCTATCGATCCGAATCCTGGTATTATAAGGTATTTCATAACTGCAATTTTTGTCCTATCCTTTTTAAATTGACTTTCACCGCCTCCACAAGTTGTTATTGAACGAGTACATTTTATCCTAGGACTTATAGTGACACCTTTTCATACACATGCAACAATATTCACTTATTTTTGCACTTTCAGGTGACTCAACTCTGCGTAAACACAAACAACGCAAACTTTCCAATAACTTCTTGTGGAATGTAAATTTTCAGATGCATTTTTTTGGTTTAGGATGTTCATGGCCTTTTCTAGTACTTAGAAAATATTTTTGTTTCGAAATGCATCCACCCATCTCCCAAATTTAACTTTTCTATAATTTCCATATTAAATTGCAATACCAGCATAAATATAGTAATGTTTTTAATAAAATAACAATCAATCCAATTCAATATACCCAAAATGAATTAAATTCAAATTTTTTTTTCCACCAAAACATTTGGTGCCGTGACCATAGGATACATGCCTTGTCATGGAATTCAACCTGTACTGCACAGTAGTTACGAAAAATCTTGAGTATGGTTTCATATGTGAATTATTTTCTCGTAGTGATAAGTTCTGGTAGTCTCTCTCACTTAGTGACCAAAGTAGCGAAAGTGCATATTTTTTGATTTCAGCTGAATTTCTGTGTATAAGTATTATAAAATTTCAGTAGCAGTGTTTTTAATATTTGAATAATTGAATAATATTGAGCTTAACATGAAAGCCAGTTAGGGCTTGACACACATAAAAAGATTTTTTTGTGTTAGTGTAATATTTTCAGTGATATATGAGTAATTTCAGTAATTTTGTGCGTGACATACAAATAATTTTGTTCGGTGCCTGACACACATACAGTTTTTTTTTGGTTGTTTACCTACATGAGTTTTCACACAAATAATTTCTCAAGCGTACCTGCATAATGTATAATTTGGTATTTCGAATATAACTAGTGCTAATTAATAGTTTGCAGTGTGTCATATATATATGCAATTTCACACTTTTCCAAATATTGAACTTCTAGGTGTATTTTTCATGTGTTGCAAAAATTTTTACCTCTACAGTCCGAGTGTTGAATTAAGTGTAATTTTAATGTGTTGCATTCAGGCAATTTATCATATTCTGTTGAACTAAGCGAAGAAAGTGTATTGTAAAGTAATGTTGTCATTCGAAAATGCCTGTTGTTGGTGATGTCAAATTGGTGAAAGCATAATGCAAAAATTGTAAGAGGCGTAACTTCTCTTCTCTCCTCACGCTGGTTAATTTAGTGCCCAGGTGCACTGGTTAGTTATTTTAAGTTAGGTTGTTTACTATTGGAGTGCAGTGTAGGTTCAGTGTTGGGTAGGATTAGTATTACTGTGGTAATAGCCAGTGAGTTAGGAATTTAATAATCAGTTAAATTTCTTTTAATTTAATTTTCTCAGTTTAGTTAAAAGGTTAGTATTTGAGCCGATGCAGAATTTTTTTTTCTTCTTCGTTCCGTGAAAATTTTTTGGCTTAAAAAAAAAAAAACTCTTTTACCTCTGTAATTAAGGTCAGGTGATAAGTAGCTTCGCTTCGGAGCATTTGTTTTCCTAGTTCAGTGGTAGCCATGTTGGAACGGAAGTCAGCTCACCGGAGGTAGGTGGCGCTGCAGGTTTGTTTACATTCATCGGTTTGTTGACATGGTCGGAGCACGTGTGTGTTGAGTAGTAGGTAGAAGCGAATTTTCTGAGATTTTATTTTATGTTTCGACTCGCTTTGCTCGTCTTTTTCGCAGGGGGAATGTATTTGTCATGGCGAAAATTTTAACCTCTGGTGAATTTCGGAGAGACCTGATCAATCTTTCTGTTGGTTTATCGGAGATTAATTAATGCAAAAATTTTCTCCCATGACATACGTTAGAAGAAAATTCCTGGTTGAAAGGCAGGGGAATTCATGCGCAAAATTCGCTTGTCTTAATCACAACCAGGAAAACAAAATTTCATGTTGGAGAAAGAAAAAAAAAGAATAATATTTGATTTAACTGACTTTGGGTTTTTGAAAATAATTAATTTATCTGTTCTTCTATCGCGATAGGAAAAGGCGAGTAGGTGTGCAGCTCAGAGAATCAAAATTAATTTTAGTTTAACATCATGGAACGAGGAAAAAAAAAAAAAAAAGAAAATTAAAATTAGTGATTTTCTGCAAAGCAAGAATTCGCCATTTTTGCGTTCCTGTTTCCAAACGTGGAAAAGTCACCCAAAAGTGCAACAACTTTTCGTCTTTTGGGGTAGGGAATTCAGCAACAGAAATCTATTTTTAGAACCTCAGGGTCAAGAAGAGCCTGGTCTACACGTGTGAAGGTCAGAGGTCACTCGAGGCGTGGGAGTGAAGATTCCGTTGGGAGAGCCGTGGGTTGCTAGGCTGAGGTTTCGACCAATGAGAGGGGTCAGCGGTTTTCAAGCACCCCAGAGTTTTTATCCGTTGAGGAGACACTTTTGTGCTGGTACTTTTTGCTGGCCGTCAGAGAGAGAGAGGACGGCGGAGTTTTTTTTCTCCTCGCCTTTTGGCGGGAGAGAACCACAGGAAAAAAGTGGTTTCTTCTTGACTTTGCCTTTGCTGACCACCAGTCCACCACAAGGGGACACTCTGGATCTGGGCTGCCTATTGAAAATTTTGACGATGTAGAACGCAGTTAAAGCGGCATTCCGCCGGCCGGGAACCTCGCCCTGAGGAACAAAATGGCGGCAGGCTGGGACAATGTCGTTAAGGAAAAGTTCTTGGCTGAAGGGGGACATGCCTTCTCCCTTATGGAAATTCCGGAAAGAGTGGGCCCAGCCTCTACAGCTTCACCCTCGGCTGATACTCCGAAAAGGAGGCCTGCCTCAAAGGCCGAAGATAAATAAAGGTTCCATCTCATCCCGAAGTTTCGAAAATGGTGACCTCGGCTATTAACCGTTTAAGGAAGGGAACTGGGAGGAAGAAAAGAAAGAAATACTAACGAGACTGTGGTTGTGCCAGGACTGTAAACTGTGGTGAAAAAAAGAAAAAAAAAAAGAACGCCAGCTCGAAGGTAATGTTTTAGTTCATATCTTTCTGTATTGATATATAACATCCCACGCAGGGTACCTAAACTTCGAGCTGAGCATAAGAAACAAAAAGAAAAAGAGCAAGTTTTTTTTGCCTCTGATTATGGCTGTGTTGTCGTTCAGCTTTCAAAATTAAAATTTATTAGTTACTCAAGTATGAATTCAGAAAAAAGAAAGAAAAAAAGAGAGGGGAGTTGAAAATGCTTTCATTTATGTTTTTTTTTTGTGTTGTCATGTCTGGTATTTTAGCAACTTCCCAGGCCAGTAAATTTTAATGTATCGGAAAAATTTAGTTTAATGTTTGGGCACAGTAAATTTTGGTGCATCGATAATAGTTTAGTTGGGCATGTGATAATTGAAAAGCAGTGTTATTGTTATGTCGTGGGTGATAAAATAATAGTAAACATTTCTCTCTAGTCTTTTTACAGCGTTGAGTTATTTTCTTTTTGAGTGAAGATAAATTATGGGATGATTTATATTGGAATTTTGGGAACATATTATAGTGTGATGAAATTGGAAACCTAAAGTGCTGTTTACATTCTTGGAGTGTTGAGTGTCGAAATTAAGATGGTAGGTGTGTTATTTGAGGACCAGTATTTTACATGCTCCAGATGAGTGTTAATCTCCCATTGGAAAGGGGTGATCTTAGGGCAAGCAGGGAACTTGTCCTAGGGCAGAGGGCTCTGAGTAGGGAATTTTCACCAGGATGCGATATGTGCAGAATAGAAGTTAAAGTATTTTTTGTTCTCAAGTTTAGTATTTCACAAAAAGAATGAACATCATGGGTTGAGAAGACACACTTTTGCTCACCAGTTCCAGTGTTAATTGTTCTTTTCTTTGGCCTAAATTTTCTTGTTTTTACTATAAGGTTAAAAGTCTAAATGTAATTTTAATTTTCAATAAGGTGAAAATATTTAGTGGGTTATGTAAATGGTCAGTGTTATTGTCTGAAGTGGACCTGCGCATTGCCATGGTGCAGAAGAATTTCCTGGCTAGTGATTTTTCCTGGGATATATGTGGAGAGAGATAAGTGATTTTTCCTGGGACATATGTGGATAGAGAGAGAAGTGATTTTTCCTGGGATATATGTGGATATAGTGATTTAGGATTTCTTGGGATATAGAGAGATAAGTGAATTTTCCTGGGATATATGTGGATATTGTGATTTAGAATTTCTTGGGATATATACAGAGATAAGTGAATTTTTCCTGGGATATAGTTGTGTTGGTTCTGGGCCGGATGTGCCTGGAGTATTTAGGGTTGAAGTACGACAGGCTCTTGCAGGCGTGGTTGATCAAGGTGGGATCATGCATTGGTTCGAAAAGGGGAGATCCTTGAAGACGTGGTTTTTGGGGGAAAACTTGTCTTCAAAACCCCCCAGTAGTTTCGCTGCTCACGGAGATATGTACTGCCAGCGAGGGTCGGTCGAGCGTTGCTTCAAGAAATGTGGTGAGATCATGTTAGAGGAAATTCGGTGCCTGATGATGATGTGTCACACTTGAGGATTTTTTCCTTTCCTTTTGCATAGGCTGAAAGTGGATTCACGACCCAATTTCACGCCTTCAGCCTGACTAGTATTTTCTTCCTGTGTTGGTTCTCAAAACCCAGGGTAGTGTCTGAACTGAGAGTATTTGCCTCACCGCTACCTCAGTAATTCACTGCATGTGTTAAATTTAAGTTTGTTTGGTGATTTAAAGTATCTAAATTAATTTGTTTATGATATGCTGTAGTGCTAGGGATGTAAATTCTAAATTCTGGTTGTTAGTGTTAGTGAACTTGATATTTGGTTTGGAAATTTAGTAAATTGGTATTTTGAGCTTTTGTTTACAGTATAGAGTTATTAAGTATCTTGAGCTATTATGTGAAGTGCAGAGTGAGGTGATTTTTATGAGCAAGCTAGTGCAAGAAGATTGTTTGAATTTCTGAATTATGGTGATGTTATGAATAGTGATAATTTTTAAGATTAGTTAGTGAGGTTTCTTTATAAGTGAAGTAGGTTCATTCAGGGTAGTTCTATAGGTTATGTAATGATAATTAATGCTTGTGCTCAGTGTAAATTCTGTTTTGAGGATAATTTACTTGGTTTGTTTACTTGCTGATAGTAGATTTGTTAAAGTATAATTTGTGGCTCTTAAAATAACTGTAAATTTAAAGTGAAGTCTTCGAAGCTGGTCTGGGAGATTGCGGAGTTTGCTAAGATTGTTTAGGTGCTGTAAATTTAAATCAATAAGTGTAAAATTGTAAATTTATCATTGAGCTAACTAGGTGAGAGAGAGGAGAGTACGTTTCAAAAGAACAGAACTTGTCCACCTTGTGGAAGTTAAAAATAATCCAGTATCTTTTTTTTGTGTGTAAGCTATGTGAATCGTAGTGGAATTTTGGATGCATACAGTGTGTAAACCATGTGAATCATAGTATGATTTTGAAGGCATAAATTAAAAGCCTAGTGTTCAAATCAACTGTGTTGAAATATGTCAGGCTGTGCTGTTCATAAGGCCAATGGCCAAAGAGAAGTAGAAAAGAAATTGAGATTCTGTGTTTTATACTGCTGTGTTTAAGCAAACAAGAAAAAAAGGAAATATCATCTGTTTGTCCACTAAAATTAACTTATTAAGTTTTTAAAGAAAAATAATAAATACAGGCAGTAGCCTTTCAAAAAAAGTTCAAAATTAGTGCAGTGTGAAAAATTTTTGTGTGCTGTTGTCTTCCATGACTTGGTCCCATGTACCCCACCTTAGCTTGACTAAGGCTATCGATCCGAATCCTGGTATTATAAGGTATTTCATAACTGCAATTTTTGTCCTATCCTTTTTAAATTGACTTTCACCGCCTCCACAAGTTGTTATTGAACGAGTACATTTTATCCTAGGACTTATAGTGACACCTTTTCATACACATGCAACAATATTCACTTATTTTTGCACTTTCAGGTGACTCAACTCTGCGTAAACACAAACAACGCAAACTTTCCAATAACTTCTTGTGGAATGTAAATTTTCAGATGCATTTTTTTGGTTTAGGATGTTCATGGCCTTTTCTAGTACTTAGAAAATATTTTTGTTTCGAAATGCATCCACCCATCTCCCAAATTTAACTTTTCTATAATTTCCATATTAAATTGCAATACCAGCATAAATATAGTAATGTTTTTAATAAAATAACAATCAAGTCAATTCAATATACCCAAAATGAATTAAATTCAAATTTTTTTTTCCACCAAAACATTTGGTGCCGTGACCATAGGATACATGCCTTGTCATGGAATTCAACCTGTACTGCACAGTAGTTACGAAAAATCTTGAGTATGGTTTCATATGTGAATTATTTTCTCGTAGTGATAAGTTCTGGTAGTCTCTCTCACTTAGTGACCAAAGTAGCGAAAGTGCATATTTTTTGATTTCAGCTGAATTTCTGTGTATAAGTATTATAAAATTTCAGTAGCAGTGTTTTTAATATTTGAATAATTGAATAATATTGAGCTTAACATGAAAGCCAGTTAGGGCTTGACACACATAAAAAGATTTTTTTGTGTTAGTGTAATATTTTCAGTGATATATGAGTAATTTCAGTAATTTTGTGCGTGACATACAAATAATTTTGTTCGGTGCCTGACACACATACAGTTTTTTTTTGGTTGTTTACCTACATGAGTTTTCACACAAATAATTTCTCAAGCGTACCTGCATAATGTATAATTTGGTATTTCGAATATAACTAGTGCTAATTAATAGTTTGCAGTGTGTCATATATATATGCAATTTCACACTTTTCCAAATATTGAACTTCTAGGTGTATTTTTCATGTGTTGCAAAAATTTTTACCTCTACAGTCCGAGTGTTGAATTAAGTGTAATTTTAATGTGTTGCATTCAGGCAATTTATCATATTCTGTTGAACTAAGCGAAGAAAGTGTATTGTAAAGTAATGTTGTCATTCGAAAATGCCTGTTGTTGGTGATGTCAAATTGGTGAAAGCATAATGCAAAAATTGTAAGAGGCGTAACTTCTCTTCTCTCCTCACGCTGGTTAATTTAGTGCCCAGGTGCACTGGTTAGTTATTTTAAGTTAGGTTGTTTACTATTGGAGTGCAGTGTAGGTTCAGTGTTGGGTAGGATTAGTATTACTGTGGTAATAGCCAGTGAGTTAGGAATTTAATAATCAGTTAAATTTCTTTTAATTTAATTTTCTCAGTTTAGTTAAAAGGTTAGTATTTGAGCCGATGCAGAATTTTTTTTCTTCTTCGTTCCGTGAAAATTTTTTGGCTTAAAAAAAAAAAACTCTTTTACCTCTGTAATTAAGGTCAGGTGATAAGTAGCTTCGCTTCGGAGCATTTGTTTTCCTAGTTCAGTGGTAGCCATGTTGGAACGGAAGTCAGCTCACCGGAGGTAGGTGGCGCTGCAGGTTTATTTACATTCATCGGTTTGTTGACATGGTCGGAGCACGTGTGTGTTGAGTAGTAGGTAGAAGCGAATTTTCTGAGATTTTATTTTATGTTTCGACTCGCTTTGCTCGTCTTTTTCGCAGGGGGAATGTATTTGTCATGGCGAAAATTTTAACCTCTGGTGAATTTCGGAGAGACCTGATCAGTCTTTCTGTTGGTTTATCGGAGATTAATTAATGCAAAAATTTTCTCCCATGACATACGTTAGAAGAAAATTCCTGGTTGAAAGGCAGGGGAATTCATGCGCAAAATTCGCTTGTCTTAATCACAACCAGGAAAACAAAATTTCATGTTGGAGAAAGAAAAAAAAAAGAATAATATTTGATTTAACTGACTTTGGGTTTTTGAAAATAATTAATTTATCTGTTCTTCTATCGCGATAGGAAAAGGCGAGTAGGTGTGCAGCTCAGAGAATCAAAATTAATTTTAGTTTAACATCACGGAACGAGAGAAAAAGAAAATTAAAATTAGTGATTTTCTGCAAAGCAAGAATTCGCCATTTTTGCGTTCCTGTTTCCAAACGTGGAAAAGTCACCCAAAAGTGCAACAACTTTTCGTCTTTGGGGTAGGGAATTCAGCAACAGAATCTATTTTTAGAACCTCAGGGTCAAGAAGAGCCTGGTCTACACGTGTGAAGGTCAGAGGTCACTCGAGGCGTGGGAGTGAAGATTCCGTTGGGAGAGCCGTGGGTTGCTAGGCTGAGGTTTCGACCAATGAGAGGGGTCAGCGGTTTTCAAGCACCCCAGAGTTTTTATCCGTTGAGGAGACACTTTTGTGCTGGTACTTTTTGCTGGCCGTCAGAGAGAGAGAGGACGGCGGAGTTTTTTTTCTCCTCGCCTTTTGGCGGGAGAGAACCACAGGAAAAAAAAGTGGTTTCTTCTTGACTTTGCCTTTGCTGACCACCAGTCCACCACAAGGGGACACTCTGGATCTGGGCTGCCTATTGAAAATTTTGACGATGTAGAACGCAGTTAAAGCGGCATTCCGCCGGCCGGGAACCTCGCCCTGAGGAACAAAATGGCGGCAGGCTGGGACAATGTCGTTAAGGAAAAGTTCTTGGCTGAAGGGGGACATGCCTTCTCCCTTATGGAAATTCCGGAAAGAGTGGGCCCAGCCTCTACAGCTTCACCCTCGGCTGATACTCCGAAAAGGAGGCCTGCCTCAAAGGCCGAAGATAAATAAAGGTTCCATCTCATCCCGAAGTTTCGAAAATGGTGACCTCGGCTATTAACCGTTTAAGGAAGGGAACTGGGAGGAAGAAAAGAAAGAAATACTAACGAGACTGTGGTTGTGCCAGGACTGTAAACTGTGGTGAAAAAGAAAAAGAAGAAGGAAAAAAAAAAAGAACGCCAGCTCGAAGGTAATGTTTTAGTTCATATCTTTCTGTATTGATATATAACATCCCACGCAGGGTACCTAAACTTCGAGCTGAGCATAAGAAACAAAAAGAAAAAGAGCAAGTTTTTTTTTGCCTCTGATTATGGCTGTGTTGTCGTTCAGCTTTCAAAATTAAAATTTATTAGTTACTCAAGTATGAATTCAGAAAAAAGAAAGAAAAAAAGAGAGGGGAGTTGAAAATGCTTTCATTTATGTTTTTTTTTTGTGCTGTCATGTCTGGTATTTTAGCAACTTCCCAGGCCAGTAAATTTTAATGTATCGGAAAAATTTAGTTTAATGTTTGGGCACAGTAAATTTTGGTGCATCGATAATAGTTTAGTTGGGCATGTGATAATTGAAAAGCAGTGTTATTGTTATGTCGTGGGTGATAAAATAATAGTAAACATTTCTCTCTAGTCTTTTTACAGCGTTGAGTTATTTTCTTTTTGAGTGAAGATAAATTATGGGATGATTTATATTGGAATTTTGGGAACATATTATAGTGTGATGAAATTGGAAACCTAAAGTGCTGTTTACATTCTTGGAGTGTTGAGTGTCGAAATTAAGATGGTAGGTGTGTTATTTGAGGACCAGTATTTTACATGCTCCAGATGAGTGTTAATCTCCCATTGGAAAGGGGTGATCTTAGGGCAAGCAGGGAACTTGTCCTAGGGCAGAGGGCTCTGAGTAGGGAATTTTCACCAGGATGCGATATGTGCAGAATAGAAGTTAAAGTATTTTTTGTTCTCAAGTTTAGTATTTCACAAAAAGAATGAACATCATGGGTTGAGAAGACACACTTTTGCTCACCAGTTCCAGTGTTAATTGTTCTTTTCTTTGGCCTAAATTTTCTTGTTTTTACTATAAGGTTAAAAGTCTAAATGTAATTTTAATTTTCAATAAGGTGAAAATATTTAGTGGGTTATGTAAATGGTCAGTGTTATTGTCTGAAGTGGACCTGCGCATTGCCATGGTGCAGAAGAATTTCCTGGCTAGTGATTTTTCCTGGGATATATGTGGAGAGAGATAAGTGATTTTTCCTGGGACATATGTGGATAGAGAGAGAAGTGATTTTTCCTGGGATATATGTGGATATAGTGATTTAGGATTTCTTGGGATATAGAGAGATAAGTGAATTTTCCTGGGACATATGTGGATATAGAGATAAGTGAATTTTCCTGGGATATAGGTGGATAGAGATCAGTGAATTTTTCCTGGGATATAGTTGTGTTGGTTCTGGGCCGGATGTGCCTGGAGTATTTAGGGTTGAAGTACGACAGGCTCTTGCAGGCGTGGTTGATCAAGGTGGGATCATGCATTGGTTCGAAAAGGGGAGATCCTTGAAGACGTGGTTTTTGGGGGAAAACTTGTCTTCAAAACCCCCCCCAGTAGTTTCGCTGCTCACGGAGATATGTACTGCCAGCGAGGGTCGGTCGAGCGTTGCTTCAAGAAATGTGGTGAGATCATGTTAGAGGAAATTCGGTGCCTGATGATGATGTGTCACACTTGAGGATTTTTTCCTTTCCTTTTGCATAGGCTGAAAGTGGATTCACGACCCAATTTCACGCCTTCAGCCTGACTGGTATTTTCTTCCTGTGTTGGTTCTCAAAACCCAGGGTAGTGTCTGAACTGAGAGTATTTGCCTCACCGCTACCTCAGTAATTCACTGCATGTGTTAAATTTAAGTTTGTTTGGTGATTTAAAGTATCTAAATTAATTTGTTTATGATATGCTGTAGTGCTAGGGATGTAAATTCTAAATTCTGGTTGTTAGTGTTAGTGAACTTGATATTTGGTTTGGAAATTTAGTAAATTGGTATTTTGAGCTTTTGTTTACAGTATAGAGTTATTAAGTATCTTGAGCTATTATGTGAAGTGCAGAGTGAGGTGATTTTTATGAGCAAGCTAGTGCAAGAAGATTGTTTGAATTTCTGAATTATGGTGATGTTATGAATAGTGATAATTTTTAAGATTAGTTAGTGAGGTTTCTTTATAAGTGAAGTAGGTTCATTCAGGGTAGTTCTATAGGTTATGTAATGATAATTAATGCTTGTGCTCAGTGTAAATTCTGTTTTGAGGATAATTTACTTGGTTTGTTTACTTGCTGATAGTAGATTTGTTAAAGTATAATTTGTGGCTCTTAAAATAACTGTAAATTTAAAGTGAAGTCTTCGAAGCTGGTCTGGGAGATTGCGGAGTTTGCTAAGATTGTTTAGGTGCTGTAAATTTAAATCAATAAGTGTAAAATTGTAAATTTATCATTGAGCTAACTAGGTGAGAGAGAGGAGAGTACGTTTCAAAAGAACAGAACTTTTCCACCTTGTGGAAGTTAAAAATAATCCAGTATCTTTTTTTTGTGTGTAAGCTATGTGAATCGTAGTGGAATTTTGGATGCATACAGTGTGTAAACCATGTGAATCATAGTATGATTTTGAAGGCATAAATTAAAAGCCTAGTGTTCAAATCAACTGTGTTGAAATATGTCAGGCTGTGTTGAAATATGTCAGGCTGTGCTTGTTCATAAGGCCAATGGCCAAAGAGAAGTAGAAAAGAAATTGAGATTCTGTGTTTTATACTGCTGTGTTTAAGCAAACAAGAAAAAAGGAAATATCATCTGTTTGTCCACTAAAATTAACTTATTAAGTTTTTAAAGAAAAATAATAAATACAGGCAGTAGCCTTTCAAAAAAAAGTTCAAAATTAGTGCAGTGTGAAAATTTTTGTGTGCTGTTGTCTTCCATGACTTGGTCCCATGTACCCCACCTTAGCTTGACTAAGGCTATCGATCCGAATCCTGGTATTATAAGGTATTTCATAACTGCAATTTTTGTCCTATCCTTTTAAATTGACTTTCACCGCCTCCACAAGTTGTTATTGAACGAGTACATTTTATCCTAGGACTTATAGTGACACCTTTTCATACACATGCAACAATATTCACTTATTTTTGCACTTTCAGGTGACTCAACTCTGCGTAAACACAAACAACGCAAACTTTCCAATAACTTCTTGTGGAATGTAAATTTTCAGATGCATTTTTTTGGTTTAGGATGTTCATGGCCTTTTCTAGTACTTAGAAAATATTTTTGTTTCGAAATGCATCCACCCATCTCCCGGGTTTGGCTTTTCTATGGTTTCCATTTGAATTTCAGTGTCGGCATAAATGTGGCGACGCTTTTGATAAATAACAATCAATCCAATTCAATATACACAAAAAATAAATAAATTATTTTTTCACCAAAACATAGTAGACTCCGAGCAAACCCTTTTTAAAACTTGAAAACTGCTCGAAGTCACGTATGCCCGACAGAAATATGTTCTCCGACAACGCTCTTGGGTGACATTTATTGCCTAGCCTTAGCTTCTTACCACTTTAAGATTTCTTTCTTAAATTTTCGTCGTGCAGCCACCGCAATGCCATTGTTGTTTCGGAAGCATTGTGCAATTCGCAATGCTGTTGCTTCTCACATGCCGGGAATGGAAGAAAATGCCTTTCGCCTAGTTTCCGAAATTTTGCACCTGGCCTGGCGCTTGCAACTTAGATCTCCTTTCCCCCGTGGAAGGGAAAAATGGAGAAAAGAGAAGAAACGAACCCCGCGACTCCCTATGCGCCTGGGTTGGGATGATAGTTCGTGCGCCTAATTAAAAATTACTCCAATTAGGCGGTCACGTAATTGATTATGTTAATTAATTAACATAATTAAAAACAATTAACTTTTGTATTTGAATACCAAATTGGAGAATTTCTATACCGAAAGCAATGTGCCCGAAATTAGAATAATTGTCGCGGCAACACCTGCAGGACCTGCCAGCGGCCACGTTTCAATAGGACAATGCGCGCCCGCACGTGGCATGCACCGTGCAACAATTCTTCACGGCCCACCAAGTGTCACTGCTGCCGTGGCCCGCCTGTTCTGCCTATATGTCGCCCATCGAACACGTCTGGTCGGTGATCGGCAACCGAGTGGCCCGGCAAGCACCACCCGCGGCTACGCCTGATGAACTGTGGCAACGTGTGGAAGCAGTCTGGACCGACATACCCCAAGCCCACATCCAAAGCCTCTTTCGTTCGATGCCGTGGCGTGTAGCGGCCGTTATTGCCAGCCATGGGGGCGCACGAACTATTGATGTCTGCGTGTTACGCGAGTCGCACGGGCCTGTAAGTTCAACTCTTTCATCTTTGTATCTGTTGTTATGTGTCCAGTAAATCTGGCTTTGCTATCTCGTGTCCTTCTTGGTGTTGCATGTTGGGTGGCCAGCAGTGTATTTAAATGAATAAAATCAGAATATTCACCTAAAAAGAAAGAGAAATATTAATGGCGCATAAAAAACAGTCTTACTTAAAACATTTTATTTAAAAAGATAGGGGAAAATAGCACTACCAGAATTCCACATCGGGAAATCAGCGAATATGTATGTTTGCGGGTGCATCGAAGTTATGTATCTGCGGACCGCGTTGTGGTCGCAATACATAAAAAACTACTGAACCGGTGAGACAAAATGTTATACAAAGCCGTTCAATAACAAATGAGAGTAATTCTTTTTGAGTTGGCAACAGTGCGAAGGGGAAAAATAACCACGCAGACAACTAACTGAATTAAAGAAGTATCTATGGCAACAGTTATTAGCCGTGGCAGACGATTCTAATTTTGTTATAGCGCAGTTGTTTAATGTACGTCTGCATTTATCCATAAAGTTATCAAGGTGAGTGATTCAAAGTTAAGAAGTGAAATGCGTTGTTCAATAACATTTTGCTATCGTTTGGGTATAAACCGGCTCCAGAAACAGTTAATTTAATGAGAAAAGCTAACAAAGATAAATGTTTGTGCGAGCCAACGATTTTTAGATGGCACCATGATTTCAAAAATGGGTGTTTATTGGCAGAATTCGCTCTTAGACCTGGCCGACCTGAAAGTGTTGTTACGGAGCGTATTGTTATTTGTTAACGCTTCGTAACAACACTTTCACTGGGCAATCCTGCAAGAAGTTTGACGGAGGACGTGTGAAGACATAGAGGCGTCAACTAACATTTCAAAAACGTCGGCATTCCGCATTCTACTCGACACATTACCCCTGCGTCGTGTGTGTTCCAGATGGGTACCTCATCACCTGAGGAGAGAACTATTATTAGCCAGAGTTCAGGTGCATAATGAATGGAAACAAATGATTGCAAAGGATCCAGACTTTCTAAACACAGTAATAACTGCTGATGAAACACGAGTCCACTATTTCGACTCCTTCATTAAGCGCGCAACGAATGTCTGGAAACACACAGGCTCGCCTCCTCCGAAAAAAGTTCGCCAAACGAAATCAGCTCGGAAGGTGATGATAATTTTTTTTATCATAAAGGTGTAGTCTACCTGCATGCCGTTCCTCCACAAATTACTGTTAATGCTGAATATTACATTTCAGTCTTGAAGCGCCTGCGACGACTTATATCGATTAAGCGACCGGAGCAAGTGGACCCTACACCATGATAACGCCCTCCCACATGTGGCTGCTTGTGTTTAACAGTTTCTTACGAAACGAAGATTGAAATCATGCCACAGCCTGCCTACCAGAGCCGGTCTTTGAGCGGGGCAAGTGGGGTACACGCCCCGAGGCGCCGAAGGCGTAGGGGCGCCAAAAATAAAACTCGAAATATGGTAATAAAGAAACAAATCTTGAGATGTGCACTAAAAATAAAAAAAAAAAATTATCACTCTTCCAAAAATGGTCATGATCATATGTAGAGGATTTTAGGAAGGGAGAAGGGAGTGTCTGACCCCAGGTCTTTAACAACCCTTAGAAATAGGAAGCTAGGAGATTTGGGATAGAGTGCCCGATAGGAAAGTGACACGGAAGCGAAGTAGAAAGGGGGAGGAAGACGCCCTTATTTATTACCGGAGGGCCAGTACGTGGGGTCCGACGGCTTAACGTGCCCATCCGACGCACGGCGGGTATTTAGTGGATCGAACCTGAGGTCCTCTCCGCAGCAGTCTCGAACGTTGCCCACTAGGCCACCCGCTGCCACTCTTCCAAAAATTATTGCAGAAACATCTTTTATTCTAGAACATTTCCAGCTACTCAAGTACATGCCGCCCTTATCAAAGATACCGCTGACCAATCAGGTAGTAGTATTGGTCGCCACGTTCTAATCTTGAGCACGCCTTTCTTCCATTGATTTCGGTAATTTTTCATCTGCATTGGTTTTTGTTAGTTTGTGACTTCTCTTGAACGAGGCATATTTTTCATACTTTGCATATTTCAGCATGTCGAGAAAGCTGGGTACCATAGATGTGTATTTGCGCATTTTTTGTGTATTTTGCTTACTTTACAATAATTCTGAGCATATTGTGACGGAAATTTACTGTAAATAGCAAGAACAGAATGAAATAAGTGTTCCGTTTATGTGTACGTTATGCGGAGTGTTTATGTGTACGTTACGCGGAGTCTCGAAAGAGAATGATCTGTACAGTTTTCTCTAGTGAACTGAGTTTACGCTTCTGCACATGGAATTGAAGCAAGCCGTACATTATATACCCTTTACAAAGAACAGAGAGATTAGAGTTTAGCGAGGTCACATGGCACATCTTAGCTGAGCTTACGAGGATTGATTCAGATGTGCGATCTAAATAAGTCGATAAAAATTTGCTATGTAACAGTGTTCTTATGAATGCACAAATATTTTTGCATTTTGATTCTATATTAGCTTTGATTCAATATCAGCTTCTATATGGAATATTTTCGAAAATATTTGCACATTTTCAATAAATTTCGGCCATTGTATGGATTTCGAACCTACCCGTCCTCGGCAAGACACTTTTTGTAAAACATATTTTATGCCTATGTTATTTGTGACGCATTTTTTCTTTAATTTTTGTTTGTGATATATTTTTTTGTATTCGGCAAACTAATTCTTCAGTTTATATGCACTGGCATCTGGCAACCTTAACCTTGATCGGAGGGAAAACAAGTGGTCTTTTAATCGACGGAGCTTGGCTTGCTGTGATTGGTCGACAGAATTAATCGCCTGAACTGAGCGAAGGTCAAAGAGAAAAGGTGCGGAGAAGCCGAGAAGCCCATAAACGTTTGAGTGCATATGATCCGAGCTTCCTGAAGACGCTTCAGTGCATAATTGGCTGCCATATTTTGCCCTTTTTCAAACAGCGTATGCGTTGATTTTAAAGTGTTTCTTAAGTTTTTTTCAGGTGCTGATATATACACTGACGGGAAAAAAAATCTCAGCACCAAGAAGGGGTTGTGTTAGATAAACGACAGTTGGTAGGCGGTGAGAGTACATCTGTAAGATGACGTCTATGCAAATTTCGCGCTCGGCGCATACGTGTGGCGCTAGTAGTGCCCCTCGGAACATGCAAAGCAGGTTTGCTGTAAATACGCGCTGTAACGTTCGTGAGCGTTAGTTATCGTTGAGATTCGACGTAGCGTGTTGATGTTAGTCAAGAATGCCTTTAAGAAGACGAAGAAGCCCTTATCAACAGCTCACGGAGTTTGAACGAGGTCGTGTAATAGGGCTACGAGAAGGTGGAATTTCTTTCAGCAATATTGCAGAATGACTTGGCAGGAATGTAGCCACTGTGCATGATTGTTGGCAGCGGTGATCAAGGGAAGGTACTGCCTCAAGAAGACCGGGTTCCAGCCGGCCACGTGGCACTACTGAGAGGGAAGACCGCCGTGTACGGGAATGGCCGTGGCGCATCGTACCGCGTATGCGGCAGCAATTTGAGCTGCAGTTGCCACCACAGTGACACAACGAACTGTTACAAATCGGTTACTTGAAGGACAGCTCCAAGCCAGACGCCCTGTAGCGTGCATTCCACTTACTCCAAACCACTGCCGTTTTCGACGTCAGTGGTGTCAAGCTAGAGCTCATTGGAGGACGGAGTGGAGATCTGTTGTGTTTTCTGATGAAAGCCGGTTCTGCCTGGGTGCCAGTGATGGCCGTGTGTTGGTTAGAAGGAGGCCAGGTGAGCGCCTGCAACCAACCTGTCTGCGGCCGAGACACACTGGACCTACACCTGGAGTTATGGTCTGGAGAGCAATTTCCTATGACAGCAGGAGCACTCTCGTGGTTATCCCACGCACCCTGACGGCACAGTTGTACGTCGGTCTGGTGATTCAACCTGTTGTGCTGCCATTCATGAACATCATTCGAGAAGGTGTTCTCCAACAGGATAACGCTCGCCCGCATACCGCTGTTGTAACCCAACATGCTCTACAGAGTGTCGACATGTTGCAGTGGCCTGCTAGATCACCAGATCTTTCACCAATCGAGCACGTATGGGACATCATTGGACGACAACTCCAGCGTCACCCCCAACCAGCATTAACCGTCCCTGTATTGACCGACCAAGTGCAACAGGCATGGAACTCCATCCCACAAACTGACATCCAGCACCTGTACGACACAATGCATGAACGTTTACGTGCTTGCATTCAACATTCTGGCGGTTACACCGGTTATTAATGTACCAGCACATTTAAAATGGCTCTTCTCGCGCTTACAATACGCTGTGATCTTGAAACCTTAATCGATTAAATATGTTACCTATACAAATGTATTGCCGCCATTTCATTCCTCTACAACTATTTTTTCGTGGTGTTGGGATTTTTTTCCGTCAGTGTATAAAGGACAAAAGGTTTTGCGAAGGTTTTTTCAAAGACCTCCTGAGGAACAGCAAGCATCTGATCCTGATCACATCCACTGCTTTTCAGCTGATAAACTTGATGTCACCGAGCATTCAACAGATCACACTTGGATTGCTGCTGAAGAGAAAAACCAGCCGTAAGAAGAGTCTTCTGATGCACACTGCTCGACGAAATAGGCTTCAGATCCAGCTCAGAACTTCACACAGAAAACCATGCAGAATGGACAATATCAACAGATACGTGCCTCCTCACCTTTGACCGATATTGACTTCACAGGCTCTGCCAACAGGCCAGGCCCTATCACTTCGTCATTAATTGACATTGTTCTTATGATTGGAATCGTACTACAAAGTTAAAGTCTTGAGAAGAAAGATTTTCCCGTAGATGACAAAGGTCGTCAGTTTTCTGCTAAACACTTCATGAGAAAGAATTGAAAAGGCGATGGCTGGTATATTCAAATCAGAAGAACCGTGTTTCTTGTCTGTGTTGCAAACTTTCTCTGCTGCAGAACCGTCACATCCAGTACCGTCACAGAGAGGAACAATTGATTACGACGACTGGAAGGACCTCGTTGATCGTCTCGAAAAACATGAGACATCCCGCAGCCGTTCTTTAGCATATTGTATGTGGATTGAAGCAGAAAAAGGCTCAAGATCAACAAGGGTGTTGATGCCCTGCACGAGACCATGATAAATCGTTAAATGGAGCATTAGAAAGCCGTCTTGAAAAGACTAATAGCAACAGTTCTGTACTTGTCTGAGCAACAATCTTGCTTTCAGGGGCTCGTCAGACCCTTACAGTTAATAACGGGGAATTTCTTGTACTTCTTGAGCTTTTTGGGCAGTTTATCGATACATAGAAACCATTATTACATAGCAGACCATTTGGGCAGTTTATCTCTATAGCAGACCATTATTTGGGGAAAACTGTACAAAATGAGATCAGCAATTTGATGGCAAATGAAGTATTAATGAACATCCGTAAAAAAGCCAAGCCATCAAAATACTTCTCAATCATTTTGGATTGCACCCCAGATATGAGCCGCTCGGAAAAACTTTCTGTCATTATCAGGTTTACAGATTTCAGTAACGATGAAATCACTGTAAAAA
The DNA here is from genome assembly GCA_039090855.1 of Macrothele yani. NCBI lineage: Eukaryota > Metazoa > Arthropoda > Arachnida > Araneae > Macrothelidae > Macrothele > Macrothele yani. The sequence continues at coordinate 70,969,188 of CM077024.1, read as the reverse complement.
ACATTTCTTAGGGTTTAAAGAAGCAAATGAGGTCACAGGAAAAGGACTGACTGAACTTTTTCTAGAAACTTTGCAGGAGAACAACCTAGATTTTAATAACTTAAGAGGCCAAGGATACGACAATGCTTCAAACATGAAAGGAAAAAGGTGAAAATCCTCCAAATACGTGGCGTCAGTAAATAAATAATTACATCGTTCTTTCCACGCTCCAGAAACACATAGCAACCGAAAAATTGTTTTTCAGCCGCCGCCGCCGCGGAAAAAGTTGACGCGCTCAGCTAGATATCGAGAGTTCCGTGGTTCACTTCCACGGCGGTGGCTGAAAAACAATTTTTCGGTTGTTATGTGTTTCTCGAACATGGAAATAGCGATGTATTTATTTATTTATTATGAAAGGAAAAAACGAAGGCGTACAGGCGAGGGTATTGCAGATGAACCGTTGAGCATTCAACCTTCCTTGAGGCTGCCATTCCTTAAATTTGATTGATACCTGATGCAACGACAGTATCCACCGAAACAATCATTCTCTTTGGAGTGTTCCAAAGAATATACGCACTTTTTTCTGCGTCGACACAAAGATGGAGTGTTCTCTTGAAGCACGTTCCAACACTTGCCGTGAAGCCACTCTGTACGACAAGATGGAAAAGTAGAATCGACACAGTCAAAGCTATCTGCACTCAGACAAAACAAGTGTATGATAGCTTGATAGAGATGAATGAAAACACAAAATCATCTGTCGACCCGGGAGTGAAGCACGAGACTTATTGCCTCTCAGAACAGTTATGCGATTTTAAATTCTTAGTTGGATTCCATGTGTGGTATGATCTACTCTACCAAGTGAATAACATCAGCAAACGCATGCAAAATGCTGACTGTGACCTAATTGTTGCTACAGCTATGATAGAGGGCGCAATTAACTTTATCAAGGCTTTCAGAGACAATGGCTACGATCAGTGGCGAAACGCAAAATCTGTGGGCCCCTAAGCGAAATTTTCTTAACAGGCCCCCAACATGGTAATTATTAATGCAAAAATTGAGGGTAAATATTTAACTTCGCCGTAGTAAAAAGATATTTTCCAGATATTGATTCCATGATCACTTATGTATTGTCTTTAATTATGTGAGCACATATTCTGGTAAGTATCCTCGATAAGCTTAGCACACAGGGAAAAAAGTGCAAAATCTTTAAATGGCAAATGCTCACGACATCAAATCAAGTAAAAACAAATACTGATCTTCAGGTGTATGGTTTCGAACTTCCTTTAAAGCTGTTTAATTTCTGAATACAATAACTTTTGAGAAAGAGGAAAAACAAGTGTGTTTCTGTCTAACTTCCTTGAAAAAGCCATCTGGTTGATGTGCGAAAGCTTGGAAACGCTTATGTGTTTATTTTCTACGCCAATAAATCGGATCACTAGTACAGCGTTACTATTTACTAAGTATGTTTACATTTTTCTAGTTTTAAAAACTTCAGCTATATTGTTTCTTTTTAGTGTCATGTTTTTTAAATTCAAGAAGCAATTATACTTTACAAAATGAAGAAAACTTACATTATTAAAATCTAGGTTCCCTTCTAACGTTCTTCTTAGCGAATATTTCAATCAGTTTCGTCACGTCTAGTTTTCTGACTCGGTCATTTTCAATACTTATCATCGCAAGTCGATCAAGCCTACTTTAAGTGTGCGATGACCGAAGGTAATTTTTGATTAACTTCAGTTTTGAGAACGACCTCCTTTCAGCTGTAGCCACAGTCACTGGGATTGTCAAAAAACGTTTCAACGCTGTTTTTTTTTTTTTTGATTGGAGGTTTAACGACCACCGTGAGCAACTCAATGGGATATAAGCAGTCGCCCGTCCCTAATTTAGGGTCACTGGTTCCAGGGAAGGGAGAGAGCCAGTGCCGTAAGACAAACACAACATCCATGCCTCACTGGATTTGAACCCGGGCCCCGTTCGGACGAATGCTCAGAGGCCATCACTAAGTTCCAATATTCGCTTTTATTCACTTAAAAGAATTACAACAGAACATCCCCAACCTCACACGCAGTGTGAGAGAAGGGGAGAAATAAAAAAAAATGTAGATATTTACAATGAAATGATAATTATACAAATGAGCAATGACAGGCATTGCATTATTTGCTGTAAACAGCAGTAGCTCTGGGATAATTGTTCATTGAAGTCTTGGAACATCACTGGAGCGAAACAATTTACAGAAAAAAATTCGCGCAGTTCTAGTGACATGGGAATCACTGGTGGCAGAGAGTCACTGTGCGGATGAAGAGAACTGTGTACAAAAGGTGACATCAGTAGGAAGCAAACACAATCCAGTTCCAGGAGAAAACATGGTGAGGGAACAGTAAAAATTGAAAGTTCCGACGTAGGTTTATTAAAACAGCAGATGAACAGTCTGGGCACTAGAAAACTGAAACCAGCGACGACACGGCGACCATGTTGTGAAGAAGGCAGGTAACCGTGCCGTATCTTTCGCCAAGGAATATTCCAGGGTGAGTCTGGCTTTAACCCTATTGCGGTAGTGTGCAACCAAGGAGGTAGAGAATGTGATAGGATCTGGATCTTGTAACTGTAGCAGGTGAGAGAAAATAATATATTTAGCTAGAATAAATAAATACGAACAAACTGGTAAAATAGAGGAGAAACTTGTAGAACTGTGGCCGAGGAAACGATAATCTTCTAGGGTGAGATCACTGGTACAAGAAGGATGTGCAAGTTGGAACGTACTGTGAAATAGTGGGAGCAGCGTCGGACAGTAAACAAACGTGTGTAAGACGTCTCCAATGACGTTACAAAAAGGACAGAGATCTGATGATACTATATATCTCCGAAACAAAGTCGAAGGGACAGGCAGTCGATTGTGCAAAAACCTCCAGTGCACATTAAGTTCTGAGGAGAGGGTCGGTGAATGTTGGACAGTAGACGAGACTGAGGTTAGTGCAAAAGAAGGAACAGAGGGAATAGGGCAAGGTACCGCAGAAGAAGAGCGGAGAAAACGGTACAGGGTGCGGGTGGAAAGACTGTGGAGAGGGAGGAGACCACCGGAAAAGGGAGAGAGGCAGAGGAAACGGAAAGGAGGCCAGAGGAATCGACTAGGGAAGGAAAAAGTGATTGAAGAGCATGTTTAAGTTGGAGGAAGTTATCAGAGAGTTCGGGCAAGGGTGGGAGGGTGGGAAAAAGTTCGGAAATGGGTTTCCATGAAAAATCGGGGAGCACCAGTTGGGAAACGGAGACTACACCAGCGTGTAGCCATGCTGAGAAAAAGAAAAAGTTGGCAGTAGGGGGTGGAGGACGGAGGAGAAAAAAAGAGGCTCGGAAAGAAGATCAAGAGTGGAAGAGGGGGTTGACGAATGAGCGGTAAAGAAGGAAGGAACTGAACAGCTTCATGGTAGACTAGAGGAAAACGAGGGGGAATGACAGTGTGAATATCCATCTTGAGAAGAAGATGGACGGTGAGGCAGGGATTAAGGGGGAAGTCAGAACATTAAGCAGAAGAATGGAAGCGGAAGAGTCTGGTTGAACTATCAAACGGAGGAAATTGAAAATTCTTACAGCTTTATAACGTATGGTAATCTCTGGCATATTGAGGCCACCACAAGTCGAAGGTAGAGACAATACTGAGGAAGATAACCAATGAGTAGATGACCAAACAATGCTGAGCATTGCTGATGTTGTTGCAGTTTGAACGTAGGCTGGTGGCGGTTGTGCAATCCAGGAATGATAAACTAACGAGAGGATGTGGGTGCCAGAAAGCCGTGCACGACTGTGGTAGGTCAAACAGCACTTGAGCTTGGACCAGTAAGCAGCGGTGTGACGTAGTTTCCTGACGAGGGGTTTCCAGGTGGCAGCCGCTGCTGAGACCCGGCTGCCAATGTGCACCCCAAGTATCCTTTGACTGGTGGAAGTCCAATGAGCGCCCCACGGTGTATCGGGGCGATGTCTCCAGGAGCCACACCACAAGCCTGTACACTTTGAAAGGTTTAACGAAGCGCCGGAAGCCGCAGCATACACTTGATACCATGCAAGAACAATTGTGAATTGCCATTCTTCTCGGATGAGAACTGTGAGATCATCGGCGTAGGCAGTAAGAACGATAGAACGGTGCCTGGTGCTATGCTGAATGGTGGAGGGGGGATATTGTAGAAGAGAACGGATAGAGCAAAGAAAAGGCTCAAAGACTAGAGAGAAAAGTTGTCCGGAAAGAGGACATCCTTGACGGATGCCCTTACGAAACGGAATGGGGGCTGTACGGAAGGAGGCCGTCCGGATATGGACAACTGAGTCCTGGTACAGGGCAAGGAGGGCTGTGATGAAGACAGATGGGAAACCGAAGGCAGAGAGCACAGAGGCAAGCCACTGATGACTCACGTTATCAAAGGCCTGCCTCTGATCGAGATTGAGGAAGGCTAAAGGTTCGGAGGAAAGGTGGGCAAGGCAATATGAGTCACGGAGGAGATTAATATTAGTATGAATGCTTCGGCCAGGGATGGTGTACGTTTGGTCGGGATGTATGACGGTGGGAAGGACAGGGTTCAATCAAAGAGAGAGTATTTTAGTATAAATCTTGTAGTCAACATTAAGGATGGATATAGGACGCCAGCTATCCAACTCCAGCAGACACCCCTTCTTTGGAAGAAGAATGATGTGAGCTAGAGTAAAAGCGGGGAGGGGGGGGAGAACAGATAAGGAAAAAGCAGCTGTAAAGCAAAGCAATAGGAGAGGGTGTAAGAAAGAGGAAAACGTACGAAAGAAATTAACTGTCAACCCGTCAGGACCAGGTGACGAGTGACAGTTAAGTAAGGCAAGTGACTGTACTACTTCTGCTGGGGTGATAGGCATAGAAAGAGATGTAACAAGATGCGATGGAATATGTGGTAAGGCACGAAGAATCGAATCAGCATGCGGAAAACTTAACTGGAACTGAGCAAAACGTGACTGGAAATATGTTCTAACACCGGAGCAAATGAGAGTGGGGTCATTAGTAACAGTTCCATCGGGTAACTTCAGATTACGGAGGTGATGAGCAGAACGTTTGTGGAATTCCAGTTGTTGAACCTGTTCACATAGATAGTCATTTGGCTATAGATAAAGGAGCTTGAGGCGGTGAAGAGCTTGTTGGGAGACAGGAAGTAGCAAGGCACGAAGTTCAGCTTGGTAATGAGAAAACAGCGGAGAATCAAGATTTAGGGTGGAAAAAATCGAGCGTGCAGCATCAATCTTCATAGAGGCGGTGGTACGTTTTTCGTGGGAATATTGTTTGGTATGAAGAAGAATTTGGGATTTGACATTTAACCAGTGTTGCAAGGGACAAGAAGCAAAAGGGAGCGTATATAAGGCTTGTTGGAGCTGCGATTGGATGGAATTTACGTAAGTTGAATCAAGTAAAAGATCATCATCAAGGGTCCAAGTACGATAGTATTGCCGAGGAGATGGACCGGTGTGAAGACACATTACAACACAGCTGTGGTCGGAAGAAACTGTCGGTGTGTGAGAAAGGGAGATAACTGAAGGAAGAAGAATTGAAGAAACATAAAACCGGTCAAGTCGGGCAGTTGTAGGGGAGGAAGTGGAATAGGAGCGCCAGGTGTACGAACGAAGAAATGGGTGCAGGTGTCGAAAAGAATCTTGGAGTTGTAGCTGGTTGATGGCTGTAGAAAGTGCTCTGGTAAGAAAATACCTGGTATCCGTGGAACCGTCCGATCTGTCGACGGATGGGTCAAGGGTGCAGTTAAAATCACCACCTAAGATGACAATATCAGTGGCCGGAAGACCTTGAACACAGGAAACTAAATGCTCAAAAAGACAGTCTGCATAATGTTGATTGCCGGAAACATAGATGTTGAAGATATGGTATCGGAAGTTGTGAAGTCGGAAAGACAGAAGCTGCAGGAGGTCACGATAAATCGATTTGACCGTGATATCAGTAATGAAGGATCGAAGACGAAAATGGATGGCCACCGCAAGTCCTGCGTGAAGACTAAGTCGATGGGCATGGTAGAATTGAAATGGCCATGTTCGCCACCGGTGGTATGGGGTGTTGGGATGGCAGTTAGTCTCCTGTAGCAATAATATATCCGCATCATGCGGTGTAATGTCTTCAAACACTAACGCATTGGTAGGAGGGACGGAGCATTCCTTACAGTTGTAAGAAAGTAATTTTAACTTGAAAGAGGTTGTAGTGGTTGAATATTACTATCAGCACTTCTGTGAAGACTGGTTACACGTTTCTTTAAGTTAGATGTCTGCGCATTAGTGAAAGTTTCCAGATATTCAGCGAAAGCTTTTTGATCCAACAATTTTGGAACAGCTGGGGACTTAAGAGATGTAGGAACTGCTGTTGGAGAGAAAGACTGTCGAATTGGCGAACGGGAACGAGAGCAGCGTGGAGAAGACGTCACTGGCGAGATGGAACTCTGTCTGGTACGTTTCAACGTGGGAACGCCGGGAGAAGCTGGTGGGTGTAGGACAGTTAGATCTGACTTCACATTAGGGGATCCAAGGGAAGAAGATGAAGCAACACGACGGAGGGGTTGCCATTCCTTTTCTGAGATAATACCCTCCGAAGAACGTAGAGGTACCACAGCAGCAAGTGGGTCCAACGATGTAGAGGTGGCCAAAGTTCCTGTAGTAGATATCGAAGACTTGGAGACTGTTGATGAATCATCATTTGCTGAGGGAGAAGCATCTCGAACAACAGTAGAAGGGATCAAGGACGTCTGTGGAGCCGAACTTGGTGTGGCCAGAGAAACTGGTGTTGAGGCTGGGGTGTTGACTTTGGGTGGTATGGAAATAGGTGGCTTGGCAGATAAATGTGGACAACGTGATTGGATGTGGCCATACGCCTTGCATTTAAAACAATGCAAGGCAGTAACGATATCGATCCGGAAAATCTGCTTCCCTACAACCACAGTGAGGTCAGTAGGGCAATCAGCAATGGCATCTTCAGTAGGAAACAGGATCCTTGCTTGGCGAATCAGACCTAAGATGTTCCTGTGATCTGGGTCTGTTGGTGCGGAAGACAGAGTGGAAATGGAACCAACTACTTTTCCACAACGGGAAAGGGCCGCCATTAAGTAATGGTCCTTGATTTCTGGTGGTACGGGTTAGCACGTAACAAGTACGGGGCGCTGCGTGAGCGGGACTCCCAGTAAGGTATGGTCCCCAACATGCAGTCCGTCAGATAAGACGCGCTCCACAAACTCTGGCTTCGCAAAACAGATGAGAACAGTCCTAGGCTTCCTCGCCATATGGGTGATCGCTCCCTTAGGGAGGATTTGGTGGACGGCTAAGGAGTATTTCTTAAGGCTGGTGTCCGGGAGGGCATCAAAACATATGCCAAGTTTCTGTGTGCGTAAAACCTCCTGCCCAGCAGCTGAAGTTTCCGGAATTTCGATGCGTAATTTCTTGTTGTCTCTAGTGACAATCATATCAAGAGGCGTTGTACATGGATTCTTCGCTGTAGAGGAAGATGAACTGGTACCCTTCACAACGGAAGCATAAGGTAGAGTTGCCGTAGGAATGGGCGGAGATGGGGAAGGTCGAGACGCAGTGCTCGCAGGAGCAGATGAAGTACCAGAGGCAACGGATACTGAAGAAGTTAATGACGTCACGGTGGTGGAAAATGTCGGGAAATCAACATCCATAAAGTTGGAAGAAGAGGTGGTAACATCAGATAACGCGGCTTGGAAACCAGCTGCGTGTGGTAGTGACGATGATCGAACGTGGCCAGGTGGGGGCGGAGCTTTGCTATCAAGCTTCAGACCTGGCGTATCAGATGCGGTCGCCGCCATTTGCAATGGCTGGCTTGCTAAACCCGACCCTGGGCAAAGCCAGGACGGAAAAAGAGTTAGCACAAGTAAAGTTTTACTTACAGGACGTCAAAGTCGGACTCAATCGACACAGGAAACGTTCACAACACAGGAGATACACAAAATGACGGCACACACACAAAAGAACACCAATAAACGCAGGTCAAACACGGAGCACAGGTCAACACAACCTTTATAAAGCCATCGCTTAGACCACTGCGCCACCGGGGCGGCATATTTCAACGCTGTCGCAAGGTCCAAAACACTGGGTAATATTGTACTGTTTTTTTAAATACACTATATTGACAAAAGTCACCGGACACTCCTTCAAAAGCAAATGAACGGATCCGCTGCGTTGTTAAGATGCGCAGTACAGCTGCAAATGGTATAAAAAACAAGCATGCAGCTGACTGCGATCATATCGCACTGTGAGCTTGAGTAAAAATGTCGCGGTGGGAAAGAATTGACTTTGAGCAAGGAAAGATTGTTAGGTGTTATACACTGAGTGGCCACTTTATTATGACCACCGCCTCAGCAGACCATGCTTTATGAATAGCACTTTCCAGGAGTGTGTGATTGCAGGGTTGTGGATCCAGCTGTCTGATGGCTCGTTCAACTTCATAACACAAATTCTCAATGGGGTTGAGATCTGGAGATTGTGGAGGCCACCTAAGCAAAGTAAACTCACCGGGATGTTCCTGAAACCAATCCTGTACAAATACGAGAACTATGGCAGGACACATTATCTTGTTGAAAGTAGCCATCGCCATTGGGATAAACCGCCCACATGACAGGATGCACTTGGTCCGCAACGATGTTTAGATATGATGTGCCAGTCAGACGTTGATCAACACGAATTAAAGGGCCCAAAGCATGCCAGGAAAACATTCCCCAAACCATAACGTTGCCCCCACCAGCTTGAAGGATTGTAGCAATGCATTTGGGGTCCATGCTTTCGTGCTGTTTCCGCCAAATTCTCACTCCCCCATCGGCACGGTGCAACTGAAAACGTGATTCATCGGACCACATGATTTGTTTCCAATTATCGACTGTTCAATCCTTTTGCTCCTATGCGAACTGGAGACGTTTTCTCTTGTTAACTGCACACAGCAAATGTGTTCGAACAGCTGCCATATCCCATCCGATGCAGTGTACGGCGAACAGTGCGTGCAGAGATCATTTGAGGGGATCCTTGATTAAGATGTCTGTAAGTTGCGGCACTCTTGCCCTTCTGTTGTCTGTTACCAGTCTGGACACCCTCCGTTCCGTTCGAGCAGTCACTAGTCGATGACGACCACACGTTGCACGTAGAGACCCAGTTTTTTGGCTGACAATCCAGTCTTTAAACACTTTGACAACAGCTGCACCGGGACATTTCACGAATGCGGCGGTTTCGGTGATACTCGCTCCATAGCTTCTAGCTCCTACAATCATCCCAAGTTGAAAGTCCGTCAAATCGCATTTTTTACCCATCTCGCCACCAAAAAATCACTTTGCTACTGTCGCAAGCACTAAGCTTTCCCTTTTTATATTAGCCTCGCCCTCTGGTCGCAACAGCGTGCAGCCATAGCTAATTTGCTTAAAACTGTCAGGTGGTCATAATAAAGTGGCCACTCAGTGTATTAGTGGGTTGTACATAAGAGAAACCGAGAGGCGTTCAAACATACCCAAGTCAACTGTTTTGGATGTACTGAATAAATGGAAGATACACGGCGTGCCTGAAGCAGAAAAACGTACCGGCAGACTGAAGAAAATCAGTGAAACAGGAGGTCGAAGCCTCAGGAGAGTAGTTACAGCTAATCGACGGAGTACTGCACAAGACCTAAGTGTACAGGTGAGTATAAATGCTGGTACTTCGGTATGTACATGTACTATTCGCAGAAAATTCATTCCATGGGTTACCATGGTCGTGCGGCTGCCCATAAACTTTTCATCTCTACTCGGAATGCTACTGGTCGTTCAGCATGGTGTAGAGAACATTTATCGTGGACCATAGATCAATGGAAACGGGTTCTATGGACTGATGATCCATCCATATAAACGAACCATCAGTCTGATGGCTGTGTGTTGGTATAGCGGCAGCCGGTGGAACGCTGTTTACCACAGTGTACTGTTCCTACGGTCAAGTTTGGAGCTGTCAGTGTACTCGTGTGGGGGTGTTTTTCGTGTTATGGTCCCGGCTCACTGGTTATCGTGGACAAACCTGTTAGCCAGCACGTCTACCTCGATATTCTGGACAATTATGCTCTACCAACTCTGTGGCTATACTATGAAACCCAGCCTTGTTGGTACTAGCAGGATAATTCACCGAGCCATAAATCAAGGACTGTTACGGCGTGGTTTGAAGGTAATTCCGTATCGTGTGTGGACTGGCCAACACAGAGCCGGGATCTTAATCCCATAGAGCACCTATGGGATGAATTAGAGCGCCGCATAAGACGTTTGGAACCAAGGCCTACTACTAAGCAACAGTTAGCGGCAGCATTCTGTACTGAATGGAAGCACATACCTATCGCTGTGTTCCAAAACCTTCTCGAAAGCATGGCTCGAAGGGTCAGTGCATGCATTAAGGCCAAAGATGGACCGGAACCGTACTAATGTATGTCAAAAAATGCTATGTTGTGTTTCTGTTCTAGGTGTCTGGTGACTTTTGTCAATACAGTGTACATGATCTCCATAATGTCTTTTACAATACCACCAGAAGTATTTTTAGCTGGTTGCTCATAGAATTTCTAAATGAAAGTACTTGTGACGGATAATCACTAGAGAAATCATCTTTGCACTGCAACCTTAAAGACTCTGCTGACTGGAATAATTCACTTTCGTTTGCATTTAACAATTCAGATGACTGCAAGAAAGAAAATTTCTTTGCTACCGAACTTAGTCCTTCAAAACGGAATTTTATTTGAAAAATGGCGATGTCTGTAGTTGCATAAAAGACACATTAAACGTTTGAATTTCTCTTCGTGGTTGTTAACCTGCTGTATTGATATATTTCATCGAAGAACTTTTTGAGTGATGCGACCGCGTTTCGTTAAATTTATCTTCAACACTCCATATGTTTGCAAGAACAGATGAAGTGTTTTTTACGCTTTCCAACCGTAGGTTGAAGAAGCGTATATGCTCCAGCTTTGTCCGTCCCTCCGCACGATAACTGGCGTACAATTGGTTCGATTTCGATGAAATTTTAATATGTGGTAGGGGACCACCTGGGGACGAACCCTATTGAAAATGGGACAAATAAGGTCAAAGGTCACGACGTAGGAGCGGGATCCATTCCATTGCACTTATACGTCATAACTTGGGTAAATATGGTTCGATTTCAATGAAATTTTACTACGAGGTAGGGAACCGCCTGGGGACGAACCCTATTAAAAATGGGTGAATTGGGGTCAAAGGTCAGGACATAAGAGCGGGATACATTCCATTGCACTTATGCGTCATAACGTAGGGGCATTTCACCAGCCCCCCACCACGGAATTTTTTAATTTTTCAGACACCATTCGTTTGTACCAAGTATGAACCGGAATGAACTCGTTTTTTTTCGTTTGAACCGCAGTAGTTTTGGAGATATATAAAAAACAAAGGGGGGTGAAACGATAGCCCCCCACCACGGAATTTTTAAATTATTTTTGCACCATTCGTTTGCACCACGTATGAACCGGAATGAACTCAATTTTTTTCGTTTGAACCGCAATAGTTTTTGAGTTATTTAAAAAACAAAGTGGGTGGGGGGGGGGGGTGAAATGGTACCCCCAAAATAGAAATTTCAAATTTCAGCATAGCCGTTCGTTAATAAATCGTATGAACCGGAATGAACTCCATTTTCATCGTTTGAACCGCAATAGTTTTTGAGATATTTAACAAATAATATTGAGAATTTACATATAAATATAGGAGGCCGACCATTTCACCAGCCACCCCACCATGGAAATTCAAAATTTCAAAATAGCCATTCGTTAGTAAATCGTATGAACTGAAAAGAACTCCATTTTCATCGTTTGAACCGCAATAGTTTTTGAGATATTTCAAAAGAATGTTACAGGCCTACCATTTCAACCCCCCTCATCGTGGAAATTCAAAATTCCGAAATAGCCATTCGTTAGTAAATCGTATGAACAGGAATGAACTCCTTTTTTATCGTTTGAACCGCAATAGTTTTTGAAATATTTAATAAATAATAACATTTACATATACGCACAGAGACCGACCATTTCACCAGCCCCCCCACCATGGAAATTCAAAATTTCAAAACAGCCATTCGTTAGTAAATCGTATGAACTGAAAAGAACTCCATTTTCATCGTTTGAACCGCAATAGTTTTTGAGATATTTAAAAAAGAATGTTACAGGCCTACCATTTCACCCCCTCCCCTTCACCATGGAAATTCAAAATTCCAAAATAGCCATTCGTTAGTAAATCGTATGAACAGGAATGAACTCCATTTTTATTGTTTGAAACACAATAGGCCGCCCCGGTGGCGCAGTGGTCTAAGGCGCTGGCCTCTGATCATTCGTCCGTAAGGGGTCCGGGTTTGCATCCCGGTTAGGCATGGATGTTGTGTTTGTCTTACGGCACTGGCTCTCTCCCTTCCCTGGAACCAGTGACCCTAAATTAAGGACGGGCGACTGCTTATAGCCCATTGAGTTGCTCACGGTGGTCGTTAAACCTCCAATCAAAAAAAAAAAAAAAGAAACACAATAGTTTTTGAGATATTTAAAAAATAATATTGAGAATTTGCAAATATACAGAAAGACCCACCATTTCACCAGCCCCCCACCATGGAAATTCAAAATTTCAAAATAGCAAATCGTATGAACCGAAAAGAACTCCATTTTCATCGTTTGAACCGCAATAGTTTTTGAGATATTTAAAAAAGAATGTTACAGGCCTACCACCCCCACCCCCCATCATGGAAATTCAAAATTCCGAAATAGCCATTCGTTAGTAAACCGTATGAACAGGAATGAAGTCCTTTTTTATCGTTTGAACCGCAATAGTTTTTGAAATATTTAATAAATAATAAAATTTACATATACGCACAGAGACCGACCATTTCACCAGACCCCCTACCATGGAAATTCAAAATTTCAAAATAGCCATTCGTTAGTAAATCGTATGAACTGAAAAGAACTCCATTTTCATCATTTGACCGCAATAGTTTTTGAGATATTTAAAAAAGAATGTTACAGGCCTACCATTTCACCCCTCCCCTTCACCATGGAAATTCCAAATTCCAAAATAGCCATTCGTTAGTAAATCGTATGAACAGGAATGAACTCCATTTTTATTGTTTGAACCACAATAGTTTTTGAGATATTTAAAAAATAATATTGAGAATTTGCATATATACAGAGAGACCGACCATTTCACCAGCCCCCCACCATGGAAATTCAAAATTTCAAAGTAGCTATTCGTTAGCAAATCGTATGAACCGAAAAGAACTCAATTTTCATCGTTTGAACCGCAATAGTTTTTGAGATATTTAAAAAAGAATGTTACAGGCCTACCATCCCCCACCCCCCATCATGGAAATTCAAAATTCCGAAATAGCCATTCGTTAGTAAATCGTATGAACAGGAACGAACTCCCTTTTTATCGTTTGAACCGCAATAGTTTTTGAGATGTTTAAAAATGTCCCACGATTTCAGCTGCCCCGGACATTTCCTGTTTCAGAATAGCTATTCGTTAGCATCGTGTGAACCGGAAGGAGCTACATCTTTATCGTTCGAATCTGGATAGTTTTGAGATATTTGTATAAAGGGATAATGAAGAAGTAATTTATTTTCAAAAAGTCTTGCATTCGTTCCTGTCATTATCTTAAAGATCTCTCCGTTTCTAGCTTTGAACCGCAGCAGTTGAAAAGACATTCCAAAAAGATCGTGACGGTTTCAACATCTCTTCAATGTGTCTCAAGGACCAGTACACAAGAGAACAGGAAAATGCATGGCATAGTAAAACAGCCAAAATCTCGGAGCGGAAACAAACGACGCAAGGCAGTCTGTAGTAAACATACAGTACAAGGCATCACAGAAAGAAACGGAGCATGGCAGAGGCACAAAGCAGTCTGTTACAAACATGCGAGGTAGTCGATGGCAGATACAACACGAGGCGAAGCACACAGGGAACAGTCACTGAGCTGAGGAACGACTGAGCCAGCAAATAGAGAAAGCACCACACCTGGAATCAGGGAACAACATGATGAGTAGAAAACCGAGGATCTATTCCTTCTTCCTTTTAAGGAAAAAACGAAATTATTCGTGCGAAATTATTGCTGTCCATCTGTGTTTATTGAGCGCCATCCTCCGACAAAAAGAGAAATAATGGTACTAATGCCACTTTGAAAAGAAACACGACATTAAGGAAAACTATTACTTTCTTTAAAATTGGCATTTTCTGTCTAACAGTGGCATAGCAGTTAGACATACTGTACAAAACATATCAGGGTAGGAAGCAACACATGGCACTCCGGGAAAATTGAGCAGGGGGCATGGTTGAACCACAGAAAAACAGAAGCAGAACGAACGGTGCGAGGCAGTTGGTGATGGTCATGTAAAGCGGATGCAGGCATGACATCGTAAGACAAAACACACAGAAAAAGCTCACAAAGCAGAATGATGAGAAAAAAAAAACGAGGCACGAGAGAAAACACTTAACAAAGAGGAGAACGAAACAAGGGCTGAAAGGGGCAGGGAGAAACATAGCTAAGAAAACACAACAGAAATCAATCATCAAACAAAACCACACAGGAGCTAATCAGGTGGACACCGAAGGAGACGATGTTGAGCATGACAAATGAAGTCGTCAAGACAACCATAGTAACGTTCAACTTCCGGGTAAGAGCCCGAAAGATGAAAAAAATGCAAAGTAAAAAGCGCTAAAATTGTCAACCAGAGATGAGTAAACTGCCGGATCGTTGGAAGCAATGAAGTGATTAAGTGAAACATCGTGAGAAGAGTAAAAAAACAATGGGAAAGCAGCATCTAAAGAAAGAGTCTGCATAAACTCGGGAACAACTTGAAGGCGAGCAACAAGATCAGGCACAACAGAGGGACTGTCAAGAAGGCGAGCAAAAGTGACGGCAGCAGGATCAGGAGCGGAGCCTGGCGAAGAACTATGAGGAGGAGACATAACCACAGCGGCACACTTAGCGCGAGTCTTGCGATTAGACCGATGACGACGCTTCTTATTAGGAGCAATACCAGTAGGAAAATGTTGACGAAGAGGACGAGACGACGTAGAAGGAACAACAGGCGGCGTCTCGGGAATCTGGCGAGGTGAATAGGGTGCAAAGTCGGATGACATATGTAAGGAGGTAACTGCAGGAACAACAGAAGCCGGGGTTGGTGGAGTTTCAAACGAATCTAGAAGAGGAGCTGTGCGAAAGAGCGGGGACCGATCATGGCGACCAGAAGGTGAAACAAAGGCAACGGCAGTAGAGGCATCAGAAGAGCCCCTAGAAGGTGAAAAGGGCGGAGAGCACACCGAAGTACTGGAACCGGTGGAGGAAAGATGAGCGTCTGAGGGTGGCGAAGTCGACGTACGCAGCGGCGATGGTGGAGCAGAAAATCCCGGGATCGGGATAGACGAGGTGACTTGCGAAAACAAAGAAGGCAGCACCTGAACAGGCGGAGAAGGTGCGGCAGCAGGATGTGACAAAGCGCAAACATCAGACGATGAAAAGAAAGAAATACAGATGAAGGCACCGAAACAGGAGCAGTAGATCCAAATGTACCCACAACAGACGATGCTGGCAAGGAAGGAAAAAGACCAACGGAGGCAGATAACGAAGATGGAGATGGAGACTAAGAAGGTGTGAACGGATCAGGCGAAGGCGTGGTGACTGGAAGCGAAGAAAGAGGTTCTGTGACGGGAACTTGAGCAGCCGTTGAGGAAGACTAGGAAGAAATGAGGGGGCATTGCGAGAGATGGTTACCAGGCTGTTTACATGAGATGCAATGATAGGCAGTGAATACGTTGATTGCGACATTGTGATGACAACAAATCACCAGGAAAGTAGTGGGGCAGTAAGAAACAGAGTCTGTGTCAGGGATAAAAAACTAAGTCTTGGCGGCGGAAGCCAAAAAGAGGACGATCACTTTGATCAACATGGGCGGCTGGGATCTTGCGGATATCACCAAGAACGCGGCCACCCCGAGAAGGAAAAGCATGTAAAAACTCATCGGAAACGTCCGGAGGTACAGGTTACAAATTAAGAAGAACGGGAGAATGTGCAAGGGGGATAGGGACCAAGCTATGATCTCCAACGGAAAGGCTAGTCGATAGGACTTGAGAAACAAACTCAGGTGAAAAAAATATACAAGAAAGGACTTAGGCTTGCTAGCGAAATGTGTAATTGCACCGGAAGGGAGAAACGACAATGCAGACATACACTGTATAGACGTGCAACTTGACATTGGGTAAGGCGTCGAACTTGACACTTAAACTAAGAGTTGAAAGTATTGTACGTGTGCAGCAAGCGTGAGACCTTGACCTGAAATATAGGAGTCCAAGGCTGTCGCGAGGAAAGTCGAAGACGTTGAACACGGATCTGTAGCAGGATGAGGAGGAGAGCAGTCCTGGGACTCATCCAACACACTTGGAGGACAAGTCATCGAAGCAGCACGTAGTGACGTGAGAGGGAAATAGAATTCAGAAGCAGAAGCACAGGCCATGGACAATGTGTAGAAATGCACGGCGAAGAGCACACAGATCCACTATAACAAGGTTAAGCACCAGGAAGGCGATCAGTATACCGAAGAAGGCAGCGCAGAGAACCACTGTCAATGGGTGGAGCAACAGGAAGGTAATCGACACATCGGTGAAGGCAGCGCAGAGAACCATTAACGATGATTGGAGCGCAAACACGGAAGGCAAACGTAGACACAGCAGCAGGAAGGCTACTACATGCAGCAGACAGTTTTAGAGCAAAAAGTCAAGGCGAGCCACGATGGGCAGATTGTAAACAGGCCCAACGAGATGAATTATAAATGAATATCGGCAAAATATGCACGTACCAACTCGAAAGAATGACTAGGAAGAGAGCGCAGACATTCATGCACTAGAGAAACACAAATTAATTGAGCGGTGGGCGCTAGATACATGCAGAGCACAAAATGCAGAGCTCGAAAGGGCGTGGCCAGCAGAGCAACGTGACGGGATGCTGTGTGAGTCAAATATCGTACAAAGACAATTGTTTTTTTTTTTTTTTTTTTATTGGAGGTTTAACGACCACCGTGAGCAACTCAATGGGCTATAAGCAGTCGCCCGTCCCTAATTTAGGGTCACTGGTTCCAGGGAAGGGAGAGAGCCAGTGCCGTAAGACAAACACAACATCCATGCCTCAGCGGGATTCGAACCCGGACCCCTTACGGACGAATGATCACAGGCCAGCGCCTTAGACCACTGCGCCACCGGGGCGGCGACAATTGTTTGGATGCGACCATTTCAAGAATGTTTGTTTTAAATTTAAGGGTGCTTCTGCTTTGCACTTCCTTTCGACCGAAGTGTGTTAAAGTGGAAAAGTTTCCTGCACGTTCTTTGAAAACTAAAGGATGTACTTATACCTTCACTATATACATGTATCTGTCTGTGTACGTTTATCTGTGTACCTCTAAGTCTGATTTAATATGAGCCTCTTTTTGCTTTGGGAAGCTAAAACAATGAGAACAATGAGCCTAGCATTTTAATCTTTATCTGATCCATAATTTCGCCGCCAAGAGCGAAATGCAAATTCCACCGATTTCAAAATATATTTTGCTTTATATCGGTGCTCAAAAATCAGATTGAAACACTTTCGACGCCTATTGAATGTACCATTTTTACGTACACCTTATTGTATCTTAATATTACCGAATTCTTCTGTTACGACGAGCAAATACGTACATTACTGTTTGTGAAAATTGCAACGCCAAAAAAGAATCGCACTATTCAAAAGAAATTTATATCACAGATTCCTCATGTTGCAGGAGATAACTGATTTTATTTTTAGATCTATAGAAGATTTTGTCCATTCAAATCTCAGTACTATTTGTTCAGTTGCTGCCTACCAAAGATGGTAGGCAGCAACTGAACAAATAACTAGTATGCGAATGAATAATTATACACACAATTGACGTAGATTAGGAACATCAAACAGAAGGCATAGCTCTTTCCACGGTTTTAAGTGAGTCACGGAAAAATTATCATCGGCCGCCAACGGAAATCGAACCCAGGGTCCTCCAGTTACTCGCCGGACATGCTACCACTGCACCAGTTGCTTCTTACCATCTTTGGGGAATCCCCACCATTGTGCGGGTCTCCAAGAAGCAACCAGCCATGTGGTTTGGTAATTAATCCCATGTGAGTCTGGAGAATTCGAGGCCGCTGTGGTGCAGTGGTAGCATGTCCAGCGCGTAACTGGAAGACCTGGGTTCGATTCCCGGTGGCGGCCGATGATAATTTTTCCGTGACTCACTTAAAAACGTGGAAAGAGAAATGACTTCTGTTTGATGTTCCTAATCCACGTCAATTGTGTGTATTAATGCAGGACAATTACAGAGGCATCTGTGGCACGCAAGTCCGATCATCTTCAATAGCGTGTCACACCGCTTTGTGCGGTGATACATGTTGCAATATGGTCCAGCATAGAGGCGAACAGGCGCCTGATGTCCTGCTGAAGAGGGCCCACACTTGTTGGACGGTGTGCTCCAAATCCCGGATAGTGCGGCACAGAGTCAACCGGCCTTTCAACTGGTCCCACATATGCTAGATAGGGGACATGTTCGGGGAGCGGGCAGGCCATGGAACTGTAGGAACATGACGTAGGCAGTCCTGGAAAACCCAAGCCGTGTGCGGGATGGGATTATCCTACTGGTATAGCGCACCTAGAATTCTGCCCAGGAGTGGGAGCACATGGGGCCGTGTGATCTCATCCACATACCGCTGGCCCGACAATGATCTACGTACCACTACTAGAGCTGATCGGTTATCGTAGGCAATAGACCATAAAGGCTCTCCAGACCATAATGCATGCAGTGGGGTAGGTGGGACGCTCGATAGCAAGGTTGGAATTGTGCCGTTGACCCCGAGACCTCCACACCTGGACACGATGATCAACTGTCCCCTAAACGAACCGACACGAATCGCTGAACACCACACGTCGCCAGTCTGTGGCGTTCCACGTCGCTCTCGCCTGGCATTATTGCAAACGGAGCCGGCGATGTTCCGGTGTTAATAGCAGAACACGTAAGAGGCGCTGGGATCGCAGATTCGCTTCCGCGAGGCTTCAGGAAATGGCTCGTTGGCACACAAGAGCCGCTACATTTGCCTGTAGAGTGGACAGGGTTCCCGTGGGATCCATTCGTGCCTGCCGCACGATCTGTCGGTCCTCTCTACGGGTGGTCCTCCTGGTTCGTTCGGAGACACCCGCCGTGTAGCAGTGCCGTCACGTGTCCACTGTTCCCAACACAGTCGGACGGTATGGTCAGAATGATCCACGTGGTGGGTTATACGGCGCGCCGACCAACCTGCTGTTTTCAGCCCGATGAACAAGCCTCTCTCAAAGCCCGTAAGTTGCGTACATCGACGTCTCTGGTGTCTACCCGGCATTCTTGTCACTCTGTATACTCTTGCTTGCGCCGGCCGGTGCTTTTCTCTTTCATGGCGTATCGACTACACGCCGGTTTATAAGGCTGCCGGTTCGTGCTAGCAGCGCCGCCACAAGGTGTGCGGTTATGCGGACTCGCACCAAACGCACCCTAGCTATTTGCAAAGTTTCGCGGTTGTAGCATGTTTTCTTCTAGGTGTGCAAATTTCTTGTCCACGAGAGTACAAGAAGCAAGTGGAAAAATTGAAACTTCACTCACCCAAGTTTTCACCAGCTGTCTCAGCGAAGGTATGATTCCCGAGCATTGGGATAATGCTACAATGATCCTTCTACATAAAAAGGTGACGTTGAGGATCTCAGGACCTACAGGCTCATCAGCCTCCTATCAGTTGTTTATAAAATTCTCACTTTGGTTCTTTTACATCGCATGAAGGTAAAACTGGACATGGCTCAAGCAAGAGAAGATGCTGAATTCAGGAGTGGCTACAGCACTGAAGATCATGTCCATGTACTTAGAGAACTAACTGAAAGAACAAGAGAATATGAACTCCCATTATGCAAGGCTTTTGTTGATTATGAAAAGGCCTTCGATTCCGTAAAACCATCAGCAGTTACAACTGCTTTGAAATCCTGCGGTATTACAGATGCATACATTAGCATTATTAATAGTATCTATGAAAATGCAACTGCAAAAGTTTGGATATTTGAGGATGCAGCACTAATAAAAATTGGAAAGCTAGTGTGACAAGGTGAAATCATATCTCCCAAACTCTTTAATCCCACATTGCAAAATATTTTTTAATCACTGAACTGGGACAAAGAGAAAAAGATTTATGCAGAGAATTCAAATCACGTTCGTTTTGCTGATGACCTTGTCATTTTTGCAACTACGACTTCTGAACCGCAGAATACGATCCAAGAACTTGCTGACAAGAGTAAAGAAGTGGAATTAAAAATGAACTTTCAGAAGGCAAAAGTGACGTATATTGCTTTTACAAGAAACGAAGATTTATTTATTGATGGTGAAAAGCTTGAGACAACCGATACCTACATTTATATTGGGCAGCAGATATGAAGTAAGGGTCACATTGATGAAGAAATTAATCGGCGTGTAAAACTTGGATGGATAGCTTTTGGAAGAAACAGTACAATTTTTACGAAAGGCATGTCATTATGTCTTAAAAGATAATTGTTTATTCCTGCCAGTGCTTACGTATGGAGCAGAGACATGGACCTTAACTAAACAAGTTAGTAAAATCATGATATGCATTGAATATGATGCGCTTTCCAACATACCAGAAATAATTACTCAAGTTATGAGAATAATGGCTGTGGAATAAATCTCGGTCCTGTGCCCTGACCTTTGATCCCATTTCGATGATATTCAACAGAACCGGTTTGGTATACCTCCGAAATAACATGATAATCGAAGCATTTTTACGTAAGTTATGATGCATAAGGGCTATGGAATAGATCCCGCTCCTGTGTCCTAACCTTTGACCACGTTTTGTCCATTTTCCATAGGGTTTGTCCCAAGGTGGTCCCCTACTACATACTAAAATTTCATCGAAATCGAATTATTTCTACGTGAGTTATCGTGCCGACAGACGGACGGACGGACGGAAAAAGCTGAAGCATATACGCTTCTTCAACCTACAGTTGGAAAGCGTAAGAAAGACAAACAAAGATTGCAGACAACGCAAAAAACCCTGGAGAGAATCATGCTTGGTCTAACCAGGAAAGATAAGCAGAGGAACTCATGGATAAGGAAAACGACAGGAGTTGACAACATCATGACCACAATGAAATCACTGAAATGGTAAGGGCATGGCATGTTGCTAGAAGAACGGACCACCGACGGAAAACCGAAATTTTAGAACGGATTTCGAGGGACAGGAAAAGACCCAGAAGAAGACCCTATGGGAGATTGATGGATGAAATTCGAAAGCATGCCGGTGTGTCATCGAGGAGACACGCTGAAGACAGACAATTGTGGAAAAAACTTGGGGAGACCTTCATCCAGTAGTGGATTCATAACAGTTGACAATGATGATGATGATAATATATATATAAACGAACGAAGAGTTACCTCCTCAGGTGTGGCAGAATTAACGCGCATCCCATTGCTTGGAAAGACGACGCATACCGTCTGCGAAGAAGAACTTTAGTTTCTCCTTGAACCATTTGGATCTGTCAACATGAAAGTCACATGTCGACAGATCCGGGCTATAGGCTGGGTGGTGCAGAACCTCTCACCCTTTCCGTGCTAACGCATCCTGCACAATGTGTGCAACAGAATCGCACCACGCGAAAGCATGCCAGGTCACCCATTCTTGATGGCTTTATGCAGCTTGTCCACTGTGTCGATGTAGTGGTTGGCATTGCTGTTTACGTGAGGCTCTTTAAAGTCTACCAACAAAAGCCCTTCATGGTCAAAAAATGTGGTCAGCATAACCTCACCGGCAGAGTCCTGTGACTTGAAATTTATGTGTTTTGGTGATCCGGGATGTTTTCATTGCATGCTCGCTGGTTTGCTGGATGGCTCAAAGTGGTGGCACCGCGATTCGTCACCTGCCACTATGCGCAATATAAATGCATCACACTCTGCTTTGTAACGCAGCAAGTGATTCAAACTCCAACCCATACATTCTTCCTTATGGTGGTCAGTCAGCATACTCGGTATTAATTGTAAACACACTTTCCGATATTGCAGCGTCTTCGTAACCACAGTTTGAACTGTACCAAATGTCATAGCAAAGTCCTCCGTTTGCAAACGTAAGCCCCGACGACGGTTTTACATGCATTTCTTTCTCCGTGTGGGCGCATTGTTGGTGTTATTCGCACGCTCCCCGCCGATCAAGGTGATCGTCCTTATTTAGGCTTCCGACGTCAAGCCTTAGTTCTCTTCCCTGATATGGACTTCATTACTTCCTGCTCCACTGCTTTCCAGGTGCTTTGTGTTCATCACAACGTCGTTATAAACGTGTTCACTGCGTATCATTGCTTCTCATGTACAACGCCTGGTCTTCATTGCTCGCAGTGTCCGCTCACCTCTTCTTGTTCTTCCTCAACGGCTGCTCAAGTCCCAATCACAGAACCCCCTTCTTCACTTCCGGTCACCACGCCTGCGCTTGTTTCGCTTCCACCTTCTTAGTCTCCATCTCGATTGTCGTTGCCTTTCTCTGTAGGTCTTTTTCCTTCTCCACTAGCGTCGCCTGCTGCGGATACATCTGGATCTACTGCTCCTGCTTCGGTGCTTTTGTCTGTCTTGCTTTCTTCTTCGTCGTCTGTTGTCTGTGCTTGGTCACATCCCGTTGCCGACCTTTCTCCGCCTGTTCAGGTGCTGCCTTCTTTCTTTTCGCACATCACCTCGTCAATCCCAACCCCGGGATTTTCTGCTCCATCATCTTCGCTGTATACGTCAGCTTCGCCAACCTCAGACGCTTATCTGTTCTTCAGCCGTTCCAGTACTCTGGTGTGCTCTCCGCCCGTTTCACCTTCTCCGAGCTCTTCTGATGCCTCTAGTGTTGTTGCCTTCCTTTCGATTTCTGGTCCCGTGATCGATCCCCGCTTTCCAGCACAGTTACTCTTCTGGATTTGTGTGAAGCCTCACCTTCACCAGCTCCTGTTGCCCCATCAGTTGCCTCTTTGCTTGCGTTATCCGCACATGATCCAGATCTTTCTTCTCAGACTTCTCACTCGCTGTCGGTTACTCCTTCTTCATCACCACGTCCCTGTTGATACTGCTTTTAATAAGAAGCGCCGTCGTCGCTCTAATCGAAAGACTCGCACTAAGCGAACCGCGGTCGCTCAGCCTTCTCTTCATCGTTCTTCAGATTCCGCTCCTGATTCTACTATTGCTTCTTTCGCCGACCTTATTGGTACTCCCTCCGTTTCCACTGCAATTGTCGCTCGCCCCCAAGCTGTCCCTGGGTATTCGAAGATTCTCTTCCCAGATGCTGCCAACCCATGTTCTTTGCCTCTTCTTGTGACGCTGCTTTGGATCACCTTCTTGACTCACATGATCCAGCTGATTACTCGAATATGATCGAGGATATTCGCTGCTTCCTCCAAGTTTTCGTTGACCTCACGAGATCTTACCCCTGAGATATTCCGTTATTACAGTTTTCTTAATTGCTACCTTGGTGATGCTCAAAATTGCCTCATTGATCTGGTTCTGACCGATTAGCTTCTGTCTGCTCTTGCATGATGTTTCGCTTCCTGCTGTCTTTGCCTTGCTGCTGTTCCGTCTTACTCATTTGCATGTTTCTGTTATGCGTTGTACCCAACCTTTTTCTTTCCGTTGTATCCTATGTACCGCCATGTTTTCTCCTCATCTCGGTTCTTTCAAACAGCCGCCCGGTGCCTACTTCCGTGAACCCGTCACATCGTTTTGTTCACAGAGCTTCTTCCTGTGTGCATTGTTATGCGCAATTCTCCTCTTATACCTTTCGTCACTGTCCTGGATTGCCACGTTGTTTTTTCAGGACAAAAAAGAAAATCCCTATGTTGCTGTTCGCACCCAGTTAGTTTTTTCAGGGGCTCCGTGGGTTTGTTTTTCCTGTCTCGTCGAGTATTTGTCTTATGTCATGTCATGTCATGTCATGTGCCTCAGCATATCTTCTACTGTTGTGCTACGTTACTTGCTCATCCAGTGTGACTCATCTCATCCGATACTTGCCGTTATTGTTTTGCCTCATGCTAATTGATTGCACCGTGCTGTTACCTACACCATGCTATCTTTGCAAGTGTTATCTGTTGCACCTCGTTTTCTGCTTTTCATGCTACGCCCCGGAGCATGAAAAGCAGCCTCCAGTTCGATGTATTCTCGATCTCCACGTCCGTCGTTCCTTCTGCTCAGTGACTGTTCCAGTGTGCTTCGCCTATCACAGATTGCCTTGTGCTGCTCGTTCACCTTCGTTTATCTTTGTTTGTCCTGAATGACTTTTACAAACTGCTTTGTGCTGCTCGTCCATTACCGTTATTCTTATTCTTTTATCATGCCATGTATTTTCCGTTCTCCTGTGTACTAGTCCGCGATACCTAATAAAGCAACGTCACGTTGTTTTTGGAATGTCTTTTCAACTGCTGCGGTTCAAAGCTAGAAACGGGGAGTTCTTTCAGCTAATGACAGGAACAAATGAAAGACTTTGTACAAAACAAATTACTTCTTCATTATCCTCCATTACCCTTATTACAAATATCTCAAAAACTATCAAGATTCGAACAATGAAGACGGAGGTCTTACCCGTACACACCATGCTAACGAATAGCTATCCTGAAATAGGAAATGTCCAGGGGGGGGGGAGAAGGGGGAGAGGCAGGTGAAATCGTGGGCTACTAACATTCTTTTTAAAAATCTCCAAAACTATTGCTATTCAAACTATGAAAATGGCGTTTATTCCGGGTCAAACCATTTACTAACGAATGACTATCTTGAAATTTTGAATTTACATGATGAGGGGGGGGGGACGGGGGCTGGTGATATGGTCGGCCTCTGTGCTTATATGTCATCATCATCATCATTATCAACCATTATCAATCCACTGCTGGACGAAGGTGTCCCCAAGTTTCCTCCACAGCGGTCTGTCTTGTGCCAGTCTCCTCCATCACTCCGCATACTTTCGAATTTCATCCACCCATCTCCCATGTGGTCTTCCTCTGGGTCTTTTCCTGTCCCTTGGAATCCAATCTAAAATTTCGGCCGTCCATCGATGTTCTGTCCTTCTGGCAGTATTTCCAGCCCATTGCCATTTAAGGGATTTAACTCTGATCATGACGTCTTCCACTCTTGTCATTTTTCGGATCCACGAGTTCCTCTTCTTATCTCTCCTGGTTACACCAAGCATGCACCTATCCATGCTTCTTTGAGCTGTCTGCAGCCTTTGTATGTCTCTTTTAGCTAAGGTCCACGTCTCTGCACCATACGTAAGCACTGGAAGGATGCATTGATCAAACACTGTTCTTTTAAGACATAATGGCATATTGCTCTTGAAAGTTATGCTGTTTCTTCCAAAAGCTCTCCAGGAAAGTTTTGTACGCCTATTAATTTCTTCATCAATGTGACCCTCACTTGATATCTGCTGTCCAAGATAAACGTACGTGTCTGTTATCTCCAGCTTTTCTCCATCAATCAATAAATCTTCATTTCTTGTAAAAGCATTAAACATCACTTTTGTCTTCTGAAAGTTCATTTTTAATCCCACTTCTTTACTCTTGTCAGCAAGTTCCTGGATCATACTCTGCAGCTCTGATGGGGTAGTTGTAAAAATTACTACGTCATCAGCAAAATGAAGGTGGGTTAGATAATCTCCATTAATCTTCATCCCTTTGTTTTCCCAGTTCAGTGATTGAATAACATTTTCCAATGTGGCATTAAAGAGCTTCAGAGATATGGTGTCACCTTGTCTCACTCCTTTTCCAATTTTTATGTGTGTTGTATTTTCAAACAGCAGAATCTTTGCACTTGCATTTTCATAGATGTTATTAATAATATTAATGTACGCATCTTCAATACCGCAGGATTTCAGAGCCATTGTAACTGCTGATGGTTTCACCGAATCAAAGGCTTTTTCATAATCGATAAAAGCCATGCACAATGGAAGTTCATATTCCCTCGCTCTTTCAATTAGTTCTCTCAGTACGTGGATATGATCTATTGTGCTGTAGCCACTCCTGAATCCAGCTTGTTCTCTCGGTTGAGCCATGTCCAGTGTCACCTTCAAGCGGTGTGAAAGAACGTTAGTGAATATTTTATAAACCACTGATAGGAGGCTGATAGGTCTGTAGTTCCTGAGATCCTCAATGTCACCTTTTTTCTGTAGCAAGATCATTGTAGCGTTGTTCCAATCCTCAGGAAACTTCCCTTCATTAAGGCATCAAGTGAAAATTTGGGCGAGTACTGTTTCGATTCCTCCACTTGCTTCTTGTATGATGTCTACAGTAATTCCATCTTCTCCTGGAGCTTTTCCCCGCTTCATGTTCTTGATTGCATGTGCAACTTCTGCTATAAGGACTGGAAGAACTCTGGTACTGGTACCTTTCAAGATGACTGGAGTACATGTATCATCCCTTTCATATAATTTGGAGTAGAAATCTTTCACTCTTGTCAAAATTTCGCCTCTATTTCTTGTTACAGAACCATCTTCTTTTCTCAGTGCCATAATCTGTTTCTTCCATTACTGAGATGTCCCTTTGCTATCTTTAGGCTTTGGTTGTTTTCAATTGCTTTCTTTACTAGTTCACAGTTGAATTTCCTTACGTCTTCAGTGATACTTTTTCGTACTGTCTTGCATAGCTCTATATATTCCACTTTGGAAGTCACATCTTCTTTAGTTGTCCTCATCTCTCTTCTTTTTTGCATCAGCATTTTGGTTTTTCGTGATAATTTGTTCATATGCAACTTGTTCTTAGACCCAGCTAATTTTGTTGCTGTTTCCATAAGAGCTTTGGTTACTTTTCTGTTAACTTCAGAAATATCCACTTCTTCCGATGTTTGGCCTTCTAAAGCAGAGAATCTGTTCTTCAGTTCCAACTTGAAGGCATTATGGTGTTTTTTAAGGTTGGTTATGTCAATACATTTTGTTTGTCTTATGAGCTTGCCACGTTCGAGTATAGTGTTGAGGTGCATCTCAACACTAAACTCGAACGTGGCAAGCTATGGTCAGCAACCAATCTATGGTCACTACCTGTGCTGAACTTGTTTAGCACACTGCAGTCTTCTATGACAAATTTTTTGTTACACATAATAAAATCAATTTCACTTGTCGTCCCATTTGGATGTCTCCATGTCCATTTCCTGTGTGGTTTTTCTTGAAAAAGGAGTTTAAGATGAAAACCCCTTCTCCCTCTGCAAACTCTACGAGAGTATTTCCACGCTGGTTTCTGTTGCCGTGACCGAATTTACCTACTAAAGTTTCATTCTGTTGCCGTTGCCCTATTTTTGCATTGAAATCTCCCATAATTATCTTTAAGTGCTGCTTACCTTTATTATTTAGATGACGAATTTCCTCATAAAATTCTTCAATTTCTTCTTCAGGATGACTTGTGGTGGGTGCATAAGTTTGAATAATCTGAGCCTGGTATCTTCTCGAGAGTTGGATAACGAGTCGTGCAGCTCTGTCAAAGGAATTTTCAACTTCTACAACTTTATCCTTCAGTTTCTTGTTTATTAAAAATACAACACCACTAGTTCTGCCAGTATCTGTCCCACGATAGTAGAAGAGATGTCCACTTTTCAGTTCAATGAGATCTTCTCCTTACCTCACTTAGCCCGACGATGTCCCACTTGATCCTTTGTAGTTCCTCTTCCAATTCAAGAAGCCTTGAATCAGAAGATAAGGAGCGTCCATTATACGTAGCCAAGGTGAGCATCAGATGGCAGCCTAGTCAGGTTCTCCGGGGATTCTTAGCACCCTCTGCCTTCATGTCGCACTGGCCGCTGCCTTGGCCAGGTACATTCCAGCTGCTGGAGACTGAGGGCCAAGATTTAAGTTGTATAGTCATTTTGGAGGGGTTTGGCCATAACTCACCACGCTGGCCAAGCAGGCTGATGAGTGTGGGATAGCATTTCCTCTAATCCCGATGGTATAGTTATACCGCTATTGGCGGTCGTCAGTGCTTATATGTAAATTCTGTTATTTATTAAATATTTCAAAAACTATTGCGGTTCAAACGATAAAAATGGAGTTATTTTCAGTTCATACAATTTACTAACGAATGGCTATTTTGGAATTTGGAATTTCCATGATTATCTTATGATGAAGAGGGGGGGGGGGGTGAAATGGTAGGCCTGTAACATTGTTTTTTAAAAATCTCAAAAACTATTGCTGTTCAAACGATGAAAATGGAGTTATTTTCAGTTCATACAATTTACTAACGAATGGCTATTTTGAAATTTTGAAGTTCCATGGTGGGGGGGGGAATGGTCGGTCTCTGTGCGTACATGTAAATTCTATTACTTATTAAATATTTCAAAAACTATTGCGGTTAAAACGATGAAAATGGAGTTCATTCCTGCTCATACCATTTACTACCGAATGGCTATTTCGGAATTTCGAATTTCTATGATGAGGGGGGGGGTTAAATGGTAGGCCTATAATATTCTTTTTAAAATACCTCAAAAACTATTGCGGTTCAAACGATGAAAATGGAGTTCTTTTCGGTTCATACGATTTGCTAGCGAATGGCTATTTTGAAATTTTGAATTTCCATGGTGGGGGGCTGGTGAAATGGTGGGTCTCTCTGTTTATATGCAAATTCTCAATATTATTTTTAAAATATCTCCAAAACTATTGCGGTTCAAACGATAAAAAGGGAGTTAATTCCTGTTCATACGATTTACTAACGAATGGCTATTTCGGAATTTTGAATTTCCGTGATAGGGGGGAGATGGTAGGCCTGTAACATTCTTTTTAAATATCTCAAAAACTATTGCGGTTCAAACGATGAAAGTGGAGTTCTTTTCGGTTCACACGATTTGCTAACGAATGGGTATTTTGAAATTTTGAATTTCCATGTTGGGGGGGGGGTGAAATGGTCGGTCTCTCTGTGTAAATGCAAATTCTCAATATTATTTTTTAAATATCTCAAAAAGTATTGTGGTTCAAACAATAAAAATGGAGTTGATTCCGGTTCATACGATTTACTAATGAATGGCTATTTTGGAATTTTGAATTTCCGTGATGGGGGGGGATGGTAGGCCTGTAACATTCTTTTGAAATATCTCAAAAACTATTGCGGTTCAAACGATGAAAATGGAGTTCTTTTCAGTTCATACGATTTGCTAACGAATGGCTATTTCGAAATTTTGAAATTCCATGGTGGGGGGGGATGAAATGGTCGGCCTCCTATATTTATATGTGAATTCTCAATATTATTTGTTAAATATCTCAAAAACTATTGCGGTTCAAACGATGAAAATGGAGTTCATTCCGGTTCATACGATTTATTAACGAATGGCTATGCTGAAATTTGAAATTTCTATTTTTGAGGGTACCATTTCACCAGCCCCCCCCTTTGTTTTTTAAATACCTCAAAAACTATTGCGGTTCAAACGAAAAAAATTGAGTTCATTCCGGTTCATACGTGGTACAAACGAATGGTGCAAAAAAAAATTAAAAATTCCGTGGTGGTGGTGGTGGTGGTGGGGGCTAACGTTTCACCAGCCCCCCGCTTTGTTTTTTAAATATCTCCAAAACTATTGCGATTCAAACGAAAAAAACAGAGTTCATTCCGGTTCATACGTGGTACAAACGAATGGTGTCTGAAAAATTAAAAAATTCCGTGGTGGGGGGCTGGTGAAATGCACCTTCATAACGTGCGTAAAAATGGTTCGATTTCGATGAAATTTCAGTATGTGGTAGGGTAGGTGTACCCTATTGAAAATGGATGAATGTGGGTCAAAGGTCAGGACATAGGATTGCGATCCATTCCATCGCCCTTATCCCAATATTATTTAGATGGACGTCAAGTAATTTTGCTTCCTATAATGGAAAAACTTTTGTACACATTTCCTTCACAATTAATGTGTTCCCAAGAATGAAAATTTGAACATCGATTAAAATAACTTCATATTATAACTTGGAATACTTAATATTTTCTAAAACATAACCATATAATTTATTGATTTTATTAAAAATCAATAAATTTTCCTTTGGTGGTGTTGAAACCAGAAAAAGCATGGCGCGACCTGTACTTTGATGACGTCAGTAGACAAACAAATATTGGATTGCATAATTATGGTTATGTTTTAGAAAATATTAGGTATTCCAAGTTATAAAATAAAGCTATGTTAATCGATGTTCAAATTTTCATCCTTGTGAACGCATTAATTGTCCAGAAAAAAGATGGTGCGACCTGTGTTTTCATGACGTCAGTAGACAAATAAATGTTGAATTGCATAATTATGATTATGTTTTAGAAAATATTAAGTATTGCAATTATAAAATGAAGATATTTTAATCGATGTTTAAATTTTCATACTTGGAAACGCAGTAATTGGGAAGAAAATGTGTATAGAAATTTTTCCATTCGAAGTAGAGAAAGCAAAATTACTTGACGTTCACCTTAAAGGAGCAATTCTTGTATGTATGTAAATTTTATTTTGAAAACGGCTCTAAGGATTTTGATGAAAGTCGTTAACCTACCGTTTTCTGGTACTAGAAATCGATTTACCTTGATCTCGACTTTAGGAAAATTCGTTTAATGGGTTAAATAACCACCACGTTTTTAGTGTAGTATCATGGCGTCGAGCCATTAGATGTTGGCGCGCGATCACGCCATCTGTCTCATTACGTCACGCGTTGTGTGACGTAATGAGACAGATGGCGTGACCGCGCGCCTCTTGGGAGCAGATGGTCGCGCTTCCCATCTGCCTCATTACGTCACGCGTTTTGTGCGTATGTTCGTCTGCACGATAACTCGCGTAAAAATCGCTTGATTTCGATGAAAATTTGGTATGTGGTAAAGGAACACCTGGGAAGTAAACCTATTGAAAATGAACGAAATGGGGTCAAAGGTCAGGACATAAGAGCGGGATCCATTCCACTGCTCTTATGCGTCATAACTAACGTAAAAAAGGTTCGATTTCGATTAAATTTTAAATTGTGGTAGGGGACCACCTGGGGACAAACCCTATTGAAAATTGGCGAAATGGGGGTCAAAGGTCAGGACATAGGAGCGGAATCATTTCCATCGCCATTATGCATCATAACTTACATAAAAATGTTTCGATTTAGATGAAATGTTAGTATGTTGTAGGGACCTGCCTGGGGACGAATCCTATTGTAAATGGACGAAATGGGGTCAAAGGTTAGGACACAGAACCGGGATCTATTCCATAGCCCTTATGCATCATAACTTATGTAAAATTGCTTCGATTGCGACAAAACGTTATCATGTTATTTCGGAGGTATACTGAACCAGTTCTGTTGAATATTATCGAAATGGGATCAAAGGTCAGGGCACAGGAGTGAGATTTATTCCATAGCCATTTTCCTCATAACTTGAGTAATAACTTGAGTAATGATTTCTAGTATGTGGGAAAGCGTATCATAATCAATGCATTGCATGATTTTACTAATTTGTTAATATCTTTGAATACTTCTCTTAAATTAGAGAGGTTTTCACTCGCTGATTGTACAGCAAGTCAGCTACTTTTAACAATTAAGCGTCCTTTGACTGCAAAAGTTTTGACACAATGCTAGCTGTTTCCAATAGGCTATTTTGTGTTCCAGGACAACAATTACAACAAAATCAAAGATCCCCAAACATTTTCGAAGTCTAGTTGATTCAGCTCTCTCTTCGCAGCTATGAGATTTTAGTAGGATTTGGGTCAAAGCTTTTAAAATGTCGTTACACCTGAAACGAATGACACGTAGGGCATCGTGCCGGGAGACCCATCTTAGCGGGCACAACCTTTTTCGCAGTTAGGTTGCACGAAAATTTTCCTAATAATTCCCCTCCTTTAATTCTATGACTGAAAAATACATATAAATGCTGTAAAATATCGTAAAAATCTCTGATTTTTCGAATTCCCATGCAGGCGTCAGTCATTATCAAATTTAAATGATGCGAAGCACGGTGTATGTATATGGCGTTTTTCCCCACATCTCTAATTGTTGTTTGAAAAACAAAACAGTGTCCACGCGTGTTGCTGGCTCCATCATAAGCTTGTTTTTTACAATTTTCAAGAAACAGTTCATTTTTGTTTATCATCTTCAGTATTACCTCTGTCAGTCTCATTGCACTTGGTCTTTGACGTTTCAAAAACAAAAAAATCTTTCGTTAATTTTAATTTCCACTGGAGTTCCATTTTGGTTGTATATGACTGTGACGTTCCTAAATATTTGGCTCATTTGTTCATCTTTTCTTACGTCTCGCGTTGTTTCTAGAATGGTTGAGTAGAGCCGGGCCTCTTTAATTTCCATAATTTCGGTTGCCAAAAGCTCAAAAAATTCATTTTGTATCGCTGAACCAAACATTTCATTTTCTTTTTCTTTTCCATAAACTGATTAAGAATCGGGTCATATTTGCAGAGAAGCTCAACTATCAATAGAAAATTTCCAGCATTATTATCGCCTAATACTTTCCGATGGCCACGAAAAGCCATACTGCTAGTAGCTAAGGTTATAGTAACGTCAATTATTCTTTTCAACAACACGTGTCCAAAAACTGACCTGTGTTGCATATTCTGAGTCCATCCGTTTATCAACGTTTTATCGTTTTTATACATATCGCACGCGATACAAGTGGACAAATGTGAAGCAGAGTTTTCGTGAACTTTAATTTTTTATTTAAATTCATAACCAGTCTTGTATACCATTAATCCAAACTTTCTGATGCGAGATGCATTTGGGATCACTGAAAAGCCAACAGGGCTCACAATAGGCACTATCCCATGCAGGAAAATAACACAGCCAGTTGCGAGATACCCTTTTCCATATATTTGTACATGCATAATAGTATTCTTCCGAAAAACAACTGTTTTTCGTGTCCCAAGGAAAAGGTTCTTTAGGTTGGCAAGGTCCATTACTTATAACATGTGTTCCGACAACATCATTAAACAAAGCCCTATCTGTTGAAAAACTCGCCCGTCCCTAATTTAGGGCCACTGGTTCCAGGGAAGGGAGAGAGCCAAGCCGTAAGACAAACACAACATCCATGCCTCACAGGGATTCCAACCCGGACCTCTTTTCGGACGAATGATTAGAAGCCATCGCTTATACCACTGCGCCACTGGGGAGGGCTGAGGTTTCCGCACATTTGCTAAGACTAATATGTTGCTCTATTAAGTGTACTGAAATATCATGACCCTGTATCTCAGACTGTTGTAATGGTTTTGCCACGGGCACAGACATTGTTGGTCACAGAAACATAGACGTAATTTTCGGCAATTTGTTTTTCATAATTTCCACTTCTGCTTTTTTCTTTCTTTTTGCTGCGCCACTTAAACATTTCTTCATTTTTGCACGAATTCAAGCCGACAGGCAACAATTGAAACAGCAAACAATCACTACATCGATTTAAAGAGCTAGTTGTGTAACAAGCGATGACATTGATTACAATCGAAGAACAGAACGGGGAAAACGAAGATGTCCAGTGTCCGACAGAATATACAGACACCGGACACTCCCCGCCGACCATTACGTATACCCTGACATACCAGCATTGATGTTGACAGGGACGAGGGGGAGGGAGGGTACCGGGTGCGTGCATGTCCTCCTGTCTTCGAACTTGTGACACTCGGAAGCAATCTGAAACCCCTCCCCTGTGACCCTCACTTTTGTATTCAAAACACAGAAAATTAAAAAAAAAATTTAGAGCAAGTATAAAACCTCTAGTCTAAAATTAAATTGCTAAATAAAATTTAAAAATATGTCCGTAGATCCGGGCCACTAAAAATCACGGGCCCCCTCCGTAACGCGGGGGTTGCGGGGGCTGTCTTTAAGCCACTGGCTACGATGAAGCGAAACTGAAAGCTGCAAAAAGTGGAGAGAGCCTGAGCACAGAGGTCGTTTTATGAGAAACTGGAAGGAGAAAACGTACAAAGATGTTTGACTATGAGGTGGAAGATGAATTAGTGGAAACAGCAGAAGGAAGTTCAAAGGAGATTTCTTCTTTGCCACAGTTGACAAAGTTCAAAGTACCTGAAATGAGGGGTTTGATCAAATGCTCAGCTACACTAAGTTATGGGGTTTCCAATTTAACTTAGAATGCCTGCCGGAGAACTTGGAAGCTCATTGCATGGATTTACACCATGCTTTAAATGAACAAGCCTTATCAGACATAAATGGTGCAGAATTATCACAAGAGCTAAAACACTTTAAGTTCATTATGTCATCTAAAAGTAAATGTGTCAACGCTCGAGAAGCATTGCAGTTTCGTCTGGAAATGAAAATGCAGAATAATTTCACCAACTGACTGTCAGAAGGATTTGCTTGCGAATCCTTCTGACAGTCCAGTAACTGTGGCAAGTGCAGAGCATACTTTCTCTAAGCTGAAACTAATCAAAACTTATCTGAGATCTACAATGACTGACTAATCAAAACTTATCTGAGGTCTACAATGACTGACTAATCAAAACTTATCTGACTGTCTTTGTTAGCTATGTTGTCAATAGAAAACGGTATTGCTCAGAAGATTGACCTATCAAAAGCAGTGACAACTTTTGCTGAAATGAAAGCAAGGAAAGTGAAATTATCTTAAATCTCCAATACTGATGAGCCGCACAAACTATATTTCACGAGTAAAAGCCGTCTTTGTGCGGATAATTGAAAGTAAAATAAAACTCAGCTTAGCTTAAATCAAATTTACTCATATCATGAGACATCAATTTAATAAAACCTTATGATATTTTAAAAAAACAGATTAAAAGACATTAGTACTTTCGGGCCATCGCATGGCCCATCTTCAGATGGAACAGCCAAATTGACAAGATCCGCATAATATATACACACACATGAACGCTTCAGTCGGTTGTTGTACATATATGCAAAGAAGGAAGGTATTCCTCCCGGCATATTATCCCACGGTTATAGGTAATTCAAAGCCCCTAAGATTAGAGTTAATACCTTATAGGCATTGGGGAGCTCATACGGCATATAGTCATTACAACAAATATTTTGTGAGTGAAAAATGAACATGCTCTCAGTAAGAAACAGCGTGCTACGATTTTTAGGGGTAACTACAATTTTAAAATTTTCCCAGTCCGGATATAAAATCCCTTTTGTAACTTCCCTAGCAAGTTCAGTGTTGGTACTTCCTGTCTGGATATTATATTTATGTTCCTTGACCCTGCAAGACAAATTCCGTCCGGTCGATCCTATATAGACAGATTGAGTAGTTCCGCAAACATCTTTTAATGGAACACAATAGACACCCCATCTTTGTAAAATATCCGTCGGGGTCCTGTCCTTTCTAACAAGTGGTAGTATATTAAGGGAGCGAGTGCCGAAATCCAGTCCAAATTTCCGGCAAATGTTACGAAGAGGTTGAGTAATCCCTTCAATTACTCAACATTTATAACGTGGTTAATTTTCACATTCGTCCACTCCTGATAACTTCTCAGGGAAGAAAAAAACATTCAAACTAAGTTAATTGAATAGTCGAACATTTTAACATGGTGTAAATTTAGTTAGTTGAAAAAAAACTGCACTTGCAGAAAAAAATTCAACACCAACACAAGTGTCAAGCACACAAAAAGGTTAGTCATAGAAAAACAACACAAAAACCTTTAACTCAACACTTGGCGGCCAGGGCCGACTTCGAACTACTCCCATGCATTCGCATATCAATTTTTCATGAGATAGGGGAAAGAAACCCTGGAAAACCTTATTCGGGGAGTGAAACATCTTTACAGATATCAACAAAGGCAATGGCTGATATTTATGTTATGCCGAAAAGACAACATGCACAAAATGAGTTGACAAGCATTTTAGTACTAAAAAAAATTAATATGGCGCCACACCAAAAAAAAAAACAAACAAACAAAAAAACATTACATACTGACAGAGAAACAAGGTATACGATATATTTTTTTGTCCTCAAAGTCTGTTAAAAACGTTCTGCGATACTTTGAGTACAGAGAAAAGTTCAAATAAGTAGCCTTTATAAAGCAAAGTTCTGTGATACTTTGAGTACAGAGAAAAGTTCAAATAAATAGCCTTTATAAAGCAAAGCTCTGTGATATTTGTTTGTCCTCACAGTCTGTCATAAAGGTTCTGTGATAGTTTTTGGGGACAGAAAAGTTCAAATAAATAGTCTTTTGATAAAGCAAAGCTCTGTGTTACATTTTGAGTATAAGAAAAGATTCAAATAGTCTTTATAGAGCAAAGCTCTATGTAGCAAAAAAAGTTCCTTTGAGCTTGAAGGTCAATTCTAATAACAAAAATATGTTTTAACAGTACCTTTTACTAGCAAAGAATACCCGTGTGCGGACATGCTTACTTTGCCGTCGGGGCGACAACGGCTCTCTCGAAGCTTCCCGCTTCACAGGCTGAGGTTGCAGGTCACTGGATCGCCGGGATGTCTCAGGATTTCTCGTGGACAAGGCAAGTTGACCAGAAGAAGCAGGGTCATCAGGCTGTCGCAAGGAAGTCCCAGGATGACTTGGAGACGAACCCGGAATCTGAGAATAGTGTAGATCTGGTCGTTTCTTCGGCGGTCGAAGAAGCAGTGTAAAACTAGAGGGGCACTTCCGTGGACGACGAGGAACGGTGGAGGAAGGTATAGGCTCCGTTCGTCCCGAGCAAAGATTCCAAGGGCGAAATCCTGGCGGATGCAAATGCTGGACTCTATGTCTGCATTGTAGCCTAACACTAGAAATTGCATTAGGAGACTGTGGAACAGGAGTGGAAAATTCAGGCGGCGGACGCTTGGTAGGTTTAGATGGCACAGAGAGCGAAAGAGGACGTTTTTGCCCTTCTGCAGATTGATTAAATGTTCCTAAAGTAGGCAACTGCTTAGTAGAAACATAAGGAGGGATTTTTTTACTTGGAGATGGAAGAACCTCAACAATATTGTCCGATGATTCAGATTCAGCAAGAGGTACGACCCTTTTAGGTACAGGAGAGATGGAACTACCTGAAGATGAAATGTCAGTTCTTGTTCTTTTTAACTTTTAGATTTAAAACCAAACGGAGGCACTATGCGTGAAGAAGTAAATGGAGTAATTGAAGTATGAGAAGCAGATGAAAAAGAACCGCGTTGCACACGACAAGAATATTCAGAGTAACTGGAAATACTTGAAGAACTCTCGTCTTTTGCGAAGGCAGAAGAGGAGGAGTTGAAATAATAACAGCACCCCGAGTGAATGGAATAATGTCAGAATGAGAATCGTTAAAAGTGGAAGCAAAGATCCGCTCAGACGAAGGTAGAGAATCGGACAGGACAGGGGTGGGGTCAATAATTTTATCATCAACAGTACAGACTTGTGATGACGTCCCACCCTCTGCCTGAGGATTCCTACGAGATTTAAGGTCAATAATTGCATCATTGTTTCTAACAACCCATTTCCTACATTGCTGCACATGGGCA
Source organism: Macrothele yani (assembly GCA_039090855.1). Classification (NCBI taxonomy): domain Eukaryota; kingdom Metazoa; phylum Arthropoda; class Arachnida; order Araneae; family Macrothelidae; genus Macrothele; species Macrothele yani. The sequence goes on along the minus strand of CM077024.1, from coordinate 70,931,745 downwards.
GAATGTAGGGATCCTTCTGGATTCTTTAATACGACATTATAATTCTACAATTCCACCAATTCAAAGGAGCCTTCATATAAAGGTGCAAATTTTTTCACAAACGTATGTGCAACGGAGGATTGAAAATGAGTTTCTAACAAGACCAGATCTCCAACTGCGAGATCTGATTCTCTCCGTTTCGCATTATAGTGCCTAGCTTGGCATAATTGAGCTCGACTGATAGCAGTCCGTGCCTTTTGCGCAAGTAGTTTTACAGATTCAGGTGTTGGTCTTTGGTTAATTTCATCGATAATGCCAGTTAAATTCTCAAAAGGGGTGTGGATTTTGCGCCCTAGAAAAAGTTCAGCGGGCGTAAGCCGCGTTGATTCATGAAATGATGAGCGAAGGGCGAAGCAAAACATTTCAACGTGTTCGTCCCAACGCTCATGATTATGGCCAATGAAAGTTGAGATCATCTTTAGTAAGGTGCGATTAACACGCTCAGCCGGATTGGCTTGAGGATGATATGGACTGATATATTTGTGTTTGATTTGAAGCCTCGCACACATTCGCTCAAATAACTCCGAAATGAACTGAACCCCGTGGTCCGATACTACGGTACGGGGACAGCCAAATCGAGTAAAAACATTATGTATTAGAGTATCACATATTACATCAGCCGTAGCTGTTTTAATGGGGAATGCTTCCACCCATTTAGAAAAATTATCTGTAACAACTAAAATATAACGAGAATAAGTTTTAGTTGATAATTAATAAGGGCCCAATAATTCTATAGAGATAGTTTCAAAAACATAATTATTTGAACTACAAATAAGGTGACCGGCCGTTGGTTTATTATCATAATTGTACTTCTGACAGTACTCACATGAGCGAATGTATGCGAGTATACTATTGTACATGCCCGGCCAGTAGGCTACGTCTCGAAATTTAGTACGAGTTTTCCGTATGCCTAAGTGGCCGGCAAGAGGAATATCATGAAATTCAAATAATAAGGGCATGCGGAGAGACTGAGGTATCGCAGGGCGGTACGCAGCTCTCGAGTTCACAAATTTTGCATAATACAAAATAAAATCGATGATCTCATAATTTTGACTACGACCCGCTAAAGAAGGTTCAATATGAGCAGAAGAACCAGCGAGTAAGAAATTATAGATTTCCCCAAAATCTGGATCATTCGGGAGTTCAGAAATTATCTGCTCCCTTGAAGTGATTTCCGAAATTAGAAATAGGGAGGAATGTTCAGTATCCGCCTGACTACCAGAACTGACCGGACAGCGAGACAGTGCGTCCGGCAGTTGGTTTGACTTACCAGGGCGATACTGAATTTGAGCACTATATTCCTGAAGTCGAAGTGTCCATTTTAACAATCTTCGAGACAGATTCTTTGCAGTGGTTAAATATTGTAATGCCGAATGATCCGTAATGACATTGACAGTTAAATGATTGAGATAGCATTTAAATTTGGTAACAGCAAATAAAATAGCTTAGCTATTTTATTTGCAGAGTAATTACGTTCTGCTTTGTTGCAGAGTAATTACGTTCTGCTTTGTTAAGAATTCGAGAGGCATATGCAATAGGATGCCCTCATTGAGGTAGAATAGCTCCTAGACCAACACCTGATGCATCGGTAAAAACAGTGAATATTTCTGCATGGTTAGGAAAGGCTAACACAGGTGGTGAAACCAAGGCATGTTTAAGAGCATTAAAAGCAGTTTCTACCTCCGTGGACCAAACAAAGTATCTATAATTTCGTTTTAATGCAAATAAAGGTTCGCATAGAGTAGCGTACCCCGGAACAAACTGTTGATACCACCCGGTCATGCCTAGAAATCGAGACAATTCTTTCACTGACTTAGGCCTCGGGAAGTCCGAAATTGGCCTGCCCTTTGCGTCGTCAGTTAGAAGACCATTAGGGGTAATTTTTAATCCGAGATATACTAGTTCGTCCCGTCCAATTTGACATTTGGCAGGCTTTAATGTCAAACCCGCATTATGTAGCAGTTCGAAAACTTTGTCCAACAGAGACAGATGCTCCTCAAAAGTCTCAGAAGAGACAATTATATCATCCAGATAGACATGGACATTAGGTTCGAGCACAGGACGTAAGACTGAGTCCATTAGGCGCTGAAACGTTGCAGGAGTATATGCCAATCCGAAGGGCATTGCAGGAACTCATGTGCTCTAAACGGGGTAATAAATCCAGTTTTTTCTACAGAATTTGGGTGGACAGCAACCTGCCAATAGCCACTAGCTAAATCCAAAGTTGATAGCCAGTTTGTTGACGATAAGTCCTGGAGAATATCGCTAATTATAGGCAATGGATAATTGATAGTTTTAGTCACCGCTTTGAGTTTACGATAATCTATCACAAAGCGATACTCTACAGATTGTTTTTTTGGAACAAGAAAAGCAGGTGCTGCCCAAGGACTAAGTGATTCTTTAATAATTCCCGAATGGAGCATGTCCTGAATTTATTTTTGGAACTCAGCTTTTTTCTGGTTCGAGCATGGATAAGGCTTACATGCAATGGGATTAGCCCCTTCCGTATCAATGATATGATACACCACCTGTGTAAACCCTGACTTATCAGAAAATAACCCTGGTCTGCTGTGTAAATCCTGATCAAGTTGGCTCTTGTGTTCAGGCAATAATCTGTCCCTCGCAAGAACTGCAGAAAAATCAATAGGCTCTTCTGGGGTGGGAGGACTAACCTCAGGCATTAACATTAGGCCATGCTCGAAATCAAGTGTAAGCTTAAACATTTTAATGAAATCCACCCCCAGAAGGCAATCCTCGGGTAACTCTTGGATCAAAAAGAAAGTATAAGAAACTTGAACTTTGCCAATCTTGACAGGTAAATAAACTGAACCAGAGATTGAAAAGACATTATTGTCGGCACCTCGCAGACATTGCTGGGAGGGCTCGACACAAGCATTTGGAAAGGCAGCAGCGCAGAAATCAAAGTTTAATGCAGAAATGTCAGATCCAGAATCAATTTTAGTCGACACCACTACTTTACCCAAGGTGACAAGAATATCAGGCAACTCCGGAGCTTGCATTATTAAAAAAGAGATTTGAGGTCTTCAGAAAAACGAGGAGATAGACTCGACCCATTTACCTCCTGCTGAAGTTTAAATTGTCGTGAAACATATTAGAATATCTTGATCGATTTTGCAAATTTGCCGAAAATACCAGAACGTGTTGAGTTATAATAACGTGCAGGAAAGGCAGTATTATTATCATTAGGCTTGCCTTGACCCCCAGCACGGTATTTTGGATATGTCTTGTCAACCGGGAAGTAATTATCTCGGGGACGAGAAACTTGGTTGTTATCCAGGTTCCCATAATGGTCAGGATGTCGCACCTCTGGTACCCGACGATGCGGCGGCACGTATCTAGACTGCTGATAAGCGTTCTCCACCCATGACTGATAAGCCGCCCGCCGAGGCTGATTGAAAAATTGTCCTTGACGAAAGTTCTGTTTTTGCTGCTGATATCTATTAGTTTGAAGAGGAGGTTCATGGTACTGCGTAGGTTGTCGGTACTCTTGGACCTGTGAAGATTGCCCTTTACTGTGTCGTTCTTCATAAACTCTAATGAGCACTCGTGAATGGAGACAGGACGTCGGAATTCCAGAAAATCCTGCAGGAAAGGATCCAGCTGCTGTAGTAAGGTATCACAAATATCAGACTCAACTGCAGCGGGATCCCATAATTTGTAAAGTCGAACTGTTTCCAGAGCGAGCGAGACTGTACTATCTGACGCTCGCTGTCGCCTGGAAAACAGTTGTTGTGCAAGGCTGGCCTTATTGGTACCTAAAGGAAAGACATCCAAAAATGCAGTTCGAAATTGCAGATATGAGCCCTCTGGGTTTATTTGACGCCACAGACTGTACCAGACCTTTGCCGTGTCTTGCAAACATGTGCCAGCAATAGGTATCTGACAATCTTCAGGGACATTATATAGATCAAAATGATCGTCAAGATCCTCCAAAAACCTAAGCGATCCGCCGTTTTCCCTGAATACAATAGAACCAGCATGAGGTACGTAATGAGCAAGAATTTTGCTCCTTCTCCCCGGGGGGGGGGGTAGGGCAAATTGTTGTTGAGGCACTACAGTCGAAGTACGCGGTACATAAGCTTCGTACCTCGCGTATTCGCTGTCTGGTAAGTCGGAACCGCAGGCCTCGTACAGAGCACTTGGGGAATTGTTTGGAACTCTATAACGCTGAGTGCGTAAATTGTCTGTTGTAGAATAATGAGCCTCATGATCATGTCTATAACAGTCATAGAAGAGACCAATAGGATCCGTGAGGTTTTCCATTTTCCGTGACTTCTACTATGAATCTGTTCGGCTATAGTTCGGGGGCCAATATAACGTAAAAATCTTGTCGTACTTCTCCGTTATATTAAAACATCACCATACTATGAAATAGTTCCTAAATTAAACCCTAACGGCCAGGCGAAACATTTAGAAAGCAGAAGTCAAACTTGCGGAAAAGATGCTTTACTTCTCAATGTAGCACTTCCATAACAAATCGGTATCAACATTAAACACACCCAACACCAACAACGCTACGTTCCACATTAATCGCTCTCCAACACAGCGCTTTTTAAGCAACAGTGTACTCGTAGTTTATACCCTATCTACCAACAAGTAATAGGACACCTGTGATAGCAAAGGAAAACGAAGTTTATTCACCTTCAATAGTTGGTGGAGCCTCCACGAGCGGCGGTTACAGCTGCGACCCTCCGGGGCATGCTCTCAACCAGGCGTTGTACGACGGCTAGCGGTATTTTCTTCCACTCGGCTTGGAGAAAACATGTCAGTTCCTTCACCGATTTCGGACGGTGGGGCACCCCTTAAGTCGACGCTCCAACTCGTCCCAGCGGTGCTCGATAGGGTTAAGGTCCGGGCTTTGCGCAGGCCAGTCCATTCGATTAACCCCATTGTCACCATACCAAGCCATTTTAGAATTCGCAACATGACAGGTGGCATTTTCATCCTGAAAGTAACATGGATCCACCCCGTAAAACTGCGACAACGTAGGAAGCGCATGGTCATCCAAAATGGTGCAGTAGGTCTCTACGTTGAGTCTACCAGGAGTTGCGACCAAGGGTCCCGTGCCATACCAGGAGAAACACCCCCATAGTATAATTCCACCGCCGCCGAACTTCACAGTTGGCACAATACATTCTGGCAGGAGGCGTTCTCCACGCAGACGCCAATCCCAGACCCTGCCACCCGAACGGTAGAAGGTGAACCTTGATTCGTCGCTCCAGAGAACCTGTTTCCACAGTTCAACCGTCCACTGTCAACGTTCTTTGCACCACGTTAGCCGAGCAACGCTATAGGACTTGGTGATCAAAGGCTTGTGGGCGGCAGCACGTCCATGATAACCGAGCAGATGGGCTTCCTTACGGATGGTATTCATCGAAAGAACACACTCCCTGATGTCTGTTGAAACTCCTCGCGGATGTGGCCTATCGATTTGGTGCGGTTCTTCCGAATTTCTCTGGCCAGCACCCGTCGGTCTCTAACTCCCAGTTTTGTGGGTCTGCAGGGTCGGGGCACATTCTGACAGTCACCTCTCATCTTCCGCTTGCCAATCACGTAGGCCACTGTCGATTTTGGGTACTTCAACTAGCTGCATACGTCAAGTATGGGTCGGCCATTTCTGTGATACGCGACGATTACACCTTTCTCGAAATCAGAGAGCTCCGAACTGCGTGGCATCTTGCATGCGACTGGTTGCGTTGTTGTTTTCCACACGATATTTAACGGCGGCGGCCGTGACGTGTATCTGGACAGCAGATATCGTTGATTGCAGGTGTGTCCAATTACTTGTTGGTAGATAGTGTACCTCTCGTTCTTATCAAATCAGGCATACGTCACGTTCATTCAAATTCAATTATGTTGCTAAAAGTATTTGTTTGAGAGAAAAGATATCGCGTTAAGTGTGAAATATAACTGAGAATAAACTCAAGATTTACACAGGGAAAGAAACTAAAAAGGAAAGTTAATTTAGAATATACGTCACAACTCACTAAATCTTGAATTATGATTTTAACATTTCGCATGAGGGCTAAACGGGCCCGAGAGATGGGGGAGGGAAAGAAATGCGTGCAGGGCCGACTTCGTAAAAGAACTACATCAATGTTCAGGTAGATGACACGAAATACCCTGCGAAAACCAGCATGCTCAGGGTAACTAGCTCCGACACACCCGAAAACTCCCCCTCTCCGTGGATTGTGATATTACCCCATTCAACCAAGAACGGTGGTATACTTTTCTGACCTTCTGCGTGATGACTTGCGAAGAAATAGTTCGATTGCGGCGAAATTTTAGTACGCTTTTTCGAAACAATAGTGGATCGTTTCTGTTGAAAATGTTCTAAATCGGTACTTAGAACTAGTGCAAATGCGTGAGATTCGTTCGCCAGCACTTTTGCGCTATAACTTCAGTAAAAAATTCCGATTTTGAAAGAATATTTTTTATTTATAATGGAGGTAGTTTATGTTACAAATTAGTAGCGCACAAACATATGTTTCCGATCTCCCTCAACATCGGCCATTATACGTCTGCCCAGTCAAACCTGCCACCACGCTCAAAGCAAGGCATTTTCCTCAGGCTCTTGGAACACCATATGATCAGTAATAAATTGGAATTTATTGATTACCAGTTCTCTGAACTAAAAAATAAAAACAGCTGGTATGAAATTCTGTGGGCAAAATCATTTGACTGCCTCGCGGCATCGAAATTGAAATTTTCCTTCCCGACGTGAAAACAAGTTCAGTTTAATTGACCTCTAGAGTATAGAAAACAGACGTCTACTATTCCTACTTTCTCCCCGCTCCCCACTCCTATAAAACTCCTATTATTCGCATGCGTAATACTATATACAATGACAAACCCCTGTGTACAGAAATCACCACCAGCAACTACGGTAGCCCATAGAATAGACTTGTTTCACCTGTTCGATGGCAGCCCATCGAGTAGATGATATAATTTTGAGCTTTTTAGAGCCCATGATAAAGGCTAAATATGTTAGTTTGCATTTGGGGAATTAACGCCCCTAAATTTAAACACTTCCAAATTTTCAAGTGCGTTGTACGTCTATTGATAGCGTTATCTAATGACTTAATTTTGAGCTTTTTAGAGCCCATGAAAAAGATTAGATATGTTAGTTTGCATTTGGGGGTTAACACCCCTAAATTTAAACTTTTCCAAATTTTCAAGTGCTTTGTTCGCCTATTGATAGCGTTATCTTGTGATTTAAGTTTGAGCTTTTTGAACCAATAACAAAGGTAATATATATGTTAGGTTAGGTTTGGGGGTAACCCCCTTAAATTTCAACATTTCCAAATTTTCAAGTGCGTTGTTCGCCTGCTGATAGCGTTGTCTTGTGATTTAAGTTTGAGCTTTTTGAACTTATAACAAAGGTAATATATATATTAGGTTAGGTTTGGGGGTAACCCCTTTAAATTTCAACATTTCTAAAACAAAGTGCAGTTTTTATATGGTCGGTAAATATTTATGTGATCAGTTTTCCTAGACTAGACCGGAAGCGTCCTCCGACGTTCAGTGGCGCACATACGGGAAGGGTCCGCCAGGTCCGGACCCCTCCCAAGAAGGCTCGAATCCTTAAAACAAATCATTTTCTTTTAAAATACATTCCGACTATGGCTAAATTAGAAAAAAAAAGATTCTGCGCATGGCTTTATAAATTTTGTATTTTCGTTATGATAAATTATTTTTCTGTCCGTCTTAATTTTATTCTTAATGATCGTTATATTTATAAACGGCTTATGCTCAATGGTTACTGAATTTATCTTACTTCTTCAGATAATTTTTTTAATCTGTGTGTTCATCTGTGTTGATTTATGCTAACATTCATTAAGAACGTGCATGCATACACTGTATTATCAATAGTATTCTGACGCTACCAAATATTTGCATAAGTGCAAAGAACGGTTGCGCAAGAAGGTGCGCGCTGTATGATTGGGGAGGTACATATACTACGTATAAAGCTGAGATGATTTGTCATGTTATTAGTAACTTTGAATAGATATGCTGCGTGGACGTGAACTTTCAGTGTCCCAGCGTGGGCTGGTCATAGGATGTCATTCGGGTAACGTTTCCATACGGAGCATTTCAGCTAAAATAAACACACCAAAATCAGTTGTAAGTGATGTCGTGAAGCGATGGAAGCAGGACGGTGCAACGAGAGTAACAAAACGTTTACGAAAGCCGTGCAAACTGATAGAACGTGACAGAAAAGCCATGGTAAGAAATGCTAAGAAATCCTGTTCCTCCTCTGCCGTTTCCATCGCTGCTTAAGTAGGAAATATTTGTAACTGCTCGGTTAGTACCATAACTATCCGCAGAGAGCTGCACAGTGCGGGCTATTATTCTGTAGCAGCAGAACACAAGCAGCACATCACTACAATGAATGCGAAGCGCCGTTTGGAGTGGTGTCTCCGGTTGTACCTGGACCGTTGGCGACTGGAAAGCTTAACACAGACATTTGACGTGGACCAGGAACATCAAACAGAGGTCATCGCTCCTTCCACATATATAAGTGAGTCACGGAAAAATTCTCATTGGCCGCCACAGGGGATTGGACCCAGGGTCTTCCGTGACTCACTTGTAAACGTGGAAAGAGCGATGACCTCTGTTTGATGACTGGAAAGCTGTTCTTTGGAGTGATGAATGTAGTTTTTAATTCTTCCAATCTGGTCGAGGCATTTAGATTTGGTGACACCCCGACTAACGATTTTCATCGGACTGTGTTCTTCCAAATGTTAAGTTCGGCGGAGGTTTCATCAAGGTATGGAGTTGTTTTTCGTGGATGGGACTCCGCCCGTTGGTTATTATACCACAAACCATGAACTCTGAAGTGTACTTCAACGATCAGAATAATTTTGCGCTACCAGCATATGGCAATATTATCAAAATGACCGTTGACTTTTCCAACACGATCCGGCGCCCTACCATACTGCACGGCGTGTGCAGGACTGGTTTCTTGAAAATCAGGTGATATTGTTAGACTGGGCTGCTAAGAGTCTTCATTTTAAGGACATAGAACACCTCTGGGATGAATTGGAGCCACGGACATGAAATTGACCGCAACGATCGTCTTGGCTCTGGACTCTGGTAGCAGATTTACAGGAAGAATGGCGAGTTAGTCCTGTTGAGACCAACTGGAAATTCGTTGATAATATGTCTCGACGTGTTGCTAATGTCATACAAGCAAAGATGGACAGACTAAATACTAATTTCAATTATAATGCCATTGTCCCAAAACATTGTGGTATCCGAATACTTTTGATAGTATAGTGTACATTCATGTATGTATGTATATATATATATATAGCAAAAGCATATAAAGGGAAAAATATTAATTTTTATTTCTTGTAGGAATTAGTGAGTTTCGTTTTTATAAATTTGCACTAAATTTAATTTTAATGTTTTCTTATGTGTCTTGGGCATAAAAATTGCTTCACTGATGCTTGCTTCCTTGCCCTTTGGTATTAAATTTTTATTTTTCTAAAGAATTTATTTTCTAAGAATTTTACTGTGGGTATTGGGCATTTCCCTTGCCATTCTGGGACATGCAACGTAGTTATTTTAATTCACTCTCGGGATTTGGTACTGTAAATTGCTCCTTGGGCAATTCTTGCCTCCTTTTCCCTAAATTTGTTGCTTGCTTTCCTTTTCAATTTTGTAATGATGCTTTTTATGGTTTTAATTTATTTTTGTTTATTACTAAAATTTTTTTGGTGTTTCCTGTTTATCTTTTTGTCTGGCTGGATTAGGGTTTCACTTTATCTGTGACAAGTTTAAAGTTATCCCTTCGGTACCATTTTTTGGTTGGATTTTTCTTACCTGGATTTGTGTTTTTGAGGAGCTCGGCTCCCTTTCTTTTTCTTTTTCTTTTTTGTGTGATTATCTTTGCTGTTGTGCGGTCGGGCAACGTGCTTTAGTTTGCTGGGTTTGGGTTTTTATAAGAAATCCCTTTTATTTTGACAATTTCCCCCTAAATTTAATCGGTCATTATAGCAAACTAAAATAAGAGAATCCCACAATTATCTGGTTTCAGTAGATTAATGAGTGATTTTCTTATTGCTTGCTCTTGACGAAGCCAACAAGGAGCCAGTCATTAATATGCTTCCCTGCATTCTTCTGTTAGTCAAATTTACATCGCTTGTAGCTCGCCTGCTTCAGGTGGTTGGAAAGTGGTGATTGTTGTCCTTTTTCTCGTTCCCCGATTTTTTTTTTGTTTTTTCTTTGTTCAAAATTTGCTTTTATGATTCACATTTGTATATATATATCATCATCATCATCATTGTCAACCATTATCAATCCACTGCTGGACGAAGGTCTCCCCAAGTTTCCTCCACAACGGTCTGTCTTGTGCCAGTCTCCTCCATGTCACCCCTGCATACTTTCGAATTTCATCCACCCATCTCCCATGTGGTCTTCTTCTGGGTCTTTTCCTGTCCCTTGGAATCCAATCTAAAATTTCGGCTGTCCATCGATGATCTGTCCTTCTGGCAGTATGTCCAGCCCATTGCCATTTCAGGGATTTAACTCTGATCATGATGTCTTCCACTCTTGTCATTTTTCGGATCCACGAGTTCCTCTTCTTATCTCTCCTGGTTACACGAAGCATGCACCTCTCCATGCTTCTTTCAGTTGTCTGCAGTCTTTGTATATCTCTTTTAGTTAAGGTCCACGTCTCTGCACCATACGTAAGCACTGGAAGGATGCATTGATCAAACACTTTTCTTTTAAGACATAATGGCATATTGCTCTTGAAAATTATGCTGTTTCTTCCAAAAGCTCTCCAGGCAAGTTTTGTACGCCGATTAATTTCTTCATCAATGTGACCCTCACTTGATATCTGCTGTCCAAGATAAACGTACGTGTCTGTTATCTCCAGCTTTTCTCCATCAATCGATAAATCTTCATTTCTTGTAAAAGCATTAAACATCACTTTTGTCTTCTGAAAGTTCATTTTTAATCCCACTTCTTTACTCTTGTCAGCAAGTTCCTGGATCATACTCTGCAGCTCTGATGGGGTAGTTGCAAAAATGACTACGTCATCAGCAAAACGAAGGTGGGTTAGATAATCTCCATTAATCTTTATCCCTTTGTTTTCCCAGCTCAGCGACTGAAAAACACCCTCCAATGTGGCATTAAAGAGCTTCGGAGATATGGTGTCACCTTGTCTCACTCCCTTTCCAATTTTTATGTGTGTTGTATTTTCAAACAGCCGAATCTTTGCACTTGCATTTTCATAGATGTTATTAATAATATTAATGTATGCATCTTCAATACCGCAGGTTTTCAGAGCCATTGTAACTGCTGATGGTTTCACCGAATCAAAGGCTTTTTCATAATCGATAAAAGCCATGCACAATGGAAGTTCATATTCCCTCGCTCTTTCAATTAGTTCTCTCAGTACGTGGATATGATCTATTGTGCTGTAGCCACTCCTGAATCCAGCTTGTTCTCTCGGTTGAGCCATGTCCAGTGTTACCTTCAAGCGGTGTGAAAGAACTTTAGTGAAGATTTTATAAACTACTGATAGGAGGCTGATAGGTCTGTAGTTTCCGAGATCCTCAATGTCACCTTTCTTATGTAGCAGGATCATTGTAGCGGTGTTCCAATCCTCAGGAATCTTTCCTTCATTAAGGCATAGAGTGAAAATTTGGGCGAGTACTGTTTCAATTTCTCCACTTGCTTCTTGTATGATGTCTACAGTAATTCCATCTTCTCCTGGAGCTTTTCCCCGCTTCATGTTCTTGATTGCATGTGCAACTTCTGCTGGAAGGACTGGAGGAACTCTGGTACTGGTATCTTTCATGATGTCTGGAGTTCATGTATCATCCCTTTCATATAATTTGGAGTAGAAATCTTTCACTCTTGTCAAAATTTCGCCTCTATTTCTTGTTACAGAACCATCTTCTTTTCTCAGTGCCATAATCTGTTTTCTTCCCTTACTGAGATGTCCCTTTGCTATCTTTAGGCTTTGGTTGTTTTCAATTGCTTTCCTCACTAGTTCACAGTTGAATTTTCTTACGTCTTCAGTGATACTTTTTCTTACTATCTTGCATAGCTCTATATATTCCACTTTGGAAGTCACATCTTCTTTAGTTGTCCTCATCTCTCTTCTTTTTTGCATCAACATTTTCGTTTTTCCTGATAATTTGTTTACATGCAACTTGTTCTTAGACCCAGCTAATTTTGTTGCTGTTTCCACAAGAGCTTTGGTTACTTTTCTGTTAACTTCAGAGATGTCCACTTCTTCCGATGTTAGGCCTTCTAAAGCAGAGAACCTGTTCTTCAGTTTCAACTTGAAGGTATTATGGTGTTTTTTAAGGTTGGTTATGTCAATAGATTTTGTTTGTCTTATGAGCTTGCCACGTTCAAGTTTGGTGTTGAGGTGCATCTTACATCTCACCAATCTATGGTCACTACCTGTGTTGAACTTGTTTAGCACACTGCAGTCTTCTATGACGAATTTTTTGTTACACATAATAAAATCAATTTCACTTGTCGTCCCATTTGGATGTCTCCATGTCCATTTCCTGTGTGGCTTTTTCTTGAAGAAGGAGTTCAAGATGAAAAACCCTTCTGCCTCTGCAAACTCAACGAGAGTATTTCCACGCTGGTTTCTGTTGCCGTGACCGAATTTACCTACTGAAGTTTCATTCTGTTGCCGTTGCCCTATTTTTGCATTGAAATCTCCCATAATTATTTTCAAGTGCTGCTTACCTTTATTATTTAGATGACAAATTTCCTCATAAAATTCTTCAATTTCTTCTTCAGGATGACTTGTGGTGGGTGCATAAGTTTGAATAATCTGAGCCTGGTATCTTTTCGAGAGTTGGATAACAAGTCGTGCAGCTCTGTCAGAGGAACTTTCAACTTCTACAACTTTATCCTTCAGTTTCTTGTTTATTATAAATCCAACACCACTAGTTCTGCCAGTATCTGTCCCACGATAGTAGAAGAGATGTCCACTTTTCAGTTCGATGAGATCTTCTCCTTTTCTCCTTACCTCACTTAGCCCCATGATGTCCCACTTGATCCTTTGTAGTTCCTCTTCCAATTCAAGAAGCCTTGAATCAGAAGATAATGAGCGTCCGTTGTACGTAGCCAAGGTCAGCATCAGATGGCAGCCTAGTCCGGTCCTCCGGGGATTCTTAGCACCCTCTGCCTTCATGTCGCACTGGCCGCTGCCTTGGCCAGGTACATTCCAGCTGCCGGAGACTGAGGGCCAAGATTTAAGTTGTGGAATCATTTTGGAGGGGTTTGGCCATAACTCACCACGCTGGCCAAGCGGGTTGGTGAGTGTGGGATAGAATTTCCTCTAATCCCGATATTATAGTTATACCGCTATTGGCGGTCGTCAGAGCCCCTTTAGTGGGAACAGGATGTACCACGAGAAGGCGGGGTTGACATTTGTCAAGGAGAGGCTGTGATGTTACGCATCACCTGACCTTACATCCCATATATATATATATATATATATATATATATATCATTGTCAACCATTATCAATCCACTGCTGGACGAAGGTCTCCCCAAGTTTCCTCCACAACGGTCTGTCTTGTGCCAGTCTTCTCCATGTCACTCCTGCATACTTTCGAATTTCATCCACCCATCTTCCATGTGGTCTTCTTCTGGGTCTTTTCCTGTCCCTTGGAATACAATCTAAAATTTCGGCAGTCCATCGATGGTCTGTCCTTGTGGCAGTATGTCCAGCCCATTGCCATTTCGTGGATTTAACTCTGATCATGATGTCTTCTACTCTTGTCCTTTTTCGGATCCACGAGTTCCTCTTCCTAACTCTCCTGGTTACACCAAGCACGCACCTCTCCATGCTACTTTGAGTTGTCTGCAGCCTTTGTATGTCTCTGTTAGTTAAGGTCCACGTCTCTGCACCATACGTAAGCACTGGAAGGATGCATTGCTCAAACACTGTTCTTTTAAGACATAATGGCATATTGTTCTTGAAAATTATGCTGTTTCTTCCAAAAGCTCTCCAGGCAAGTTTTGTACGCCGATTAATTTCTTCATCAATGTGACACTCACTTGATATCTGCTGTCCAATATAAACGTAGGTGTCTGTTATCTCTAGCTTTTCTCCATCAATCGATACCTCTTCATTTCTTTAAAAAGCATTGAACATCACTTTTGTCTTCTGAAAGTTCATTTTTAATCCCCCTTCTTTACTCTTGTCAGCAAGTTCCTGGATCATACTCTGCAGCTCTGATGGGGTAGTTGCAAAAATGACTATGTCATCAGCAAAATGAAGGTGGGTTAGATAATCTCCATTAATCTTAATTCCTTTGTTTCCCCAGTTCAGTGACAGAAAGACATTTTCCAATGTGGCATTAAAGAACTTCGGAGATATGGTGTCACCTTGTCTCATTCCTTTTCCAATTTTTATGTGTGTTGTATTTTCAAACAGCCGAATCTTTGCACTTGCATTTACATAGATGTAATTAATAATATTAATGTACGCATCTTCAATACCGCAGGATTTCAGAGCCATTGTAACTGCTGATGGTTTCACCGAATCAAAGGCTTTTTCATAATCGATAAAAGCCATGCACAATGGAAGTTCATATTCCCTCGCTCTTTCAATTAGTTCTCTCAGTATGTGGATATGATCTATTGTGCTGTAGCCACTCCTGAATCCAGCTTGTTCTCTCGGTTGAGCCGTGTCCAGTGTCACCTTCAAGCGGTGTTAAAGAACTTTAGTGAAGATTTTATAAACCACTGATACGAGGCTGATAGGTCTGTAGTTACTGAGATCCTCAATTTCACCTTTTTTATGTAGCAAGATCATTGTAGCGTTGTTCCAATCCTCAGGAATCTTCCCTTCATTAAGGCATCGAGTGAAAATTTGGGCGAGTACTGTTTCGATTTCTCCACTTGCTTCTTGTATGATGTCTACAGTAATTCCATCTTCTCCTGGAGCTTTTCCCCGCTTCATGTTCTTGATAGCATGTGCAGCTTCTGCTGGGAGGACTGGAAGAACTCTAGTACTTGTACCTTTCATGATGTCTGGAGTACATGTATCATCCTAAAGTAACTTGTACAAAAATCTAGCCGATAATGCTTACCTTGGCATTCCTTTCTAGCGATGGGAACATTTCACGCACGTGTTTTCCGGTCTTTGTCGATGTTATTGTCCTAAAATCCGTTGTATGCGATGACTGGCTTTACTTCTCACACTTTTCGCTGGGTATACTTATTGGATCTTTGCCTTAGGATTCAAACACATCAATTTTTACCGTTCTTTATACTCGAAATTTTTGCCCATACTCTGGGCATCCTCAGGAGCGTGGCGACTTTACCACCGATGTTCGTGGTTAACTTCGCGCTAATGGAGTCCGATACTCCTTGTTGCCATTCGTCGGATATACTTTCCTGGATATATTTCGTTATCAAGCCCGGCTGGCGCCATCTATGTTTCATTAAAACACTTTTTTTTTTTCGAGTACAAAGAACGGTAAAAATTGACGTGTTTGAATTCTAAGGCAAAGATCCAATGAGTATACCCAGCGAAAAGTGTGAGAAGTAAAGCCAGTCATCGCATACAACGGATTTTAGGAAAATAACATCAACAAAGACCGGAAAACACGTGCGTGAAATGTTCCCATCGCTAGAAAGGAATGCCAAGGTAAGCATTATCCGCTAGATTTTTGTACAAGTTACTTTGAAATATCGCACGTAAAAGAGAATAGTAGAATGATTAGAGCTATATAATAGTCAGAATTAGAACTACTAATTGGAATTGATGTATCATCCCTTTCATATAATTTGGAGTAGAAATCTTTCACTCTTGTCAAAATTTCGCCTCTATTTCTTGTTACAGAACCATCTTCTTTTCTCAGTGCCATAATCTGTTTTCTTCCATTACTGAGATGTCCCTTTGCTATCTTTAGGCTTTGGTTTTTTCAATTGCTTTCCTCACTAGTTCACAGTTAAATTTCCTTACGTCTTCAGTGATACTTTTTCGTACTGTCTCGCATAGCTCTATATATTACACTTTGGAAGTCACATCTTTTTTAGTTGTCCTCATGTCTCTTCTTTTTGCATCAACATTTTCGTTTTTCCTGATAATTTGTTCACATGCTACTTGTTCTTAGACCCAGCTAATTTTGTTGCTGTTTCCATAAGAGCTTTGGTTACTTTTCTGTTAACTTCAGAAATATCCACTTCTTTAGATGTTAGGCCTTCTAAAGCAGAGAATCTGTTCCTCAGTTCCAACTTGAAGGTATTATGGTGTTTTTTAAGGTTGGTTATGTCAATACATTTTGTTTGTCTTATGAGCTTGCCACGTTCAAGTTTGGTGTTGAGGTGCATCTTACATCTCACCAATCTATGGTCACTACCTGTGTTGAACTTGTTTAGCACACTGAAGTCTTCTATGACGAATTTTTTGTTACACATAATAAAATCAATTTCACTTGTCGTCCCATTTGGATGTCTCCATGTCCATTTCCTGTGTGGCTTTTTTCTTGAAAAAGGAGTTTAAGATGAAAAACCCTTCTCCCTCTGCAAACTCTACGAGAGTATTTCCACGCTGGTTTCTGTTGCCGTGACCGAATTTACCTACTAAAGTTTCATTCTGTTGCCGTTGTCCTATTTTTGCATTGAAATCTCCCATAATTATCTTCAAGTGCTGCTTACCCTTATTATTTAGATGACGAATTTCCTCATAAAATTCTTCAATTTCTTCTTCAGGATGACTTGTGGTGGGTTCATAAGTTTGAATAATCTGAGCCTGGTATCTTCTCGAGAGTTGGATAACGAGTCGTGCAGCTCTGTCAGAGGAACTTTCAACTTCTACAACTTTATCCTTCAGTTTCTTGTTTATTATAAATCCAACACCACTAGTTCTACCAGTATCTGTCCCACGATAGTAGAAGAGATGTCCACTTTTCAGTTCAATGAGATCTTCTCCTTTTCTCCTTACCTCACTTAGCCCGACGATGTCCCACTTGATCCTTTGTAGTTCCTCTTCCAATTCAAGAAGCCTTGAATCAGAAGATAGGGAGCGTCCGTTATACGTAGCCAAGGTCAGCATCAGATGGCAGCCTAGTCCGGTCCTCCGGGGATTCTTAGCACCCTCTGCCTTCATGTCGCACTGGCCGCTGCCTTGGCCAGGTACATTCCAGCTGCCGGAGACTGAGGGCCAAGATTTAAGTTGTGGAGTCATTTTGGAGGGGTTTGGCCATAACTCACCACGCTGGCCAAGCGGGTTGGTGAGTGTGGGATAGCATTTCCTCTAATCCCGATGGTATAGTTATACCGCTATTGGCGGTCGTCAGAGCCCCTTTAGTGGGAACAGGATGTACCACGAGAAGGCGGGGTTGACATTTGTCAAGGAGAGGCTGTGATGTTGCGCATCCCCTGACCTTACATCCTATATATATATATATATATAACTTAGCGGTAGTCAGAATAAGATTTACATGTATCTATATAAAAAAGTATAGCACATTTTGCTTGTCCAGTAAATTTCTTGTTGGCCCCACCCTTGATAAAGTTCTGTGTGCGCCACAGCCGACGTTACGTATTATATACAAATCATCCATAGTGGGCAACTGTCCGGTTGGGCAAATATCCGAGTGGGCCAGTGTCCGGTTGAATTTAGTCCGGACCCCGCATCAACATCCCTCTGCCTTTATTTTTCTTTACCTTTTCATTATCAGCGTTTTCATAAATTCTGCCTTACACACACACAACCTCTCTCCAAGCCCTCACTATAGTTTCTCTCGATTTTGATTGGACGACACATTTAATACCCTAATCACCCGGACGGCTGCCTGTGAGGACTACCTTCTATTTTTTACTTTTTGCTTGGGCCGCGGGTGGCCTAGTGGGCAACGTTCGTGACTGCCGCGGAAAGGACCTCAGGTTCGATCCACTAAATATCTGCCGTGCGTCGGATGGGCACGTTAAGCCATCGGACCCCGGGTACTGACCCCCGGTAATAAATAAGGGCGTCTTCCTCTCCCTTTCTTCTTCGCTTCCGTGTCACTTTCCTATCGGGCACTCTAGCCCAAATCTCCTAGCTTCCAATTTCTAAGGGTTGTTTAAGACCTGGGGTCAGACATTCCCTCCCTAAAATCCTCTACATATGATCATGTTTTTTACTTTTTACTCATCATTTGATATCTCCTACATTAACGCAGGAAGGATTTAGTGATTTAGTGTTTTGGTTAAAAAAACAACAACCACGGGAGGTAAAGGTGAATCTTTTTTTTTAAATCACTCCGTCAAAGCTTATGTGAAATAATGCAATATAATCCACCTTCCCTTTTTAAAAATTATAAATGTTTTCTACTTGGCCTTTTTTTTCGATTAAAGAAATAAAACTAGTTTCAAACCCTAGGTATAAAATTAGCTTTTTTTTTCTTTTTCCTCTGGAAAAATTGTCCTTTTTTTAACACACGACAGATTTAGTGTTTCAATTAAAAAAAAATTCACGAGAGGTAAAGATGTATCTTTTTTTTTTGAATCACTTCGTCAAAGCTTAAGCGAAATAATGTAACAGCATTTTCTCGCCCCATTAACTTTCGACGTAGGCGAATCAAGAAGTTTGCCCCAGGTTAATCTCTCCCCTCTAGCAGGTGAAAGTTGTAGGCCAGACAAGAATAGGCGAATCAAGAATTCTTTCCTCGCCTAAAATGGCGGAACCCATTAACTTTCAACGTACGAAGAATAATCCAATCAAGAATTGGCGAATGCGCAAGACACGCTCCAGCAGTTTGCACAAGATCTCTTCGTGGCAAACAATGCTAAGGCTTCCATGAAGCTCCCAGCAGAGGAACATAGCCTGGTGTGTTTTCACCACTGTGTGATGTCACATTGTCATTGTTACCAAACATGCAAAGCTGCACAGGCAATTAAAATATTAAGCATACAATTTTGTTTTATTCTTAAATAATAATGCATTTCTAAGGACACAGAAAGGGTGTTGCATGCCTAGCATACTTGTTTTACTATTTTTGCCGATTCATCCAAAGAAGATGGTTCAATCCTGATTGGTTCAGTGGCATGTTTTATCTAGTAGTATGATTTATCCAGTATCATGTTTTATCTAGTAGTATGATCTATTCAGTGGCATGTTTTATCTAGTAGTATGATCTTTCGAGTGGCATGTTTTATCTAGTAGTATGATCTATCCAGTGGCCATTTTACTTACGGACAAGGTGTTTTAAAAATAGCTTGATTTTTGCAATCCCGCTTGTGATTATATTGTCTTATTTTTAAAAATCTGAAACAAGTTTTTCTCTTTTAACCTTACTAAACATGCTTTTTTTTGTGTTATTCCACTATATAGGATTCTTGAAAGATTGTAAAAAGCTTAAACACGTTTTTATTTTATCTTGGATGAGAAAATGTTACCTGATCATTTATGGTAGCATCCATGATAACTCCTAAAGAGCAAGGAAAGGAATGTTTTTAATCATGTTTAATATCTTATTTCCCTTGTCACTAAATGTTGTAAGGCTCCATTTTTACTATATTAGATTCGGTCCCAAGATTAAACACTGATATTGATAGAAAATTTTAGTAAGTTCACATTTTCTTTTTTCAGTGGCAGTCCCAGCAGGTATGTGAAAACGTGCCTGCAGGGGGTCAAAAAAAGTGAGAAAATTTGCAACTGTGCATTGTTTCAAGTGTGGCCTACACCAATTTTTATCGAGCAGGTTAAAAATTTTGTTGTGTTTCTACAAGTAATGGGGTTTTTTACTTGTGAGTGAGTTATGATTTGTATGTATGGTGGTGCATTCAGTTGCACAGCTTTCAAAAGTTTCCTCCTCCCAGGCCAATAAACCTCTGCATGTGGTAGATCTGGTCCACTGTTTTTGGTACAATTTTGTGATTTAATATTTCTGATTAAAATAACCTGTCAAATGAATATCACTTTCAGATTTATTTTGACAGTAAGTTCTGTATTCTGAGAATTCCTCTCTTATGGAACTTTAAAAGAAAAAAAGTTTAATATTTAGCAAACAGTCAGAGATAACTCATCTCCTTCATCAGGCTTTCCCAGAGTAATTCACTTCCTTTCTGGATGTTTAGTTATGGTTTTCAGTAACACTTAGCTGTGACCGAAGAACTGTTTTGAAAAAAAAAGCTAATTTTTAAGAACTGCTGTCTTTTTTTAAATTTTTTGAGAACCTTTTTCTAAAGAACCTTTTTCAGGGGGGAGAACAAACTTTTATAACCAAATATTCAAAAGGAAAGTGATTTACTCTGAATAAGAATGATGAAGGAGATAAGTCGTTCTATAATGCACGAGATGCCAGGTAGAGAATTTCTCATGAGATCATTGATGATGGATGTTTTCTTCTCAATTTCGAGTCCTTTAATTTTTCTTTTTAATAGGCTATTCGGAACGCTAATGGCGTTTAGAGTGTTCCTGGCCAGTTTTGTTGAGCATTTCTGTAAACTATAAAGTCCAGCTTTATTTGAACCGTTTCTTATGGTAGCTTTGCATTCTGCTATGAGAATTTTCGTCTTCTGATCTGACCTGCCTCTCCTATGTAAGAAAGCCTACATTTACATTGAAGTTCATAAACTATTACTGCAATTTTCAGGTTGTGAATCATGGCCCTAACGGTAAAAAAAAATCCAATCCTTCCTGCAGCTCTTACACAACGTGTACGCTAGTTTTTTTTTTTGTTTTTTTTTTGTAAACAGTTGCTCAGTAAACAGCAATTGTAAGTTTGTGTGTGATATCACACTCACACGCAGTAAATATAGACACGAGTTTTCCCGTTTTTACTTGAAATCAAAAACAGAATTTATGTTTTCTTCTGTTCAGCACATTTCTGTTTAATTCATCTATTTAAACTTTTTTATGAACATTCTTGAATAAGAAATGGTTATTTAATGTTTCGATCTTTCAAGAATCATTTTTAGGAGATTAACACCAACATGAGAAGTTGCAAACGTGTTGAATGGTAATAAGTTTGAAAGAGGAAATGTATTTTTCTTATTTTTGGAATTGTGAAGTAATTTTGAAATACATTAAAAAAAAAGTTGATGGCTTATTTTTTTTTCTTGAATGTTGTGTACTTGAAGTTGCTTAATTAATATTAAGAAATAATAACATGCTAATTTACTGTCTTCTGTGTGTGTATAGTATTTCTAGAAATAATTTGAATCCCCAGTATTTACATTTGAACAAGAGTTTACCGTAAAAGAAACTAATTCGGTATATATTCACACATTAACGAACTTCCAATTTCAGTAAATTAAGTTAGTCATTTAACCATTCAAGTTACCAATTGATTCCGAAATATATATTTCATAAATATTAAGAAGTTATGTACAAAACTGTTTTTTTATTCACTGAAAGAACAAATTATCACCCCCTAATGGGGTGTGGCACCACCTTTTGCCCACAGGACAGCATCCAAACGTCGTGGTACGGACGCAGTGAGGTTCCGCAACACAGACCGGGTATCGCTGACCAACAATCTAAGAGTGCTTGGCGTAGAGCAGGCAGAGATGTTGGGGATAATTTATCCAGAACACCTCCGTTCCAATATGTCCCATAAATTTTCTATGGGGTTGATGTCCGGTAAACGAGGTTGCCATGTGAATGTGGTAAGCTCACTGCTATGCTCCAGGAACCAGTCGGTCGCTAGCCGTGCCCGATGGAGTGGAGCATTGTCCTGTTGAAAGATCGGAACTTTGTTCGGACAGAAGCACATAATGAAAGGGTGGAGATTATCGACCAAGAGATGCACATAGCTGGAACCAGTGACGGAAGACTCAAGAGGTATCAAGGGACACAGGCCGGACCACACGAAAGCTGCCGAAACCATTACACAGCCTTCACTGGCCAGTAGTACCCTAACTTGGCATGCAGGGTCCATAGCGTCGTGTGGTTTACGCCACACACGCTGCCTGCCATCGGCGCGATACAGTGTGAAACTGGATTCATTAGACCATATGAAGCGTTTCCAAACATCCATGCTCCAGTTTCGATGGGCCTTTGCATCCTGTACCAGAATCATGCGAAACTGTGCCGTTAACATCAGAAAAAAATGTGGTCGTTGACTGCACCAGCCGAGTTGTGCTATGTGTCGACGGATTGTCTTTCAGCATAGGCTTGTGGATGCGCCTTCATTAAATTGCGATGTAATTTGCTGCAAACAAGCCTTCTGATTCGCCTGTACGATGCGTTGGCGCCCTCGATCATTCAATGCACTTTACGGCCACATTTCATCCGACTGTTAGCGGGTTTGCCGGATTTCACGTACTCCTGGTACACACTTGCTCCGGTTTGTCGCGGAATTCCTAAAAGCTTCGCCTTTGCGCTGATTGAACATCCGACCTTCCTGGATCCCACGACTTTACCTCGATCAAACTCACTTAAGTCTCGTCCTTGACCCAGGCTGGCAGTTGACGGAATGTATTCCTGTGCATACCGACCCACTCTATTTACAGGCCCAACCTGTTTTCCTACACACCGCGATTTGCTGTTGTCCTGCTGCTTTGCGTATGTTCACCGGGGTGTATGGAATAATTTGTCCTTTCAGTGTATGTGATAAATACCGGGTGCGCCATTTAAAAGAGGCCCCGTGGCCAGACGTTGTTAGGCAGGTTAAAGTTGTTTGGCGGGTTTCCAGTTAAAACCGCTTTGTTCCACTTCTAACTGGTTTCTGCGTGTACAGCTGCAAAGGAATTCTCCGGAGTGGTTAGTCACAGCCAGAGCAGTGCAGGTACGCGGTCATAAGTGTAAGTGAAGAGAGAGCAAAGGCAACGAAAATGGTTTTAAGTACGGAACAGCGGATTTTTATTGTGGAACAGTATTTCAGAAATAACTCATACAACGTTTTAAATGAGTTCTTTACCGAAAAATGTCCACATTGTACAGCACCGGCGAAATCAGTGGTACAGAAGGTAGTGCGGAAATTTCGTGAAACCGGCACGGTGTGTAACAGGAAGGGAAACAAACCCAAGACAATTCGTACTGAAGACAATATCAAGGATGTGTGCACAGTGATGTTACAAAGCCCTCGGAAGTCGATTCGCCGATTATCGTTTTCAACGGGAATATCTGCCACGTCATGCCGACGCATACTGAAGGTGGATTTGCATTTTCGGTCTTACGAAGTTATGGCGCTCTAAGAACTTAAAACTCCTGATTATGCAAAACGGATGCAATATTGTAAGTGGTTTCAGGAGACCATTGTCAGCGGTCAAATGGGCCCAACACTTTATTACATGACAGATGAAACATGGTTTCATCTGTCCGGGTATGTCAATGCGCAAAACAGCAGGATTTGGACCAACACGAATCTCAGACGGACAATGGAGTACGACCAAAAGACAGGCGTTTGGTGTGCTGAAATGACGAAGAGGATAGCCGGCCCATTCTTTTTCACTGACACCATCAACTCAAAGCGCTATGTTCAGCAACTGTTAAACCCATTTGTTGCCGCACTTACAGAAGAAGAGTGAACATATGCTTTCTTTCAGCAGGATGGTACAACGGCGCATACTACACGGAACAGGATACGTGCTGTGCATGACGTTTTTGGGGAGGACAGAACTGTACCGAAGGGACTATGGCCACCCAGGTCACCCGATCACTCCAAATGTGACTTTTATTTGTGGGGAACATTGAAAGGGAAAGTGTACGCAACTAATACGCACACCCTTTATGAATTAAAAGAACATTACGGATGCCATAGCCCAGATTGCTGCCGATGAGTTGTGGCGCGTTACGAACAACATGTTCCGTCGTGTGCAGCTGTGTCTTGATGTCGGAGGACAGCACTTTCAGCAACTGTTGTAAACGCAGGTAAATTACTCCTGTTTTCTGTCATTTCAACTATTCTTTACCATGTATAGTAAGTAGCATTGCCTGACTGTTGTTGTTCATTATACTCGGACCTCTTTTATATGGCACACCCTGTATATAAAAAATCCAGAACGTTTCTATATGAGATACAGTTGAAGGGGGTTCCATAATCAAGTGTTATTGCTAAAAGAAATTGCTTTCGATGTAACAAGGGGATTTGCGTGGTTGCCACTTGTTTTGCTTTTTTTGCATATTTTGCTTCATTTGCACAGCTTCATCTATTGTGTTATGCTCCCCTGTTTATTAATTTTTCTCAAGGATTTATCTTGTAACTTTCAGGCTTTTGACAAGACATTGAGTGCAACAGGGTTTAATCAAAGAATATCTAACTGAGAAGAAGTTAAGTCTCGGCGAGACGTAACTAGCGATGGCGTATCCTAAGATACAAAATGCAGTGCACAGAAACCAACATATAGGTTGATGCCGGAGCAGACTGCGCATGCGTATTTCTGTTGACTTAAATTCTGGCAAACAGTCAGCCCTCAGGCACTAGGATACCAGATTCAGTGCACAGAAACCAACACACAGGCTGATGTCGGAGCAAACTACGCATGCGTATTTCTGTTGACTTCAATTCTGGCAAAGAACAGTCAGCCGAGCTACTCACAGCGTGTGATTGTTACCTTCTCGGTAGCATAATCACTTCGCAAATCGGATATGTTAGTTTTGTTGTGCCAATAGGGTTAGTTAAGGCTTTTGTTTGTTCTTGAGTTTTTCAGAAACATTTTCAGTAATGCCGAATACTAGGGATTGTCTGCATTTTGTACGCTAAAATTTAATTTAAATAGTAATATTAATGCTATTGCATATTTGTTTCACCAAAATAAGGGACGAGCGGGATATCAGAAAACAACAACAGCAAAAAAAAACAACAACTGCTCTAGCATATAGTCATCAGATCGAAGGAAACCATCGGGGATCAAAGAAAAGCTTCACTGCCGTGGTCCTCTAACGTCTTTTGCTCCTCAATGTTTGCTTTCCGGTAGGCACATAAGTTCCCAGGATGTGGGGACGCTGTGATCACCAGTTTTACGTTACCTCAACGGGAGTTGACGTTTTTCACGCGAAGCTTTATTTTCTTTGGTTTTTAAAGGAACAGTAAACTCATTTCGGGCATTTTTTTTTCTGCGCGAAAATGTAATGTCGAAAGAGACATGAAAAGGACGCAATCAGAAATGCTTTAACGTAAGTAGTTCTCCCGCTAGAGCGTTTTTAAAACCAATAGGGACGTCACACTAGACAAGAGATGGCCTTGGACCGGACGCTCAGCGTGCGGAGGTCTCCAGTCTGTGCTGTTTACCGTTCTGTGCAGCGCAGTCGATTCCATCAATCTGTAAAATGGCTAGTGTAAATCCTTATTCATTCGAACCACGGTATTCTGCCGGTGCAGTACGAATGTTTAACAAGGAATGTGAAAACAAATTCGAGGGTAGAAAAGGTAATCTTGATTGGTGCCAATGTGATAACTGCGAGAGAATGTCAACAGACGCTGAGTGTTTGTATTGCAACGAGAGTGACCAGATGATGAAGATAAAAGGTAGTGCCCAATGTATAATAAACCACGAATCATTCGACAGGGTTGTTTCAAACATCCACACCTTACAGGCAAGTCGTTATCAAATGATTCTTCGAGCAGAAAAAAACGAGAAAAAAAATGAACTTGTATGTAACAAACTGTGGAGATACCAAGGAGGTTGGAATAAGATATCTGGAGATGCTCTTGCTAATGAAGCAGTACCACTTTGCGTGAAGCCTATAACCGCGAGCTACGGCAGTCAAAGTGTGGGAAAGCTGATGGTTTTCATGGCTATTGCAAAGCATTTTTTGTTGGCCGAATCGCTCTCTTTCGTCGCAAATGTTTCCGATTTCGCATCGTAACTTGTTCCCAATGTGTGAGGAAATGCTGAATTTATAAAATTCTTAATTATTTTGAGGCTCCTTCCCATTTTTATTTTAAATTGAAATGCACGAACATTGGTGCGAATTGTAAACAAAACAAAACGTTAAAATTGTAAACTTCACTCATGTAAGAAGTATAATTCGTTCCGGTTTGATATTAACACAGTTTCTGTAACCAAAAGTCATGCAGTTCCAATATACAAACAGATGAAATTACATAGGTATCATGTAAACAATGGCAAATTTCCATACCTCGCGACTTCACGGTTAAAGAGACCACGGCATCTCCAGAAGTATTATTGTAACCTCCCTGGGAGACACGTTGCATATAAACAATTCGTATATTGGGCGAATGCCTGGGTACCTGTAAAGCGAAAAATCAGAAAAGTAATCCCTTCCTGTGTTGTGAGTAAAATTAGAGAATGTTTTCCTTAATCTAATGAACAGTATTCGGGTTTCGTTTGTTGCCCTGGAAATGACCCAGACTATTTCGATTAACTTCCACTGTCACTAAAGATTTGTCAGCTGCTGTCTATATACAAGTATATAAAGGTATTTTCCATCGAACTAAGTGCATATATATATATTTTTTAGTTTCTCCTCTTGTCATGGGAGAAACAACTTTATGAGTATTTCTCGTAGCCCAAATGCAAAGTCATTAATGACTCCCCCCCCCGAAAATAAAAATACCGCAATAGTTGAACATGATATATAAGCACACCGAACAAAAAATTACGAAATGCTCATTTTATTGGTTAATATGGGGTTACATCACCACGAGCTCGAAGCACAGCCTTGATTTTCTTTGGCATGCTGTCAATATGGGAGCGGATGACATTAATGTCCAGTTTGCCCCACGCCGTGAAAAACTGGTCTTGCAGAGCAGTCAAATTGGGAGGGTGTTGTTGTCTCTTCTTAACGGCCCGTCCGAACATGTCCCAAATTTTCTCTATAACATTGAGATCAGGCAAATTGGCGGGCCAGGTGAGATGTGGGACATAAACCAATCCTGCACAATGGCAGCTCGGTGGACAGTGCAGTTGTCGTCTTGATGACGTGGATCTGGAATGGCGGCATCTTGGAGGAACTGGACATATGGCAACACCTCGTTATCCAACAGTTTCACGTAGTCCACCGCTTTCATGCCATTAGACACGTTAACTTAGGGACCCACCCGAGCACTGGATATATACTCCCAAAACATGACACTTCCCCCCCCCCCTCTTCTGTACAACCCTTTGCACACACTCTGCGCTGAAGTTTTCTCCGGCCTTCCGCATGACCCTGGATCGACCATCATTGGAATACAGGCAGAACCTGGATTCGTCCGACCAGATGATGCGTCGCCAATGTTCTGTGGTCCAGTGTCGGTGTTCCCTCGCACATTCCAGCCACTTTTTCTTGTGTATGGCAGACAGCTTAGGTCGTACCCTAGCTACACGAGTGAATATTCCTACACCATGCAGTTTTCGTCGAAGCATTCGTTCGGAAACACGCTGACTGTGTCTCGCATTGTGCTCTAGTAGCAATTCCTGCTGAATTTGGAACCGTTTTGCGGTTGATAATCGCCCCAAACGTCGACGATCACGGTTGCTCATGATGGTTCTTCTGCCGCAGCTGCTCCGACGAGAAGTGTCTCTGGCAGACTTCTTCCACGCTAAATGAACACTACTGACTGTGGACTTGGACACGCCAACAAACTCCGCCACCTCCCTCAGCGAATGACCAAGTTCACGACCAAAGACGATAGCTCCCTTTGGCCACTCTGTTACGTTACCTTTTCTACCCATGGTACTACCTGTAAAAGCAAAAGGTAACATACAATACTTTTCATTCCATTATATACACGCATTTTTCTCTGACTGACCAGCATTCCGTAATTTTTTGTCCGGGATGATTAGCTCTGGAAATAACAGTTAGATAAAAGGCAGTTTATCTAACTGTTATTTCTACTGTTATTACTGTATGGCAGCAAAGCCTGATTTACGGAATGGCACACGGGACCTGTATCCAGGGCCCCCATGGACTGGGGGGGGGGTTGAGCACTAACATTTAATTTTTATCATTATGGGCAGCAAAATCAGCGACGACGGCGGGCAGCGCTTAATGTTTGCAGAGCGTAAATATGCATCGATACGCTGCTTCAAAAAATCGATTATTAATATTCATTTGAAAGATGGAGATAAAATGTTTACTTTTAATTTACAATTTTTGAACATTTATTGTTTCTTGCATTTATTAAAGTAGATAGTACTTGTGTTTTAAGGCAGCACTTGTTGTGCTTTATACAATCATACGCGCAATTATAGAATAATTACACGAAGCACCAGGGGTGCTGCCTTTATACGCAAGTACCATTGTTAATTTATTAAGAGTACGATTCATGCGCCCAGTGATGGGGGTCCCCAAGTTGTTTGTGCCCAGGGCCCCACTTTTCTTAAGTCGGTCTGTGTATGGCAGGTTAGTCAGAGATAGAAAGTTTTCTACCAGCAGTTCAGCATCTGCATTACACGTTTGAGCTGACCACCATAAATAGTTGGTTATACTGGACCGCCATGCTTCTAGTAAAGGAGCTTTCTTTTCAGCAGCTTTTAGACTTTTAGTCAAACTTTTTGGATTTTTAGTCAAATTTTTGGCGCAAGGGAAATATTGTTTGTATTGTCGTCCAAAAAGGTGTTTTTGACGGGGACTTAGAAAAGAATGCATGCGATTTATTACGCTCAGGCCTCTATGAAGAAATAAAGATATCAGTAGCCATGTGCCACACATCAAACTGATAATCAATTTGGGGATATTTTTCTTCATGACGGCACGATTGCTTCCATGTCTATCTGATAAAAAAACTGATATCTGTATTTCTTCATAGAGGCCTGAGCGTAATAAATCGCATGCATTCTTTTCTAAGTCTCCGTCAAAAACACCTTTTTGGACGACAATACATATAATATTTCCCTTGCGAATATCCGTAATGGAATATGTACCGTATTTGGCGAAAAACCTGGCGAATCAAGCTGCCCATCTCCACTCACCCAAATTTCGGAATCGCATAATTTTAAATCATCAGTAAGTTGTTTTTTTATACTGTGCCACGTAAACTAGATTATTGACCCAACTAAAAATTTCACCACTTTGTAAAAAGTAATGCTACTGAGTGATTGTAAACCAAGAGTTTCAGCGAAATCCGTAAACTGCTAAAAATTCATTCCAGTTGTGTAAATTGCAGCAGAAAGTTTGATGACTAACGAACAGGACACGCGCAACCCAAGGAGAGAAATTTCTGACACTAATTACCTCGTACTTTCCCTCACAACTTCTACCGCGCCGAGAACACAGATGCCGCTGAAGTGTCTGACTGACCGCTTGTCTAGTGTGACGTCATCACCAAACACTTTGTTGCTGTTTACTCAACTCCCAATGGCTGTAGGGAAACAAATTTCGGCTGTATGAGTATCATCCCGTCACCCGCATAACATGGTAGCAAAAATTGGTATTTTCGAGGACTTTTTTTTTAAGTTTACTGTTCCTTTAATAGACTTTGTTGCTCGGAGGATGTTAATAGATGGGTTTTCACTTTTTCCAGTAGTCCTATAAAGTAAGTAAAGTGGCGCAGTCGTCTAAGCGCTGGCGTCTGACCATTCGTCCGAGATAGGCCCAGGTTCGAATCCCGGGTGTGGCAGGGATGTTGGGTTTGTCTTACAGTACTGGCTCTCTCCCTTCCCTGGAACCAGTGGCCCTAACTTAGGGACGGGAGATTGCTTATAGTCCATCAAGTTGCTGACGGTGGTCGTTAAACTCGCCCCCTCAAAAAAAAATCATACCATTAAACGAATCATGTCTTTGATTTATTTCCTTTGTATGAAATGCACTGGACCCAAGCATATGGCGCGATTATATACGAAGGAGGGCTTTTCATGCATTATTATAATACACTGTATTATAACATATTATTATTATTATTACATAAATTAAAAAAATGAAAGCTTTTAGTAAAGCTTCCAGCTAGACACTAGCCGTGATCACCCTGAGAATGAAACAATTCTTGATTTCACTTGGTAGATCTCTTTCTTGATAGAATCTTTCGTCAGATTTCGTTTGGTAGAATTACCAGAGTAGATTTCCAGCTGATGTGGTAAGGTGTGCCATTTTAGGAGTTAAGGAAAGTTTTTAATTCCATATCAAAACCAAGCTGCTATTATTTACAAAGGGAGCAACATGTTTAACATCGTTCCAGCTTGGCAAAACGGAGAGAATGGCAAAAACATAGTAGTTCGTTGTTGAGGAGGTATCTGTGAATAGTAAGCTCTGTATTCAGGTGCTTCGCCTGTCAAGCCCAGTGATTTGCGGTTCGTAGTTAGAATGCAGAATCGAGTCAGTACGATGAATTATTTATTAAATAACACTTAACATACACATATTTTGATGTACATATTTACAATTTCCATTCGTTTACGGGTTATCGCTCTTAGAACGCCAAACTATGTCTTTTCAGTTCGTCCATTTTTCTCTGAATTCCATCTCTCTGTCTGTGTTCACCAGGGGTAACGCGTCTGGGGAGAGTTTGAGACTAAGTCTGCCCAAGAGTAAAATGCCAAACCCGATTCTGTTATTACTTATTATATTTATTTAGTTCTTCACAAATACAATGGAAAGAAATTTCATAACTAAAGGTAATGCTGGACAATTTATTAGCAAAATTACGAATGTCCAACATATCCTTTCGTTTAATCTGGGAATGAAAATTGAGACTCGAAATCAAGAGTGCTGCCCCAGGTCTAAGAGATGGCTTCTGATCATTCGTCCGACATGGGTCCGGGTTGGAATCCCGGCGAAGCATGGATGTTGTGTTTGTCTTACGGTGCTGGCTCTATCCCTTCCCTGGAGCCAGCGACCCTAAATTAGGGACGGGCGACTGCTTATAGCCCATTGGGTTGCTCACGGTGGTCGTTAAACCACCAATCAAGAAAAAAAAATCAAGAGGCCCACAGATGAACATACAAGTACAACTGTTGCCGCAGAAAAGTTATTTATAGATGTTTGGCGTCTGTGAGGGTGGACCAGAAGACTAGTTTCAAACGAAAGTGGATGCCGCTGATTAGTTGCTCCTTGGTCGAGGCATTGGGGTCGGGGCTCTTGGCCGTAGCGCAGAGAAAGCCAGTACACACATTTCAGGGTTTGATTTTGTTATCTTAAAGTGGAACTTGTGATTGACTAATAAGCTTGTTGTCAGTGTTGTGTGTTTAATTTTTATTTTTTAAATGAGAAATGTGCGAACAAGAAGCTCATGATTTTTCTGATTAAATTAAGTATCTACTGGAAAGTTCGCTGTCTACTTACGTTAAAAGAAATGTGAGTTAAAAAATAAAAAGGCCTTCATCAAAGCTCAACATTGTACGAAATGAGAAGAAGCAAAAACGAACATTTCAATATAGCTGGTATAAAAATTTAAATAGTTAACTGCTAATTGTGGCAGCAAGAAAATATAGTGTTTTATATGTCTACCGTTTGGAGGAGGTGAGAAAGAGTGGAGTACTGAAGGTATTTCTAACATTAAAAATATAGAAAGAAAAGCACCAGATATCCAAAAACACATTCAAAATAGAGAGAGTTTTGAATTGCTTGGTGGAGGCTTACGCATTGAACATTCTCTTTCGGAAACGGCTTGGCTTTCTGCAGTGAAACACAATGAACAAGTTTTCTCGAATAGGAAAGTTTTGGGTCGCCTAATTGGAACTGTAGTTCTCCTAAGCAAACAGGACTAAGCAAACAGGAATTAGCTTTCCGGGGTCACAAAGAACATGAAAACTCAAGTAATAAGGATAATTATTTAGAATTATTGGACTATACGGCACAAGAGGAGCAGTTCATGAGAGACCATTTATCCTCTTCGTCGGGTTTTAAAGAAACTTCGTTTGAAATTCAGAATGACTTAATTGAAGTAATTAAATATGTTGTGACTGCACGAATTGAAATGGAAGTAAATGAAAGTTCATTCATATCTGTTCAAGCTGATGAAACGTTAGATGTGTCATGCAAAAATCAGATGAGCATAATAGTTCGCTTCTGCATAAAAGACAGAGTTGAGGAAAGGTTCATTGGATTTTATGATGTCTCCCGAGACAAAGCAGCTCTCGGTTAACTGAAGTTTTCCTAAATGTCTTAAAAGAATGGAATGTGCTAAATAAACTAATCAGTCAAACATATGATGGTGCATCAGTAATGGCTGGTCGTGAAGGTGGTGTTCAGCATTTTGTCAAACAGGTGTGCTCTAATCAAGGAAGTTAGAATAATACTTCTGGAGATGCCCTGAGTCTTTTAACCGTGAAGCCACAAGGTCTGGAAATTTGACGTTGTTTATATGGTACCTAAGTAATTTCAACTGTGTGTAGTTTGGAATTGTGTAGGTTTTGTTTTTAGAAACCGTATTAATATCAAACCGGAATGAAATATACTTTTTCACGAGTGAAATTTTAAAGTTTAAGGTTATGTTTTGTTTAGAATTCGCCCTAACATTCGTGCATTTCAATTTAAAATAAAAATGGGAAGGAGCTTCAAAATATTTAAGAATTTTATAAATTCAGCATTTTCTTACACATCGGCAGCAAGTTACGATGCGAAATTGGAAAGGTTTGCGTTCCGATTCGGCCAACAAAAAATGCACCGCAATACCCTTGAGAACCATCAGCTTTCCCACACTTTGACGGCCGTCGCTTGTGGTTATAGGCTTCACGCAAAGTGGTACTGTTCCATTATGTTTTTTTGAGTGGAGGTTTAACGACAACCGTGAGCAACTCAATTGGCTATAAGCAGTCGCCGGCCCTAATTAAGAGCCACTGATTCCAGGGAAGGGAGAGAGCCAGCGCCGTAAGACAAACACAACATCCATGCTTCACCTGGATTCGGACCAGGACCCAACTCGGACGAGTGATCAGAAGCCATCGCTTAGACTACTGCGCCACCGGGCGGCCTGTTCCATTAACAATAATTAACAAGGGCATCTCGAGATTTTTATTCTAACCTCCTTGGTTCTAATGCTTTTTTCTTTCACTGTTACGCACACCAATTAAATTTGGATTGTTGCATGTAGTGACTACAAACTACTTTGAAAATGTAGTCACTACTTCACTACTTTTAGGACCCGAATTTTGCGAGATTATTCAATACACACTCAAAGTTAAGGATGTCATATTACTACAAAATATTGTATATCCCATATACACCAGACTTTACAATGTAGCATATAGCATATCATATAAAATGAACTGCACAAGACTGTACAATGTAGCAAATAGCATATCATATAAAAACTTGGTTATGACATATAATTAGGGTTACCAGTCGTCTGAGATTATCCTAGACAGTCCTGGATTTGTAATGACGTCCGGGGCTGTGTCCGGGATTGAAAAAAGTCAGGGATTTTTAAATGCGTGGTTATAAAGACAGCGAAAAATACACATAATTAATTATTTATTTCTTTGCTATTAGTACTGAAAAATTTGACTTACTTGTATGTGCAATTTTATATTAGAGGCGGGTGACTTTGAAACCGACAGATTCTTATTTAACGGGCAAAGTTTCCACGTGACTGTAAAATTCCCGTTTACTTGCTTCTCGAGCACTGTGAAATAATTATTATACGCTGACCAAGGCAGTTCAATTCTTTCTTCATCAAGCTGTACAGTAGCTGCCATATTTCAGGAAAACAGAAAAATGTATAATCACCTGGAAACATAAGTTAAATAAGTCTTCGAAGCAAGGAAAGCAAACACGTTCGTATTCACACGAGACGAAAACGACAACAAGACAAGTGTTGGTGTTGCCAACCTATGCTAGAAAACTCTGTACTTTGAAACACCAAACGTTCTTATTCCGAGACCCTCGTTCGTCATAACCTGTCCATTTTAATCCGCTCCATGCCGATATCATGAAAGAAATGCTCGCTAGATGGCGATGCTTAGCGCTGGTGCTGTGCAGTTCAAACGAGGAGTATTAGCGCTGTGTTGCAAACACACGGGACGATCAAGTGATATGTAGAAGGGCACCTTGTTTGCTTACTGAAGTAACGTTAAAAGTAGTGTCGAAACTCGCTACAAACTATAGAGGTTTGCATCGCGGTACTCGCTACATTACTTTTTTGTTAAAGTAGCGCGTTACACTACAAACTACGCGGAAAAGTAGCGACTACAGTAGTTTCGCTACTTGTAGCGCACTACTTCCGACCACTGAGCATACCTATCGGAATTTTGGTATGGGAACTGAGAAATTTGAATTGTATTTGGTTTGTTACTACTATTATTTTTTACTATTATATTCCGTTCATTAATTTACAGAATTGTTGATCACTTGGAAGATATAGGGAATTTGTATTACATATAGGGACTATTCATATAAATACAATCTTTATGTAATTCCTCTATGTCAGGAGAGTTGCTCAATGACATTCTTCTATCCAGTCACTAAATATGTTTTGCTACTGGAACTATGGCATCTTAACTGATAAAAATGAATTGTACATGGTCTTTTATTATTACTACCCTATTTTACTATATTCCCTTCATTGTTTGGTTTACTACTTGATTATACTACACAATTGTTGATTATTGAGAGAAATATGGAATTTGTACTGTGTAATGAGGTTATTAATATGTATATAATTTTTTATTGAGTTCTTGTATGTCACTGATTACAACTATTGGAAAGTGTTTTGATGTTTACATGGTACTTGAAAGATATTATGTTATGCAGCAATAACTAACTGTTAGATTATTTTTTATTTTATTTTACTGTTCATATATATATATATATATATATATATATATATATATATATATATATATATATATATATATATATATATTACTGTATATTATAGGGATGTAAGGTCAGGTGACGCGTAACATCACAGCCTCTCCTTGACAAATGTCAACCCCGCCTTCTCGTGGTGCATCCTGTTCCCACTAAAGGGGCTCTGACGACCGCCAATAGCGGTATAACTATACCATCGGGATTAGAGGAAATTCTATCCCACACTCACCAACCCGCTTGGCAAGCGTGGTGAGTTATGTCCAAACCCCTCCAAAATGATTCCACAACTTAAATCTTGGCCCTCAGTCTCCGGCAGCTGGATTGTACCTGGCCAAGGCAGCGGCCAGTGCGACATGAAGGCAGAGGGTGCTAAGAATCCCCGGAGGACCGGACTAGGCTGCCATCTGATGCTGACCTTGGCTACGTACAATGGGCGCTCCCTATCTTCTGATTCAAGACTTCTTGAATTGGA
Source organism: Macrothele yani (assembly GCA_039090855.1). Taxonomy (NCBI): domain Eukaryota; kingdom Metazoa; phylum Arthropoda; class Arachnida; order Araneae; family Macrothelidae; genus Macrothele; species Macrothele yani. The sequence goes on along the minus strand of CM077024.1, from coordinate 70,896,652 downwards.
AGAGGAACTACAAAGGATCAAGTGGGACATCGTGGGGCTAAGTGAGGTAAGGAGAAAAGGAGAAGATCTCATCGAACTGAAAAGTGGACATCTCTTCTACTATCGTGGGACAGATACTGGCAGAACTAGTGGTGTTGGATTTATAATAAACAAGAAACTGAAGGATAAAGTTGTAGAAGTTGAAAGTTCCTCTGACAGAGCTGCACGACTTGTTATCCAACTCTCGAAAAGATACCAGGCTCAGATTATTCAAACTTATGCACCCACCACAAGTCATCCTGAAGAAGAAATTGAAGAATTTTATGAGGAAATTTGTCATCTAAATAATAAAGGTAAGCAGCACTTGAAAATAATTATGGGAGATTTCAATGCAAAAATAGGGCAACGGCAACAGAATGATACTTCAGTAGGTAAGTTCGGTCACGGCAACAGAAACCAGCGTGGAAATACTCTCGTTGAGTTTGCAGAGGCAGAAGGGTTTTTCATCTTGAACTCCTTCTTCAAGAAAAAGCCACACAGGAAATGGACATGGAGACATCCAAATGGGACGACAAGTGAAATTGATTTTATTATGTGTAACAAAAATTCGTCATAGAAGACTGCAGTGTGCTAAACAAGTTCAACACAGGTAGTGACCATAGATTGGTGAGATGTAAGATGCACCTCAACACTAAACTTGAACGTGGCAAGCTCATAAGACAAACAAAATCTATTGACATAACCAACCTTAAAAAACACCATAATACCTTCAAGTTGGAACTGAAGAACAGGTTCTCTGCTTTAGAAGGCCTAACATCGGAAGAAGTGGACATCTCTGAAGTTTACAGAAAAGTAACCAAAGCTCTTATGGAAACAGCAACAAAATTAGCTGGGTCTAAAAACAAGTTGCATGTAAACAAATTATCAGGAAAAACGAAAATGTTGATGCAAAAAAAAGAGAGATGAGGACAACTAAAGAAGATGTGACTTCCAAAGTGGAATATATAGAGCTATGCAAGACAGTAAGAAAAAGTATCACTGAAGACGTAAGAAAATTCAACTGTGAACTAGTGAGGAAAGCAATTGAAAACAACCAAAGCCTAAAGATAGCAAAGGGACATCTCAGTAAGGGAAGAAAACAGATTATGGCACTGAGAAAAGAAGATGGTTCTGTAACAAGAAATAGAGGCGAAATTTTGACAAGAGTGAAAGATTTCTACTCCAAATTATATGAAAGGGATGATACATGCACTCCAGACATCATGAAAGATACCAGTACCAGAGTTCGTCCAGTCCTTCCAGCAGAAGTTGCACATGCGATCAAGAACATGAAGCGGGGAAAAGCTCCAGGAGAAGATGGAATTACTTTAGACATCATACAAGAAGCAAGTGGAGAAATCGAAACAGTACTCGCCCAAATTTTCACTCGATGCCTTAATGAAGGAAAGATTCCTGAGGATTGGAATACCGCTACAATGATCCTGCTACATAAGAAAGGGGACATTGAGGATCTCGGAAACTACAGACCTCTCAGCCTCCTATCAGTAGTTTATAAAATCTTCACTAAAGTTCTTTCACACCGCTTGAAAGTAACACTGGACATGGCTCAACCGAGAGAACAAGCTGGATTCAGGAGTGGCTACAGCACAATAGATCATATCCACGTGCTGAGAGAACTAATTGAAAGAGCGAGGGAATATGAACTTCCATTGTGCATGGCTTTTATCGATTATGAAAAAGCCTTTGATTCGGTGAAACCATCAGCAGTTACAATGGCTCTGAAAACCTGCGGTATTGAAGATGCATACATTAATATTATTAATAACATCTATGAAAATGCAAGTGCAAAGATTCTGCTATTTGAAAATACAACACACGTAAAAATTGGAAAGGGAGTGAGACAAGGTGACACCATATCTCCGAAGCTCTTTAATGCCACATTGGAGGGTGTTTTTCAGTCGCTGAGCTGGGAAAACAAGGGGATAAAGATTAATGGAGATTATCTAACCCACCTTCGTTTTGCTGATGACGTAGTCATTTTTGCAACTACCCCATCAGAGCTGCAGAGTATGATCCAGGAACTTGCTGACAAGAGTAAAGAAGTGGGATTAAAAATGAACTTTCAGAAGACAAAAGTGATGTTCAATGCTTTTACAAGAAATGAAGATTTATCGATTGATGGAGAAAAGCTGGAGATAACAGACACGTACGTTTATCTTGGACAGCAGATATCAAGTGAGGGTCACATTGATGAAGAAATTAATCGGCGTACAAAACTTGCCTATAGAGCTTTTGGAAGAAACAGCATAATTTTCAAGAGCAATATGCCATTATGTCTTAAAAGAAAAGTGTTTGATCAATGCATCCTTCCAGTGCTTACGTATGGTGCAGAGACGTGGACCTTAACTAAAAGAGACATACAAAGGCTGCAGACAACTCAAAGCAGCATGGAGAGGTGCATACTTGGTGTAACCAGGAGAGATAAGAAGAGGAACTCGTGGATCCGAAAAATGACAAGAGTGGAAGACATCATGATCAGAGTTAAATCCCTGAAATGGCAATGGGCTGGACATACTGCCAGAAGGACAGTTCATCGATGGACAGCCGAAATTTTAGATTGGATTCCGAGGGACAGGAAAAGACCCAGAAGAAGACCACATGGGAGATGGGTGGATGAAATTCGAAAGTATGCAGGGGTGACATGGAGGAGACTGGCACAAGACAGACCGTTGTGGAGGAAACTTGGGGAGACCTTCGTCCAGCAGTGGATTGATAATGGTTGACAATGATGATGATGATGATATATTACTGTCTCTACTTAGTAGTATATACATATATATGTATATATATATAAGGAGATAAGGTCAATTATTTATTAATTGGTGCAGGAGTGGCCACCTTATTGTGGGATTCTCAAATAGTGCTTAGGGGAGGTGACTTATTCTTAGAAAACTGTTTGGGGTTCATTGATATATGACTATTAATAATTATTCAGTACAGCACTTAACTGATACAATACATAGTAACCCTAAAAGTTCTTTAAATATTATTCATCTTAATGCCAGATCATTATTCAATAAGATATCTGATCTAGAGACATTGGTTAAACTACTTAACTATCAAATAGATATAATTTGAATTTCGGAAACATGGTTCCTCTCTGAAGACTATTGTCTACATCTCCCACTCTATCAGACTTTTAATAAAAATAGGACTGAGTCTAGAGGAGGAGGAATTGCAATTTTTGTAAAAACAAATAATTTGGACTACACCCAAATTGAAGAATTGACATTTATTAATTCTGATATTGAAATTATTACAGTTGAAGATCAATATAATATAATTTCAGCCTGCTATCGTCCACCAACAGTGAACCCTTCTTTATTTATTGAAAAAAAATACTGATATACTTAATTATATAAATTTTACAAAGAAAAAAGGACTGTTACTTGGAGACTTTAATATTGATCTGTTACAAAACCTTTCATACCTACGAGAATTCATTTCTGCAATTACTACGGCAGGATTTTATAACACCATTCTTTCAGCTACAAGAATAACTCAATATACGGCCTCAATCTTGGATCTATGTATAACAAATATACCTTCGGACTCGATTTTATCGGGTATTCTTAATTTTCATTTTAGTGATCATCTACCAATTTTCTTAATTTACACATATAGTGATATACAAGTCTCTAGACCAACAAATACTTTCACTCGAATTATTAATGAGAATAATACGAACCTATTCGTAAAACTAGTACATGATACGAACTGGGATGAAATAATGCAAATTCCTAATCATGACGTGGTTTGTAATTTATTTGAAATAACTTTGAAGAGATTGTACAATAAGGCTTTTCCATTTAAAACATATTACTTTGAAGAGATTGTACAATAAGGCTTTTCCATTTAAAACATATTACTTTGAAGAGATTGTACAATAAGGCTTTTCCATTTAAAACATATTACTTTGAAGAGATTGTACAATAAGGCTTTTCCATCCACTAACAGAACGATTTAGACTTTTCATTGATTTATCAAAAGCATTTGATACTTTAAATCATAACTTATTATTATCAAAATTGTACGCAATTGGTATTAGGGGTACATTACATAATCTATTTATAAACTATCTCACTGGTCGCCAGCAATATACAGAAATTGAGCATACCAGATCTATCTTACAATCAGTCATTTCAGGGGTCCCTCAGTGCTCGGTACTTGTTCCATTATTATTCAATATTTATATTAATGACTTCTGTACCTGTTTACACAATTCAGATATCATTTTATATGCAGATGATGATGTAACCATATTAATACATGGAAATGATGTTGAGACATTGGTGCGACAACTACAAGTTCGTTTTACGTCTATCACTAATTGGTTAACTAAAAATGATATGGCTATTAATATTAACAAAACAAAAGTAATGATTTTTTCAAGTACGTCAAGCCCCACTTCCTTAATTCAGAATATTAATTTGCTTGGATCATCTATAGAAGTAGTTCAAAGTCATAACTATCTTGGTATCATTATTCAGCACGATTTAAAATCTAATTCACATGTTAACTACTTTTTAATAAGATCTCAAGAAATATAGGGGTTATTAGTATAGTGCAGTGGCCAATTTAACCCCAAAACTAATGATTTTATTATACTACACTTTAATTCAGTCTCATCTAATTTATTGTATATCTGTTTGGGGATCGACTACTTTATACAATATGAAAAAACTTCAGTCGTTACAAAATAGATTCATAAGACCATTACAATTTAAACTACAAAATACTCAATTTTCAAATACAGTCTTTCAGGCTACAATCAGTCCAAATGATCTTAATATACTAATTATTCAATTATTGCATATCTATAGTATAGGTAAACTAATGTTTTTGAGAATTAAAAATGGTTACTACCAAGATTTAATTAGAATAAGTACTCACAGTCATGATTACTCCACGAGACAAAAAACAACACTAATCTTCATGTTTCCACTAACAGAACAATTTAGATCATTTATTAATTATATTGGTCCTGCATTATGGAATACATTTCCTACTGAGATTATATCACTTAATAATATTAATATATTTAAAGGAAAACTCAGGCATTTCTTACTGACCAAAAGTTCATAATGTACTATTACCTTTATTAATTGATAGTACCACCCTAGCTGTGTTTGATATTATGTGGACTTGATTTGTTTGTTTTTTTGCATTCTTTTAATTTTCCTGAAAATTTTGATGCTGTGGAAGAAGAGGGCACGTCAGGTCTATCAGGCCTTTTCCCTCCTCATTTCCTGTTGTTACAAAAAAATTGTGACAATCCCCCCTCGCATAATTAATTGGCGAGACGCGTGGTTAATTAACGGTAATTGAAACTTGATTGGGGGTTTTAATTAACAGAGAGTTATAATTTAAACACTTGCGAGGGGCGGTATATTAAGAAAAGATCTTCTAGCACTTTGAATTCAAGTGGCGAGTTGCAGGTGTTTGCCACGATAACAAAGAGCCCATAAACGGAAATGGGACGGGTCAGAGTTAAAAAGCTATTTCCCATGACTCAAAAGTGTTTGGACGACAAAAGCTATTGAAGCTTTTGTCTGTGCCGCGCGCTAAACAATGGGAAAGCTCTTAGACTTGAAGAGCGGTTTATAATAAAAATGTCGCGTTTTCAAGTGTTGGAATTCACCGCTTACCAATTTCTTGGAGAGGGGAGATTGTTGTTGAAGGCAGATCCCGTTTGATAGCCGAGAGAACTGGGCCTCGATTTTTCCTCGTGCTAGAATTTGCTTGCCGTCCGTCTGCGTGCTCTTACAATTTTGAGCGTAAGAAGGGAATCCAGCTGAAAGCATAAGCTGATGAATAATAAGCACCAGATCTGCCTGGGAACTTTCTTATCCTCGCCGGACTACGGATACCTGTCGTAAGGAGCCATTTCAGGTGAAATGCGGACAGAGAAATAATAATTAAGGAATATCGCCTCACTCATGCAGAGAGAGAAGAGAAACGCCAGCCTCAGGAACCACAGAGGAGCCCAGCCCCCTGCAGAGCCTCTTCGTAAAGAAAGCGGGGAGAGAACTTTTGTGCGTGAGTCTGAGTACGTGCGTTCAGCGACTAGGGATGATGTCGTTTTGACGAAGAGACCGTAAGCAACGCGGCCTCATCCAACAAGGAAAAAGAGCTACCCGTAGTGCCAACATATTAGTGAATGTGAGTGAGTGTTGTGTTGTTTTCTGGGTGTCATCATACTGTGGATACTCAAGGACCTATGTAAGTACTTTTTTAACCAATACTTTTATTTGCTGCCCATTGTGAACGAACAGACTTTTCGTTAGGACATATTTTCTGAAACACCGAAGAGGGCCAAAGCTGGCCGGAAACTATAGCTTTGTCAATAGATGAAGAATCCGGTGTAATTTATACATGTATCTATTAAATCCCTGTTTTAATTGTTATACTGTGCCTCCATTGGTTTATTGGTGTACTGTGTCGGCAAATTGGCTAACGAGGTATTGTCGGATCCAGTGATTCGAATCGCAGTACGGAAGTGATTGGGCATCCTGACAACTAAGGCCCAAAGGACGCAACAATATATTATTTGTGTTATATATTTATAATTATGTAATACCATGTCTGTAACAACTAAAATGCAAATAAACTGAAAATGAAAGGAAATGAAATTGTACTAACCATGGCCCTACAATGTTAAATGGTTAGTTCTTTACGTGCCACTCGATGGGCCTCTTGTGGCTGAAGACTGAGTTAACATCTATCTATCTATTATCTTTCTCGTCACTCATTATTGATATATACCTCACTGCAGCCGCGACGTCATGTGTCACTCATTCACTGCACAATTGGTACATGGTTGGTCATTTGGATTTCTGTCACAGGCTGTTGAGTTGTCCGATGCTTTGTCTCCTGTTTCTCGGTATGTCTCCGAATTGTTGCTTTTATTTTTATTTTTATTTGATATTTTAGTTTTATTTAAGTCTGCCGTTGTTTCCATTTATGACCTAGGGGACCCACAGAGCAGGTATTCACCTTGTCTGCCTTTGCTGTTGTTCTGAAAGGCCATTTATTTAGCTGCGGTCTTTCTGATGATTTTAATGATGTTTTTCTTGGTTCATTATTTCTTTTGGATTTATTCTTTCTTTCGGCTAATGCGGGTCGTTTGGTGGGGTGGGTGAGTTAAATGTTTTTTGATTTGTGTTTTTAATATATTTTATGTCGTATATCAGAGCATAGTTCAATGTGCTGCATCTGCGCGTCAGAGCTTGTGCTCATATTTCTTTGTAATATTTCTTTGCAACTTTTGATGTCATTTTTTTGTGGGCTGATATATATATATATATTTTATTTTTTTCAAAACAGTCATAAACTGACCTGGAAACATTTGAACTTATTACTGGGTCGGCCTTCTTCAAAAACCCCAAAAATTTTTATCATTAACAATGAAACCATCACTGATAAAAATGACATGGTAAACTATTTGAATGATTACTTTGTTGAAACTCCAACAAATATTGTTTCTCAACTACCAAATATAAATTCTCAACGGTTACCTACCTATACTGGCCGACATAATACAAACTCAATGTACTTATTAAAAATAACTGGAACTGAGTTAATTCATCACCTGCTATAGATTAATTGTAATAATGGTCCAGGAAATGACGACCTTCAACCTAAGGTGATACAATTTGTAATCTACTTACTTATTACCCCTCTACTACATATATTTAATTCTATTCTCTACAGGTATTTATACCGACTATGAAAATTGCCAAGGTTACCCCTACTTTTAAATCAGGGTCAACTTCAAATCCTAATAATTATCGTCCAATAGCAAAAATATCTGTATTTGCTAAAATTTTCGAAAAATTTAAAATTTTCGTTACAAAATTTGAAATTCTTTATGATTTTCGATTAGGATTTCTGACCAATCTTTCTACTGAAATTGCTGCTTTACACTTAAAAAATTCAAACTCAGTTAACTAAGGACAAAATATGCATAAACTTCGTCTCCTAGTTGACCGTGAAGTCAGTAATAGACAAGTTCGCAGCCATAGATATCGCGAAAGTGAGGACTTAAAATCTAATGTTGTTAATCTCAGTAATTACGAATTAAATAAAACACAGAGTCGAGCTTTGGAGAGATAAACCAAATTCGCATATCCGAGGCACAAAGTTTACGTCTTTCAGACAGTCCCACAAGTAGAGCATATTATCAAAAACTTATCTGAAGCCGAACATGATGTTACACGCTTACATATTGATAGACTACTACGAAGAGACAAACCACAGCAACAACCTAAACTATCATTAATATATAATGAAGAAAAACAGCAGCTAGCCGAGCTTAGAAATAATAATGAAATTTCAATTTTGGCCGCGGACAAGACGCATCAGACGGTCATATTGGATAGCTCATGCTGTAGGGATAAAATGCTTGAAGCCATAATAAATAAATAAATACATCGCTCTTTCCACGTTCCAGAAACACACAGCATCCGAAAAATTGTTTTTCAGCCTACCGCTGTGGAATTGAACCAACAGAACTCTCGATATCGCGCCGAGTGCGTTATATTTGCGCCACGGTGGCCAACAATTCACGGTGCTATGTGTATTTAAGTCAGCTTCTGACATCATAAATCCGTAAGATGGGCTCACCTAGTGAGAAGTCTCCATCTGGTGGGCATAAACGGCACTGGCTATATATATTATAGCAGTTAAATCCAACGGGCGAGATCCAGGTGAAAATACGTTTTTCGCTTGAAGCCGTATCTTCTATTCCGCACAAAGTAGTTTAGCGTGAACCAGCAAAAGCAACAAGTGCAGCATTAACTCGATTGAAGAATTATTATAACTTTCCTGAAGGTTTTTCTAAAGCTTTTATTCCCCCACCTGGTTGTCGTGTGCCCGATAACTTTGGGCGTGTTAAACTACATAAAGAGGGGTATTAGATCTTTGGTCGCGGGCTATGTTAGCCCTACCCGACCGCTTGAAAAAGCTCTTGCCCTATATTTGGCTAAGTTAGCAGAGAGCTCCCCGTATTCTATTAAAAGCTCCACTAGGGCAATAGAAAGGATCAGAATGATTCAGCCACATACTGGCCCTTTCATTTTAGCCTCTCCAGATGTAGTTTCACTGTACCCTAATGTACCTGTGGACGCCGCTCATCATACCATAGAGGCCAGACTTGCTAAATTAATGTTCTCACTACTGAAATCTCAGCTATTATGAACGCACTGCGTTTAGTCAAACGGCGTTCGTATTTCAAATTTCTTGACAAAATCTATTTACAAACCGAGGGTTCCCCCATGGGATTCCCACTTTCCGCAGTTTTAGCAGAACTTCTGCTACAATACATTGAGAACAAAGTTCTCAATGAATTCCTTTTAGTTCCCAGTTTATACCTTAGGTACGTCGACGACATTCTTGTGTTCTGGCCTCATTCAAAGGATGATTTAAAACAATTCGCTGACGTACTATCGTCAGTATTTCCTACTATCGGGCTCACGATAGAACTTGAATCTAATTTCTCTCTGCCTTTTTTGGATTTTTGTTTATTTCGTGATTTAAATACTAACTCACTGTCCTTTTGTGTCTTTCGAAAGCCTACTGATTGTAACAGCCTTATCCCGTTTAACTCTTCACATCCAACTCCACAAAAATTTTCTGCTAGCAATTTTCTTTTTAGAAGAGTCTTCACGCATTCTTCAAATGATAGTCATTTCCAGTCTGAGATACAGTTCATTTTTAAATTAGCAGATAAACATGGATACCCCAAGACATTAATAGATTATACACTAGAATATCCAGTCAACGAACTATTAATCTGAAGCCAGATACAAGGCCTAATAAACGATTCGTAGGCGCATTAGACCACCACCCCCATATCACTAACACACTATATCGTATTTGTTCAAAACATAGTATACAATTCGGCACCCGCTCGAAGAACCTCCTATCATCAGTTAAAAAGGATCGAGCAAAAACAGATACTGTATTATGAACAAATGGGGTGTGTATAATATTCCACTTATGGACCCCTCAACAGGAGAACATGTTAGCAACTACGTAGGCTTGACACGAAGAAGTCTGGGTATCAGTGTCCAGGAACACAAATACGATATATCCGAACCAACAGCAATAACACAGTTTTATCAAGGAATGTGGTAAACGGAATTCTACAACCAGACTGGAAAAACATTAGGCTACTGGACACTCCAGCATATATACATTCGCTGCATTTTGTTGAAAGTATGTATATCGAAGCTTTAGGGGACAAATGCTGTAATGACTACTTGCCTGTGGACATATATGGAAAAACATTAGGCTACTGGACACTCCAGCATATATACATTCGCTGCATTTTGTTGAAAGTATGTATATCGAAGCTTTAGGGGACAAATGCTGTAATGACTACTTGCCTGTGGACATATCAAAAATTTGGAAAGAGCGTATTACTAACCTGAACTTTAAATTATAGTAATATATATATTTACAATTCCAACAATATGTAAAATTGATCATAACTTTGTATTTGTAACAAATCCTCTTACTGATATGTTAAACTAATAACTTGTGAAATTATACTCTTTACACTGTTATAATGGCAACGGTCACGACCCATGCGACGTTTGATGACTTATACCCATAATGTATCGTTGCACAAATACAGTATATAAAGGAGTACAACATTGCCTCTGTTCCACCTGATAATGGGGTAAATGTTACTCCGAAAGTGCTAGTGGGGTATTTTAACTGTAAATATCTTTCGTTATTTATTAAATATCTTACATAGACGGAAAGTTTATCATTTCATTTGACGTATTGTGCGAAGTCATTCTTTTATTGTGACAAAACTGTATTATGTCTCTTTATGGATTTTTCTACGGCCTTTGATACTATAGATCATGATTTTTGCTACATAAACTCTCAGCAATTGGTATTAGGGGAAAGCTTTTAGACTTATTTAAGAATTATTTTTCAGGTCGCAAACAATATAATGAGGTGGATAATTTTAAATCCAATTTGAAATCATTTACTTCTGGAGTCCCTCAGGGCTCAATACTAGCCCCCTTATTATTTAATATTTACAGTAATGATTTTTGTATCTGCGCTCCTGACTCTGATATTATCTTATATGCTAATGATGCCACATCACTAATATTTGGAAATAGTACAGAAATTCTGACTCAACGATTAAATGATTATTTTTTATTATTAACCAAATGGTTGACTGTTAATAGGCTTGTTATCAATTATAACATAACTAAAATCAAATCATACTTTTCTCTAATAATACAAATTTCGCGTATCCACATGGCTCTTAATGGGACACGGATTGACATTGTTAAGAGTCAGACTTATTTGGGAACTATTTTTCAACATGGTTTTTAAGTCAAATACACACATTGATTATCTCTGTAATAAGATATTTAGGACTATAGGGGTTATCAGTTCTGCAATGATAAATCTTTCTCCTAAAATAATGCTGCTGCTTTATTATTCTTTAATTCAAACAAACTGTAATTATTGTATTTCAATCTGGAGAAACACAACCAACTTTAATTTTAATAAACTACAAAGATTACAAAACAAACTCATTAGACTTTTTAAGCTTAAATTATTACACAATCGATATTGTGGCCCTAATTTTCGAACTTCTCTTACTTCCAGGGATTTTAATATTCTATCAATTTAACAACTGTATAACTATAATATTGGTAAATTGTTGTTTAAAAGAATAAAAAAATTTATATCATGACTTAATCCATATTCATACTCATAATCATAATTATGACACCAGAAATAAAGACTTACTACTTCCTATGTTTCCGGTGCTTGAACGTTCCAGAACCTTCCTCAATTATTTGGATCCCTCCTTTTGGAACTCAGTCCCTAGTAACCTTACATCTATTGATATTAATGATACTAGTCTTTCAAAATATAAATTGAAACACCACTTACTAAATGTATGCTAAGTAACTTTCCTCTCCTGGTGGTGACTCATGTTTGCCTCCATTATTGTAATATTTGTGACATGCCAACTTGATCCTCTCTGTTGTATATGTATTTCCTTTCTTGTTGGGAAAAGAGGACACGTCAGGCCCTTTAGGCCTTTCCCTCTCCATCACATTTGCTTACACTTCAGTTTATTTCGTATTTCGTTTTCGATTTTCTATTAATGCTATGGCAACTAAATTGCTAATAAAAGAAATGATATAAAATAAATAAATACTGTATAAAAACATACCGAAATGCTAATATATCACAATCAGCAGTAAAAATAATACCAATCTTTGTGGGTCTCAGTTTAAGTTTTATGAAATGGAAATCATTACCTTTTTTTTCTTCTTTTCGTTCTCAGGATCGGCTTGGCAACAGTTTAATTTGCTAACAGTCTGATCTGTGATTAGGTTTCGCAAGTCGTGAAAAAAAAATTGCATTTATGTAGCAGAAGTTTTTCAAAGATACAATACAGCAAACAATGACAATGCAAATCAATATGTTGCTACAAAAATATTCACATGAATATAATATCCGTCTTTGATAGCGTACTATATATACATTAGTTTAACTACAAAAAATATAAAACATTTTCAGTCTCCTCAACACAGAGCACCACGCTTCGCTACTGGTGTTGGCTTTTTCCTCATCCGATCCCCACTTATGGATTTAACCCTGACCTTCTCGTTCCTTTTCCAGCAATTCTTTTAACTAATGTCATTTGGTACCGCCTTCTTGCGTGTGAAAAGTTAACAGAACATGTCTGTTCAAGTTGAAGACAGCCTTTCGTCGAACTAAAACCAACATGGTTTGCGTTGAAGTTCTTCAAAGATGTCGGTGCTCCTTCTCACTAGGCCTCAACTGCCCATTTATTTATTTGGGGTTTATTTACTGTTTTTGTTTGTTTCGGGGTTTAATGACCACCATGAGCAGCTAGATGGGCTATAAGCAGTCGCCCATCACAAATTTAGGGCTACTGGTTCTAGGGAAGGGAGATAGACAGTGCCGTAAGACAAACACAACATACATGCCTCACCGGGATTTGAACCCGGACCTATCTCAGACGAAAGATGAGAAACCAGCTCTTAGATCACTGCGCCATTGGATCAGTACTGCCCATTTCCACAAAACGTGTATTGTAACTGTGACTTAAAGCATATTATAACAATACACATTTATCATTGCAACCAAAATTGGGTAATATATAAAAATCAATACATAAATATCTAAATATTAAATTAGGTATCCGTTCCACAGAGATCCACACCGTATCAAATTTTTTTATTACCCCATATCCTACACAGTAGTGCGGGTGCCCACTTAGGTTGGTGTGCTTTTATGAAATAAATTTTTTGCACCTCACATAACTGGAACCAGTGGCCCTAAATTAAGGACGGGAGACTGCTTATAGCACATTGAGTTGCTCACGGTAATCATTAAACCTTGAATAATAATAATAATTAAAAAAATCAAGAGTGAATGACGTAGCAGCGGTCTTTTTAATTGCTCCAACGCAATAAATTTTAAAATAATTTTGCAATTACATGGCGATTAACTGAAGTTATTACTTTATTAAGTTTAGTAATTATTCTACGGTATCGTATTGTGAAACAGAGAAATAAATGTCTCGCCGCCCCTATGGCGCAGTGGTCTAAGCGCTGACTTATGATCATTCGTCCGAGTTGGGTCCGGGTTTGAATCCTGGTGAGGCATGGATGCTGTGTTTGTCTTACGGCACTGCTGTCTCCCTTCTCGGAAACCAATGGCCCTAAATTAGGGACAGGCGACTGCTTATAGCCCATTAAGTTGCTCACGATATCGTAAACCCCTCAATAAAAAAATGTCTCATGTACTCTGCTACTGTATCATTATGCCTGCACAGTAAATTTGGAGGAGGAGGAGGAGAACGAAGCGTCTCTTCAACTACCTTCATACAATTCGCAAAAGCTTGGTCAGAAAACGGGAGCTACAGTATATCGTTTGCTTTTTTGGGAGTTTGACGACCGCCGTGAGCAACTCGATGGGTTATAGCTAGTCGCCTGTCCCAAATTTAAGACCACTTGTTCCAGGGAAGGGAGAGAGCTAGTGCCGTAAGATGAACACAACATCCGTGCCTCACCGGAATTCAAACCCGGAACCATCTCGGACGAATGGTTACAAGCCAGCGTTTAGACCACTGCGCCACCGGGACGGCTTCACCGTCAATAGTGTTCCTCATCGTAAATATGGGTGATAAAATCAAATCATGTGTAAATCTGTTCTCCTAAACATATCGGTTCTCATACACACAGAAAACATGAAAAATAAAAAACTCATGACAACGCTACACTGAATTTGATTGCTCCGCACAACTGCTATTCGCAACTACTTACTATTACTTCGGGCTGTTGTCCCAATGCATTCTTCCTTACCGGCCTGTTTGAAACCAAGTAAAGTAGATTCCGGTATATTGGACCATCAGTTAATCGGGACAGCCATTTATTTGGGGACAATTCTGGAATATCATCCCAAATTAGCTCTTTGGGATAAAGTTTCGCAAAATTGGGGCAGCCCCTTAATTGGACCAAAGTGTTCTAGCCCCGATGTGTCCCAACTAACCGGAATCTACTGTACTCTACTGGTTGATCAACTTGATGTTTGAAAAATCGAGCTTACAAGATGCCGCACGAACTAATTATGTCAATAACATTTTTAATGCGAATACGTCGGGAAGCAACCGTGTTTACTTTCTGTCACAAGAGTAAAAAAACGTGTCTTTCTAAGTTAAACTAGCATTTATTCGTCTCGACAAAGCACCTTGCGCTACAAGATTTTCCTCACCTTTGTTAGTTAATTATATTTCCAGATTTCCTTAATATAGTAGATTCCGGATAATTGGGACACATCGGGGTTAAATTAAGCGGCTATCCCAATTTTGCAAAGCTTTATCCCAAAAGAGCTGATCTGCAATGTTCTTCAGGAATTGTCCAAAGTAAACGACTCTCCTGATTAACCGGTGCACCAGTTAACCAGAACCTACTGTATGTTTGTACAATTTCTCAATTCCTTAACTGAACACAAACACAAATGTAGCACAACAACTGTGTGAAGCGGGCATCAACAGAATTAATCACCATGTCTAAAATTGAGCAGAGCAAATCAGTTCTGATTTTTTTGTGCTTTTAGTATTTTTTCACCTCGTGCTTGGTAATTGAAGAAGTATTTCTTGTATTGGATCGTTCGTTCCATCTCAGATTCTGCATTAAGTTCTATTACCTCGTATTTGAGCTAGATGATTTTTCAATGAATAAAATTAATTTATTCTTCAATTTTATAAATATAATTTATTTAGATATTCCATTGGCCGCCGCGCTGGCCGAGTGGCCAGAGGCGTAAGTTTCTGAGAAGTCATCCTATTTGGGACAGGGTCTGAGTCCCGGATGAAGCACTGGTGGTGCGCCGACGGAGGCCCAAGGGGCCGGCCTCCCGTCCTCTCCGGAAACGGCCTCCAATTAGACACGGGCGACTACCCCACAGCTCTTATGGCAGTCCTTAATCCCCTCCCTCCCTCCCCCGAAAAAGGACAAATAGATTCTATTGTTGAAAACATATCCAATAAATGATAAATAATTTCCGAAATAATTGGTGGTTATATTTATTTCATAGAATACATTATTATTAATATTATTTTAAAAAATACAGTAATATAAAATTGTCAGTTTTCTTTATTATGCTTTCTTCGTACTTCGGCTTTTGATTAATCCCTTGCTGAACTGCCATTTTTTTGTCTTCAATTATAGGAAGCAGGGTTCACAATAAACATTGCTGAATTGATACAGCAAATCTTTAGTTGCATGTACGTGGCTTTCTGAAGGTATTTTACTAGTTGATTTTTTTTCGTAAAATTTGATACACATTCCAGCGGTGCCTAAAAATTTAGAAATAGTTACAAATTCGTAAGATCGTACTAATGAAAAATAAAATAGTAAAAAAAAAATAAAATAAAATATGCTACAGTTACATATATAGTTTAGCGCCAAATTTAATGATTGCGCAGCTGCATGCTACAAATATAGTCCTTCAGTTCTTATTTTGATTTGTTCTCCGTGGTCTATGTCCTCTCCTGTTAACGTCACTGCTGCATCATGTTAACAATAGGCACCTTTAAGTTTTCGGGATGCGCTACAAGTTTTTCAGATATGCCTTCTGCCTTCTCCACATTTTTGTGTGTGGGGGGCATATTCTTTCAAATATGAAATAATAGTAATAATAATAATAATATGTATATATATATATATATATATATACGTATACAGTATGTAGTTATCAAACGCTTAAAATGCTATTTACTGTATATACACTATATTGACAAAAGTCACCGGACACCTAGAAGAGAAACACAACATAGCATTTATTGACATATATTAGTACGGTGTCGGTCCACGTTTGATCTTAATGCATGCACTGACCCTTCGAGGCACGCGTTCGACAGGGTTTTGGAACACAGCGATAGGTATGCGCTTCCATTGAGTACATAATGATGCCGCTAACTTTTTCTTAGTAGCAGGCCATGGTTGCAAACTTTTTATAACTTCATCCCATAGGTGCTCTATGGGATGAAGATCAGGACTCTGTGCTGGCCAGTCCACACACGATACGGGATTACCGTTAAACCACGTCGTAACAGTCCTTGCTTTAAGGCTCGGTGCATTATCCTGCTGGTACCAACAAGGCTTACTTTCATAGTATTGCCACAGAGTTGGTAGGGCATAATTGTCCAGAATATCGAAGTAGGCATACTGGCTAACAGGTTTGCCCACGATAACCAATGGGCCGGGACCATACCACAAAAACACCCCCACAAGACTCAAAACTTGACCGTAGGAACAGTACACTGTGGTAAATAGCGTTGCTCCGGCTGTCACCATACCCACACACGGCCATCAGACTGATGGATCGTGTATCTGGATTCATCAGTCCATGGGACCCGTTTCCATTGATCTACGGTTCACGATGAATGTTCTTTACACTATGCTAAACGACGAGTACCATTCCGAGTGGAGATGAAAGGCTTATGAGCAGCCGCACGACCACGGTAACCCATGGAATGAAGTTCTCTGCGAATGATAAGTGTACATACCGAGGTTCCAGCTATAGCGTAAAAGTCTTTTCTACTTCACATCAACATACTAAGAAATAGGTCCTAAATGAAAGAAACCTTAACGGCCAGACGAAACATGTAAATAACAGAAGTCAACTTACGAAAAAGATGCTTTATTCTGGATGTAGCACACACATCGTAACATAGCATATTGAAGTGAACGCTCCACACACCACACATTATCACAACACTCCTATCAATAATCAGTTTACAACCCAACGCTCTCTCTTACAACGCTCCTTCTTACAACGCTCCCTAGCAATAGATCAGTCGTCGTTTTTATCTCTTGTTCTTATCAAAACTCAGGCATACGTTACGTGCATTCAACCTCAATTGTGTTGCCAAGCGTATTGGTTTGAGAGAAAGATATCACGTTAAGAGTGAAGAATAACAGAATAAACTCAAGATTTACGTAGGGAAAGAAACTAAAAAGGAAAGATAATTTAGAATATACGTCACACAGCATTTTTACTCACCTGTACACTGAGGTCTTGTGCAGTACTCCGTTGATTAGCTGTAACGACTCTTCTGAGGCTTCGACGTCCTCTATCACTGATTTTCTTTGGTCTGCCGGTACGTTTTGCTGCTTCAGGTATAGCGTCTAGAAGGTAAAGTGTGCCGAGCGCCTAGCATACGTAATGATTGGCGTGGATACCGAAATTTGTCTCCTTCGTAGATGGCACTGCGATCGCCTTCCCTTCCCTCTTTCTTACTGTGAGCGAAGCGGGAAACTAAATTCGTGTTGCTTACTGTGAAAAGAGTGGCGATTTAGACGAAGACGTGTTATGTTTTAGATTTTAGAAGGAATGTGGATTACCTAAATATTGTATATAAGTTATACTTAGCTCATTATGCGGAAGAGAAATAACCATTGTTTTGTGCCAGGTTGCAATACTCAGTACAAAAACAGCAAGCTGTCGCTTTTTGGAATACCCAAAAATGATAAACTTTTACAGCAATGGCAAAAACTGATTCCCCGTGCAGATAAAGTGCTGTATGTGAACTGCACTTTGATGAGAGATTTGTGGTTCGAAATTTTGTGCATAAAATAAAGGAGGAGACTGTGTTGATACCCAGAGATCGGCCCATCTTGACACCAGATGCAATTCCAACAATATTTCCAAACCTTCCCCATTATTTATCAAAACCTCTGGCAAAAAAGAGGAAAGCTAGGGAAACCGATGATAAGCCTGATGGTAATTTAAATAGCTTGGAATTTACTTCCCAAAGAGTTACACTGAACTGCCTTCTGAATATCAACCTTCCTTCAGAATTTTGGGGTAAGCAAATTCCTGCTAATAATTCAAAGTGCATAATTTTCCATGTTCATTCATTCAAATGTGAATTGTCAAATTCATTGACAACTGAAAAACTGGTTGTTGTAACCGAAAGTGAACCAGAGTTTACCTGTGAAGTGTATTTACGTGGATTAAAAATGAACACAGTTTCTAATATTACTTCTAAAGATGAATTAGAATCCATTATTCGAGACACTGATAAGCTAACAGTATGTCATGGCGCAGGCTCCATTTCAGAATTTGAAAATAACAGGAAGTACCTTGAAAGTGGAGTTATTTTTGAGAATAATTTGTACAGCAAAAAATGTGTAAGGAAAGGAACAACAGCGACTTGCCTCAAATGTAAGTATCTGCGGCGCTTACTTTCGCATTTAATAGCTTATCATAGAAAAAAGGCTACATTTAAAAATAAGTATCAGAATAAAGTTCGGAAAATCAACAGGCTGAAGAAACGGGTTATTTCGCTCTCTGATTACATAAAAAAATCCAAAACAAAAATAAGAATTTTACAAAGCTTTCCATTAATGAAAAAATAGTAGAATTACCCATTAAGCAGCAGCAAATGGTTATTCATTGTTATAAGGCAACAAAAAGGAAATCTGCAAGAGGTATGTCATATATCAAGGAATGGTTACTTAAATGCTTACTAATGCACATAAAAAGTCCAAAATTGTACGAGCACATACGCAAACACAAAATCATGATCCTACCTAATAGAACAACTATTAGAAAGTATATTTCAAATTACAAAAGTGGTTTTGAATTCAATGCACTAACGTTTGAAACTATTTCAAAGAAAACAAGTGAAATGGAGCCTTTTGCAAGACATGGTGGTATATTAATAGATGAAGTGAAGTTTACAGAAAAACTGCAAGCAAAATCATTTAGTGAAATAATAGGGTTTGTTGATATTGGGCCATACACTTCAGAAGCTGTTAAGCATACCCCATGTAATCACGGACTGGTAATGGTGTTCCAGCCATTAAATGGAGATTGGACCCAAATAATTGGTGTTTTTGCCACAAGTAACAATATAAATGGAACTTTGCTTGCAAAATTAATTATTGAAGCTGTTATTCTCACTGAAAATGCAGGTCTGTTTGTTGATTTCATTACGTGTGATGGGGCTTCTTGGAACAGGAATATGTGGAAGACATTTGGTATATCAGCAGATTGTTCTGGAACTAAATACAGCATTATGCATCCTACAGATTGTTCTAGAAGTTTACATTTCATATCAGATTTTCCTCACTTAATAAAATGTGTACGGAACGCATTTGTTACCAGAGGTTTTCTTCTGCCGGAAGGAGAAACAAGACCAGAGTATGTTGAAGCAGCATGGAGGAAGGACTCTGACATAACTACTCTAAAAGCCATGCCAAAAATTACACGCGTTCATATTCACCCAAATAACTTTGAGAAAATGAGGGCAAGATATGCTTTGCAACTTTTTATCAACGAATATCAAAAGGCCTTTTTCTCTATAAGCATCATATTGAAATACAGATTGGAAGTACTAATGCAACTGCATTTTTCATAAAGTTGATGATGCAGTTAATAACTGTAATGACCTCTAGGAGTCCATCAAGTAGTCTCCGCATAGATTCTGAGGGATGCAAAGTACTTAATAATTTTCTGTTGTATTTAGATAAATGGGAAGCTTTTGCAGGAGATAAGAAGATTGTGTTTTTAAGTGCTAGCGCAGCTGCTGGATTACGAGTCACTATAAGCAGTACCATCTCTCTACTAAAATATCTAACAGAAACCTTGAACTACAAGTATGTAATGACATCGCGCTTGAGTCAAGACTCAATAGAAAACATTTTTGGCATTATTCGGCAACTGTCAGGCTGCAATGACCACCCCACTGCAGCAGAATTTTTAGTGACCATTCAGTGTTTAAGTTCTTATAATCTGGCCAAGCCTGTAAAGTGTAGTACTAGCTGCACAACAGAAATCATAAATTCCCTTATTGGGCCAAGTGACACCATCAGTTGCAAACCTAATGTTTTGTTAAATTTAAATTAACTTTTAAGTGATGAAATGTTAGATAATGTGAAAGATACCTTGAATAGTGCTGCATATTCTGATTGTGCTTCCCTTTACCCACATAATTCCCATAACCAGTTGCTAGTTTATGTTGCAGGTTATGTAGCTAGGAAATGTGTGGCAATAACTAAATGCAAAGATTGCACCAAAATGTGGTTAATATGCAGTATTGAAGAAAAGGCCAGATTTTCTGGAACACTGATACGAGAATTTGATAAAGGTGGCTTATTATATCCATCAAAGGAACTCCTAGTTCTTGTCAGTCAACTGGAAGGTATTGTTGCACATTATTTCAGCGCCGAAAAACTACACAGAGATAGTATCGTTGATATTCTAGCTATCTTGATGATAAAGAAAATTAAATTCATTGGTTGTGCAGAACACAGTAAAGATGTGACATGTAAGATTGCAAAATTTTATTTACTGACTCGGTTGCATTTCTATATAAAGGGACTTAATAAGATTCACAATGATAATAGAGAAAAAATGAAGCACCTTAAGCTGAGACGCTGCAAATAAATATGAAGTCCCTAGATCTGGGTGTTGAGGTTCTTTTTATGAGGAAGCAAGTGAGAGACAGGTTTTTAATTACTGTGGAGTGAGTAAATATATGTGGAGTCAGTCAATAGCTCTCACTTATAACTACTGTGGAGTCAGTAAATATATACCGACTCCACAGTAATGCTACAGCTCAAACCCTCACCGCGCTTCCTCAAAACGACCTCAACAGCTAATAAGAACTTTGCAACAGAACAGGTTCCGTCATTCAAACCCAGGGGTTTGAACTTAGTCACATTACCAATGTTCAACTCGTAGCAAGCAGAGCAGCCACTGCTGTGTTTACTGATCTACTATATATTACCATATGCAAGCATATGATTGTATTAAAAAGAATGGATAATTTTGGGAGTATGTAGCAGTGGCTAGTTAACTTTTCCTTCATTAAATATGATATGTATGCATATGCAAATAAGTGATCCTAGAAACTTAACCAAAACTCATTAAGAATTTTTCCAGCCTATAATGAGGTCAAGAAATGTCCAGGTTGTTAAAAAACTTAGAAAAGAAAATTACAGAAACTGGTAAGTTATTTAGAGATTCAAAATTCATTTCTTTAAATGTATTTATTTAAAAAATATTAATCCCCTCCCCTCCCACCAAGTAACTGAATAGTTCAGTAGATAAGATATTAATATACAAAAAGATTTTAAGGAACATGTGTGGTGGTAATAATATTGCAGAGTTACTATTTTTCATTAAAAATGTTTAGAACTGTGGGATTCTTTAGCAAACTGCCCCACCCCTTCATCTTTTATTTATTTTTAATGTTCAAATCCCAAAACCACTGGTGGTAATCTGATATAAACACACTTTTTTTCAATCAACATTTAGCTTTGGCATTTTCAGCATTGCTAACTAGGGCTTCCATGATGGAATTATATATTACAAAATTCAGTATTTTGAAGAAAACTTGTAAAATGCCATGAGTGATTAAGCGTGACTAATTTACTCTTTACAAGGTGGTGTAAAAGTAATAAAAAATAAACTAAACAGGTATTAAATTTATTTCTGGAGATTTAATTGTGTGTGAAAACATCTAATAGTTGCATTCACAAATTCTTGCTCTTTGATTCAATTGCATTTTCTAAGATGCCTAAAAATCAAGTTGTGTGTTATTTATTTTTTTGTGTTTTCGTGTAATGTTACTTTTTAAATCCCCCCTCCCAAGTTCTGTTGCTGATACATTTCTCTGTCGCTATACAATTGAGAAACGTTTTTTGATAAAAAATTTCAACAACTGCTGCACTAGCCTTTGACATATAACAGCCCACAATGAATTAATCAAGCTTCTACTTTATAAAAAATAAAAACGAAAAAAAACCATTTAAAATGGGATGCTTACTTTTGCCTCACTGTATAAATTGAATAAAGCTTAACCAATGTCCTGAGATGTGGTAATATTGTAATAAATAATGCTACAAGCAATGTAAGATTAAAACATTGCTTTATTACAAATTACACGTGGCTTCTGTATGGAAATTCCTAAAGCCATTTATAATGAACTCTCATCAGCAAGCTTTTGGTCCCCGTGCTGATGAGGGTTCAATATTCCACACCGGTCCACGTCAGAGGTCAGTTTTTTCACATGTGTTACATGTTTACATTGTACACAATGTGTCACTGCGCGCACCTTACTGGGACAACGAACCTTTCTGGATTTACTGAGGGGATATAAGTATGAGACTGCAATAATTCCAATTTCAGAAATTAAGAACAAATAAATGTCTTGGTCAATTATTTGCTCCCCCAAAATATTTCTTCATTTAATAGTAAAATTTATCTAACGGTATAAAAAAATCCCTCCAAATCAACCCCCTTTTTTTTTTCGTTTTTTTCTGAACAATTACTGGTAAATGTTTTCTCATGCATTCATTATGACCAAAATTATGCTTCCGTCAGAGAGGAATGTCATTATAAATGCGTGTGACACAGCTTAAATAATTTGGTACACACCGTTTTTTAAACCAGTCAGTAACAGACAAAAATAATTTTTGTTAAGCCTCTTAATAATACGAAAAGGTTACCCAACGTTTATATATATCTGCTATATCCATGCTAATCACTACATACGCTGGGCGCTCGGCACACCTCCCCTTCTATGCTATATATCAGCTGTTTCTGTATAACTGTTTTAAGAGAAGATACATGGAAGCACTTTATATTTACATGCCCCTACGTATTTACTTCAAACAGTAAATTTTGCCCGCTGTCCCTAAATTGTTTTTAAGGAGAACTCTGTATCTGACTGGCAGCATTAAATTTGTTGAACCACGGCATTACTTATACCTGATCATAGGCCTAACCACTGGGGGATCAGGACCCCCAGATTTTCATAGAGTCTTTGATCCCCAATGTAAATGATCCCCCAAAAGTTTCGGGAATATAATGATATGAACTTTTTATGTGAACCAACTAAATTATTTAATAATATAAGATTGTAATTGTTCATAGAATGCAAAGACGTGTATAATGTGTACTTAATAAAACAGCGATGTCGATTAAGCATGGTTACCAACATCGCTGGCGTATATACATTATGTGATCAGACCCCCCCCCAATTTTGAAACACAGTTGTGCCACTGTACCTGATAGTCACTGGCCAACATCGCCGATGCTGACACTTAAGCATTCAATATAATGTCCCATACAAAAAAGCCTTGCAATTTTTGTATATACAGCAGGAGTGGCTCCTGCAATAATCGAAAGCAGTTTTTTTTTCATGCCACATCAAGAGAAAAGTTTACTGAACTCGGCTGGAAGTTTTCCCTGCACAACGCCACTGGGAGCGAAAAGAACGCTTGCGCGCTGCTCTGACTGCTATTGAAACCAACTCTTGTGGGAAACTCTGCCTATTCCCACATCAGTTCATTTCCTTTGAATAAAACGTCACTGGGGGCTGCAGCTCTCGCTGGTACAGCAGATATAAGTGGTCCTCGGAGTTATTTGCGAGTGACGTAGCTACAATGCAGTCTTTCGTTGGCTGCAAATGCATCGCCGGGCCTTCAACTTTTGGTTTGTTCCTACTTTTATTCAACATGATAATTCTAACAACTGGAGATTATTCGTGTTTGCTAACAACAAAAACTCAGTTGCCGAGATTTTTGCCAAAAAGTTTCACTTCTGGTCAAAATGGGCATGTGAACAAATTGCGATTAAGAATAAAGTTCAGTAATGAATAAATTGAAAAATGAAAAAAAAATGACTAATTTCTTCAGCGAAATACTTGCACAAAATTAATATTTTCACTTACCAGGCACAGCCAAATTTTCGCTTTTAAACTCATGTACATTTCTATTCATCAAAAAACATTGAACTTGCTCCATTGGCCATATTTTACTTTTCTGCTGCATATGCATACCCCCCTCCCAAAAAAAAAAGCTGCACATTTCAGTTGAGGTAGTGCTTTATACTTAATTACTTTAAATACAACATTTAATCAAACACAATTGTTTAGAAAATTTACGAAGTTGGTAAATTTTGAAAACAAATTGTTCTACACTAAATTGTAATCATGGCTTGAAAATTTAAACTGGGAATATGTTTGCAATTCGCATTTATTAAAGAGAATGCCTGTAAGTCAAAATTCCAAAGGGAACGTATCGGAAGAAAAATATTTATTATATTACTACTAGTGGTCATAATTGTCACCTGAAAATGCGTATATGACGTTGGGTGCGTGTCCGCTGTCACTGGCACACGCATTATTATTTTTATCTTTAAAACTGGTTCCCTTAACTGAGTGTGTGTTGCTCTTACAGGATCTACATTTATATATTATTTACAACCACTATCTCAATCCACTGCTGGATAACAGTCTCCAAGTTTCTTCCACAACAGTCTCTTTAGACCCAGTTTTCTTCTTGCTCCCGAATTTCATCCACCCATCTCCCACATCATCTTCTGGGTCCTTTTTTTTATGTCCCTTGCTATCCAGTTTAATATTTCTCGCTGGCTCTTTCTTCTAGAAATATGTCCATCCCATTGCAATTTCAGGGATTCTGATCATTGCTGTCTTCCATCCTTGTAATTTTCCCGATCCACGAGTTCCTCTTTGTATCTTTCCTGTTCCTGGTTACATCAAACATGTATCTCTCAATGCTTTTTTCTGTTGTCTGCAATCTTGCTATATGTTTTAGTTGAGGTCCATGTCTCTGCTCTATGCGTAACTACTGGAAGGATGCACTGATTAATGAACGCCATGTTACGATCGTTAGCATCATGTTAAGATCGTTAAAATAAGGGTCCTCCATGGAATGTATGTGGAACTAATTTCTTTGATGTACAATGATGTATGCGTGGATGATGATCAAATGATCATATGTAGAGGATTTTAGGAAGGGAGTGTCTGGCCCCAGGTCTTAAACAACCTTTAGAAATAGGAAACTAGGAGATTTAGGCTAGATCGCCCAATAGGAAGTGACACAGAAGCGAAGTAGAAAGGGAGAGGAAGACGCCCTTATTTATTACCGGGAGGCCAGTACCGAGTACCGGCAGTACCGGTATATGCTGTATGCATGGGTACCTCTCCACAAGGTAAACAATGAGGAAATATGCACGAAAATACTGGATAGCACTATGATTCCGAAGTTCACATTAAAATGATTTGTGACTACAAAATATGCCAAACACTTTTTTTTAAGAAATAATGCATCAAACCAAGTTTTATACGCCGATTATTTTCTTCATAAATATGGCCACTCCTTGATATCTGTTCCCTAATTCAGGTATCGGTTATCTCTAGAATTTCCCTATCAGTTGCTAAATATAAAAACTAAATATTAATTTCTACGAGTATATATATAAATTATTATTAAAGGGACAGCATCAGCAGGTTCAGTAACTTAGCTTTCGAAGTGATATCTACAAAATTTGAATGCAGCCCCTCCATCTCAGCTTACCACTAGCCGCTACTGAGTGATATATTTAAATTTTCCAAGCAGCACGTCTTTACTTGGCACATCCACGCCATTTGTTATCGTTTTAGTAGGCATTCTTCGAGGAGGTTGCATATCAATTTAAATCACGTATAATTCTATTTTAAATTAAATTGACGACGACGCTGCACTCTACGGCAGACTTAAGACATTTCACTGAACCGTAAAAGGTGTTTCCATAATCGCACACTTAAGAAAATCGTACACTTACATCCTGATTCAACCGCCGTTGTTTGGGTTACATGCACATCACTACACACATTCTCTGACACAGACACCGTCTGCAACGCCGCGATGCGGCGTGGGACATATTTCAAACGCAGTTTTTGAGTTCACACGGCACACTTCTCCTTTTAGACGCTGTACTTCAGGCACACCATGTGTGTTCCACTTATTCAGTACATCCAAAACAGTTGACTTGGGTATGATTAAACGCCTCTCGGTTTCTCTTACGGACAACCCACTAATATAACACCCAAAAATCTTTCGTTTCTCAAAGTAAGTTCTCTCCCGCCGCGACATTTTCACTAAACCTCACAGTGCGATATGATCGCGGTCATATGCAGGCTTGTTTTAATACCGTTTGCAGCTGTACCGCGCATCTTAACAACGCAGTGGATCCGTTCATTTGCTTTTGAAGGGGTATCCGGGGACTTTTATCAATATAATGTATCATCATCATCATCATCATCATCATTGTCAACCATTATCAATCCACTGCTGGACGAAGGTCTCCCCAAGTTTCCTCCACAACGGTCTGTCTTGTGCCAGTCTCCTCCATGTCACCACTGCATACTTTCGAATTTCATCCACCCATCTCCCATGTGGTCTTCTTCTGGGTCTTTTCCTGTCCCTTGGAATCCAATCTAAAATTTCGGCTGTCCATCGATGATCTGTCCTTCTGGCAGTATGTCCAGCCCATTGCCATTTCAGGGATTTAACTCTGATCATGATGTCTTCCACTCTTTTCATTTTTCGGATCCACGAGTTCCTCTTCTTATCTCTCCTGGTTACACGAAGCATGCACCTCTCCATGCTACTTTGAGTTGTCTGCAGGCTTTGTATATCTCTTTTAGTTAAGGTCCACGTCTCTGCACCATACGTAAGCACTGGAAGGATGCATTGATCAAACACTTTTCTTTTAAGACATAATGGCATATTGCTCTTGAAAATTATGCTGTTTCTTCCAAAAGCTCTCCAGGCAAGTTTTGTACGCCGATTAATTTCTTCATCAATGTGACCCTCACTTGATATCTGCTGTCCAAGATAAACGTACGTGTCTGTTATCTCCAGCTTTTCTCCATCAATCAATAAATCTTCATTTCTTGTAAAAGCATTGAACATCACTTTTGTCTTCTGAAAGTTCATTTTTAATCCCACTTCTTTACTCTTGTCAGCAAGTTCCTGGATCATACTCTGCAGCTCTGATGGGGTAGTTGCAAAAATGACTACGTCATCAGCAAAACAAAGGTGGGTTAGATAATCTCCATTAATCTGTATCCCTTTGTTTTCCCAGCTCAGCGACTGAAAAACACCCTCCAATGTGGCATTAAAGAGCTTCGGAGATATGGTGTCACCTTGTCTCACTCCCTTTCCAATTTTTATGTGTGTTGTATTTTCAAACAGCCGAATCTTTGCACTTGCATTTTCATAGATGTTATTAATAATATTAATGTATGCATCTTCAATACCGCAGGTTTTCAGAGCCATTGTAACTGCTGATGGTTTCACCGAATCAAAGGCTTTTTCATAATCGATAAAAGCCATGCACAATGGAAGTTCATATTCCCTCGCTCTTTCAATTAGTTCTCTCAGTACGTGGATATGATCTATTGTGCTGTAGCCACTCCTGAATCCAGCTTGTTCTCTCGGTTGAGCCATGTCCAGTGTTACCTTCAAGCGGTGTGAAAGAACTTTAGTGAAGATTTTATAAACTACTGATAGGAGGCTGATAGGTCTGTAGTTTCCGAGATCCTCAATGTCACCTTTCTTATGTAGCAGGATCATTGTAGCGGTGTTCCAATCCTCAGGAATCTTTCCTTCATTAAGGCATCGAGTGAAAATTTGGGCGAGTACTGTTTCAATTTCTCCACTTGCTTCTTGTATGATGTCTACAGTAATTCCATCTTCTCCTGGAGCTTTTCCCCGCTTCATGTTCTTGATTGCATGTGCAACTTCTGCTGGAAGGACTGGAGAAACTCTGGTACTGGTATCTTTCATGATGTCTGGAGTGCATGTATCATCCCTTTCATATAATTTGGAGTAGAAATCTTTCACTCTTGTCAAAATTTCGCCTCTATTTCTTGTTACAGAACCATCTTCTTTTCTCAGTGCCATAATCTGTTTTCTTCCCTTACTGAGATGTCCCTTTGCTATCTTTAGGCTTTGGTTGTTTTCAATTGCTTTCCTCACTAGTTCACAGTTGAATTTTCTTACGTCTTCAGTGATACTTTTTCTTACTGTCTTGCATAGCTCTATATATTCCACTTTGGAAGTCACATCTTCTTTAGTTGTCCTCATATCTCTTCTTTTTTGCATCAACATTTTCGTTTTTCCTGATAATTTGTTTACATGCAACTTGTTCTTAGACCCAGCTAATTTTGTTGCTGTTTCCATAAGAGCTTTGGTTACTTTTCTGTTAACTTCAGAGATGTATATATATATATATATATTATAACGAAGTGTATTTCTCCGTCATTTTTATCCGCGCCGGGGTTCGAACCCGGATCCCCTCATTCCGGAATAAGTCACTCTACCAGTTGAGCTACGCGGACATTTTATTCTGATTCCTATCTGCCTTTATGTCGTGTACGTCCTTCGGGCAGGTACGTCACATCTCCTGGTACGTTACAATATATATATGTTACACACAGGGGCGTTTTAACGCAATCCGGGGCCCTGGGCCCTATCGTTTGTGGGAAGGCTTTTCCCACTAACTTTTGAATTTCGAAATTTTTGCAAAAAATATATGTTGCTTTAGCAAACGATAAATAATCTGTTGATAAAAGCAAGCTCAAAAAAGAAATAAGGAACAAAATTTAAATTTAATAAGGCAACTGCCAACTGAAACTAAAATTAACATTTTAGCGCATAATAATAGCGTTATATCGAAATCGAATCAACAGAGAAATTTGTCTCCTAAAGCTAAGCATTAGTACTCAGTGATAGCGCATCAAAGTATCAATAAAAATCTATAAATTAAGAATATGAACATACTGGAATTTCTACTTCTCACACTCGTTTCCTCATTTAAATGATTTATTTTCTTGATTTGAGAGCGGCGAATTTTTTAATCACACCGGAAAAGGCTAATTCTTGCGTTAGTCTATTTTCAATGGACAATAACGATAAGTAGTTAAGTCTTGATCCTCTCATGGAATTTCGAAGCGCTGATTTAGTTAATTTGATTTTGGAAGAAGGTCGTTCACCAGTGCAGTTTGTGATCATCATCGAAAGGAACACGCGCATAGCTATTTCAATATTTAGAAACGTTGAGTGTAAACCAAACCGTCTTATTTAATCGACGAATAAATCTCCGAAATTGAATGGGAATTAACGCTTGCAATCTAAATAATGCTTCATGTGCTGGCACTCCAAAAACAGCTCTTTGGAATTCCACGTCACTTGAGTAAACAACAGCAAACTCACAACACTTTTGATTTAGGACGTTATCATTTATTTCATGAAGTTCGATGAAAAAAATAAATTGATATTTATTTTTTCATAGGCTTCTGCCCTTTTGTTAATTTCTCTGCTGATTCCGTCAATTATTGGGAGAAAGTCTTTGAATAAATCTGTCTTTTCCGTGATGAATTATTTCCGAATCGTCAGACTCGTAAAATTCAATCCTGGGACTTCTCTGTACGCTTTATATATTATTAATACAGTCGACTTCCGGAACTTCTTGTCGGGCTTTTTCTTCAGAATGGTCGTTGTTGGATGAACAAGTTCTGAGAACCCAACGTATTGACGACTACATCAGTGGCGGCTCGTGGTTGGAAAAATAGGTGAAGAGGTACAAAAGCAGTATGAAAAGATATCTACTGTCTACAACGAAAATCCCTTAATGAGGACTTACCTATTTTTTGTATATTAAATAAAATTTTCTTCCCTTTAAAGCTGCAAATTTGTTGATTATGTCGTCATAAGATGGTTAGATGATTGTTTCTTCGTGAGCATCAATAAAATGTCTTCCTGATTAGAAATATTTGCCAAAGAAGCAAGTCTATCTTGGGACCTAGTGTTTCTTGAGCAAGTTAGTATTCTTTTAAGAAAACTTCTTTCCACTGGCACACTTGTAGATGGAATTGTTAAACTGAGGAAAACCAATTTATAATCTTCTGTAAAAATGTCTTTGTCTCAGTGAAACACTCGAAGGAGTTCTTGAGTCAATATATTCCTTAATTTTTTATCGGCATATACAAGACTCAGTTCATTTTTAAGGCGCTGGTGTTTAGAAAATATATTTCCGTAAAAATGTAGATTTTCAAGAGCGCGAGAGGGAAAGCATGAATTAAACTATTTGAATTTGGTTGTGTCAGCAAGTCAGACAAATTGAAGTTTCTTACAGTCTTGAAATCTTATATCCATTTCCATAAGAATGTGGTCCAAAATTTCAAAATACAATTGTTTATAATTTTGAAAAATTGTTTCATGTGTAAGAGCAGCATATTCCCGTGCTTATTTCTGTGATTTTGCTAGCTTTTCCAAACTGTGTTTCAAATAACTCATCGTTCCTTTTATGGCTCAAAATTTCACGAGGTTTTTCTTTTTAATTTGAGTTACACAGTAGTTTATGTTTAGTTATTTTTTCTTCAAAAGTTCGAATAATAGATCGGTGGAGCCAAAATGTAAATTCGAAAATGTTCATATCATTCAAAAACCCCTTGGCAAGATGAATTGGTTTTTGTCTGATTATTCGCTATTCGTCAGAAATCCGAACACTTCCTTCAATTTATCCCAATCTTCAACAACTACACTTATTAATTTCGAAGTGGAGGAGCATCGAGTTTCTGTTGTGGTTGGTCTGCGTCTTGCAGTTGTTGATAAAAGTGTATAAGACCGCTTCGCAGAATGGTGAACAAACGTAGCAATTCCACCGAGGTTACAAAAAGTATTCGACACTTAGAAATTTCAGAAAAACTCTGGTGTAATACAAGATTCAAACGATGAATTAAGCAATGAACAAAAACAGCTTGAGAAGCTTTATCCTTGATTTTTTTTTCTGTAGCCCATTTAAGTGTCCAGACATTATACTTGCCTCATCGTAACACTGTCCAATTTATTTGTGTTGGTAATCAGACTGCTTCAAAATTTTGTCTAGCATTTTGTATAAAGCTCCTGACATTCTATCTTCATTCACATCATGGAAACCCCAAAATCCCTCAACCAATACACCTTCCGAATCAACAATCAAAAATTATTTAATTTTTGATGTGATCGTTTATATATTCAGAAATACATTCAATTAATTCATTTTGAATAGTTTTTTATCCTTTCGTATTGATTTTCAATTTCGAAAGAACTTCTTCATATCAACAATGAAAGTAATTCAATGAAATTTCTACGATTTATCGAGCCCATGCTTTCGTCATGGCCATGGAATGCTAGTTCTTGTTTGCTCAAATACAGTATAGACTAATACTGCATCAATCACTGTCTGTAGGAAAAGTATATTTAAACGAACGTTTTCGTTAAAATGCGTTTTCAAAAGCTTAGCATTCTTCCTCAGGGCATCAGCAATGGTGTTCTGAATTTTTTCAAAATTCCTTAGCATTAATCCGCATTTCAGGTGTTCCCTAGAATCACGATGTTTGTGAAGTGACCGTGTTACGCTTAATAAATCTGAGAATCCGTCTTTATTCCATGCCGAATATTTATTACTAAAAAGTAAGCAGGGCCAAAGAAAAAAATTAACACAGAAGTGCTGCAAATCCATTTATATTCAGTAAACCAGCAATGTTTAAAATTAATATTGTTAGATTTACGGCTCTTCTTGATTTCGTTCTTGGCAACAATTATCAGTGAATCCGTCGGTCGTCCTTGAAGCAAAATGTCTCTTTTATCTTCATCTTTGCACAGATTAAATGGAGTTTGCAATAAATTACAAACAATGTCTACCACTATCAGTTAAATTGTACACAAACCTAAAATATCAGTTAAAGCTTTCAACAAATAATCACAAAGCTCGAAAGAACAAATTACTTTCGGAAAATAATGTACCACAGCACCACAAGGAAAAAGCCCTAGCAGATTGCAAGGTACCCTGGTAGTCCGCCCGCTCCACCGTGATCTCTCACGACTTTACGCTCAAAACCTGTAAGATGCAGAGGTAAAGCGCCTGAAGCTGAAACCCTTCACTTGAGAGAGCAGATTGGGGAGGCTGACGTCACGGTTACCATGACAACTCGGCGGAAAACTGCAGACTTTCAAGCATTCTCATTTCGGCTCTGCACTTGCACTGTTTTGAGTATAAGGATTTGTTTTCCGTATTGAGCGCGCCATGTGAATTACTATCTATTCAAAATTTTGAGTATTTTGGAACTGAATAAAGGCAAAAAAGAATATATTGCCAAAAAATACTGAATAAAACTTTATTTTGAGTAAAATAGGTGAAGAGGCACTTCACCTACTTCCCCTGAAAAGCCGCCACTGGACTACATGTAGATTAATATTTCCTGGTTGAAACTTTTGTTGCAATTATTGAAGCGCTGCAATATACTCGTATCGTACCGCGAGTACATGAGAAAAATCGTTTCTAACGTACCAATTTTCTGGTGTAAATGAGATGCCTGCAGCTTTGTTTCCTTTGCCTGCTCTGTATCAGTAATAAGATCGTCAACAGCTTTGTCTCGGCCATCGCATAAAGCTTTAACAGCATCATAGCGAGCAGACCAACGGGTATCGCACAATCTTTTAACAACAGTTGATTTTGTATGCTTTATTTAAACGTTCCACCTATGAGATAACCATGAAAAGAAGCAGTACAGTTGTTGAATGAACTCAAAAAACGGGCAACATCAGAACAACAAGAAGCAGCGTTAACTCCAATTAAGTTAAGGGAATGTCCTACACAAGGAACGAAAACAGCATTTCTCTTTACTTTGAGCAATATGGCTTGTAGTACATCTACGTACTTTGTCGCCATATTTGACACATTGTAGTACGACTGCCCACGGCAATCCTCTATAAGAATGTTTTTTCTTCAAAAAGATTGAGGATTTCTTCTGCCAAATCCTGAGATTTGTGGCTGAAAATTGGAATAATATTCCCAAAACCTTTCTACTGGAGCATTTTCTTTTATGTAGCGAACTGCGATAGTCAGCAGGTTAACATGACAAATGTCGGGTGTTGAATCCATTCTCAGGGAATAATACTTAGATTGTTTCATTTCTTCTGCAATTCCGACGAGCACTTTTTTTCCCACAATTGAGATGTTGCTGATAAATATGAAGGGACTCCTTTACTGTTGCTCCCTCTGTTAAAAATGTGTCCTTTCAGGAAGGGGCCAAACTCACTTAGCAGCTCTAAAATGCCTAAATAATTGTTGTTGTGCGGATACCCTAATATTTGGTTTTTGCCCCTAAAAGCCAGACCTGTGCTCGCTATAAATTTTATTACGACCACAATAATTTTCGGCACTTCTTCCCAGTATAGTGACGCTCTTCAATAAATTGCTTTGACAGATAAGACTCAACCGTATTCGACTCTTTTTGTCTAGACAAATAATTCAACCTGCAAGCGTGATATTCTGGCCCGCTTTCATGTCCCGCAATTCGAGCTGATGAATGTTTCTGGTTATCAAATCCATATAAAGAAAATGAACTTTTTGTAAGAGAAAACGGCCTGCACACAAAACAGTAAAGCGAACCGTTTGGAGGTGAATAAATGAACCACTCGCGGTTATCACTTTCTCCATTCCGTAATTTCTGACAAAGGGCATCGTAATTCAGATTTCTAATTTTTCGTTTTCACTTTTCCATCAGTTTCTGAATAGCAGAAACTGATGGAAAAGTGAAAAGGGACGATCGGCTGAAATCAGAATCTTTATTTTGGCATGGGATCATTTTTTTATGGTAAATCGCCAAACAAAACCAAGCAGCTCGAAGTGGACTAGGCCAACATCCTCCCTTTTAAAATCCAGTAGTTTTGGAGAGCGTCATCAATCAGTGCCCACTTTCCGGGATCCGTAGAATATGTTTCTTCACAGCAAACATTTTCTGTCTCTTTTTGGCCCTCTGAAGAGATGCTGTCACTTCCATTTCAGCACTCAACCACATCACAGAGTTCTTTCACTGAATTTGCAAGGACTTTGTCGGACTTATTAATCTCAGCTTCTTTTGAAGAAAAATAAGATGATACACTAGGAGTTGTTCACAGCTCATTTTTTCTGCTGTGCTGCCTTTTCCCTTTTTGACGCACCACTTGGATAAAAACGCTTCATTTTTTTATGGTAAATCGCCAAACAAAACCAAGCAGCTCTAAGTGGACTAGGCCCACATCCTTCCTCTAATCTCTAAAGTTGTTTCCTTCTGAATTGTGCTGTAAGGGTCACATCACCGGATCACTGCTTTATTAGGGATCAAATGATGGGTGGTCAAACAGGTCGGAGGCTAAGATCAGAGCAGGCCACTACTGACTGAGAGAGAAAAGTTCGTGGAAAACGCATGCATAATTGTTCGCAGTTCCCTCTGTTCTTAAGGCTCCGCCCACCTCCCTCATCCTTCTCCCTGGGTTTGTTCAACATAGGACTGATTTATTGAAAGGGAACGCACTTGAGTCTTGACACAGTGCGAGACATGATTTCTTGCAACATTACAAATGTTTAAAACGAAGTGATTTAAAAAATTATTTCTTTCAATTAATACATTTTAATTCATCGTGATTGTTCTGCGTTATGTACTGCATAATTTTTAACCTCCAAACTTCGAAATAAAAAAAATATCACACACACAAAAAAAATAAAACGAATAACACCAATTTGGGGGCCCTGTTTGTGTCGCGGCCCTTGGACCAGGCCCAGTCGGCCCACCCGTTAAGACGCCACTAACCACACAGGGGCAGCAGTGGTCTAAGCGCTGGGTTCTGAATGCTTATCCGAGAGGTTCCGATCACCGGATGAGGCATAAGTTGTGCGTTTGTCCTATCGTTTCTCTGGTCCTGCCTGGATCCAGTGGTCCCAAATTTGGGACGGCTGATTGCTTAGGATCCTTTTTGGTCTGGGGTTTAACGACCACCATGGTATGGTCGTTAAACCCTAGGAAAGGAAGCACTGCTTTTTTCTTTTTTCTAGCATTATTGGTATCTTGAAAACTTTTTTGACAAAGAATGTTGCAGTTACAAAACAAAGCATTTGTTCTGTTAAAGGGATTTTAATTAATATTTCACCAAAATAAAGGGAAAGGTGTCAATCAAATATTCTTAAATAGAGAAATTACGGGTAGTACTTATACCGAATAGATGTTATGAAGATAAAATTAGAAGTCTTTGAAGACACTTTTCCTAGGAACAGTTCGTGACCAGGACCGTAGCAAGCTTTTCTTAGTCGGAGGGGGGGGCTTGAAAATACGCCCTTTCAAATTTCCCTCAAGTAATGCGTGTTTTTACTTTCTCACACACTGCTGTTATAAGAAAGTACTATGATCGTTCAAAACCGTTTTTGACATAAGTTTATTAAAAATGTAAAAACTAGGTAAATACTTAAGAACAACAGGTTGTTAATATCAAATAATGCATAAACGTTATGTGAACGCTTACAATACAACACTCCACAAAAATGCAGAACGATAAACAAACCGTCGCAGAACGAATGAGTATCGGATAGTGAACGCAACAATAGAAAGAAGCTACAAAAGTAGGGCTTGGAAAAATTCCCTTCAAGACTAAATGCTGAGAGAACTTTCTGGGACAGAGCGCAAATGATTAATTAGCTCTTCATCCCAACGACATGTTCGTAAAGAGCATGGAGGTTAGGTATATGAGCATATTGTTTTCTATGCCTCCATTCAATGTTTTGAAAAATTCTCTTATCGAGGTGTGAATATCTCATATCCATGGATATGAGATATTCAATCCTCGTAGTATATGTTACTCTGTATCCTGACTAACTGCGCAGAATACTTTATGAGACTAACTAAAGTCTTTAAAAGGAAAATACTGAAGTGTGAAACTTTCATTTTTAGTAACATTTCTATTTTTTACATCCCCCAGAGCATGAATTTGCGCCCCTGGAATGACCATTCTGGGAGGGCAACCGCCATTCCTGCCTTCCCGGTAGCTACGGCCCTGTTCGTGACACAAAGGTTCTGGCTACATCGTCTAGTTGTATTTAATTAGTTCGGTCTTAACAGGTGTACAGCAAATTTTCAGGTTTGCGGAAAGATACAAGGAACACTAAATAATCAAAGTGCTTTCCGTTTATATTTAGTGGTTTGAGTGACGCAGCAAAATCTCCATCAGATGGATGATGCCATCCTAATATGTCCTGTATTCTCGAGAATTGTTTGGACTTCGGAACCTTCTCATCCCTCCAGGAGGAAAAAGAAAAACAAGCAACCACACGAGAGACATTCTCTTTTCTGCGGCGTGTGTTAGACAATTAACGATGTTTTAGGTTGATAGAAAGATGATGGAAAGACATTCTTCAGCGTCATTTTGTTACAGTCTTAATGTAACAGAGTATCGCTGAAGAATGTCTCCATGATCTGTGAGGGAGAAGCATTTACAGTTCCCTTAGAGCGTAGTAAACTACCTCCTGTTATTGTGTTGTAGTCGAAAGTGGAGGAAACGGATAATTTAATTACTGGTATGTGGAGGGTATTTGTATATACACTATATTATCAAAAGTATTCGACACTACCAAATATTTGCGTAAGTGCAAAGAACGGTT
This sequence comes from Macrothele yani, assembly GCA_039090855.1. Taxonomy (NCBI): domain Eukaryota; kingdom Metazoa; phylum Arthropoda; class Arachnida; order Araneae; family Macrothelidae; genus Macrothele; species Macrothele yani. Next base: position 70,859,773 of record CM077024.1, on the reverse strand, counting down.
GCGCAGGAAGGTGCGCTGTGAGTGGGGAGGTACATATACGAAGCTGAGATATTCTGTCGTGTTATCAGTAATTTTGAAGCTGATATGCCGCGTGTACGTGAACTTCCCGAGTTCTAGCGTGGGCTGGTCATACGATGTCATTTCAGTAAAGTTTCCGTACGGAGCATTGCAGCTAAACTAAACATACTAAAATCGACTGTAAATAATGTCCTGAAGAGATAGAAGCAGGGCGGTGCAACTAGAGCAAAAAACAAAAACAGAACAAAAACACGTTCAGGAAGGCTGCATAAATTGTGGTGTCCGAATACTTTTGATAATGTAGTGTATACAAACACACTGGTTAATTGCAACCCTGTGTGACACGTGGTAGAGAGGATCTTTATCTTCTAGGCTCACAGCTGAGTTTGTCTGTGTGGGAAAGAAGATTAGTAACATCAGGAGAATTGTTGAAGATGCAGATGTTCCATTCGGATCGACCATAAGGAAAAAAAATGAAAAGGAACACAATACAAAATTGAAAACATTGATGCTTACAAATTAATATCATGTAACTTACGAAACTCGTCGGGGGGCAGGCCAATGTCCACACAATTTCGATCTGTAGGGAATATGCCCCACTGCCCCCATGGGTTAGGCGCCACTGTTTTTCAGTGATGGTGATTGGTAAAATCTGATTAAAACTTTCGCCGATTTTGGCCAAGGCCGGAATTTTTTTTTTTTTGGAGGTTTAACGACCACCGTGAGCAACTCAATGGGCTATAAGCAGTCGCCCGTCCCTAATTTAGGGTCACTGATTCCACGGAAGGCAGAGAGCCAGTGCCGTAAGACAAACACAACAACCATGCCTCACCGGGATTCGAACCCGGACCCCTTACAGACGAATGATCAGAGGCCATCGCTTAGTTTCAATATTCGCTTTTATTCACATAAAAGAATTACAACAGAACATCCCCAACCTCACACGCAGTGTGAGAGAAGGGGAGAAATAAAACAAAATGTAGATATTTACAATGAAATGATAATTGTACAGATGAGCAATGACAGGCATTGCATTATTTGCTGTAAACAGCAGTAGCTCTGGGATAAATGTTCATCGAAGTCTTGGAACATCACTGGAGCGAAAAAATTTACAGAAAAAAATCTGTGCAGTTCTAGTGACATGGGAATCACTGGTGGTAGAGAGTCACTGTGCGGATGAAGAGAACTGTGTACAAAAGGTGACATCAGCGGGAAGCAAACACAATCCAGTTCCAGGAGAAAACATGGTGAGGGAACAGTAAATATTGAAAGTTCCGACGTAGGTTTATTAAAACAGCAGATGAACAGTCTGGGCACTAGAAAACTGAAACCAGGGACGACACGGCGACCATGTTGCGAAGAAGGCAGGTAACCGTGCCGTATCTTTCGCCAAGGAATATTCCAGGGTGAGTCTGGCTTTAACCCTGTTGCGGTAGTGTGCAACCAAGGAGGTAGAGAATGTAATAGGATCTGGATCGTGTAACTGTAGCAGGTGAGAGAAAATAATATATTTAGCTAGAATAAATAAATACGAACAAACTGGTAAAATAGAGCAGAAACTTGTAGAACCGTGGCCGAGGAAACGATAATCTTCTAGGGTGAGATCACTGGTACAAGAAGGATGTGCAAGTTGGAACATACTGTGAAATAGTGGGAGCAGCGTCGGACAGTAAACAAACATGTGTAAGACGTCTCCAACGACGTTACAAAAAGGACAGAGATCTGATGATACTATATTTCTCCGGAACAAAGTCGAAGGGACAGGCAGTCGATTGTGCAAAAACCTCCAATGCACATTAAGTTCTGAGGAGAGGGCCGGTGAATGTTGGGCAGTAGACCAGACTGAGGTTAGTGCAAAAGAAGGAACAGAGGGAATAGGGCAAGGTACCGTAGAAGAAGAACGGAGAAAACGGTACAGGGTGCGGGTGGAAAGACTGTGGAGAGGGAGGAGATCACCGGAAAAGGGAAGGAAGAACGGAAAAGGGAGAGAGGCAGAGGAAACGGAAAGGAGGCCAGAGGAATCGACTAGGGAAGGAAAAAGCGATTGAAGAGCATGTTTAAGTTGGAGGAAGTTATCAGAGAGTTCGGGCGAGGGTGGTAGGGTGGGAAAAAGTTCGGAAACGGGTTTCCATGAAAAATCGGGGAGGACCAGTTGGGAAACGGAGACTACACCAGCGTGTAGCCATGCGGGGAAAAAGAAAAAGTTGGCAGTAGGGGGGTGGAGGACGGAGGAGAAAAAAAGAGGCTCGGAAAGAAGATCAAGAGTGGAAGAGGGGGTTGACGAATGAACGGTAAAGAACGAAGGAACTGAACAGCTTCATGGTAGACTAGAGGAAAACGGGGGGAATGACAGTGTGAATATCCATCTTGAGAAGAAGATGGACGGTAAGGCAGGGATTAAGGGGGAAAGTCAGAACATTAAGCAGAAGAATGGAAGCGGAAGAGTCTGGTTGAACTGTCAAACGGAGGAAATTGAAAATTCTTACAGCTTTATAACGTACGGTAATCTCTGGCATATTGAGGCCACCACAAGTCGAAGGTAGAGACAATACTGAGGAAGATAACCAATGAGTAGATGACCAAACAACGTAGGCTGGTGGCGGTTGTGCAATCCAGGAATGATAAACTAACGAGAGGATGTGGGTGCCAGAAAGCCGTGCACGACTGTGGTAGGTCAAACAGCACTTGAGCTTGGACCAGTAAGCAGCGGTGTGACGTAGTTTCCTGACGAGGAGTCTCCAGGTGGCAGCCGCTGCTGAGACCCGGCTGCCAATGTGCACCCCAAGTATCTTTTGACTGGTGGAAGTCCAATGAGCGCCCCACGGTGTATCGGGGCGATGTCTCCAGGAGCCACACCATAAGCCTGTACACTTTGAAAGGTTTAACGAAGCGCCGGAAGCCGCAGCATACACTTGATACCATGCAAGAACAATTGTGAATTGCCATTCTTCTCGGATGAGAACTGTGATATCATCGGCGTAGGCAGTAAGAACGATAGAATGGTGTCTGGTGCTATGCTGAATGGTGGAGGGGGAGGTTGTAGAAGAGAACGGATAGAGCAAAGAAAAGGCTCAAAGACTAGAGAGAAAAGTTGTCCGGAAAGAGGACATCCTTGACGGATGCCCTTACGAAACGGAATGGGGGCTGTAAGGAAGGAGGCCGTCCGGATATGGACAACTGAGTCCTGGTACAGGGCAAGGAGGGCTGTGATGAAGACAGATGGGAAACCGAAAGCAGAGAGCACAGAGGCAAGCCACTGATGACTCACGTTATCAAAGGCCTGCCTCTGATCAAGATTGAGGAAGGCTAAAGGTTCGGAGGAAAGGTGGGCAAGGCAATATGAGTCACGGAGGAGATTAATATTAGTATGAATGCTTCGGCCAGGGATGGTGTACGTTTGGTCGGGATGTATGACGGTGGGAAGGACAGGGTTCAATCGAAGAGAGAGTATTTTAGTATAAATCTTGTAGTCAACATTAAGGATGGATATAGGACGCCAGTTATCCAACTCCAGCAGACACCCCTTCTTTGGAAGAAGAATGATGTGAGCTAGAGTAAAAGCGGGGGGGAGAACAGATAAGGAAAAAGCAGCTGTAAAGCAAGGCAATAGGAGAGAGTGTAAGAAAGAGGAAAACGTACGAAAGAAATTAACTGTCAACCCGTCAGGACCAGGTGACGAGTGACAGTTAAGTAAGGCAAGTGACTGTACTACTTCTGCTGGGGTGATAGGCATAGAAAGAGATGTAACAAGATGCGATGGAATATGTGGTAAGGCACGAAGAATCGAATCAGCATGCGGAGAACTTGACTGGAACTGAGCAAAACGTGACTGGAAATATGTTCTAACACCGGAGCAAATGAGAGTGGGGTCATTAGTAACAGTTCCGTCGGGTAACTTCAGATTACGGAGGTGATGAGCAGAACGTTTGTGGAATTCCAGTTGTTGAACCTGTTCACATAGATAGTCATTTGGCTGAAGATAGAGGAGCTTGAGGCGGTGAAGAGCTTGTTGGGAGACAGGAAGTAGCAAGGCACGAAGTTCAGCTTGGTAATGAGAAAACAGCGGAGAATCAAGATCTAGGGTGGAAAAAATCGAGCGTGCAGCATCAATCTTCATAGAGGCGGTGGTACGTTTTTCGTGGGAATATTGCTTGGTATAAAGAAGAATTTGGGATTTGACATTTAACCAGTGTTGCAAGGGACAAGAAGCAAAAGGGAGCGTATATAAGGCGTGTTGGAGCTGCGATTGGATGGAATTTACGTAAGTTGAATCAAGTAAAAGATCATCATCAAGGGTCCAAGTACGGTAGTATTGCCGAGGAGATGGACCGGTGTGAAGACACATTACGACACAGCTGTGGTCGGAAGAAACTGTCGGTGTGTGAGAAAGGGAGATAACTGAAGGAAGAAGAATTGAAGAAACATAAAACCGGTCAAGTCGGGCAGTTGTAGGGGAGGAAGTGGAGTAGGAGCGCCAGGTGTACGAACGAAGAAATGGGTGCAGGTGTCGAAAAGCATCTTGGAGTTGTAGCTGGTTGATGGCTGTAGAAAGTGCTCTGGTAAGAAAATACCTGGTATCCGTGGAACCGTCCGATCTGTCGAGGGATGGGTCAAGGGTGCAGTTAAAATCACCACCTAAGATGACAATATCAGAGGCAGGAAGACCTTGAACACAGGAAACAAAATGCTCAAAAAGACAGTCTGCATACTGTTGATTGCCGGAAACATAGATGTTGAAGATATGGTATCGTAAGTTGTGAAGTCGGAAAGACAGAAGCTGCAGGAGGTCACGATAAATCGGTTTGACCGTGATATCAGTAATGAAAGAACGAAGACGAAAATTGATGGCCACCGCAAGTCCTGCGTGAAGACTAAGTCGATGGGCATGGTAGAATTGAAATGGCCAGGTTCGCCACCGGTGGTATGGGGTGTTAGGATGGCAGTTAGTCTCCTGTAGCAATAATATATCCGCATCATGCGGTGTAATGTCTTCAAACACTAACGCATTGGTAGGAGGGACGGAGCATCCCTTACAGTTGAAAGAAAGTAATTTTAACTTGAAAGAGGTTGTAGTGGTTGAATATTACTATCAGAACTTTTGTGAAGACTGGTTACACGTTTCTTTAAGTTAGATGTCTGCGCATTAGTGACTGTGTTAATTTTTGGCAAAAGAGCAAGTAGATTCTGAAGTTGGGTGATAATAGTGGGAAGCTGAGCAGTACGTGATTGAACGCAGTCTAGCTGCTTGAGAGGACGTGACGGTTGATTGAGTATAATGAGAGCAAGATCAGAGGGCGCCAGCGGCCCGTCTAATGCAGGGAAAGTTTCCAGATATTCAGCGAAAGCTTTTTGATCCAACAATTTTGGAACAGCTGGGGACTTAAGAGATGTAGGAACTGCTGTTGGAGAGAAAGACTGTCGAATTGGCGAACGGGAACGAGAGCAGCGTGGAGAAGACGTCACTGGCGAGATGGAACTCTGTCTGGTACGTTTCAACGTGGGAACGCCGGGAGAAGCTGGTGGGTGTAGGACAGTTAGATCTGACTCCACATTAGGGGATCCAAGGGAAGAAGATGAAGCAACACGACGGAGGGGTTGCCATTCCTTTTCTGAGATAATACCCTCCGAAGAAGGTAGAGGTACCACAGCAGCAAGTGGGTCCAACGATGGAGAGGTGGCCAAAGTACCTGTAGTAGATATCGAAGACTTGGAGACTGATGATGAATCATCACTTGCTGGGGGAGAATCATCTGGAACAACAGTAGAAGGGATCAAGGACGTCTGTGGAGCCGAACTTGGTGTGGCCAGAGAAACTGGTATTGAGGCTGGGGTGTTGACTTTGGGTGGTATGGAAATAGGGGGCTTGGCAGATACATGTGGACAACGTGATTGGATGTGGCCATATGCCTTGCATTTAAAACAATGCAAGGCAGTAACGATATCGATCCGGAAAATCTGCTTCCCTACAACCACAGTGAGGTCAGTAGGGCAATCAGCAATGGCATCTTCAGTAGGAAACAGGATCCTTGCTTGGCGACGCAGACCTAAGATGTTCCTGTCATCTGGGTCTGTTGGTGCGGAAGACAGAGTGGAAATGGATCCAACTACTTTTCCACAACGGGAAAGGGCCGCCATTAAGTAATGGTCCTTGATTTCTGGTGGTACGGGGTAGCACGTAACAAGTACGGGGCGCTGCGTGAGCGGGACTCCCAGTAAGGTATGATCCCCAACATGCAGTCCGTCAGATAAGACGCGCTCCACAAACTCTGGCTTCGCAAAATAGATGAGAACAGTTCTAGTCTTCCTTGCCATATGGGTGATCGCTCCCTTAGGGAGGATTTGGCGGACGGCTAAGGAGTATTTCTTAAGGCTGGTGTCCGGGAGGGCATCAAAACATATGCCAAGTTTCTGTGTGCGTAAAACCTCCTGCCCAGCAGCTGAAGTTTCCGGAATTTCGATGCGTAATTTCTTGTTGTCTCTAGTGACAATCATATCAAGAGGCGTTGTACATGGATTCTTCGCTGTAGAGGAAGATGAACTGGTACCCTTCACAACGGAAGCATAAGGTAGAGTTGCCGTAGGAATGGGCGGAGATGGGGAAGGTCGAGACGCAGTGCTCGCAGGAGCAGATGAAGTACCAGAGGCAACGGATACTGAAGAAGTTAATGACGTCACGGTGGTGGAAAATGTCGGGAAATCAACATCCATAAAGTTGGAAGAAGAAGTGGTAACATCAGATAACGCTGCTTGGAAACCAGCTGCGTGTGGTAGTGACGATGACCGAACGTGGCCAGGTGGGGGCGGAGCTTCGCTATCAAGCTTCAGACCTGGCCTATCAGATGCGGTCGCCGCCATTTGCAATGGCTGGCTTGCTAAACCCGACCCTGGGCAAAGCCAGGACGGAAAAGAGTTAGTACAAGTAAAGTTTTACTTACAGGACGTCAAAATCGGACTCAATCGACACAGGAGGCGTTCACAACACAGGAGATACACAAAATGACGGCACACACACAAAAGAACACCAATAAACGCAGGTCAAACACGGAGCACAGGTCAACACAACCTTTACAAGGCCATCGCTTAGACCACTGCGCCACCGGGGCGGCAGGCCGGAATTCCAACCCTATTGTATGTGTGTGTGTGTGTGTGTGTGTGTGTGTGATAATATTATTTATGCCTAAGGACATTTGCTCTGTATTATACGCGTTGGTTGAGCAATCCAATGCTATGGAATAATAATCTGGTATTTTGTGATGTGTGATCTTAAAATTTCCAAAAAAAAAAAATGAAATTGAGATAATTTCACATTTTCCCAAAGTGAAATTACCACGTATCTTGATTTAATTCCAGATATTTTTGATATGGTAACGAACATTATTACTCTGTTGTTTGTACGAGTGATGTGCGGTTTCGTAACTTCGTCAAATTCAGCAAGTGACTGAATAACTTTTAAAAGAACTTACCATTGCTTTTTGAACGCAGAATATCAGATGTGCCTCAGAATACCATTTCGGTGTGTCAAGTTCTTTAATCGTTCTCATTAATGCATTTTTCCTACCAAGACCATTCAGAATTCAAAACTCTTTATTGCACCTCACCAAGTGTATTTGAATCTCCTCTAAATGCTCCCTGTAAATTTTTTTTCTTTGGGTGATGATTTCTTTAAGATCAGTTTTAATGTTTTCCATACGCCTTGAGAATTACTAAAAAGTTTTTTTTTTTCAGGGAAAAAAATTAAAAGCCCTTCCCTTGCACATTGATCATCAGAATTACAGTCATAATAATCCGGGTCGGTTTCCCATTAGGAAATTCAGAGGCGAGCAGTAAAAGTGGGCTTCCTAAGCTGTTAATCTGCCAGATTAATCGTTAGCAGTATGAAATAGCATTACTTAAATTTTTATTATATATGATTTTTAAAAAGCGGTAAAAGAGACATTTCCGAATAAATCAAATCAATTTTCAAACTTATTTGTTGAACGTTGCCCACATTTCAGTGGCATTTTCTGAACTACACTCCTTTGCTACTATTGTCGCGAAAATGTTTCGTATTTCGGGCCACATTGTTTTACCGCTTGGTTAGTTAAAGTACCTTTAACTACTGTTAAAGTTGTTCATTTTTGTTTTCATTTATATTTTTTGACTGCGTTCTTTTCTGTCCCAGTATTCTCCCACCTCCCCGCCGGAATATACCGGTTGCTGTACTATCGGACCCAGGTGGTCAAATCAGCATATTTCGTTCACCGTGGACATTTGGGAATGACCAAAGCAGTTTTCTTCTTTTCTTTACCCTCGTGGGAAGGAGCAAGGAATCCTTATAATTTAAGCAAAAACTGTATCCCGCATTAATTTTGGTAGTGGACCGACGTCTCTGATTTCTAAAGAATTGATTGAATTTTGAAGTCCATATGCCGACGGAGAGCATAGCCACGGCAAAATTTTACGACCGTCTTTAGACGTGAACTCTAGTAATCGTCAGAAACTTCACCAAAATGTAACAAGAAAGTCATAATGTCACAGGCAATAAAATCCAAGGAAAATAAGCCGAGGGAAACATCACCTGCCAGGAACACTAGCTGGTGATATCTATTTGCGCAGTCACCCAGGGGCCAACCAGAGGCCGACAGGAACAAGAATGGGTCAGCTCAGCTGACTAATCCCGCTACCACGTCGAAAATTAAAGGGGCTTGATATATATACACTGAAGTGCCAGAAAATCTGGTACACCATTCTAATACTTGGTAGGTCCCTCACGGGAGCGCAGGACTGCAGAAATACGACGGGGCATGGACTTCACTAGCTTCTGGAAATATCCTGTAAGCAATGCACACCATACTTCCTGCAGAGCGTTCCATAATTCGGGTGTATTCCGAGGTCTCGGATTCCTGTGTTCGATAGCGCGTTGCATGGCATCCCAAATGTGTTCTATCTGGTTGAGATCTGGGGACTTGGGGGGAAGGGGGGAATGGCAACATCCCAAACTCAGATGAATGCTCCTATAACCATAATGTGGAGTCCCGACACTTGTGTGGAGGTGCATTGTCCTATTGGAACAGGCCCAACCCGTCAGCATGAATGCAGGACATGAACGGGTGTACCTCGTCAGAAAGGATGCGCACATAGCGTTGGCAGGTCACAGACGTTCGTAGACGTACCAGGGGTCTCAGTGAAGTCCATCTAAACACGCCTCATACCATTACGGAACCCCCGCCAGCCGGTACAGTTCCCTGTTGACAGGCGGGATCCATGGCTTCATGGGGTTTGCGCCATACACGAATCCTTCCATCTGCCCCATACAGTTGGAAACGCGACTCCTCAGACCAGGCTACTTGTTTGCAGTCATCAAGTCTCCATTGGCGATGTTGCCGTGCCCAAGCGACGCGCATAGCTCTGTGTCGTCCACCCATCAAGAGGACTCGAGTTGGGCGTCGGCTCCCAAAGCCCATATCGTGCAGGGTACGTTGCACAGTCCGAACGCTGATGCTTGTTGAGGCTCCAGCATTGAATTCCAATGATACCTGCGAGAGTGTCGCGTGAAACGATTCTTGACAGCCGACGATGGTCACGTTCACCCAATGTCTTTTTACGGCCACACTGGTATCGTAGGTTAGAGGATTTGCCTGAATTCTTGTAGTCCCAGTACACCCTTGCAATGGTCGTCCGTGAAAATCCGAACTTCGTTTCTACCTCCGAAATACTATAGCCCATCTCACGAGCGCCAACTATGACACCGCGTTGAAAATTGCTTAAATCGTTATTACTTGTCATTCTCATGTCGAAAACAGCTCTGACAGCTGGCAAGGATGTCTATCGCTTTATATACGCACTTGCGGACGCAACCGAGTACGCGCGTAGGTGACGTTGCCATGTATTTTGCAAAAGGTCGTCTGTACAAGTTTTTCTGGCACTTCAGTGTATATATACACCGAATTTTAAAGAAAAGATATATGACACAGTCATATGTTCAATATAGAGTAAATACGCAATCATTTAGGAGCAGAAACAAAGAAAAACAGGTGTTATTTTTGTGTAAATGAGATAAATTTCTAGAATCCAAAATTAACAATAGAGATAAAGAATATTGATGTTTGTAAAACATTTAGCCTAATTAGTCTAAGGTTACAGGAGATGTAAGCCTAGTTCTCAAGCTATCCTTAGTGTAAATAGCAATGGTGCCCTTTTCTTTTTTTTTTCTTTTTTTGCGAAAATCGCAAGTTTTCAATTGCAGGAAAACTAGAGCTTGTAGAGAAAACCCGACTTCAGATTTTAAATCAGCGTGTTTCATGGCTAAAACTACTTAGAATCCGTTGAAAAATCTCATGCAACAGAAATCCAGAAAAAATTTGTTGCCCAGTGTAATTAATTATGCGACGTTAACCGCGAATCTTGAAACAGTGGAGGTTAAGTAGAAGCACGTGGTTTATCTCAAATTCAAGTGAAATTCAACGTATTGGTGCATTTTTCTGATTTTCAGTAGATCCACAATAAAATAATCAATGCAAGTATGTATTGTAAATAAATCAAATAAAGAAAAGGATTACTAAAAATGTATTGAAAAACCTGTCCTGAACTGAATGTCTTGAAGTATGTGGCACATCGGTGGTGTGATTAATTTAGTGACCCAGACTGAAGCCGCGAAATTTTGAGGGAGGAGAATAATGTGGAGTTCAAAAATAGCTTTAAACTTGCTGTTTTTGCTCATTTTGTTTGTTTGTTTTACTAGGATTAATGGTGCAACAGTTAGGGTTAACCAAAGAGTGCCAAGTACAGTCAAAAAGCAGTTACATGGTCAGCTAGGGCCGTGAAGACGCTATCCCCGATCAGCTGGAGCTCCAGCTGGTATGTTAATTTTATACAACCGCTCATGGGGCAATAAGCTTGGTTGGTTGCATCTTTTTATTACGGGGAAGGGATTCCCAGCGGGCCTACAAAACCCCGAGTACGATGTTTAAATTTGCTTCATACTAAAAGTGTTATTTTTTTTTACTCTTATTTCCTTTCCAGATTTCCTTTCTCATCCTTCTCCCTTTTCAGAACATATGTTTTCTACACTTGCGGGCAACAAAAGTGCAAATGATATCTGAAAAATTCATATTTTTTAATGCGTCGCTTTCAATGCTCATCAAACACAAATTATTCAGTCTCGGTTGCTTCATGCGGTTTCTTAACTCGTTCTTTATTAGTCTGAGTTTGGAAAACGAACGTTCTCCACTCGAGTTTGCTACCTTTGGATATTAATCCTAAAACATTTCCCTGCTGCTTCATTATCTGTCTCCTGCTCCATCTTCCCCTCTTCAACATTTTCTTCTCCTTCTGAGATGCTCATGTTGCTTGAATTCAACAACGCATCTTTCTCTAGCACGATATAGGATTTCAAACGGAGACATTCAGTGGCAAGTTCGTTTTTACTAAGATACATTAAATGGATGATAAGTTGTTACCATGTTTTCTGATTTCATTTTCCTCAAAATATGATAACTGTTCCAGAAAATTAAATCTTTCAAAAATTATGTTGTACGACTTAGTCCTCTTTTTTAACCCACTAGGAGCTGCGCCTCTAGGCCCGCTACGCTCGTTTCCAGAGCAGCGCTTGGGCCCTGCAGCCCGATCTCCAAGTATATCACATGAAATAAAAACTGGAAAATCCATATAAATTAAAAATTGTATTGCATGTCTAAGCAAATAAAGCTTGTTATTCCGAAATTTCAGTTTCTTTTACTGTCGTTAATTTTTGGAAAGTCGGACTTTTGTCGTTTGAACTTATGGCACTTACTAAATTTGCCAAGAAAAACAAAAGCGGTCCAAAAAGCATTTCCGTAAATCGTAAACCGTTATGCTAAACCGTTAAGGTGGACGTCAAGTAATTTTGCTTCCTATACTTCCAATGGAAAAACTTTTGTATACATTTCCTTCACAATTATTGTGTTCCCAAGGATGAAAATTTGAACATCGATTAAAATAACTTCATATTATAACTTGGAATACTTAATATTTCCTAAAACATAACCATAATTATGTACAAGATCAATAACTTTTCCTTTGGTGGTGTTGGAACCAGAAAAAAGATGGCGCGACCTGTACTTTGATGACGTCAGTAGACAAACAAATGTTGGATATAACTATGATTATGTTTTAGAAGATATTAAGTACTCCATGTTATAAAATGAAGCTATTTTAATCGATGTTCAAATCTTCGTCCTTGGGAACGCATTAATTGTCCAGAAAAAGATGGCGTGACCTGTACTTTGATGACGTCAGTACACAAACAGATGTTGGATTGCATAATTATGGTTATGTTTTAGAAAATATTAAGTATTCCAAGTTATAAAATAAAGCTATTTTAATCGATGTTCAAATTTTCATCCTTGGGTAAGCATTAATTATGAAGAAAATGTGTACAGCAGTTTTTCCATTGGAAGTATAGGAAGTAAAATTAGCCGCCCCGGTGGCACAGTAGTCTAAGCGATGGCCTCTGATCATTCGTCCAAAAGGGGCCCAGGTTCGAATTCCGGTGAGGCATGGATGTTGTGTTTGTCTTAAGGCACTGGCTCTCTCCCTTCCCTGGAACCAGTGACCCTAAAATTAGGGACCGGCGACTGATTATAACTCATTGAGTTGCTCACGGTGGTCGTTAAACCTCCAATAAAAAAAAAAAAAAAAAAGAAGCAAAATTATACTGGACATTCACCTTAAACAACTGAGTTAGCTTTACCAACAAAACGCCGCCCCGGTGGCGCAGTGGTCTAAGCGATGGCCTCTGATCATTCGTCCGAACGGGGTCCGGGTTCGAATCCCGGTGAGGCATGGATGTTGTGTTTGTCTTACGGCACTGGCTCTCTCCCTTCCCTGGAACCAGTGACCCTAAATTAGGGACGGGCGACTGCTTATAGCCCATTGAGTTGCTCACGGTGGTCGTTAGACCTCCAATCAAAAAAAAAAAAAAAAAAAAAAAAATTACCAACAAAACATATGCATAACAAATTCTCTGCGTCACCATGGCAGCAGGTCACGAGAACAGAACTTTCCTCTGTGGTTATCGTGAAGGCAGACAAGCCTCGTTCACATTTTTTCTTTTGCATCTGTTAAAAAATGTTTTTTTCCTGTGGATTTTTCGTCTTCTTTAGGGGCTCGTGTTGACTGTGTTGTGTTTTCATCGTTTTGCCTCACTTGAAGTGAGTGTGAGTGCCTCCTGTTACGTTATTTTATGTTTCTTCTGTGTGACGCAGTTGCAGCACACAGTGTTTGTGTTTTTAGGCGTGCGGCCATGATGGCTGCTTCCCAAATGCAAATGCAAGCTCCTACTGCTGATGTTATCTCCGATGGATTTTCTTCGTCTACTTCGGCCGCTTCTGAAACTACTATGACCTCATCAAGTGTGAATTTGTCTACTTCAAATTGTGTTTGTGCTTCTAATGTGCTTCGTCATAATGTTTCTGCATCGAATGTTCTTCGTCCTAATTTGCATATCCTGAGTGCCGAGTCACGTTCTGCTAACCTGGCTGCTTCCCTTCCACGCTCGTACGCTGCGACTGCTCGTCCAATCCAATCTTCTCATGCACCTGTTCCAATGCAACCAGAATTTTCTAGAGAAGATAATGTTCTCAAGATTCGGATTTCTGACGGTTCACCAGCAGGTAAAGAACATTCCTCAGCTTTGTTATTAAGTGCGTATTTTCCGTCTCTTCGTGACACCCCTCTCCCCCTCTATTTGGAGGCCTTAGTTAAAGCTGTTCCCAAGGAGAGCATTGTTTCAATTATTCGTATTGGAGGGGTGTTGTCGTTCATTTTGTTCACCAAATAGCCACCGACACCGTTCTTGCAACAGGCATTGATATTGGCTGCTTTCACTTGCAACCTGTTGCTTCTGTGCAGCGCCCGGTCACTGTGACAATTTCTCCAGTGCCTACTGCTATTCCTGACAACTTACTTGTTGCTGCACTCGGCACTCTTGGTCGAGTGGTGGGAGAGACAAAATTTCTCCCAGCTGCTGCCGGAGACTCTCCATTCAAATTTGTGCAAGAAGGACGTCGCGAATATCGTGTTATTTTCCCCACTGACGAAGCCATTTCTAACCGCCCCACATCTCTGCAACTTGTTACGGACACACGAACATTCGTTTTCAACTTATTTGCTGGTGTCCAGTGTTTCCGGTATCGAGATGAGGGACACCTGGCTCCTGAGTGCTCTCAGCTCACACCTGTGCAAGGTGCTGTCCCTTCGTTGAAGGTTCCTGACACACCTCCGTCATACACTTCTTCCTTCCTTACTACTGAACAAACTGTTGCCCTAATGTCAACCACGTCACCATCTCTACTAATTGCTCCTTCAATGACTGCAGATACTTCGTTGTCTTCACCTGTTTCAGTTCCGCCACTGCCATTCAACTCCGAGCAGCCGCTGTCTTTCAAAACTCCTACGCAGTTATTGCCAAGCACTGAACAGCAATTACCATACAACTCCGAGCAGGTGCTTTCTTTCAAAACAAATATGCAGTTATTGCGAAGCACTGAACTGGCGATTTCCATTCAACTCCGAGCAGCCGCTTTCTTCCGAAACTACTGCGTCATCATTGCCCAGCTCTCAAGCGCCACCACCGAGCAACAAATTGCCTCCCGTTTCACAGCCTGTTTCGCAAGTGCAAACACCTGCTTTTGAACTGTTCAAATCTGCTCTCATTGTTGACATGTCATTTTGGGTTCCTCCGGACCCAAAACTGCCGGAAAACGCCCAAATTCTGCTGAGTCTTCTCCTAGGCGTTCGCGTCGCACTAGGCGTTTTCGGACCAAATCTTCTGCCACTTCCTCTGGAACCTCACCTGGCGTAGAAATTATTTCTTCTCAACTTCGTACAACAAACAGATTCGCTTGCCTCCCTACTGATGATGATATAGATGCTGCTGCTAATTTAAGTGAATCAGCATCGATTGCTTCGGATGTTGATGGAGATGATTCTTCTCTTCCCACCATTCCCAAACTTTCCGCTCTGTTCAAAGACTGTTCTGTTCCAATGCAACCGCTCACATATACTGAACTTCTTGAACTAATTCAACGCCCTAGGATTGACAAATTTCTAACAATCCCGTGTATTGAATCCAAGTTAAATTGGTTACCTGAAATGCTTCAACAACTTCAATTGCTTGATGCATATTTATTTAACGTTTCCGTTCCCCCTGAAGATGCCCAGCTTTGGCATCGTCTGTGGTACATGCTGAAGTTGCTCAGAGCTGAACTCGAAAACAATCAACAGCCTGTTCATGATTTCCCAACTGACTTGTGTTAGTTTCAACTGCCGCGGCTTTTCGGCATCGACAGCTAATGCTCTTGTCTTCGTTGATTTCGTTATCTTAGAGCTGACATCATTCTCCTAAGGCATGCATACTTCATGTGTCTGATGTTTCAGCCCTTGTTCTCACTAATGTTCTCTCTCCTTCAAAAAGTTTGTGCTCACCTTCACATCACCTTGTGTTTTGTCACCACTATCCGTCGGCTCCCACAAAAATTCAAGTGTGCTTCTTCCTAATTCTTGAAGCGAAGTATACAATCTACCTGGGCTATCATCGCAGCATCGGCCAACCTTCCCTTTGCCGTTTTCACACAGCTCGTCGTTTCCTCTGCCTGAAGATTTCGTCGCTCCGTTACAGCCAGCCTACAGACCGAATTTGACATTGCACGGGCAAAACTTCAGGTCAATTTGGTCACCTCAACAGCCTTGGTTCCAAGTCGTATTAAATGGCGTGGAACTGCTGGCTTTTCCTTCAGCTTTCCACTACAGTGTTTTTATTCCATCATAAGTGTTCTTCATTAATGTTCTGTGTCTACGTTTCTGCCCATGAGTGAGACTGAGTTTTTTTTTTCTTCTGAATAAATGTTTTGTTTTGAAATTGTTTACCTTTGAACTTGTACTGCTTTACCGTCTGTTTTTTGTTTCGTTTTCGGCGAACTCTTAGACACAGTTTAATACTATTGTTATCAACGGACTCATAGACTTCTATTTTTACTACTGTTCAACTGGGCAGCCTGTGAGCGCCTTCTTTTTCACACCCTTTACATTGTTGTTATTGTTTTTTTTAAATGCTTGCGTATACCTTGTTCTCTCCCACATCTTGTTACTGTTTTGTATTTTGTACTTGATCATATTTTGTAGAGGAGTTTTTATACCTAACATTTTGAGCAATAAATACCTTATGAAGACAAGCCTCATTCGCATCTTTCCTTTGCGTCTGTAAAAAAAGATTTTTTTCCTGTGGATTTTTCGTCTTCTATAGTGGATCGTGTTGACTGTGTTGTGTTTTCATCGTTTTGCCTCACTTGAAGTGAGTGTGTGTGCTTCCTGTTACGTTATTTTGTGTTTTTTCTGTGTGACGCAGTTGCAGCACAGAGTGTTGTGTTTTTTGGCTTCGCGGCCATGATGGCTGCTTCCCAAGTACAAATGCAAGTTCCGACTGCTGACTTTATCTCCGCTGGATTTTCTTTGGCTACATCGACCGCTTCTGAGACAACTATGACCTCTTGAAGTGTGAATTTGTCTACTTCTAATTGTGTTTCTGTTTCTAATGTGCTTCGTCCTAATGTTTCTGCATCGAATGTTTTACGTCCTAATGTTTCTGCATCGAATGTTTTACGTCCTAATTTGCATGTCCTGGGTGCCGAGTCACGTTCTGCTGCAATTGCTGCTACTCCTCCACGCTCGTATGCTGCGACTGCTTGCCCAAGCCAATCTTCTCATGCACCTCTTTCAATGCAACCAGAATTTTCTAGAGAAGATAATGTTCTCAAGATTCGGATTTCTGACGGTTCACCAGCAGGTAAAAAACATTCCTCAGCTTTGTTATTAAGTGCGTATTTTCCGTCTCTTTGTGGCACCCCTCTCCCCCTCTATTTGGAGGCCTTAGTTAAAGTTGTTCCCAAGGAGAGCATTGTTTCAATTATTCGTATTGGACGGGGTGTTGTCGTTCATTTTGTTCACCAAATAGCCACCGACACCGTTCTTGCAACAGGCATTGATATTGGCTGCTTTCACTTGCAACCTGTTGCTTCTGCACAGCGCCCGGTGACAGTGACATTATGTCCTGTGCCTACTGCTATTCCTGACAACTTACTTGTAGCTGCACTCGGCACTCTTGGTCGAATAGTAGGAGAGACCAACTTTCTTCCAGCTGCTGCCAGAGACTCTCCTTTCAACTTTGTGCAAGGGGGTCGTCTCAATATCGTGTTATTTTCCCCACTGACGAAGCCATTTCTAACCGCCCCACATCTCTGCAATTTGTTACGGACACACGAACATACGTTTTCAACTTATTTGTGGTGTCTAGTGCTTCCGGTGCCGAGCTGAGGGACACCTGGTTTCTGAGTGTCCTCACCGCACACCTGCACCTGGTGCTGTCCATTCGATGAAGGTTCCCGATGCACCTCCATCTTCCACTTCTTCCTCCCTTACTACTGAACAAACTGGTTCTCCTATGTCAACCATGTCATCATCTCTGCTGATTGCTCCTTCCATGACTGCAGATATTTCGTTGTTTTCACCTGTTTCAGAAATCCCATTACCATACAACTCCGAGAAGACGCTATCTTTCAAAACAACTACGCAGTTATTGCCAAGAACTGAAGCGTCATTACCATTCAATTCCGAGCAGCCGCTTTCTTTCGAAACTTCTGCGTCTTCATTGCTCAGCACTCAAGCGCCACCACCGTGCAACAATATGGCACCCGTTTCACAGCCTGTTTCGCAAATTCAAACATCTGCTTCTGAACTGTTCAAATATGCTCTCAATGATGACATCTCATTTCCACCTCTTCCTTCTTCTGTGGGCTCCTCTGCACCCAGAAGTTCCGGGAAACGTCCAAATTCTACAGAGTCTTCTCCAAAGCGTTAGCGACGCTAAAGCGTTCTCGGACCAAATCTTCTGCCACTTCATCTGGAACCTCACCTGGTGTGGAGAAATTTTCTTCTCCACTTAGTACAACATACAGATTCGTTTGCCTCCCTACTGAAGATGATATGGATGATGCTGCTAATTTAAGTGAATCAGCATCGATTGCTTCGGATGTTGATGAAGATGATTCTTCTTTTCCCACCATAACCAAACTTTCAACTCTTTTAAAAGACTGTTCTGTTCCAGTGCAACCGCTCACATACACCGAACTTCTTGAACTAATTCAACATCCTAAAAACGCAAATTGCTAACAATTCCGTGTATTCAATCCAAGTTAAATAGGTTAGCTGAAATGCTTCAACAACTTCAATTACTTGATGAATTTTTAAGCAATATAACTCTTCCTCCGGATGCTGCCCAGTTTCAGCTTCGTCTTTCATACCTGTTGAAGAAGCTCTCAGCTGAACTCGAAAACCATCTACAGCCTGTTCATGATATCCCAACTGATTTGTGTTAGTTTCAACTGCCGAAGCTTTGCTGCGTCGGCAACTAATGCTCTTGTCTTCGAAGGTATTCGTTATCTTAAAGCTAACATCATTCTCCTGCAGGAAACAAACTGTTCTCCTTTGACAGACATTTCCCGCTGGCGACGCTGGCCTTTTGTCTTTTTCCACAATTTCCGTGCCCATTTGGGGTCCGGCACCGCAATTGGCATTCATAATCGTTTTCTTCCGTTTCTGTCTGACGTTGTTGAGTCACAGAGCCTGCTCGGGGTTTTTCAATACCTTTCTTTTCACTTCCTTTCTACTCGTGTTCATTTGTTAAATTTGCACGTTCCTCGTAGTGATTCAGAAGCTACATCCCTCATTATTCATGTTCCTACAGTTCTTGCTGAGATTCCGTCTTCTGAAGTTGTGATCATGGCTGGTGACTTTAACTGTACGCTGCAACCTCTTTACGATCGTGATGGATCTCAAGATTTCCGCTCTTCTCTGGTTTCGCAACTCACTCAACTGATCTTTAATTTTGATCTCCAAGATGCATTTCGCCTTCTCCATCCTGTGACCCGTGATTTCACCTGGTTTCCTCCTGCAGGATCCTCCAACGCTGCTGCACGTTTGGACCGATTTCATGTTTCCAGTTTTTTGCGTTCTTCCCTTGTTTCTGTTTCACATGCTCCAGCTGTTTCCTCCGATCATCGTCCAGTCGTTCTACAATTTCATCTTCCCTCCAGTGGTGTCCCTCACCCAATGGTTTGGACCCTTGATGATTTCTGCCTGCAAGATCCAACTTTGATTCCTCATGTCAACTCCATTATTGCGCAATCAGTCAATCAACTTCCCTCCACAGTTGACCCGGCAGCTCTGTGGCTCTCCACCAAGCATTCCATTGCTGCGTTTGCTAAACGCTTTTGTTTTTTTCTGTTCGCACTAATCGTCTAATGGACATAGATTCAATCCGTCGTTCTCTTCAGTCTACCTCGCACACCGATCCTAACTTTGAAATCCTGCAAGCCCGGCTTCATCACCGCCTCATATCATCGGCTAAATCTGCTCTGACTCGCTTGAAGTTCACCCTTCTTCACTTTCATGATGATCCTCTTCAGAGTCTTCGTCATCTTGAAGAACATCGAACTAAATACAATACCATCGCTTATCTTTCCTTACCGGATGGATCCAAAACGGCAGATCCCTCCCTCATTTGCCAACATACTCATTCATACTTTTCTGGTCATTTTCAACCTTCTCAGATGCCACCAGCTGATTCCTCTCAACTTTTTCACGGTCTTCCTCAAGTCCCTCAATGTCTCTTTTCTTCGCTCAGTGCTCCAATCTCACCAGCCGAAATTCGTTCTTCTGTTTTCAGTCTTAATAATCGTTCCTCACCACGTGAAAACGGTCTTCCTCTTTCCTTTTATAAGGCTTTTCTTCCAACTCTTCTTCCTCTTCTTGTTGCCTGTTTTAACTTCGTTTTTTCTTCGTCTTCCTTTTCTTCATCAGCATTTTCCTTTGCTCTACTTCGTCTTATTCCAAAATCTGGCAACCTTGGACTCTTGACAAACTGGCTGCCTATTTCCATTCTAAATACCGATTACAAAATCTTTGCCAAAGTTCTTGCTCTTCGCCTTAATCCAGTTCTTTCGCACATCATCATCCTGATCAGACCTACACTGTTCCTTCTCGCTCAATCGCTTCTAACATCACTGTCATTCGTAACTGATACTCTCTTGCTTCTCGACTCTCTGAACCTCTCGCAATTTTCAATATCGACCAGCGTCAAGTTTTTGATTCAATTAACCACTCTTATCTCTTCACTGTTTTTCGCCAGTTTGGTTTTCCTTCCTTCTTCCGTTTGGCGCTTTCCAATCTTTACTCTCCCTCCTTCTTTCGTGTTCGTACTTCAGCATTTCTCACCTCGGCTATTCCTTTCGCTAGTGGGATCCGGCAGGGCTGCCCCCTGTCGGGTCAACTCTTTGCTCTCTCTTTTAAACCGCTTTTGATTTGTCTCCGTTCTCGTTTGTTTTCCTCAGTTCCGCGTGGAGTTGCGTGCACCCATCACCACCACACAGTTCTTTCGGCATACGTTCTGAGGGAGCATTCGGAACTCTTCGAAATACCTATCTTGAATATGCTGCGATTTTTGGTTCTTCACTCAACATGGATAAATGCTCTAGATTATGGGCTGGGTCGTGGACGATCCGTGCTGACCGCCCATGGGGTGCCCGCTGGTCTTCAAGCGTTGCCAAACTTCTCGGAGTCTACATTGGAAGGTCCTTTGCGGTCGCCGATGCTACCCGGACTCCCCTGGTTTAGTAGGTCAATCGCCGACTAGCACCTTTTCACCGTCTCAAGCCTTTTCTGTCGTTCCTCAGCCGTGCCTACCTCCTCAACACCTTTCTCCAGCCATCGTGTTTTCATGCTTGGATTGCGCACCTTCCCCCGCCGTTTTTGCTTCGCGAACTTCAACGTACCTTCACTAATTTCCTCTGGAATGTCATTCATTGGGTGCAGCACTCCACTCTCGTTCTTCCTATTTCTTTTGGTGGTCTCTCTCTCTCCGATATCTCTCTGAAGTTCAAAGCTTTCCTCCTTCAAAATTTCCTTCGGAATATCTCTCTCCGACCTTCTTCTTCTCAAACCATTGTCGGCACGCTTCTCTTTCCACGAAGTCCCCACCTCACTGTCGCAACTTTTCTCCGCATGGACCTCTTTCCTCTCGTCCCGAGCAATTTCCCTGAGTTTTACAGATCCGCTCTTACCCTCTGGCGTTCCTTATATCCTATTCGCCTTCCCCTGCCTCTACTAACGATCTTCTTGCGGACCCTTTCTTCTTTTCTTCTGCTATCCGCTCCTCTGCTTCTTCATATTTGCACTTCTCCACCTGGTTCACCAGTGGCGTGGTGCGAGTCTCTCAACTCGTTGATTCTAACCTTCGTTGGAAATCGCTCTCCCAGATCACTCCTCCTCGTTCGAAGTCGTCCATTCATCGTTCTCAGCTGCGATTAGTTCAAGTCAGTATTCGTCGACTCTACCCTCTCCTCGCAGATCAACATGGACTTATCTCGCAACCTTCAGCGCCTCATAGCCTTCCTTTTCTAGTGTATCTCAATGATATTCCTTTCCTTCCTCATCAGGTTACTGTCAAGTTTCTTTATCAGCATTTTTTAACACATTTTCTTGAACCAATGCCTATTCCCAATGTACCATCTTCAGATTTGCCAGCCACCTGGACAGACTCTCATACTACTCTCGCCTCTCCAAAAGTTCGTGACTTTCATTGGTTACATCTTCATCGCCGCCTACTGACTCCTCGAACTCTTCACCGTTTCCGTAATCTGACTTCACCTCTTTGTTTTTTTTTGTTTAACCCTCTGAGACGTTCATCATGCATACTTACTTGTTTCTGATGTTACAGCCCTTGTTCTCACTGATGTTCTCTCTCCTTCAAAAAGTTTGTGCTCACCTTCACACCATGTCACATTATCTTGTGTTACGTCACCATTATCCGTCGGCTCCCACGCATAATCATGTATGCTCCTTCCTAATTCTACAAGCGAAGTATACAATCTATCTGTACTATCATCGCAGCGTCGACCAACCTTCCCTCCGCCGTTATCACACAGCTCGTCGTTTCCTCTGCCGCAGACATCGTCACTCCGTTACAGCCAGACTACAACTCGAATTTGACATTGCACAAGCAAATAATACTGTTCCAAACTTCATGTCTGTATGGTCACCACAACAGCCTTGGTTCCAAGTCGTCGAAAATGTCGTGAAACTGCTGGTTTAACCTTCGGCTCTCCACTACAGTGTTTTATTCCATCATAAGTGTTCTTCATTAGTGTTCTGTGTCTACTTTTCTGCCCAAGTGCGAGACTTACTTTTACTACTGAATTCGCGTTTTGTTTTGAAATTGTATACCTTTGAACTCTTACTGCTCTACCGTCTGTTTTTTTTTTCGGTGAACTCACAGACACATTTTATTACTATTGTCATTAAAGGACTCATTGACTTATATTTTTTACTACTGTTAAACTGGGCAGCTTGCGAGCGCCCGCTTTTTCACACCTTTTACATTGTATTTATTTGTTTTTTTTAAATGCCGGCGATCACCCTGTTCTCTCCCATTTCTTGTCACTATATTTATTTTGTACTTGTATATATTTTGTTAGGGGTTTTTCCCAACATTTTGAGCCATAAAGACCTTATGAAGACAAGCCGTTCGTTTCTTTCCTTTGCGTTTTTAAAAAATGCTTAAAAATCAGAAAATGACTTTTTCTTAAATTTTTTTTGTTAAAAAAGGACGATAGCTGTAAGTTTATGCTATAAAAATTGCAATGCGTTATAATTTATAGTTTGCCATATA
Organism: Macrothele yani; assembly: GCA_039090855.1. NCBI lineage: Eukaryota > Metazoa > Arthropoda > Arachnida > Araneae > Macrothelidae > Macrothele > Macrothele yani. The sequence continues at coordinate 70,837,017 of CM077024.1, read as the reverse complement.
TCCGTTTTTTTAAATGGATCCCATCGCGAAATAGATAATTTTGTGAAATTTAGAAATTTAATTTCTCGTAAACTAAATCAAAATTAAAAAAAAGGGTGACGAGGTGCAAAAAATTCGGTCATGGCACTAAATGCCTACAAAGTTTCGTGGTTCTGTTGCTGTTCGTGTGTCCGGAACGCGACCTGATAGCCCCTTTTTTGCTTACCTTAATTTTGAAATACAATAGCTCTAGAAGTTTTGCTAGAATCGAGAAACGGTTTTCTCGATTCTAGCAAAACTATTTTTGTGTTCAATACGTTTTGCGTTGCTAGCTAGGATAGCAAGAGAGTCGTGAAATTTCTAAAACAGCGGCAGCAGCAGCGGCGGCATTACTTTTTTAGAATAGAGAGACACACCAGAGTATCAGTGACAGGTAGAAAAGTTACAATATTAAAATGTTTGCTTCCTTCTGGAAGTTCATCCGGGGTATCTTTTCTGTCATTGTTTAAATTAAAGATGCGGCTGCTATTGTTTTTTCACTCGCTTGTTTAGATCTTTATACACAGCTGTTGTAGATGCCTCTTTCGCTCGAGCTTCATATTCACCAAAAACGTTTCTCTTGTCTTCTACGAATGATATCAAAGATTTGATTATTTTAATTGCTACAGACAAGTTCGTTTTCTGGCGCTGCAAAAATTTGCTAGTTCTGTTGAGGCGTGACAAAATTTCGCTCCATAAAAATCGTTAAAAAGATAGTTTCCAATTTATCCTTTTTTTCGTAAACTGTTTGCAACAAGCTGTATATCCACAGATTGCATATTATTTTTTGCCATTCTATCCGAAACTGACTTCATTTGTTCGTAGCTATCTCTCTTAAAGCAACAACTGCGTCGGTACCGGCAGACCAAAAAGTTTTAGACAGGCATTTTACCACCTTCCGCTCTGGAAATAATAATGATATCAGAACTTCCCAACGATGTGTTGAAAGGGGAAAAACGTATATAACTTTTGAATAAAATCAAAGTAAATGACAACATCCGTGCTACATTCTGCCACTTGCACAAAGACTAAATTAATGAATGCCGTGCACATGGCGCATATTCAGCAAACCCATTTTCCCCGTTAATTCTGGTCTGTAAACTGGAATAATACCCTGCCATATTTGAAGCATTGTCATAAAGCATTGTATTCACTCTCAACCCCTCCCCAAACACAGCTGAAATCGAGATGAGACGTAAACATCGAGATTGTTTCTTCGGGTGCCCTGTGTAAACTAATTTCGTACAAATGGAAACTTCTGCCTTCAATGGGTGTGAGTAGATAAAATAAACCGGTCATAAATAAAGAAGTTCGGCTTTCTAAATAAAAGCACCGATAGTATAGTAGCGATGTACTGCTATTCCGCATGGAAGTACTAGAGAAAGAAAGACAGAGACCCACCATCGGTTTTGGGCTTCTGTCACTTTGCCGGGCATCCTTAAAATATAACCCGCGCATTTTTACTCTCTCCCACTAATAAATAGAAAAGTATTGTAATCGCAAAAACAAATTGACTTCCAGATTTCAACAAAAATACCCGTTTTGGGCTCCGACGGACATTATTTGATTATTTTCATGAGGGTGGTGGTGGTGGTGTGTGTGTGTGTGTGTGTGTGTGTGTGTGTGTGTGTGGTTTGTAGTAGACATAACTCAAAAACTATTATAGCTGTAAAGACGAAATTTAATACTGAGGGCTTTTGAGTTACCCTGATGGGGAGGAAAAGGCTGAAGTTAAAAGTGGAAAGCCTTTTTGTTAAGGAAGAGAAGTCTGAACTTTTATAAAGATGACCACTGAACCACACAGTACTGTAACATTACGTAAGGTTAGTTTATGATACTGCTTTAACTGACATTTATGTTACATGCGGTGTGAGATCTGCTGTCGCATAGCGTCAGATTCTGCTCCACTGACAGTTGGTCCCCTTACAGACAGTTCGAACATGGATGAAATCTATTCCTGTGCCTCGTAAAACACGTTTTCCAACGCAATTTCACTTTCCGATAAGAGTCTTATGATTACCTCTTAAACTAAACTTAATGGGGGGATTTTAAGGGAAAGATGGGGAGTCATAAAACACCGAACTAAAGAGCTAAATGTTCATTACATTGTAAGAAAACTGGCCAGAAATAGCTTTAAGTTATATTACCTTCCAAACGATATTTAGTGAGCCTGCATTTAATCTAGTAAATTCATACCTGTAGATGACGTACTTCGACTTCGGGCGGAATTATGCCCCCAAATCATCCGAAACCCACACGGCGAATTTTTCCTTCGTTCTATGACTTTTTTTTTTTTTTAGAAGCAAAAAAAAAAAAAAAAAAAAATAAAAAAAAAAAATAAAAAAAATATATAAATCATAATTTTTGAGGCCCTCCAGAATCACGGGACCCCGCACCTGGGCTTCGTTGGCTTTCCTGTAAATCTGCCTCTGACAGCCACCCTTATATTTTACAACATACAACCAGCACTTCCCGGCCTACCCCATTTATTTTGCCTGCTTGAAGATAGTGTGAGATCTCTCCTCAGTCTAAATTTATTGATCTAAACGTCTTTGGACAATTTCCACTAGAGGGTTCAAGGTTTCCCCAGAAGGTACTTCTGGGAAAACAAAATGAAGCACGACGGACACCGATGCAAATTGTTGACAGTCTGCTCGAATCGCCCAATGACTCACATTCCCCATCCCTTTGTGAAGAAAGAGAACAGACTGGCGCTGTGTTTCGACAAATCTTAAAAGGGAAATAGAAAACACAGCGTCTCTGCAGTGTGAGTCGGAGTAGGAAAATGACGTAACACAGATATCTGGGGCGAATCAGTCAAAACGGTGTTTGACGGAGGCCCACGGAGAACGCCGGGCACGCCCACGCGGTAAAACGTCTCTGAATACTACATGTACTGTATTTCAATTGATAAAACATCCAATGAATTTAACTGGTCTTGGCACATAACACGATTAAACGCAAATGCGTTTTTACAGAGGGCAAGTACAAAATTTTGCAATATTTGCGTAAAAGCATGGGCTGCGGCGGGTTTGTCACGTGTTTAAACTAGTTCAAATCGCGCACTGCAGTCATTAGAAAGGGATATAAAGTGGTAGTCGTTGCTATGAATAGCACTGCTTGTCATCGTTCTGTCAGTGGTTGGAACGCCTAAAAAATATCAACAGCCACAACCGGCTAATTCGGGAACTTTTGCTTTACGAGTTGGAACTCGGCCATAACACTGCTCAAGCAACACGAAACATCAGTCATACGAAAGGGGAAGGTTCCGTGGACCACCGCACCGCAACCAGATGGTTCAAGAAATTTCGCTCAGGTGACAGAAACCTCGACGATCAGCCAAGATCAGGTAAGCCACGAACCATGGATTCGGAAGCCGTGCGCCAGACTGTAGAGGCAAATCCGACAACCAGCACTCGGTGATTATCAGGCAAGCTGGGAATATCACAGACCACCGTGGTTCGTCACCTTCAGGAACTCGGCAAGGTCTACAGGAGCTGCCACATTATCCCTCACGAATTGACGCCAGCTGAAGCAAACCGTCTAGTGGAAGTATGCACGAAACTCCTAGAAAACCCACGTGATGTACGTTTCATCAAAAGAATTGTTACGTGCGATGAAAATCGTGTCCACTTTCGTAATTCTAACCCACAACGGCAGTGGTTGAGCCCGGGCCAGCTTCCTGAACCTGTTGCCAAACGTGGACGCTTCGAACAGAAGGTAATGCTCTGCGCTTGGTGGAATTTCGAGGGGATAATCCATTATGCATTTGTTCCAGACGGTCGGACCATCAACGCCAACCTCTACCCTGAACAGCTGGAGCGGATGTATGCCGTTTTGGAGGATAAGTACTCGGCATTGGTGAACAGAAAGCTTGCTCTCTTACAGCAGGACAACTTTAGGCCTCATACCGCGCGAATGACCAGGGCAAAACTCCAGGAACTTAACGGCATCGAACTGAACTTGCCCCGTCGGATTATTACCTGTTCCGGTCCATGGCCCACTTCCTTCGCGGGAGGCACTTCAACAACCAGCAAGAAGTGGCAGTTGGGGTGAAAAAATTCTTCGCCTCGAAGGACAAGAACTGATACCACCGGGGAATCGAAGAACTGGCAGACAGATGGCTAAAGACGGTGCAACACGATGGCCTGTACTTTGAATGCTAGTCAGCTTTCGTCGTAAAGGTACGTATGAAGACATAAAGTGATCCAAATATTGCAAAACTTTCGACTCATCCTCTGTATTAACTTTAGTTTACTACATAATTATTGTTCGGCGCGTACTATTTCACAGAGAAATAAAACATTCGTAAAACAACAATGATCTTTGAAATAAAAAAATCATTATATCTAATACACTCATAATTCAAACAAATTTAAATGTAATACTGACAAGTGTCCACTGTGTTGTTTAATTACATTACTTCATATAATCGTTTCATCTGCAATATGACCACATGGGCTGGTGTCTGAAGACAATGATCTTATATCTTCACCAGAAACATTATTTACCGTCAGTAATGACGGGGAAAAATAAGATATGTAGAGTAATTTTTTAATAACCAGGTATTCTTTTTTTCTTTTTGTTTGTGATGCCCAAATGTGAAAGTATATTTCATGAATAATACTACAATAAAAAAAAAAAGAATATTGGTTAAGGCAGGGATTCGACAATTAAAACACTCTTTCCACTACGCTACCAAAGCGGGACAAACGTTCAGACAAAGGAAATTATATTGTTCAGGACAATAATAAAAAGAATAAAAAAAATTCCAATTTTGGTGAGACTTTCATTAAAATTTCCCGTTATTTGCGGTATAACTGCATCACAAAAACGGATAAGAAATTAAACTTTAAATAAATGACAAGCGCTTGAGTAAAGCTAGTAAACTTAGGATTTTTTTGCCTGTTTTCTTGGCATTTGAATCGTTAGTTAGCAGCTCTCCTGCGGGGACCATGTGCAGTGCACCCGCTGAAGAGCTCTTCTGATAGGGTATCGTTCACTTGGTCGAAAGATAACTTGACCGAAAATCACTTCGCCGAAATTCACTTCATCGAAAGATACATTTCACCGAAAGGTCACTTCACCTAAAAGTTCATTTCATCGAAAGGGACCTAAAATTGATTCATTTCGCCTGAAAAAATGTGCAACATTTTTAACTTGACTTTTTTTGTAAACTTTATGAACATGAGCATTGAACTTGACTTTTATGTAAACCTTATGAGCATGATTAAAATTTGCTAAAAAGGCCTAAGCCGAAGGCTAGGGACTTAAAATTAATTATTTTTGTCTTAAAACTAAATCTTTACGTTCTCTGTGACACGGAGAAATCAAAAGTGCAATTTGAGTATGATCACCTAACGTTTCGGTGGTCTGTTGCCGAACTTTCTCCATGCTTCAACAGATCCTGTAATGAAATCCAAAGTTTTCGATAAACTGACCCTTCGATGAAATGAACTTTTAGGTAAAGAGACCTTTCGGTGAAATGAACTTTTCGATCAAGTGACCCTTCGGTGAAATGTACCTTTCGATCAAGTGAGTTTTCTGTGAAATAAATGTTTCGATCAAGTGATCTTTCGGTGAAACCATCTTTTCGGTGAAGTGATTTTCGGTCAAGTGACCCTTCGGTGAAGTAAACGTCGGGCGAATGAACCAGACCCGTTCTGATATGATATCAACAACTTAAGCAGTTCGTAAAATATGTTTCCTCCTTTTTATTGGATGAGGAAATGTTGACCACCTTCATTGTGTGCGACAGTTAGCTGTCCGTTTCACACATTGTGTTTACTTTTCTCCAAACGAAAGGATCCGACGGTACACAAGCCGCTTCTCATTCTGAAATCTTCCTAGATGTGACAAAATTACAGGAAGTTATTTAATCGGTAACATCAGAGTCAGAGAACCACTTAAATTTTATGGCTCAGTAGCAAAAAGGGAAAGATAACTATTGGTAGTTTCCAAAAGAAAAAAAAATGGGATTGAGTTTTTTTGGGATTGACTATATTCCAAGACACTCCTTCAATCACATTGTTATCAGCTCGGTAACGCTGTAGTAATTTTCCAGCTTCAATCACTTGTAAATGTTGTAGCATATTCCGATAGTCCTTTGTACATCCTTTTCAGAGCCATTGGTATGTAATGGCCCCATCTTCCTTAGATGTTTCATGAAAAAAATGAAACATCTATCAATATATTGCAGACAGCTACTCCAGTCCCATACGGTAGGGTAATTTTTTTAAACGCGCTATGTATAAATAAGTTACTCTAGAATATTTAGTAGTTAATTACTAAATCGATATGTTTTAACTTTCCCGTTTCTCTAGCAGTAGGAGCTCCTACTTCCGGGCCCAAATCTGAAGTTACGCAACTGGTTTAAGCTATACGCTTAAATTGAGAAATTACAAATATGTTTTTAATTTGAAGTACTTATTTGTTGAATACTTCGGATTATTCAAAAGAAAGATGAATCTGTGAAACCTAATCCATTTTTAATAACTCTCCGACCCACAGAATACTACATGTGCTGTAACGGCCTAGAAATATGATGTTTTTGCGAGACTTGGCGTGACAATGACTTCATGTAATTTAAGTTCCAAAGTGGCGGTTTCGAAATTAATGCTGAGAAGTTCTGAATGAAGAAAGTTTAGGTCATCACTTTTTGTGTAATAATATTAATAATAGTCACTCACCTGGAAGTGATGTATTTCTCATAAATACCACACGGAAGAAAAATAATTTAAATTTTAATTATACCATTGAATATACTGTATATGCATTGGTGAATACAGAAACATCAATCACTTAGACGATATAGATACTAGGTATTTGAGCTAAAACTGGAGAATGAACAACAGTGTCACGCAGAAAATACGTATAGTTTTCTTCTTAATTTAGAGCTGAACACAGATCGCTTATTGTAGATATATTACTAGTGTCACGCACACACGAAACAGTTTGCACATTCCCAGTGCGCACCCACGATTTCTTTGTGAGGTTGTCCAAAATATTGCAGATGCAGTGGCGTAACTACTACCCCTGCAGCTCCCGCAGCTGCGGGGAGGGGGAGGAGGGGCACAGGTAACAAAGGGGCGTACTGCAGCTGCCAGTTATAGTTTTATGAAAAAATTCGAACACACACAATATTCATATTTTGCTTTAAGATACATTTAGTTTTGCCTAAATAAATGCCTAGTTTTACTTTTAAAACACTGAATGCCCTACAGATTGAAAGCTTTCTGCTCTTTGACTTCGGGTTGTAATACGATTGCTCTGCAATGGGTTGTAAATAATACGATCGCTCTCCAGTCGCCCTCTCCGTACGCTGTTGAGAAAAAGCGCGAGGCCACAGTGGGATTCTCCTTGGAGGACGTGGGAAAATAATCAGTTACCTAGCACTACGGGCACGACAGGCGCCAACATTTATTCACAGCAGCAGCAGATCTGTAATGTGTAAGAGGGTGATTTCTTCAAGTGATTTATTTGTTTTGGACAAAGCAATTACATGTATTGTTAAATATATTGCTTAAAAAGTTAAAACTACAGGGCTTTACGTACGGCCCTTACTTTTCCAGGCACTCTCCCTGACTTCCTACCCCCTTCCTCCCAAACCACCCCACACCGCGAAAAATGCACCCCCCCTTGTGTTCGAAATCCTGGACACTGTGATTAGGGGTGCTAAAGTAAATATTGCGGGGGGGCACCTTGTACTAATTACGCCACTGTGCAGATATAAATAAAAATACCTAGGAGAAGACATACTGATAATCGATAAAAATATGTCCATGATATTAAAAGTGCATTTGTAATTATCAGTAAAACATGTGACGTACTACAGAGGTAAGGCACGCGTGAACACGACAAATCTGCAGCGACACATCACGTCAGTGTAGCTTAATTGGGAAAGCATTCGGCTCCGGAGCTGAAGGATGCAGGTTCGATCACCGTTACGGGCGAATTTGTGTTTTCACAAACATATACTTAAAAACACGTGCAAATACACTGGCGTGCAAAATTTAAGGACGAGGCGGTTTTTCGAATGTAACGTCGTACAGAAGTGCTCCAAACGTCCAAACAAGGAATCCAAAGGATACAAAGGCACTTTATTGAAAAGGTAGCTTCGAGCACAACTGGAGAGAAGACAGAAACGTCCATGTTACAGGCGGCGGCCAAGAAAAATCCAGTCTTTAGTAGGGGATATGATCACCCCTGACTGCGTTGCAGGATTTAAAATGTCTGTCCATGATGAGGACGAGGTTGTCAAGGAGCTGTTGAGGCATCGCGGCTCATTCCTCTTGTAGCGCCAATCGCAGCTGCGGAATCACTGCTGGCGGCTGGTGACGTGCTACCAAGCATCTCCCGAGAAGGTCCACGTGTTCGATTGGATTTAGGTCCGAGGACCTCGCGAGCCAATCCATGCGTTGAATATCTTTACTCTCCAACAGCTCTGTGGCAGCCACTGTACGATGAGGTGTAGCGTTGTTGTCCATAAAGAGGAACTCAGGACCCACAGCACCTCTAAACAGACGCACGTGAAGCAGGAGAACCTCGGTACAATAGCGGACACCAGTGACTGAACTTCCTTGGAAGATGTGGAGGTCAGTACGGCTACCAAGCATGATACCTCCCCAAGCGAGAACTCCGCCACCTCCTAACCGGTCCCTTTCGATGATGTTGGAGGTGTGATTGCGTGTTCCCTGCTCTCTCCAGATGTGTATGAGTCCAGAATCGCTCGTCAGACTAAATCGGTTCTCATCCGTAAATAGAACTCGACCCCATTGCTGATGTGTATAGTTCTGGTATTGCTGGCACCACAGAAACCGCCGTCTCCGATGAGCAGGCGTTAATGGCACACACCGTACTGGTCGTCGTGCAAATAGACCACCTTTGTGCAGTCTCCTGGCCACGGTAAAACGCGATAACGGACGTCCAGTTGTCTGTTGCATGTGCCTTGCGATTTCTCCCGCTGTCTGCGGTCTGTCTCTTCTGGTCTGTAGGACAATATACCGGTCGTCCGCCGCCGTGGTTGCTCGTGGACGACCATTGCTAAACTCTCGGACAGCTGTTCCTGTCGTTTGAAATGCTCTCCAAGCTCGTGAAACGATGCTGTGAGCGATCCCAAACTCCTCGGCCACACTAGTCACACTAGTCACACTTCGACCTTCTTCCAACTTCTCAATGACGCGACCTGGGTAAAGTCATCCAGATGTCGTCTACTGGATTGCCTGTTCGCCATATCCCACTGTGGCAGCAACTCGACGTCGTTCAAACCGATGTACACCGTGCAATAGCTTTCACCAAATTGCTGAGCGTATCCGCCCGTGTGCTTTATACCCTTCCGACACTCTCCCACCTCCCTACGTCATGCCGCATATATGCACATGCCGTACTGTACCGGACCCTAGTCTATCTCCTGAGTGGTCTTCCGGTCCGTTCTACCTGCTCGTTCCGCTGTTATGCCAATTTCTCTTCTACGTCCTTAATATTTGCACACCAGTGTATGTTTAAAAACTAGCTTTTGCCCGCGACTTAGTCCGCGTGGACTCGCAACATACATTATCTAATAAAATTAACCTATACTACTAAGTAAATGAACAACTAAATCATTGTCAACTTTGGGGTATGAGGCCCCCTGCAGTTTTAAGTGCCACCAACAATCTTAGTTTAGTTATATGGTAATCGAAATATTTACATTAAATTACATAATGAAAATCTGACCAATCAAGATTATGATAGAACCTATGATTTTCTACTAAATAAACAAATTAAACCAGTATCAACTTTCGCCTACTTATAGTTTATTACTTAAACATACGAACGCCCAAATAATAATATAAGTCCCTACTCAAAATTCACTTAAAATTGAGACCTGAACAATCAAGGAAGTAATATCAGTGCGTACGTCTGCACTACGTGCCGGCTCGCTCGGCTGTGCCGGTGCGAATTGGTATCTTACTGACATCGAAGTGGCAGTGTCTTTTTCCTCTTCCCCAGTCCTTACCTAGCATGGCACAGGTGTGGGACGCGGCGGTGTTTTACCTAAACGTTTGCTGTTCATCCCAAACTTTGTCATACCGTAATAGTATATAAACCATTGTAACGTATGTTCTAAATTAACTTTTATTTTTAGTTCTTTTTCCTAAGTAAATTTGAGTTTGTTCTCCATATACTTACAAACTTTGCGTTATGTCTTTTCCCTCAAACGAGAATGAGGCTGGCAACACATTTGAGATCAGAAAGAAAGTGACGTATGACTGTGATAAGAACTATAGATAACAAGTTAGTAAAATCATGCAATGCATTGATTGTGATACGCTTTCCAATATACTAGAAATCATTATTCAAGCTATTACTCAAGTTATGAGGAAAATGGCTGTGGAATAAATCTCACCCCTGTGCCCTGACCTTTGATCCATTTGGATGATATTCAACTGAACTGGTTCAGTATATCTCCGAAATAACATGATAAAGTTTTGTCGCAATCGAAGCAATTTTACGTAAGTTATGATGCATAAGCGCTGTGGAATAGATCCCGCTCCTGTGTCCTAACCTTTCACCCCATTTCGCCCATTTTCAACAGGATTCGTCCCCAGACAGGTCCCTACAACATACCAACATTTCATCCAAATCGAAACATTTTTACGTAAGTTATGACTCATAATGGCGATGGAAGTTATTCCGCTCCTATGTCCTGACCTTTGACCCCATTTCATTCACTTTCAATAGGCTTCATTCCCAGGTGTTCCCCTACCACATACTAAAATTTTATCGAAATCGAACGATTTTTACGCAAGTTATCGTGCGGACGAACATACGCACACAACCCGTGACGTAATGTGGCAGATGAGAATCGAGACCATCTGCTAGCAAGGTGTGACGTCATAAAACTTTAATAGGATCCACAAACAACGCGTGACGTAATGAGACAGATGGCATGACCGCGCGCCAACATCTAATGGGGCGACGCCATGACACCACACTACAAACTTGGTAATTCGGGGTGGTTATTTAACCCACTAAACAAATTTTCTTTAAGTCGAGATCAAGCTAAATCGATTTCTAGTACCAGAAAACGGTAGGTTAACGACTTTCTTCAAAATCCTTAGAGCCGTTTTCAAAGTGAAATTTACATACATACAAGAATTACTCCTTTAAGGAGAACGTCAAGTAATTTTGTTTCCTGTACTTCGAATGGAAAAACTTCTGTACACATTTTCTTCCCAATTAATGCGTTCCCAAGAATGAAAATTTGAACATCGATTAACATATCTTCATTTTATAACTTGGAATACTTAATATTTTCTAAAACATAACCATAATTATGAAATCCAACATTTTTTTGTCTGCTGACGTCATGAAATCATGAAAATACAGGTCGCGCCATCTTTTTTCTGGACATTTAATACGTTCACAAGGATGAAAATTTGAACATCGATTAAAATAGCTTCATTTTATAACTTGGAATACTTAATATTTTCTAAAACATAACCATAATTATGCAATCCAACATTTGTTTGTCTACTGACGTCATGAAAATACAGGTCGCGCCATCTTTTTCTGGACAATTAATGCATTCACAAGGATGAAAATTTTAACATCGATTAAAATAGCTTCATTTTAGAACTTGGAATACTTGATATTTTCTAAAACATAACCATAATTATGCAATCCAACATTTGTTTGTCTACTGACGTCATCAAAGTACAGGTCGCGCCATCCTTTTTCTGGTTTCAACACCACCAAAGGAAAAGTTATTGATTTTTAATATAATTATGGTTATGTTTTAGAAAATATTAAGTATTCCAAGTTATAATAAAATTATTTTAATCGATGTTCAAATTTTCATCCTTGGGAACACATTAATTGTGAAGGAAATGTGTACAAAAGTTTTGCATTGGAAGTATAGGAAGCAAAATTACCTGACGTTCACCTTAATAATATGGGATAAGAGCGATGGAATGAATCGCAATCCTATGTTTTGACCTTTGACCCCATTACGTCCACATTCAATAAGGTTCGTCCCCAGGTTGTCCCCTACCACATACCGAAATTTCATCGAAATCGAACCATTTTTACGCACGTTATGACGCATAAGGGCAATGGAATGCATCCCGCTCTTATGTCCTGACGTTTGACCCCACGTCACCCATTTTAAATAAGATTCGTCCCCAGGCGGTCCCCTACCACATAGTAAAATTTCATTGAAATCGAACCATATTTACGCAAGTTATGACGCATAAGGGCAATGGAATGATCCCGCTCCTACGTCCTGACCTTTGACCCCATTTGTCGCATTTTCAATAAGGTTCGTCCCCAAGTGGTCCCCTACCACATAGTAAACTTTCATTGAAATCGAACTATATTTACGCAAGTTATGACGCATAAAGGCAATGGAAGGATCCCGCTCCTATTTGTCCCAGTTTCAATAGGGTTCCTATCCAGGTGATCCCCCACCGCATACAAAAATTTCATCGAAATCGAACCTTTTTTACGCCAGTTATCGTGCTGACAGACGGACGGGCAAAGCTGGAGCATATACGCTTCTTCAACCTACGGTTGGAAATCGTAAAAAAGGACGATACGACAGTTGCTCTTGTGGATGTGTGGGTGTAGACGTTCAATTAGATAAATGTAATCTGATACCTGTTGTCTTATATTGTGGAGTTTTACTGAAATTCGTGCTGGGACCAATAAAAGATTATCGTAAGTCTGACTTTGTTTATATATGGTCTGGCCGTAAAAGCTTAGTTAGGAACTATTGCATCGTATTCTTATTTATGGTTTAAGACATAGCGTAACACCAATCTTGCTCACCAAAAAGACATTACGTTATATTGGCGCCCGAAGTAGTTCAAACAGTTTCATAGAAGAAGTCAGAAATGGCACATATCAAGGATCCTCTTGGTCTCTTTCAATACTATAGACATAATATTGTGCCTAATAATTCTACAGCAAATACTCCACGCACTCAGTGTTATACTGTACCACCTAAATCGCCTGGAGCACTGTACGAGGCCTGCGGTTCAGATTTATCGGACAGTGAATACGCAAGGTACGAAAATCATGTTCCGCGTACTTCAACTGCAGTACCTCAACAGCAATTCACCCCACCACCCCCACTAAGAAGGAACAAAATCCTTGCTCGTTATGTACCCCATGAGGGTTCCATTGTATTCAGGGGAAACGGCGGGTCGCTTAGGTTTCTTGAAGATCTCGAAGATCACTTCGATTTGTAAAATGTTCCTGAGGATTGCCAAGTGCCTATTGCTGGCACATGTTTGCAAGATACTGCCAAGGTCTGGTACAGACAGTGGCGTCGGGTAAACCCATGGGGCTTTTATCATCAATTTAGAGCTGAATTCTTGGAAGTATTTCCCTTTGGCACAAATAAGACCGGCCTTGCTCAAAAACTGATTTCCAGGCGACAGTGGGCGTCAGTTAGTCCCGTTTCGTTTTCGTCTCGTCTGGAAACAGTTAGGCTTTATAAATTATGGAATCCCGCTGCAGTCGAATCTGACGTTACTGACACTTTACTACAGCAGCTGGACCCCTTCCTGCAGGATTTTTTAGAAGTTAGACGTCCTGTCTAATTTCACGAGTGCCTGAAAATCATCCGATTTTTTTTGCAGAAAGTCACATCAAAGGAAAATCTTCACAGAATCAATTACCTCAGGTCCAAGAGTACCGCCAACCTAGGCAGGTCCAAGATACCACTAACCCAGGCAGGTCCTATAACCTCCTCTTCAGAGACAGAATTATCAGCAACCTAAACAGAACTTTCTACAACAAAGACAATTTTTCAATCATCCCAGACAGGCTGCTTATCAGTCGAGAGTGGATAATTCCTATCAGCAGAGTAAATATGTGCCGCCGCATCGACGGGTACCAGAAGTGCGATATCCTGGCTTTACGTATGTGAATCAGAATAAACGCCAAAGTTCTCGTCCCCGGGTTAATTATTACCCGGTGGACCAAACATAACTTAAACACCGTGCTGGGGGGTAGGGAAGGCCTAGTAATACTAATGCTGCATCTCCTGCACGTTATTACAGCTCAGAACGTTCTGGGGCTTCTGCAAATTTTCAAAGTCTACCAAGACATATTAATAAAATTCACTCCAATTTAAACTTCCACAGGAGGTAGATGGGTCGATTCTATCTCCTTGTATATCTGAAGACCTCCAGTATTTTTTTAACCATTCAAGCTCCGCAGTTGCCTGATATTCTTGTCACTTTGGGCAAAGTGGTGGTATCCACTAAAATAGATTCTGGGTCTGACATTTCTACCTTAAACTTTGATTTCTGTGCTGCAACCTTTCCAAATGCTTGTGTCCAGCCCTCCCAGCAATGTCTGTAAGGTGCCGACAATAATATGTTTTCCATCTCTTGCTCAGTTCGTTTACCTGTCAAAATTGGCAAGGCTCAACTTTAACACACTTTTCTCTTGCTCCAAGATTTACCAGTTTATTGCCTCCTGGGGGTGGATTTTTATTAAAATAATTAAACTTACGCTTGACTTTGAGCATGGGCTAATCTTAATGCCTGAGGTTAGTCCTCACACCCTAGAAGAGCCCATTGAATTTTCTCCAGTCCCCGCGAGCGAGAGATTGTTACCTGAGCACAAGAGCCAACTTGGGCAGGTTTTAAACAGCCGACGCCAACTTGGTCAGGTTTTAAACAGCGGGTTATTTTCAGACAAGTCAGGGTTCACACAGATAATGTATCACACCAATGATACGAACGGGGCTAGTCCCGTAGCATGTAAGCCTTATCCATGTCCGAACCAGAAAAAAGCTGAGTTCCAAAAAATAATTCAAGACATGGTCCATTCGAGGATTATTAAAGAATCACTTAGCCCTTGAGCAGCACCTGGTTTCTTTGTTCCTAAGAAACAATCTGGAGAGTATCGTTTTGTGATAGACTATCGGAAACTGAATTTTGTGACTAAAACTATCAAATACCCATTACCCATAATAAGCGATATTCTCCAGGATTTATCATCAACAAACTGGTTAACAACTTTAGATTTGGCTAGCGGCTATTGGCAGGTTGCTGTCTACCCTAATTCAGTGGAGAAAACTGGATTCATTACCCCGTTGTGAGCATATGAGTTCCTGAGAATGCCCTTTGAATTGGCATACGCACCCGCAACCTTTCAGCGCCTTATGGGCTCAGTCTTACATCCTGTGCTCGGACCTAATGTTCATGTCTATCTGGTCGACCTTATGATCTCTTTTGAGACTTTCGAAGAGCATCTGCATCTTTTGGACCAAGTTTTTGAACTTTTGCATAATGTGGGTTTGACATTAAAACCTGCTAAATGTCAAATTGGACGGGACGAACTGGTGTATCTGGGACTAAAATTACTCCCAAAGGGTCTTCTAATTGATGACTCAAAGGTCAAGCCGATTTATGAATTTCCTAGGCCTAAGTCAGCAGAAGAGTTGTCTCGATTCTTGGGCATGACCGGGTGGTATCAACAGTTCGTTCCGAGGTACGCTACTCTATGCGAACCCTTATTTGCATTAAAACGAAAGTATAGACACTTTGTTTGGTCCACGGAGGCAGAGACTGCTTTTAATACTCTAAAACATGCTTTGGTTTCACCACCTGTGTTAACCTTTCCTAACCATGCCGAAATGTTTGATATTTATACTGATGCTTCAGGTGTTGGTCTAGGTGCTATATTATCTCAGCGAGGGCATCCTATTGCATATGCCTCTCGAACTTATAACGTAATGTCTTTTCGTACTGAGCTTTTATCGCTCTTCTTACGTTATTTTAAAACATCACCATACGATGAAAGAGTTCCTAAATTAAACCTTAACGGCCAGACGAAACATTTAAACAAAAGTCAAACTTACGGAAATTGGCTTTATTCCAGATGTTTTCATCAATACATCATAACACTTCATATTTTACATAACATATCAGTATTAACCACATTCAACGCTCCACACTCCACACTCCACACGAGCAACTGTTGTCTCGTAGTTTAGATCTCTGGTTCTTATTTAATAACAGGCATACGTTACGTTCATTCTACCTCAATATACCTCAATAATGTTGCCAACAGTATTCGTTTGAGAGAGAAGAGATATCACGTTAAGTGTGAAGTATAACTGAAAACAAACTCAAAATTTACATAGGGAAAGAAACTAAAAAGGAAAGTTAATTTAGAATATACGTCACATCATCTCCCTCGTAATTTTTTTTACGGCCAAGAACCTATCAATTTTGTAGAGGTATCATTTCAAAACAATCTGATCAGTCATTCATCTCTTTCAGATAAGAGATTAGTTGACCAGTTGCTGCGGCTGACTTTAAATCAGTACACAGTCTATAGTCATCAATAGTTCAATATCACTAACATTCATAGAAAAAGAAACTTTCTGTACGATATCAAATCTCCATATTATAGGTCGTGAAAATATTTTATCACAATACGTGCGGGGAACTCTCATCAATATACATGTAAGAAGTGGCATAGTAGTAAAAAACCTGCGTAATGCAGGAAATAAAAACTACAACATTTTTAACGTGGAGATAATTTACACATTCGTCCCCCCCCCTGATAACGTCTCAGGGAGGACAAAACATTCAAACTAAGTTAATTGAATAGTCGAACATTTTAACACAGAAAACAAAGTTTAAATTTAGTCTGTTGAAAAAAAAACTGCGCATTCAGAGAAAAATTCAACACCAAACACAACAAGTGTCAAGCACAAAAAAGGTTAATCATAGAACAACACCAAAACCTTCAACTGAACACTTGGCGGCCAGGGCCGACTTCGAACTACTCCCATGCATTCTCACATCGAGTTGTAGATGGGATAGGGGAAACCCTGGGAGTGAAACATCTATAGATATCAACAAAGGCAATGGCTGATATCAATGTCTTGCCAAAAATGCAACTTTACAAAATGAGTTGACAAGCATTTTAGTACACTTCTACTCACTAAAAAAAATTAATGTAACGCCACACCAAAAACAAAACAACAACAAAAAAAAACATTACATACTGACAAGGAGATAAGGTATTTGATATATTTTGTCATCAAAGTTTGTCAAAAAAGTTCTGTGATATTTTGAGTACAGAGAAAAGTTCAAATAAATAGTCTTTTTATAAAGCAAAGTTCTGTGCAGCAAAAGTTCCTTTGAGCTTGAAGGTCAATTGTAATAACAAAATGTTTTTTAACAGTACCTTTCACTGGCAAAGAAGACCCGTGTGCGGACACGCTTACTTTGTTGTCGGGCCGACAACGGCACTCTCGAAGCTTCACGCTTCACAGGCTTAGGTCGCAGGTCACTGGATCGCCGGGATGTCTCAGGATTTCCCGTTGACAAGGCAAGTTGACCGGAAGAAGATGGTTCATCAGGCTGCCACAAAGAAGGTCCAGGCTGAAGCAAGGAAGGTCCAGGATGAACAAGGAAGGTCTAGGCTGTCGCAAGGAAGGTCTAGGCTGTTGCAAGGAAGGTCCAGACTGTCGCAAGGAGGTTTTAGGATGCCTTGGAGACGAATCCAGAATCTGAGAAGACTGTAGATCCGGTCGTTTGTTTGGCGGTCGAAGAAGTGGCGTAAAAGTAGAGAAGCGCTTCCGTGGACGATGAAGAATAGTGGAGGAAGGTATTGGCTCCATCCGTTCCGAGCGAAGATTCCAAGGACGAAATCGAGGCTGATGCAAATGCTGGACTCGATGTCTGGATTGTAGCCCAACACTAGAAGTTGAACTGGGGGACTGTGGAACAGGAGGGGAAAATTCAGGCGGCGGACGCTTAGTAGGTTTTGAGGGCATAGATGGCGAAACAGGACGTTTTTGCCCTGCTATAGATTGATTAAATGTTCCTAAAGTAGGCAACTGCTCAATGGAAACAGAAGCAGGGATTTTTTCACTTGGAGACTAAAGAACCTCAACTATATTGTCCGATGATTCAGTATCAGCAAAGAGGTACAGCTCTTTTGGCCACAGGGGAGATAGAACTACCTAAAGATGAAATGTCAGTTCTTGTCCTTTTTAACTTTTTATATTCAGGACCAAACGGAGGCGCCATGCGTGAAGAAGTAAATGGAGCGATTGACTTATGAGAAGCAGATGAAAATGAACCTCGTTGCATATTACGAGAATATCCAGAGGAACTGGAAGTACTTGAAAAAGAACTCTCGTCTTTTGCAAAGGCAGGAGACGGAGGAGTCGAAATAATTGCAGCACCCCGTGTGAATCGGAGAATGTCAGAATGAGAATCGTGAAAAGTGGAAGCAAAGACCCGCTCAGACGAAGGTAGAGAATCGGACAGGACAGGGGTGGGGTCAATAATTTCATCATCAACGGTACAGACTTGTGAAAACGTCCCACCCTCTGCCTGAGGATTCCTACGAGATTTAAGGTCAATAATTGCATCATTGTTTCTAACAAACCATTTCCTACATTGCTGCACATGGGCAGAATGTAGGGAGCCTTCTGGATTCTTTAATACGACATTATAATTTTACAATTCCACCAATTCAAAGGGGCCTTCATATAAGGGTGCAATTGTTTTTACAAATGTATGTGCAACGGAGGATTAAAAATGAGTTTCTAATAATACCAGAACCCCAACTGCGAGATCTGGTTCTCTCCTTTTTGCATTATAGTGCCTAGCTTGGCCTAACTGAGCTCGACAGATAGCAGCCCGTGCCTTTCTAGCAAGTTATTTTACAGATTCAGGTGTTGGTCTTTGGTTAATTTCATCGATAATACCAGTTAAATTCTCAAAGGGGGTGCGGATTTTGCGCCCTAGAAAAAGTTCAGTGGTCGTAAGCCGCGTTAACTCATGAAATAAATGATGAGCAAAGGAGGAAGCAAAACATTTCAACATGTTCGTCCCAACGCTCATGATTATTGCCAATGAAAGTTGAGATCATCTTAAGTTAGGTTCGATTAACACGCTCAGCCGGATTGGCTTGATAATGATATGGACTGATAAATTTGTGTTTTATTAGAAGCCTCGCACACATTCGCTCGAATAACTCCGAAATGAACTGAACCCCGTGGTCCGAGACTACGGTACGGGGACAGCCAAATCGAGTAAAAACATTATGTATTAGAGTATCACATATTACATCAGCCGTAGCTGTTTTAATGGGGAATGCTTCCACCCATTTAGAAAAATTATCTGTAACAACTAAAATATAACGAGACTTAGTTTTAGTTGATAATGGATAAGGGCCCAATAAATCTATAGATATGGTTTCAAACACATAATTATTTGAACTAGAAATAAGGTGACCGACCGGTCGTTTATTATAATAATTGTACTTCTGACAGTACTCACAAGACCGAATGTATGCCAGTATACTATTGTACATGCCCGCCAAGTAGGCTACGTCTCGAAGCTTAGTACGAGTTTTTCGTATGCCTAAGTGGCCGGCAAGAGGAATATCATGAAACTCATGTAATAAGGCCATGCGGAGAGACTGATGTATCGCAGGGCGGTACTCAGCTCTCGAATTAACAAATTTTTTGTAATACAAAATACCATCGATGATCTCATAATTTTGACTACGAGCCGCTAAAGAAGGTTCATTAAGAGCAGAAGAACCAGCGAGTAAGAAATTATAGATTTCCCCAAAATCTGTATCATTCGGCAGTACAGAAATTGAAGTGATTTCCGACATTAGAAATAGGGAGGGAGGTTTAGTATCCGCCTGGCCAAAAGAACTGACCGGACAGCGAGACAGTGCGTCAGGCAGTTGGTTTGACTTACCAGGGCGATACTGAATTCGGACATTAAATTCTTGAAGTCTAAGTGTCCATTTTAACAGTCTTTGAGAAAGTTTCTTTGCAGTATTTAAATATTGTAATGCCGAATAATCCGTAATGACATTGACAGTTAAGTGATTGAGGTAGCATTTAAATTTGGTAACTGCAAACAAAATAGCCAAGCATTCTCGCTCAGTAGCAGAATAATTACGTTCTGCTTTGTTAAGAGTTCGAGAGGCATATACAATAGGATGCCCTCGTTGAGATAAAACAGCACCTTGAGCAACACCTGAAGCATCAGTATAAATATCAACCATTTCTGCATGGTTAGGAAAGGTTAACACAGGTGGTGAAACCAAAGCATGTTTTAGAGTATTAAAAGCAGTCTCTGCCTCCGTGGACCAAACAAAGTGTCTATACTTTCGTTTTAATGCAAATAAGGGTTCGCGTAGAGTAGCGTGCCCTGGAACGTACTGTTGATACCAACCGGTCATGCCCAAGAATCGAGACAACTCTTTTGCTGACTTAGGCCATGGAAATTCATAAATCGGCTTGACCTTTTAGTCATTAATTAGTAGACCATTGGGACTAATTTTAGTCCCAGATACACCAGTTTGTCCCGTCCAATTTGACATTTAGCAGGTTTTAATGTCAAACCCACATTATGTAAAAGTTCAAAAACTTGGTCCAAAAGATACAGATGCTCTTCGAAAGTCTCAAAAGAGATCATAAGGTCGACCAGATAGACATGAACATTAGGTTCGAGCACAGGATGTAAGACTGAGTCCATAAGGCGCTGAAAGGTTGCGGGTGCATATGCCAACTCAAAGGGCATTCTCAGGAACTCATATGCTCACAACGGGGTAATGAATCCAGTTTTCTCCCCTGAATTAGGGTAGACAGCAACCTTCCAATAGCCGCTAGCCAAATCTAAAGTTGTTAACCAGTTTGTTGATGATAAATCCTGGAGAATATCGCTTATTATGGGTAATGGGTAATTGATAGCTTTAGTCACAAAATTCAGTTTCCGATAGTCTATCACAAAACGATACTCTCCAGATTGTTTCTTAGGAACAAAGAAACCAGGTGCTGCTCAAGGGTTAAGTGATTCTTTAATAATCTTCGAATGGACCCTGTCTTGAATTTGTTTTTGGATTTCAGCTTTTTCTGGTTCGGACATGGATAAGGCTTACATGCTTACGTATCAATGGTGTGATACACCACCTGGTAAACCCTGACTTGTCTGAAAATAACCCTGGTCGGCTGTTTAAAACCTGACCAAGGTGGCTCTTGTGCTCAGGCAAAAATCTGTCGCTCGCAAGAACTGCAGAAAAATCAATAGGCTCTTCTGGCGTGGGAGGATTAACCTCAGGCATTAAGATTAGCCCAGGCTCGAAATCAAGTGTAAGCTTAAACATGTTAATGAAATCCATCCCCAGAAGGCAATCAACGCATAATTCTTGGATCAAGAAGAAAGTGTATGAAACTTGAACTTTACCAATCTTGACAAGTAAATGAACTGAACCAGAGATTGAAAAGACATTATTGTCGGCACCTCGCAGACATTGCTGTTAGGGCTCGACACAAGCATTTGGAAAGGCAGCAGCGCAGAAATCAAAGTTTAATGCAGAAATGTCAGATCCAGAATCAATTTTTGTCGACACCACTACTTTACCCAAGGTGACAAGGATATCAGGAAATTGCGGAGCTTGAATGGTTAAAAAAAGAGATTTGAGGTCTTCAGTAATATGAAGAGAAAGACTCGACCCATCTACCTCCTGTGGAAGTTTAAATTGGCGTGAAACTGATTAGAATGTCTTGATTGATTTTGGAAATTTGCCGAAGTACCAGAACGTGCTGAGTTGTAATAACGTGCAGGAGAGGCAGCATTAGGATCACTAGGCTTGCCTTGCCCCCCCCGCACATGGTTTTGGATATGTCTGGTCAACCGGGTAGTAATTATCCCCGGGACGAGAAACTTGGTTGTCTTCCTGGTTCCCATAATGGTCAGGGTGTCACACCTCTGGTGACCGACGATGCGGCGGCACGTATCTAGACTGCTGATAGGCGTTCTCCACCTTTGACTGATAAGTAGTCTGCCTAGGCCGATTGAAAAATTGTCCTTAACGAAAGTTCTGTTTTGGCTGCTGATGCTCATTAGTTTGAATAGGAGGTTCTTGGAACTGCGTAGTTTGGCGGTACTCTTGGACCTGCGAAGATTGCTCTTTGCTGTGTCGTTCTTCAAAAACTCGGATGAGTTTCAGGCACTCGTGAACGGAGACAGGACGTCAAACTTCCAAAAAATCCTGCAAGAAAGGACCCAACTGCTGTAGCAAAGTATCAATAATGTCAGACTCTACTACAGCGGGATCTCATAATTTATAGGGTCTAACTGTTTCCAGAGCGAACGAGACTGCACTATCTGACGCTCGCTGCCGCCTGGAAAACATTTGTTGGGCAAGGCCAGCCTTATTGGTGCCAAAAGGAAATACATCCAAAAATTTAGCTCGAAATTGCTGATATGGGCCATCTGGGTTCATCCGACGCCGCTGTCTGTACCAGACCTTGGCAGTGTCTTGCAAACATGTGCTCGCGATAGGTATTTGACAATCTTCAGGAACATTGTACAAATCGAAATGATCGTCGAGATCCTCAAGGAACCTAAGCGATCCGCCGTTTCCGCTGAATACAATGGAACCCGCATGGGGTACGTAATGAGCAAGAATTTTGCTCTTTCTCACGGGGGGTGGTGGAATAAATTGCTGTTGAGGTACTGCAGTTGAAGTACGCGGTACATAAGTTTCGTACCTCGCGTATTAACTGTCTAGTAGGTCTGAACCGCAGGCCTCGTACAGAGAGCACTAGGATAATTATTTGGTACTCTATAACGCTGAGTGCGTAGATTGCCTGTTGTAGAATTATGAGCCTCATGATCATGTCTATAACAGTCATAGAAGAGACCGATAGGATCCGTGTGATTTGTCATTTTCCGTGACTTCTACTATGAGTCTGTTCGGCTGTAGTTCGGGCGCCAATATAACGTAATGTCTTTTCGTACTGAGCTTTTATAGCTCTTCTTACGTTATTTTAAGACATCATTATACGATGAAAGAGTTCCTAAATGAAAACTTAACGGCCAGACGAAGCATTTAAACAAAATTCAAACTTACGGAAATTGGCTTTATTCTAGATGTTTTCATCAATACATCGTAACACTTCACATTTTACATAACAAATCAGTAGCAACCACATTCAACGCTACACACTCCACACGAGCAACTGTTGTCTCGTAGTTTATATCTCTGGTTCTTATCTAATAACAAGCATACGTCACGTTCATTCTACCTCAATAGTGTTGCCAACAGTGTTCGTTTGAGAGAGAAGATATCACGTTAAGTGTGAAGTATAACTGAGAACAAACTCAAGATTTACATAGGGAAATAAACTAAAAAGGAAAGTTAATTTAGAATTACGTCACAAACTCTTAACAAAGCAGAACGTAATTACTCTGCTACTGAGGGAGAATGCTTAGCTATTTTGTTTGCAGTTACAAACTTTAAATGCTATCTCAATCACTTAACTGTCAATGTCATCACAGATTTTTCGGCATTACAATATTTAAATACTGCTAAGAATCTTTCTCATAGACTGTTGAAATGGACTCTTAAACTTCAAAATTTAATGTACGGATTCAGTGTCGCCCTGACAAATCTTACCAACTGCCTGACGCACTGTCTCGCTGTTCTGTTGGCCTGGCGGATACTGAACCTCCCTCCCTATTTCTAATCTCTGAAATCACTTCAAGGGAGCAGACAATTTCTAAGCTGCCGAATGGTCCAGATTTTGGAAAAATTTATAATATTTTGCTCGCTGGTTCTTCTGTAAAATGTTTCGTAGTCAAAATTGTGAGATCATCTATGGTATTTCGTATTACAAAAAAATTGTGAATTCGAGAGCTGAGTACTGCCCTGCGATACCTCAGACTCTCCGCATGGCTTTATTACATGAATTTCATGAAATGTCTCTTGCCGGCCACTTAAGCATACGAAAGACTCGTACTAAGCTTCGAGACGTAGCCTACTGGGCGGGCATGTACGATAGTATACTCGCATAAATTCGCTCTTGTGAGTACTGTCAGAAGTACAATTATGATAACAAACGACCGGTCGGTCACCTTATTTCTAGTTCTAGTAATTATGTTTTTGAAACTATATCTATAGATTTATTGGACCCTTATCCATTATTAACTAAAACTAATTCTTGTTATATTTTAGTTGTTACAGATAACTTTTCTAAATGGGTGGAAGTATTCCCCATTAAAGCAGCTACTGCTGATGTAATATGTGATACTCTTATACATAATATTTTTACTCGTTTTGGCTGTCCTCGTACTGTAGTCTCAGACCACGGGGTTCAGTTCATTTCAGAGTTATTCGAGCGAATGTGTGCGACGCTCCAGATAAAACACAAATTTATCAGCCCATATCATCCTCAAGCCAATCCGGCTGAGCGTGCTAATCGAACTTTACTAAAGAGGATCTCAACTTTCATTGGCAATAATCATGAGCGTTGGGGCGAACATGTTGAAATGTTTTGCTTCGCCTTTCGCTCATCTTTTCATGAGTCAACGCGGCTGACGCCTGCTGAACTTTTTCTCGGGCGCAAAATTAGCACCCCCTTTGAAAATTTAACTGGCATTGTGGATGAAATTAACCAAAGACCAACATCTGAGTCTGTAAAGCAACTGGCAGAAAAAGCACAAGCTGTTAAATCAAGCTCGATACTATAATGCAAAAAGGAGAGAACCAAATGAAATAGGAGAGAATCAGTTAAATCAAGTTCGACACTATAATACAAAAAAGGGAGAACCAGATCTCGCAGTTGGGGATCTGGTATTGTTAAAAACTCATTTTCAATCCTCCGTTGCACATACGTTTGTGAGAAAATTTTCACCCTTATATGAAGGCCCTTTTGAATTGGTGGAATTGTACAATAATAATGTAGTGTTAAAGAATCCAGATGGCTCCAGACATTCTGCCCATGTGCAGCAAGGTAGAGAAAATGGTTTGTTAGACATATTGCTGAAATTATCGACCCTAAGTCTCGTAGGAATCATCAGGCAGAGGGTGGGACTCTTTCACTAGCCTCTACATTTGATGATGATATTATTGACCCCACCCCTGTCCTGTCCGATTATCTACCTTCGTCTGAGCAGATCTTTATTTCAACTTCTTTTCAAGATTCTCATTCTGACATTCTCTCATGCACTCGAGGTGCTACAATTATTTCTACTCCGCAGTCTCCTGCCTTCTCAAGACACAAGAGTTCACCTTCAAGTACTTCCAGTTCCTCTGGATATTCTCGTAATGTGCAACGTGGTTCATTTTCATCTGCTTCTCATAAATCAATTGCCCCGTTTACTTCTTCACGTATAGTGCCTCCGTTTGGACCTACATCTAAGACATTAAAAAGAAGAATAATTGACATTTCATCTTCTTCAGGTAGTTCTATCTCCCCTGTGGCCAAAAGAGTGGTGCCTCTTGTTGATACTATAATTGAGGTTCTTCAGTCTCCAAGTAAGAAAATCCCTGCTTCTGTTTCCATTGAGCACTTTCCTACTTAGGAACATTTATTCAGTCTACAGCAGGGCAAAAGCGTCCTGTTTCACTAACTGTGTCCTCAAAAATTAGCAAGCGTCCGCCGCATGAATTTAACCCTTCTGTTCAACACACGCACTGGGCAACTTCAAATATTAGTTTGCAATCTCGACGAAGAGTTCATCCCTTGTATCCGCCTGGATTCTATCCTTCGAATCCTCGCTCGGGAAGGAAGTGTAACGTATACTCTATATTCACTTTCCTTTTGATTTTACTATCTCTGGTTATTTTATTTTACTATGTAAATTATCTTCTTACTGAACGAAATATTATTTCACCCGCTGAATGAGATCTGGCAATGAGTGTAAGTCATGACGTGGTGGTAGCTAGTATATAGGCGCGTTCATCGAGACTTACGAGAGCTTTGGTGTTGTTATGAGGAGAGCTTGTGATCGTTAAGAGAGAGCGTGTATAAAACGAGGAGAGATTATTCATTATTGTTCTACAAGTGTTGTGTGTGCCTTAGTTGACCAAGAGTCGTTGAAATAAAGAAGTTTTCAGTAAGTCAGTCTTTCTCAATTCATAGTTTTTGTCAGACCTCTGTCTGGCTGTTAGGTTTATAACATTTATTGCTTACTTTAAATAACCAGCGTTGAGACTTTGTTAAGTTCGTAATTAACTAGTAACAACACCCTTTTGAATTCACTATTTTGAAGCTTAGTACAAGTATATCATTAGCTAGCTGGTAGGAAGAGAATCATTCATAATAATTAGCTTAGCGGAAAGTAAATAAAGCTAATTCATTATAATTGGCGCCCGAACTTTTCTCGAACACGAGATCCTGACGATTATTATCCATGTCTTCCTTACCTGAGACAACTCCAAATTTCTACCCTCCGGCAAGTCTCGAGGGTAATGGTGTTTTTTTGGACAATTTGCACGAAGCCTGTGGCTCTGACTTTGATATGAATGATCTCCACGCACCCAGGCATTCTTCACCATTTCGTAATGCACCAGCTTCTTATTACTCTGAGTCGCGGGTCGTACCTGAGGGAGTTCAATCCTCTCAGCGAAGCAGAATGCTTGCCCATTTCGTGCCGCATGCAGGAACAATTCATTTCAATGGTTTGGAGGGGTCCTTAAAGTTCCTCGAAGATCTGGAAGATCATTTTGATCTACATAATATTCCTGAAGACTGCAAAGTCCAAATTGCCGGCACTTGCTTGAGGGATACCGCTAAGACCTGGTATCGGCAGTGGAGAGGGTCGAACCCGGATTCTCATTATGAGAATTTCCGTGCAGAATTCTTGGAGGTCTTTCCTTTCGGCCTCAGTTGAGCTAGCCTTGCTCAACAGCTTTTTCGCGTCAGCAAGGTCCCAATGATAGCCCTGTTGCATTTGCGTTGGAAACTACACGCCTATATAACCTATGGGATCCACATGCCAGTCATGTTGACATGTTGGATACCCTCGTGCAGCAGCTCGACCCATTCTTACAAGATTTTCTTGAGGTTCGACACCCTGCCACAATTCATGAATGCCTTCGCCTCATACGCACGTATGAAGAGCGACATGGCAAACATGGTTCAACTCACCATGCTCGGGCACCCCGCGAGGCTTATTACGAAAACCCTCAGCGGCATAATAGACATAACTTTCAGCGCGAGCATACACAAGTGCCCACCCAAGCTTCATACGTTCCACCACACAGAAGAGTGGCAAACCAACAGCGAGTTTCTGAACAAGCTTCGGAATATCGTAATAATGCACAGTATGCTCGACCCCGTTTCACTCAGCAGCATTCGGAACGTTATCATGCTCAGGGCAATGATAATTTTTCTGCCCGTGCTGAGGGCAGACGTAACGGATATGAGAATGTCACCAGACACGCGGAGTTCCCGACGCAGTTTTCACGCAGTTTTCCTCATCGTGAAAATTTTCCCGATACCCGGCAGGGTCGAATTTTCCGACCACATGATAACCCCACCAGGATTCCTTTAAACTTCCACAGGAAGTAGACGAAGGGTCGGTCCTGCTTCCTGATACCAAATATTCTGACCCTAAAACAGTATTAGTGACTGTTCAAACTCCTCAGTTGCCTGATGTATTCTTGACACTTGAAGACATTATTGTCGAGACAAAGTTTGACACTGGGTCTGAAATATCAGCCCTAAATACAAAGTTTTGCACTGACACTTTTTCTGCAATACACGTTCAGCCTGCAACGCAGTATTTGCGAGGTGCAAATAATGAAATCTTCAGTATCGCAGGAACTGTCACATTATCTTTAGGGCTGGGAAAAGCTCGTTTTACACATTCTTTCCTGCTTATAGACGAGCTGCCTGTGAAATGTCTAATGGGAATGGACTTTATACACAAGTTTCAAATAACTTTGAATTTTGTACAACATGTGATTTCCTTTCCGGAACCTGTCGAAATGATTCCTACGGTTCCTGTAGATATCACGGGTTTATTATTGAGTAACCAAGTGAATGAGGGGCAACGAGACCAGCTTTCTCTCCTTTTACAGGAAAGCCCTGGTTTATTTTCGGATCAACCTGGTTTCACACAGGTGGTTTATCATGTTATTGACACTGAGGGTTCGAAACCAATTGCGACGAAACCTTACCCTTGTGCTCCACATAAAAAACAGGAAATGCAACGTCAAATTGCTGAAATGATTAAGCAGGGCATAATCAGGGAGTCAACAAGCGCCTGGGCTGCTCCTGCCTTTTTGGTTCCAAAGAAACAACCCAATGAATTTCGTTTCGTGACAGATTTCCACAAGCTCAACCAAGTCACAAAAACGATCAATTATCCACTACCTGTCATGTCACATATTTTAAATGACTTGTCGTCAACCAAATGGATGTCAACTTTGGATTTGGCGAGTGTATATTGGCAGGTGGCAGTACATCCGGACTCTGTCGATAAAACTGGCTTTGTGACTCCTTTTGGGGCCTATGAATATTTACGTATGCCTTTTGGATTAGCTTCTGCACCTGCTACTTTCCAAAAGCTTATGGACACGGTTCTCAGACCTGTCCTGGGTCCCCATGTGCATGTCTATTTGGATGACATTATTATCACATCAGAGACTTTTGACGAGCACCTTTCTCTGCTCAAACAGGTGTTCCAACTTATATACAATGCTGGCTTGACGTTAAAACCTAGTAAATGCCAGATAGCGCGGGACGAGATTGTATATCTGGGGTTGAAAATTACTCCCCACGGCTTATTCACTGATAATGAAAAAATTAGGCCTATTGTTGACTTTCCTCGGCCTAAAACAGCAAAAGAACTATCACGCTTTCTGCGAATGACCGGATGGTATCAGCAGTTCGTCCCCGCTTATGCTACAATATGTGAGCCATTGTATGCTTTAAAACGTAAATACAAGAAGTTTATTTGGACACCTGAGGCTAACGCTGCATTCGAAACACTGAAGTCTGCATTGACTCAGCCTCCGGTGTTGGCTTTCCCGGATCATACTAAGGAATTTGATATTTATACTGATGCATCCGGAGTTGGTCTTGGTTGCGTTTTGTCACAAGCTGGGCATCCAATAGCTTTTGCGTCTCGTACTTTAGCCAAAGCTGAACGCAATTATTCAGCTACGGAACGTGAATGTCTTGCTGTTGTGCATGCACTGAATAAATTTCAATGTTATCTTAACGAATTGACAGTTAACATAATTACGGATCATTCTGCCCTTCAGTATTTGAATTCTGCTAAGCACCTATCTCAAAGACTTATGAAGTGGGCTCTGAAGTTACAAGAGAGCAATATCAAAATTTCGTATCAGCCAGGTCATAAGAATCAATTACCGGACGCATTATCTCGCGTTCCGATTAGTGGGGTCCCCACAGAAACTACTCCTGGATGTCAGCCTTTACTTCTAATAGCTGATATAACATCCAGAGAGCAGATAATGGCAGAATTAATAAATGATCCAGATTTTGGGGATATCTACAATTTTTTGCTTGCGGGTTCGCCCCTACCAAGTGATCCTTCTCTGGCTGGAAGGTCACAACATTTTGAAGTAATAGAGGGTCTTCTTTATTATACAAAATCTCGGACTACTAGGGCAGAGTTTCGCCCATGTATTCCGCGAACCCTTAGAATGGCTCTTTTAAATGAATTTCATGACAAACCTCTTGCAGGCCATTTAGGTATTCGCAAGACCCGTTGTAAATTGCGGGATGTTGCCTATTGGCCTGGCATGTACCAAAGTGTGCTCGCATACGTTCAATCACGTCACTTGTGTCAGATTAATAATTACCGTAATGTAAGACCGGCCGGTCACTTGAAATCTAGTTCAAGTTCTCATGTGTTTGATATTATTTCCATAGATTTATTGGGACCTTATCCATTATCTGTTAAAAATAAAGCTCGTTATGTTTTAGTACTAACTAATAATTTTTCTAAATGGGTTGAAGTTTTTCCCATTAAAGCCGCTACGGCAGAAGTTATTTGTAATGTCTTAGTTAATGAAGTATTTTCTAGATATGGTGCACCTAATAAAGTAGTTTCGGATAATGGTCCTCAATTTATTTCTGACATTTTTGAAAGAATGTGTGCGAGACTACACATTAAACATAAATTCATTTCCCCATATCATCCCCAGAGTAATCCTGCGGAACGTGTTAACCGCACGTTAGTGAAAATGATTGCGACTTTTGTAATGGATCATCATGAAAGATGGGATGACCATTTAGAACTTTTTGCGTTCGCCCTCCGCTCGTCTGTCCACGAGTCTACTAAAATTACTCCTGCAGAACTTTTTCTGGGTAGCAAAATTAAAACCGCTTTTGAAAATTTAACGGGGATTATCGACGAACTAAACCAGCGACCAACTCCGCAATCAGTCCGAATTATGGCAGAAAAAGCTCGTGTTGCAATGCTAGGAGCACAAGCGGCTCAAGCAAGATATTATAATTCTAGGCGTAGGGAACCAGATCTTGTCGTTGGAGATCTCACTCTCGTGGAAACGCACTTCTAGTCTTCAGTTTCGCATACTTTAGTGAAGAAATTTGCACCCAGCTACGAAGGTCCATATCGGGTGGCAAATATCTTTGAAAATAATATTGTTCTGGAGAAACCTGACAACCATTTTCAATATGTACATGTTGATCAGTGTCGCAAGTATCATGAACGGAATATCGATTTCATTATCAATCCTACTCAACCTTCTGTTCCACAGACTCAAGAATCTATATCTCATGTTCAACCGCCAGAAATTTTGGACGAACCAACAAACATTTTTGAAGAATCTCCAGTGATTTTTCCTTCACCCTCCCCCCCCCTCCAGACGGGTTTCTACACACGCAACCTGATTCTCCCATGAGACCAAGGCTCGATTCGCGTTCGTCGAATACTAGTATCGTTCCTTTCCCTCCAACCATTGCCAAGACTATTGCTGCGCCGTTTCCGGCTACCTCTGCACCAACGCGGGCTACTTCTTCTTTGAATACCTCGTCAGAAAGTATTCCTATAGGCAAATCTAAACATCGCCCTGCACGACCACTGAATTACAGCAGCGACTCAGAGGCTTCGGACATTTCTGACTTATCAGTTATGAATCCTAAATTTCATGTTCCAAACCGTCCAGCACCACCAAAGGCTGGGCGCAAACGTGACTTGTCTCCCCAATCTGCTTCGCCGCAACAGCGACGAAGGCAGAAATCTTTGCATCCGCCCGGGTTTCGCCCCTGGAACCTACGTTCAGGGCAAACAGGGCCGATGCCTGCTGCTACTCTCATGCCACGTGGGCGTAAGCGAAAGCAAACGATGTGGCCGGAGACACGTCCGCCCAAAAAGATACTGGAAGGACACAACGGGCCCCAGCACAAAGGGACTTCATATCCAAAGCCTGGGGGAGCCCGTTCCTATCAGCCGCAGCAGGGATTTCCGGACCGCCAGACTTCGGACGTTCCTGACCGTTCCTATCAGCCGCAAGGGATTCCGGACCGCCCGACTTCTGACCGTTCTTCTCAGCCGCAGGGATTTCCGGACCGCCAGACTTCTGACCGTTCTTCTGAGCCGCAGGGATTTCCAGACCGCCAGACTCCTGATCGTTCTTCTCAGCCGCAGGGATTTCTGGACCCACAGACTTCAGCCGTTTCGGACCAAAGGATTTCCGCCATTCCTGACCGTTCCCGTCAGCCGCCGGGATTTCCTGACCGACAGCAGACCGATGTTCCAGTTCCATTCCAGTCCCTGAAGAGATCCAAGCCACCTGATTTTACCAGTCCAATTAGGCCTGGAAAACGTTATCGCACTAGAGTTTTTTATGCGTCCTCGAGATAAGTAAGTTCTCGTGGACAGGTTCTTTTCTCAGTTTGTTGTTTTTCCTGCACGACCAGTTGGCGTGTCAGAATTTCTTTTTTTCGTGTGGGCCTATGCATTCTTTTTTGTGTATATATATGTGTTTTTTTTTTATATATTTCTTCTATGTCCATCTACTAATCCACTTTTTTTATATATATCTATGTGCTTAGGGGTAAAATAATAAAATTGTTACTGTTAGGCAGCTCCAGGTAAATTTTGCTGCTGATACAGTTGGTATGTATTTCAACGAATAATGCGAACGTAATTTGAAATGAAAATAATAAAATTGTTACTGTTAGGCAGCTCCAGGCAATCTTCGCTGCTGATACAGTTGGTATGTATTCACCGAATAATGAGAACGTCATTTGAAATTAAAAAAGTGATTCGTGCTAGGCAGAATAAAAGGAAAGTATGCCGATGCAGGTTTGTTTTGTTCAACAATACAAATTTCACAGTCGAATACAGATTTCGTAAATTGTCATGCCAAGTTTGATAATGTAAATACGGCTACCACCAAACCACAAAACAAAAAAGAGATCGAGAAACGTCAATCAACGAAATGTAAGACTTACACTCCAAAATTGATAGGTTTTTCGGAAACAAAAAGAAAAAAAAAGAAAGAAAAAAAAAAAAAGAAAAATTAAGGGGGAGATGATGTAACGTATACTCTATATTCACTTTCCTTTTGATTTTACTATCTCTGGTTATTTTATTTTACTATGTAAATTATCTTCTTACTGAACGAAATATTATTTCACCCTCTGAATGAGATCTGGCAATGAGTGTAAGTCATGACGTGGTGGTAGCTAGTATATAGGCGCGTTCATCGAGACTTACGAGAGCTTTGGTGTTGTTATGAGGAGAGCTTGTGGTCGTTAAGAGAGAGCGTGTATAAAACGAGGAGAGATTATTCATTATTGTTCTACAAGTGTTGTGTGTGCCTTAGTTGACCAAGAGTCGTTGAAATAAAGAAGTTTTCAGTAAGTCAGTCTTTCTCAATTCATAGTTTTTGTCAGACCTCTG
Source organism: Macrothele yani (assembly GCA_039090855.1). Lineage (NCBI taxonomy): Eukaryota > Metazoa > Arthropoda > Arachnida > Araneae > Macrothelidae > Macrothele > Macrothele yani. Next base: position 70,804,315 of record CM077024.1, on the reverse strand, counting down.
TCTGGCTGTTAGGTTTATAACATTTATTGCTTACTTTAAATAACCAGCGTTGAGACTTTGTTAAGTTCGTAATTAACTAGTAACAACACCCTTTTGAATTCATTATTTTGAAGCTTAGTACAAGTATATCATTAGCTAGCTGGTAGGAAGAGAATCATTCATAATAATTAGCTTAGCGGAAAGTAAATAAAGCTAATTCATTATAGAAGGAGCCAATACCTTGATCAAATATTCTTCGTCGTACACGGAAGCGTCCTTCTACTTGTACACTGCTTCTTCGCCAGCCAAAGAAACGGCCTGATCTACAGTCGTCTCCGATTTCTGGTTCGTCTCCAAGTCAGCCTGGAACCTCCTTAAGTCAGCCTGATGACCCCGCTTCTTTCGGCCAACTTTCTCTGTCAACAAAGAAACCTGGCACATCCCTGCGATCCAGTGATTCTCGACGTGGGCCTTTGAAGCGTATAGCTTCGAGTTCGCCGTTGTCGACCCGACAACAAATCATGCGTATCGAGACTCAAATCTTCTTTGCCACAAAAGGTAAGTTTTGATTCCAAATCTTTTTGGTTATTACAATTGACTTTGTCCGGGACCAGGAACTTTTGCTGCATATTACAATTGACTTTGCTCTATAGAAAAACTATTTACTTGAACTTTTTCTCGATGTTTTTCAGTGATCACAGAACTTTTTTTTACAATGAGAGACGTTCACGTGATATAAGACAATTTTTTTATGCTACTTTTCAAATTTGTTTGCACTTTAATAGCATTCATCAAATCTTGCTTTTTGCTGCCAGCATGGTAAAATTTGCCCCAAATGCCTTCGCTCCTTGTTAGTCAGCTAAGTTTTCCCGCTGTCATGGAATATGTGTAAATATCAATTTGTACACGTAATATTTAAATTTTTTTTTTTTTTTGGTGTGGCGCCACACAATTTTTTTTTTTTGCAAATAGCAAGTTCAAGTGTACTAAAATGCTTGTCAATTCATATTGTAAATGTTGCCTTTTCGCCATGAAATTGATATCAGCCATTGCCTTTTTGTTGATATCTATAGATGTTTCACTCCCAGGGTTTCCCCTATCCCATCAAAAATTCGATGTGCGAATGCATGTGAGAAGTCAGAAGTCCGCCCTGGCTGCCAAGGGTTCAATTAAAGGTTTTGTGTTGTTGTTCTATGATTAACCTTTTTGTGCTTGACACTTGTTGTCGGTTGTTGATTTTTTTCTGCAAGTGTAGTTTTTTTCAACAAACTAAATTTAAAACATGTTTTTTGTGCTTAAATGCTCCAATGTTCAGCTATCTTAGTTTGAATGTTTTGTCTTCAATGAGAAGCTATCAGGTTTTGACGAATGTGTAAATTAACTCCACACTAAATCTGTTGTAGTTTTTTTCCCTGCGTTACGCATTTTTGTTACTATTATGCCGCTTCTTATTTGTTGTTCGCACGTATTGTTTTGACAAAAACATTTAGCACGGTTTGTGCCTCTAACATGGATATTTGATATGGTACAGAAAGTCATGTTTGTACTATGAAAGTTAGTGATATTGAAATGTTTCTTCATTCGACATTTAATATGGTACAGAGAGTTTAATGTTTTACTATGAAAGTTGGTAATATTGAAATGTTTCTTCGTTCGGCATCTTTGTTCTCTGTACCGTAGTTCAATGCATGCTGTGGATATTAAAGAGATGTAAGTATATCTCATGATGTTGTATTAGTATGTCTATGCGATATTTTTGATGTCCAGAAGCTTTGTGTACTGATCTGAAGTCAGCTGCTAGCAACTGGTCGACGAATTTCTTCATTAATGGGTGAGTTCTTATCTGAAAGAATTGAATGAATGACCTCTATTAAATTGATAGGTTCTTGGCACAACAAAGACTTTAAAAAAATTACGGGGAAGGTGATGTGACGTAATTCTAAATTAACTTTCATTTTTAGTTCCTTTTCCTATAAAAAATTTGAGTTTGCTCTCCTTATACTTCCAAACTTCACGTTGCCGCCCCGGTGGCACAGTGGTCTAAGCGATGGCCTCTGATCATTCGTCCGAAAGGGGTCCGGGTTCGAATCCCGGTGAGGCATGGATGTTGTGTTTGTCTTACGGCACTGGCTCTCTCCCTTCCCTGGAACCAGTGACCCTAAATTACAGACGGGCGACTGCTTATAGCCCATTGAGTTGCTCACGGTGGTCGTTAAACCTCCAATAAAAAAAAAACAAAAAAATTTCACGTTATGTCTTTTCCCTCAAACGAGAATAAGGTTGGCAACACATCTTAGATCAGAGAAAATGTGACGTATGACTGTGATAAGAACTATAGATAAATGACTGTGATAACAACTATAGATAAAAAGGACGATACGATCGTTGCTTGTGTGGATGTGTGGGCGTAGACGTTCAATTAGATAAATGTAATCTGATATCTGCTGTCTTATATAGTGGAGTTCTACTGAAATTCGTGCTGGAACCAATAAATGATTACCGTAAGTCTGACTTCTGTTTATGTTTCGTCTGGCCGTAAAAGCTTAATTAGGAACAATTGCATCGTATTCTTATTTATGGTTTTAAACATAGCGTAACACCAATCTTGCTCAAGAAAAAGACATTACGTTATACTATGTCCATCGGGAATAAAGAAGCTTTCGAATGGCGAAAGAATTTTCCAAATCGCTCTAGTAGTTTCCGAGATTACCTCTTCCAAACATACAAACTCAAAAACTTTTTCTCTTTTTAATATTTATAGATAAACAGCTAATAACAAAGAACTAAGAGCAAAGTGATACCACATGGAAAGGGGCCCGGGCCCCCTGTGCCATCACCACTGAATGCGCCATATTGTTACAACTTAATGTAGCTTTCACTTCGGAGATGATTTTCAGAGATCACATTTACGCACTCAAGGATTCCTTCCCTTCTTCCATCAAAAGCCAACTAACTAGAGAGCTCCTTTGGAAGTAGTCCAGCGTTCGCTCTCACCCTATTCGCATGCGCTTACTAATACAGGGTAGGTGAAAGAATCGTTGGCGGAACTCTGTCGTTTTATCCCAGTTGATGAGAGGTGACATCGGCCCCAACACTACTCAGGCCAGTGCGACTTATGTAGTTCTAGAAAAAACATATGAATTTTATCACCTGAAATGACAACGATTTCTTGCATGCAGAAAGAAATGGTTGTCACGTCAAAATATGTATATATGTAGTATGTTTTGATAATATTTTACAGAGCTGGAAAATATATAATTGACATGCCGCTGCGAAATATATATTTTCCGCGGCACGTCATTTATCGGAAAACTACCCCTCTAGGTACAAAAAGAAATGTTGGTCGATCCATCTCGTCCTATACAACAAAATTAAATCATCCATCCTTCATTCGAATATTGTGAAATGCTCTTAATGATGCATAAGCGGAATGGAAAAAGATTATTAATTATTCTCGAAACTATGAACGTCACTGAATTTGCGGGGTCTTTTTGTCCATGACTACTTCAAAACTACAGGTTTCGTGTCTGTGTGAAGAAAGTGGTCATCACTTCTCCATTGCATTATATATTGAAATTGTTTCACATTGGACATTAGGTAGACGATTCAGCTTTGTGGATCGTCGTTAGGTATCTGGCTCCGTACGATGGTAACATGCTTGTTTACCAATGACAGTCAGTGAAAAACAGTTGCCGTTTCTTTCTCTTTTTAGTTGTATATCTCAGTTGGACTCCGATAAAAGCACTTCCGGTTTGTGCGGCTTCACGACAGCTTCACGAAGGCCCGTGGTCCTCTTCCTTGTTTATGTTTTAGTGATTAGCTAAAGCATTTTATATAACTTATGGACAGAGAACGCGATACTCCCCTTTTACTATGCGAGCAAAAAAACAATAATAACCAAAAGCGGAGTGCTAACCAAGCACTGGGAAAAAAGGTCAGGGAAGGGGAAGAACATAACATTTCTTAAAAGAACCCATTATGACTTACTCTCTTTAGTGAACAGAAAAAAGATGTTATAATAATTCGAGAAATACAGTAACTCTAAGCCATGATATCAGATCATTACAAAAATCATCTACAAGGCTGTCTCGAGAAATGGTCAAACGGAAGTAGGATCGGAGATTGAGAGGATTTTCCACAGAAGGAATCAGAGGTAAAGTGAAAGAAGTTCATCATAGTAAATATTAAAATTACACGAAATTGCTGAAATTTCTTCGTTCCCACTCTAATAATCCGAAATTTTCAATTACTGCCAACATAATTTGATCATATGTAGGGCAATATAAATTCTGCGAAAATGCGGAATTCCGCATAGGAGGTCTGCAATTTTCCACATAATTTTACAACTGCCGCATAATCCTGCATAATAATGCACAATCTCCTGCACTTCGAAACTGTCGACACATTTGGAAGTGCCAATAGTCCCATAGAAGACTACATCATCCTAAAGGGACAGAATTCTCCCTTCATTGCGCTAATTCTCTATGCCAGAATTAGAATTCCTATTTAGAAACAGTGCAGTACCACGCTACGTACTATGACTTTTGCACAGACTTCTTCGACAGTGAAATGGAACTTATTCGTGACACTGCCATTCTCAATGTGTGCAAGTTCCTGATGGAAAGTAAATACATCTGTAAAGATGTATTTACTTTTCATCAGTTCATTGCGAAACACTCCCCGATCCTGATGGACACTCTGCTCTTCTTCGAAACATGTGGAGTGTTTATTCACAAGGCATACAACAAGGTACTCGATCTGCTATCTAAATTACAGCGAAAATCGGAGGCAACCTGTCCTCGAAAAGCTGCACGTAATTCGTTTCTGCAAACAGTGTTTCACAATACCGTAGAAAAGTTGTACATTTACTACTACCCAGAAGTGAGTTTTACCAACCTGGTTTGAACTTCATGAAGGCTGCTCGAGTGTTTGACCCAGATCAAATGGCCAATCTAGCCTTCCACGACGACGTACTGTTCAAAAGTATTCCAAGAATTAATGACCCATCAGTAAGACTTGACTTCGCTGCATACAAGAAGTATGTAAAGTAATGTATGGTTCCTGACGTAATCAAATTCTGGAATTCAGAGGCAGTTTCAGAAAGATTTCTAAGACTAACATGAAAAGCAAGGGAAGTATTCTCGGTGGTACCTAATTCTGTAGACTGCGAAAGAGCGGTACCATGTTACGTCCAAATAGTTACAAAACAGAGTTTACAGGAATTTTCGGCTGCTGTACTAGTAGCATCTCTTTATTTTAACAAACTGTAACCATCGCTGTGGTAATGATTACTATGATTACGGAAATATTGTATTGCCAAAATAGTCTATTTGTTTTTGTAACCATAACAAGGAAGCAAATAAAGAGTTTGTCAAATATATATTCCAATTATATTGCATATTTTTAGTATGCATGTGTACTAGTACAGTTCGTTTCCCAGTCCGCATATTATTCGCATAATTTCAATAAGTTGCCGCATCAATGCCGCATAATTTATAGGGCCTTAATCATGTGATAATTTTGGAATTGTTTTAGCGTTCTGTCAGAGAGAGAGAGAGAGAGAGAGAGAGAGAATTAATTCATTAAATCAGTAGCTGATCCCTCGGAAAATGTTCAGCGTATGATATCTGTACATAACCGGTTTCCAGATGAGCCTGTTACTCTGGGAGAGAGAGAGAGAGAGAGAGAGAGAGAGAGAAGTTTCAGTTGGAAAGCCCCAGAGACAGTTTCTGTCCGGGACTTCTGAAAATCCCTGGATTCAGCACGGATAACAGTTCTTGTTTACAAGGAACTTCGCAGCCTGGGATAATTTCGAAAGTATTGTCTTTCTGTATGACGCCTTCAAAGCTCTAATTCACTCGATCCAAACATTAATCACTTCTGTGGCCGAGTGATGACAGCCGAGCATTGTTCATGCATGAAATGCGAGGCAATGGTTTCAAATCACGTTCCTTGCTTACTTGTTGAGTATAAGGTTTTCCATGACTGCTAAAGTGAATGCAAAAATCGATTCCACATGAAGAAGATGTATAATAGATACAATACTCTATTGAACCTCCGGAAAAACAAGTAAGAAGAAAAGATGACTGCTTTCACACTCACCTGAACAGCTGAAAAAGTATCGAGACTGAAGTTGTGAAAACTAAGATGTTTCGGGAAGGGCACAGATCCAGTACCGTAGGGCTGTATCTGCTTTATCCGGGAATCAAGCCCGAGCACAACCCACATTGTTAACCAGAAGCAAGGGCCTGTAACCACGCCATCGACGCTGCCGTGTGCTGTGTTATGTACAAGAATTATGGACATGGGTATATTCGACGATTTAGAACCGCGTATTTTAGAAAGGCTCACGCACAACTGAAGTGGTGAAACGCGCTTTAATGATTCGTGAACATGCACAAACATATTGCGAAACATTCATCTAAGTAGCTTCTAGTAGTTCAATTTATCGGAAGTAATATCTTGTTTCAGTACTTCTTTTAATCTATTCTTGTATCCTACGTACACACACAAAATATCAGTCAGAAGCGGGGTTGGGGGATTATGTCTTTTGGTCAGGGCTGCAAACTAAAACTGTGTACTGATTTATATTATTCTTTTTATTTTGACATTTGATAAATTTCGGAACTTTTTTACCGTGACATTAGTGAACCGATATAAATTTTATTGTTCCCCAGGCGAAATCAAGCAATGTTTCAACACAGCCTTTATTGTTGCTGTTTTTAAATGATTTATTGCACCTGGTGGTACAGAGACATGACAAACATAAACAGGATACAGATATTTCACATCAACAAGTACATATCATACATGGTTGAGAGCATGCCAAATGATCAATGTACACAAATATAGCCAGTGTTGATCAAGTAACACATTGTGAACAAGTACATATCAAACATGGTTTTTTCATTATGCTAAATGTACAGGGAGAGCGAGTGTTGATCAAGTAACACATTGAGAGCCAGTGCCGAAAGACAAACATCCATGCCTCGCCGGGATTCGAACCCAGACCCAACTAGAACGAATGGTCATAAGCCAACGCTTTAGACCACTGCGCCACTCGGTCGACACACAGTCTATCCTCCTGACGTTTTCAGCCTATAATAATGGGATTGCGAGATAAAAAAATTGCTTCCTGAAATACTCGAACTTGGTCTTTCTGCTGTGCTTCATAATATCAGAATTGTTTGACCATTGGTACGCGGCTTCAGCTAAATGCACTTTGAACACACTGAAGGTGATAAAATATTATCACTGTTCAGCTATGGGATAAAACTGCCTGAACAGTCCCGCCGTCCTTTATATCAATTGTGACATCACGTGAAAGCTCTGTTCTCCAGAAATAAAAAGATATTTATTCAGAAACAGTTTAGAAATGCCTTTCATTGTCAAAAAAATTAAATTGTCTGTCTTCTTATTTATTTGTTTATGTGCCTGATTTTGGTTTTGACATTTTTTTATTAGGACTAAGAGACTCAAAAAACGGAAGTTTTCTGGCCATCAGCATCCCTTTAAGGAAGCTTGAAAACAGCTCTTCCGTAGCGAAAATGAGCAAGTTATGTTAAAATTTAAGCATAGAAGAAAGTCGTCGCTTCACGCAAAACGTGATTCACTTTACTCCTTATTTCTGCAACACCTCCTTGATTGACGAAACTGTATAATCATCTATGATGAATGCTTTGATAATAACCACGAAAAGAGGAACAGAATTAATAATAAAGCATTCAGTTATTGTCAGGATATTATTAGATCAAACACGGAAACACCTTAAAAGGTACAGCCAGTGATTCGGTGGCAATTTCATGCTCTGCGAAGCCACTGATTCATTGGTCCCGTCCGCGGTCGTCTCCGTCAGAGGGCGATGTAGAGTGCGATCAAGGATCATTCGTATTCATCTGACATAGTTCCTCTCACGTTGTATTACAATCCAGGGGTCATTTTCGTAACTGAGCTAATATATTAATTTCGAGGACTAGTTGGGCTACTCAGAACATAATTAATTGGCCTCGTCGTGATAACTGCTGCGCGCCGGACGACAGTTTTACTCGCTAGCTAGCGAGATAAGCCTTATTAACTATGGGTGCGTGACCTGTGTGTAAAATTTGTGAATTACCGTAATGGAATAATTGATCAGGATACAGTTGCTCAGCGTTCTGTGTAAAGAATGCCTGTGTGCGAATGACATGCCTTCATCTTTTGTGAGATCAAGGCCCACAAAATCAGCCAGTTTCATAAGGCAGGTGTGTATACACGTGCACCGCGAGCATAAAAACTGAAACATTAAAATCAACTGAAAACATGAGCCTCATGATCAAATGGAAAGGGTAATTAGTTGCTCATAAATATTTAAGCATTTTCAATTTCAAAAATCCCTCACATGCAAACTTAATAGGGACCGTTGATGTTGCAATGCGCTCTTTGAGAATTCACTGACAGCGGTCACTGGTTCTCAGAGAAATTATCCGCAATACGGTCTATCTCTTTCTATTATAGTGCAAAACAGTTTGACGTCCTTTCATCCTTTTTATTTTGTTGTATAGCGTATTTATTTTAAACACTGGTGGAAATTAATTAATGCAAGTGTATTTTTAACTCCAAATCACAAGTAATCACAAAGGGCATTATTATTATTATTATTGTTTGGCACATAAATGACGTTATCAGCTGCTATGGCGTGGATACTCCTTAGACAATATGAAAGTTACAGCGTTCCGATGCGGGAATCGAACTCGCATCTTCTGATTTCTATCCGAGTGCCAGTACCTCACTTACGCCAATGTATGTATTTCCAGGCTAGTGAAAGAATCATCAACCAAAGTGCACTACAGCAGAAAATATGTATTTGCTTTTTGTGAAAAGTATGTGCTTTAGAAACCGAAACCAATTAATTTCTGTGATGATCTATCCGATCGAACTAGTAATACCTGACCTGCTTGCAGTGGCGGACTGGCGATTCATAAACGGCCTTGGAAGCGGAGTTTTTGCGGCCTACTTTTGGAAAAAAAAATGATCACGGAACCCTATAATAAAAAGGTATATCAGCAATACCATTCCAACACAAGTCTACAAATTACTGCAGTCTTTCTATTGAGAAAATAATTGACTAACATTTTACCGATTTTTTTTCGCCGCGGCGTAATATATTCCTAGTGAACTTTAATGTAAGAAAATATTTTCTTCTGTTGATAAAGCAACAGACACAAAATGCTCTCACTGTTGAAGATTTTATTTTATTCTGACGAATTTTGTTGCGATTGCTAAAATTAGAATTGTAATAGTTACTTCGCTTTTAGTGAGAAAGGAAAGCAAAATGTGCCAATATTATCTTTAATTATTTACCGATAATAAACGAAACATTCACGAAAAATTACCTTGAAAAAAACTAAAAATTTCTGGTATCGCAAGAATTTCAGTACATATTTATAAAGTGAGAAAAGGTAAGGAATTCGAAGATTAGTGTTTAATTACTTTCAAATGGAAGTAGCATTTTTGCAGTAGATTAAACAGAATTTCCAAAATGTGGTTTAAGAATTCATGTAACTGTAAGGCCAAAAAGGTAATAAATCAGATGCAGATCCCATTAAAAAAGAGCATGTATGTGGGTATACATATAGGCAAAGCAACGTAAAGATTATACCGTAGGTAAATCTGAATGCATTAACGAGCAACGGATTTCAAGTTTTAATCCCAGATTATTGAAAGCATATTTGATTATATTGTATTGATTATTCAACTTCAACCACAACTAGCAAAAGTGAGTTGAGTTACAGTAAATCATCCGAAAGAATCGAATGGAGCACAAGTTTTAAAGTTGAGAGGGGAGGGATCGTATCAGAAATAGTGTTTGGCTCAACAGAACATGCGATACTTAAGTTTTTTTGTTTTTTTTAGTAGCTGTCAAACTGTGTAAAAAACTATCGTTTTAGGATAACTTGATTCTCAACTGTAAGCATAGTGAAGGACAATTGTGTATATATACATTCATAGTTTTTTCTTGAGTTAGCAAAGGCCTACTCAGCCCAGAATATCTCGCAGCCCACCGGGATTTTTCCCGGTATCCCGGCGGCCCAGTCCGCGCTTGCTTGCTTGCCTGTTAGGAAAATGATTCCCTGGCATGGTAACAGGAACCAAGTAAGTGTCTCTGACGATATGGGCACAAGACAAGATGGTGCGCATCAACCCTCCCCCACCATGACGAATTCCATATATTACGCTAAAACATGATGGACTGCTCTGCTCCTGTGGCTCAGTGGTCAAAGCGTTGGCTTCTGATCATTCGCCGGAGATGGGTCCGGGTTCGATTTCCGGTGAGGTATGGATGTTGTGTTTGTCTTACGGCACTGGCTCTGTCCCTTCCCTGGAGCCAGTGGCCCTAAATTAGGGACGGCCAATGCTTATAGCCCATTGAGTTGCTCACGGTGGTCGTTAAACCTCCAATAAAAAAACAACAATAAAAAAAACAACCTCTAAACAACAAAATACATGGTGCTTAATGAATGAAATTCCGATACACTTAATAATTTTTTTAGCTTTTCTTTTTGTTCTGATGTTTATTTTTATAATCAAATAAAAAATTTTGCTAATTATTTTTCAGTTTTCATTTCATTTGAATTTCTGAACTATCTTTCAATTCATTGTTCTGTTGGAATTCGCTCCATTAATTTTTCAGTTCGCAACTAAGTTATATTTTTCTTAATTGTTCTGCAGTTAACATTTACATTTAAATTTAGTCAGTAATGCGTCACTTGAGATTCCTCTATTTTTTTTCGGATATGCTTTCTATCTTCCTTACCTCCGCAGGTAGGGCAGAAAGAATTCATTGCTTTCTCAGAACTGATTTTTTTTTCAGTTACCCATCCCAAATTTGGGAAGCATGTCGAGTACATTCATCAACGAATCGCGTGCGATTTGCTTATCTTGTTCTCTTATTCTTGATGTTCTGGAAGATGGGTACTGCGTCTGGTCTGGGGCATCACACGCACTGGGCATATGAATAGTCCTGTGGTCTCAGAGGAAGACCGTAAAGTTGCAAAAACTCATTGCCTCTCGGCTGTAGTAACGAAGGTATTATTCGTTTTCTGCTGTTTAGATGCGTGCTTCTTTGTTGTTAATACCTGAATTGGAATACCTGAAATGTTTTAAGTGGAGACTTTTCTCAATTTGCTTTTTTATTAAAAAATGCTCCCTAAATTGTTTCCAGGAAGAACTAAAAAAACCAGCAGATTCATAACATACGGGCCGGAAGAATGAGGGACTGGAAAGTATTCCTAACACTAAATGTTTAGAATGCTTAATAGATTTTTAGATTTTCCATAAGACTTCATGTTGCAGATAACTGGTGTCCATTATTTTATTTATGTATTATTATTGTAGTGAAATGTAATGAGCATAGTGTATGCACTTTAATGCATTTTTCTATATTATAACTAATGAATCAAGAAACAGTGGTTCCAAGGAAAATAACAGATTTCTTCTCGCATCAATCAGTATTACAACTTAGCTCTAATGTTTACGCAATTTTTTTGTGCTTCTTCAAAAAAGTAAATGTACTCAGGAAATAGAGAACAGGCGCTACAATCTGTTAATTAGAATGCAAGTAACGATACATATTTCAATGAGTATGCGTGAGATTTTTTTTGCTCCTTTTACAGTAAATACACTGCTGGCCACCCAAAATGCAACACCAAGAAGGACACGAGATAGCAAAGCCAGATTTGCTGGACACATAACAACAGATACAAAGATGAAACAATTGAGCTTACAGGCCCGTGTGACTTGCAGAACATGCAGACATCAATATTTCGTGTGGCTCCCATGGCTGGCAATAACGGCCGCGGCATCGAACATAAGAGGCTTCGGATGTGGGCTTGGGGTCCAGGCTGCTTCCACACCTTGCCACAGTTCATCAGGCGTAGCCGCGGGTGGTGCTTTCCGGGCCACTCGGTTGCTGATCAGCGACCAGACGTGTTCGGTAGGCGACATATCGGGAGAACGGCAGGCCACGGCAGCAGTGACACCTGGCGGGCCGTGAAGAATTGTTGAACGATGCGTGCCACGTGCGGGCGCGCATTGTCCTGTTGAAACGTGGCCGCTGGCAGGTCCTACAGGTAAGGTAGGACTACAGGCTCCAAAACGTTGGAGATGTAGCGGTGGCTGTTTAGTGTACCGGCGATACGTACCAGAGGGGTGCGGGTGTCATATCCAATTGCGCCCTAAACCATAACGCCAGGCGACGGACCGGTATGGCGATGCATAATGCAGGCGTCATACAGTCTGTCGCCGCGGTGCCGCCACACGCGGATCCGTCCATCGTGGCGTTGCAGGCAGAAGCGGGATTCGTCGGAGAAGGCAATGCCGTGCCATTCCGTAGTCCAGGTGTGGTGTTCAACGGCCCACTGCCGCTGCACTCGCAGCTGGTGTAACGTCAATGGTAATCGAAGCAATGGGCGCCGTGCGACAAGTCCCTGCTCCTGCAGACGACGTCGAACGGTACGTGCTGACACAGGTTGTTGGGCAACACACCCTAATTCTTGCGCTAACGTTCGTGATGTGGCGGTGCGAGCCATAAATGCCCTCCACACAGCATACCGGTCCTCTCGTCCGGTGGTGTACCGCGGCTGCGGCAATCGCTCACGTCGGTCTGTCCGTCCCTCCTGCACCCACCGAATCCATACTCGCCTCACTGTGGCTGGATGTCGTCCTGCACGGGCGCCGATGTCTCGGTGCGATAAACCGCTGTCGCAATAAGCCAATATTCGTCCTGTGTCGAACTCCATAACGTGCTGGAATGAATGCCGTATTCTGCGACGAGGCATCAGGAAGCTTCCCACGCACAGGTCCTGCAGCACAACACACTTCCACTACTTACTGTGCACCCTTCTTATAGTGCTTCTCGGTGGCGTGCCGGCGGCACATGATTTGCATATGCCCTGCAATGGTAATCGTTTGCATGTCCTCTTGCGGGCGACGCATGCTGCGAATTTCAGGCCAATCGGATGCTTCCTTCTTGGTGTTGCATTTTGGGTGGCCAGCAGTGTTCATAGCAGCACCAAGCATATTATCAATAGAAAGTGTATTTGAAATTTTAAAATATGTATATGAAAAGTTTGAAGACATTGTTTTCTTCTCTGCTAAACATGAAAGGCGTACTCTCTCTCTCAGGTGATATACTGTAAAATTTTGCAAGAAATTCTTACAAAATTTCACGAGTTAATCGCATGTTTTGCACTGTATCGTATTTAAATACAGCTGAAGTTATCGAATTTGAAGAAAAATTAAAATGGATTTTCTCTAAAATCAAAGAGTGTAACACATATGAAATTAGGAGTAATTGCCTCCAGCCTTTTTTTCAGAAACTTCTTTGTGTTCGAAGCTCGGAAACTTCGTGTCTTTGAATGAGGGAAAGGCTCGAGGTTTCTTTTTTCTTTTTATTGAAGGTTTCATGGCCACCATGAGCAACTCGACGGGCAATAAGCAGTCGCCCGACTACCCTAATTTAGAGCCACTGGTTCCAGGGAAGGGAGAAAACCAGTGCCGTAAGACATAACACAACATCCATGTCTCACCGGGATTCGAACTCGGACCCATCTCGACGAATGATCAGAAGTCATTGCTTTTTCAGAAGTCATTGATTCGAACTCGGACCCATCTCGACGAATGATCAGAAGTCATTGCTTAGACCATTGCTCCACCGGGATAGAACATTTGAGCTTACAGAACATTATGCTGCTATTGTACGAGTGAGTATATGCCAAAAAATCAGATGCGTTTAGTGAAGCAGCTGTCGTGTGGAGGAAACATACATATGTAGACAGAGCTTATTTCGCACTTGCATGTTCTGATTATTGTTTTGGTCATCTGTTAAGTGATACATCAAAGAAGACGCCTCTAGTGGATGAGCTGCGACAATACTACTTTCCGCCTAACATTTTCAATTGAAAAATAAGTGCTTCGCAACCAACCAGGCAAAAAACTAGTACTTGTGTGAAATGGTATTTTGTCAAAAGGAAACGAATCCTTTCCCAACTTGTTTGCTGTTGCGGGTATATGAAAACTCATTTAAATTTTAAGAAGCTTTCAGATCACACTGGATCAACGCTTTATCAAGGTAAATTTGCATAAAATTTTTCTAATTCTTTTTAAAAAATATTTTGGGGTCATGCAATTTACCATATTCTTTATCTTCCAGTCCAGAAAATGTACAAGCTTTCAAAATGTGCGTCTCAAAATATTTTGAATTTTCTAGATCCGAAAATGTTTTGAATTTTCTAGATCGATCAAAAAATATAACCACTAAACGGGAAATTCGAAAGTATTGAAATTAATTTTCTTTTTACTGGACATTTGAAGGGAACATTACAAAACGCTATGTTATATTGATGTGTGCGAACACATGGATCTACAAAAGAATTCCTTATTTCGTCTATCCACACACGTTCTTCGTCAACGGTAATGGTATTTTCAGCTTTTTCAATTATGCAGAGGTGCAGAAATGAGTAATTTCTTTTTTTCTTCAAATTTGATGTGAGGGAAATTAATTTTGCATAACCAGCGCGCAGTTGTGCAGAAGATTAAATCTGCATGCAATTTTGGATTTTAAATTTCCTGCGCTCTCTCTCACTACATTTCAGTCCTACAGGATGTTAAATATTTCCTAAATTCTGAGTAATATATATATATATATATATAATATATATACAGTATATATATATATATATGATTAGAGGAAATGCTATCCCACACTCACCAACCCGCTCGGCCAGTGTGGTGAGTTATGGCCAAACCCCTCCAAAATGACTCAACAACTTAAATCTTGGCCCTCAGTCTCCGGCAGCTGGAATATACCTGGCCAAGGCAGCGGCCAGTGCGACATGAAGGCAGAGGGTGCTAAGAATCCCCGGAGGACCGGACTAGGCTGCCATCGGATGCTGACCTTGGCTACCTATAATGGACGCTCCCTATCTTCTGATTCAAAGCTTGTTTAATTGGAAGAGGAACTAAAAAGGATCAAGTGGGACATCGTCGGGCTAAGTGAGGTAAGGAGAAAAGGAGAAGATCTCATTGAACTGAAAAGTGGACATCTCTTCTACTATCGTGGGACAGATACTGGCAGAACTAGTGGTGTTGGACTTATAATAAACAAGAAACTGAAGTATAAAGTTGAAGAAGTTGAAAGTTCCTCTGACAGAGCTGCACGACTCGTTATCCAATTCTCGAGAAGATACCAGGCTCAGTTTATTCAAACTTATGCACCCACCACAAGTCATCCTGAAGAAGAAATTGAAGAATTTTATGAGGAAATTCTTCATCTAAATAATGAATGCAAGCAGCACTTGAAGATAATTATGGGATATTTCAATGCAAAAATAGGTCAGCGGCAACAGAATGAAACTTCAGTAGGTAAATTTGGTCACGGCAACAGAAACCAGCGTGGAAATACGCTCACAGAGTTTGCAGAGGCAGAAGGATTTTTCATCATGAACTCCTTTTTCAAGAAAAAGCCACAAAGGAAATGGACATGGAGACTTCCAAATGGGATTACAAGTGAAATTGATTTTATTATGTGTAACAAAAAATTCGTCATGGAAGACTGCAGTGTGCTAAACAAGTTCAACACAGGTAGTGACCATAGATTGGTGAGATGTAAGATGCACCTCAACACTAAACTCGAACGTGGCAAGCTCATAACTCAAACAAAATGTATTGACATAACCAACCTTAAAAACACCATAAAACCTTTAAGTTGGAACTGAAGAACAGATTCTCTGCTTTAGAAGGCCTAACATCGGAAGAAGTGGATATTTCTGAAGTTAACAGAAAAGTAACCAAAGCTCTTATGGCAACAGCAACAAAATTTGCTGGGTCTAAGAACAAGTTGCATGAGAACAAATTATCAGGAAAAACCAAAATGTTGATGCAAAAAAGAAGAGAGATGAGGACAACTAAAGAAGATGTGACTTCCAAAGTGAAATATATAGAGCTATGCAAGACAGTAAGAAAAAGTATCACTGAAGACGTAAGGAAATTCAACTGTGAACTAGTGAGGAAAGCAATTGAAAACAACCAAAGCCTAAAGATAGCAAAGGGACATCTCAGTAAGGGAAGAAAACAGATTATGGCACTGAGAAAAGAAGATAGTTCTGTAACAAGAAATAGAGACGAAATTTTGACAAGAGTGAAAGATCTCTACTCCAAATTATATGAAAGGGATGATACGTGTACTCCAGACATCATAAAAGGTACCAGTACCAGAGTTCCTCCAGTCCTCCCAGAAGAAGTTGCACATGCAATTAAGAACATGAAGCGGGGAAAAGCTCCAGGAGAAGATGGAATTACTGTAGACATCATACAAGAAGCAAGTGGAGAAATCGAAACAGTACTCGCCCAAATTTTCACTCGATGCCTTAATGAAGGGAAGATTCCTGAAAATTGGAACAACGCTACAATGATCCTGCTACATAAAGAAGGTGACATTCAGGATCTCGGGAACTACAGACCTATCAGCCTCCTATCAGTGGTTTATAAAATCTTCACTAAAGTTCTTTCACACCGCTTGAAGGTAACACTGGACATGGCTCAACCGAGAGAACAAGCTGGATTCAGGAGTGGCTACAGCACTATAGATCATATCCACGTACTGAGAGAACTAATTGAAAGAGCGAAGGAATATGAACTTCCATTGTGCATGGCTTTTATCGATTATGAAAAGGCCTTTGATTCGGTGAAACCATCAGCAGTTACAATGGCTTTGAAATCCTGCGGTACTGAAGATGCATACATTAATATTATTAATAACATCTATAAAAATGCAAGTGCAAAGATTCGGCTGTTTGAAAATACAACACACATAAAAATTGGAAAGGAAGTGAGACAAGGTGACACCATATCTCCCATACTCTTTAATGTTACATTGGAAAATGTCTTTCAATCACTGAACTGGGAAAACAAAGGGATAAAGATTAATGGAGATTATCTAACCTACCTTCGTTTTGCTGATGACGTAGCCATTTTTGCAACTACTCCATCAAAGCTGCAGAGTATGATCCAGGAACTTGCTGACAAGAGCAAAAAAGTTGGATTACAAATGAACTTTCAGAAGACAAAAGTGATGTACAATGCTTTTACAAGAAATGAAGACTTTTAAATTGATGGGGAAAAGCTGGAGATAACCAATACCTACATTTATCTTGGACAGCAGATATCAAGTGAGGGTCACATTGATGAAGAAATTAATTGTCGTATAAAACTTGCCTGAAGAGCTTTTGAAAGAAACAGCATAATTTTCAAAAGCAATATGCCATTATGTCTTAAAAGCAAAGTGTTTGATCAATGCATCCTTCCAGTGCTTACATATGGTGCATAGACTTTGACCTTAACTAAAAGAGACATATAAAGCCTGCAGACAACTCAAAGTAGCATGGAGAGGTGCATGCTTGGTGTAACCAGGAGAGATAAGAAGAGGAACTCGTGGATCCGAAAAATGACAAGAGTGGAAGACATCATGATCAGAGTTAAATCCCTGAAATGGCAATGGGCTGGACATACTGCCAGAAGGACAGACCATCGATGGACAGCTGAAATTTTAGATTGGATTCCAAGGGACAAGAAAAGGCCCAGAAGAAGACCACATGGTAGATGGGTGGATGAAATTCGAAAGTATGCGGGAGTAACATGGAGGAGACTGGCACAGGACAGACCGTTGTGGAGGAAACTTGGGGAGACTTTGGTCTAGCAGTGGATTGATAATGGTTGACAATGATTATGATGATATATATACACACACACATATATATATATATATATATTGTTACAGTGGACACCCCCTCCCCAACCTAAACCTGAAGAACACTCTAAACTTTGTCCGCCATGTCGCGTATTGTATGAGGCAGCTAAGAATCAAAGTTCGGCAGGCTCGCATGTTCTTTTACAGTTCCCAGTTTTTTTTTATTTATTCCTTATTTGTGTTGTTTTTTCTTTCTGCTGTTCTCTAAATTGATTAACAAAATTGCGGGATAATTAGGAAGTCGCTCCAATGCTCTTGAAAGCAAGAAATGTAATAATTTGCCATTTTGAATCGCTAGACCTCACACATAGTCCTGAAGTGAAACATAAAAGTTCCTATCTCAAGGGTCTTGGAGGGGATGAAAAGCGAGCGAGGGAGGATGCGCTTTCGAATGCGGATGGGGGAAGCAAGTTCGAAGTGGTTTTTCACTTTTCTTTTTTTCTTCTTTCCGCTTGTAGCTTAACGCTGTGGTCCGTATGTTTATTTCAGTGGGTGGGCCAAGAGACCCTCAGCAGACACGTAACTCTGTCAGCAAGAACGATACTTCGACGTCTGCAAGGGACAATGGGCAATTAAGAGTACAGAGTCACCGAAGAAACGGGGCGAATTCGAGTGTCGTTTTTGGTCGGCAGTTGCCGATGTACGCTTAAAGAAAAAGCACGTCTGATTTCTCTCGACCGAGAAAACCAATCTCAGGGCTGGCGGTCACAATTCGATAAAAAATGGAAACAAAACCTGCGAGGGTGCATATTTGAACTGCATACTCAGGCAGGGTAGATGCTATGCTAAAGGAAAGGAACTGACTGAATTTGAAATGAACGGTCAAGAAGAACAGAAGGCCGCGAAATATGGAATCTACTATAGCAGCAGCGGAAGTGAGGGGGTCCCACTCTCCAGGCAGCTGACGGTCAGAACAATTTCTTCACAACAGAAATCATTTCCCAGGAATGCAGAAAATCAGTCTCGGAACCCGCAACAGCAGATGTGAGAGGGGCTATTTTGCTTAACGGCCACCATCAAATCTTCACAAGAGTGGATCAGTGTACACTCGCATCAGCGCAACAAAGTGCGGCATGATATCACCATTTTAATTGTGTGCTTCATTTACATCGAGCGTCACAGTGAAGTGTTAATTCATCGGTGCTGCCACATGGTGCAAGTGTTTGTTTGTGTGTGTGTGTGTTTTTTTGTCGTGTTTTATTATGTGATGCACACCGGATTTGCACAGCAAAGTCACGAAACTGTAAGTAGTTGAATATTTCTATTTTTCTTCGCACATCTGCGAACTTGTGCCATCCCGACACCCAAAGCTGCATGGACAAAGATGCAGCAATGCTGAGTGACTGAACCTTAGAGAACGTACATGCACATACACCCTTCGATTTCTTTCAGGGCACATTTCCTGATTATTTTTTTTACAAGAATAAGGGAGAGGGTGTGGCCACAAATTCCGCTTTGACGAGCAATTTCTTTTAACTTTGGTTCAGGGCCAACGTGAGCGGGGAAAGGATCTGCATGTGTATGCTTATTAGATATAGTTAATTAACTTTGGCAGTATTTCGCACCTATAATCGTATACCGCAAATTAACGTGCTTGTGTATTATGTGTCGCGAGTGTTTTTTTAATGTGATCGTTTGCATATAATTTTTTCTTCATTCTCTAAGCAATTGTATATGAATATTACCTGCTGCTCTATTTAGAGTGTGAACGAGTAGTATCTCTTGATCAGATAGTCCGGTGGAGACTCAGTCGGCTTGCGCCGTCCGATAGTAAAGTGTGATACTGTGTGCTGCCCACATAAAAGGGGCATGCGCCCAGAGAGCGCCGTAACTGTTTGAATCACAAAGTAATTAAATGTTGTGTTATGTATTTGAGAATCATGTGTTATTTGCGAAAGTGAGTGTTGTACTGGCTGGTTGGGGATTGAATGTACCGGAGTAAGATCCGGACCACTACACTCAGTCACGAATTGGTGATTGCGGGTGAACCTCATCACAACTCTCTGATTCCCAAGTTTCGCTTTTTTTATTTTTTTTATTTTTTTTATTGTTGTTGTTATTTTGTTCACACGGTGGATTCACCCAAGCCTCATGCTTCGGGTCATTCTTCCAATTTTCATTTTTTTTATGTTCTGGTGTGAATCTTTGAGTGCAGCGGTGCACCTGAGATTCACACCTGGTGCCGCGGCCAACTAAATTGTACGGCAGGTTCCAAGCACCGTTACCGGCCGACTCGGCAGGAACACTGTTAGCGCCGTGTAACAATATATTGGGTTGGTGCGAATGAAATGCCCGGCGCGAACGAGCAGTGGAGACTGGCCCCCACCGCAGCGGAATGGAACCACCCACAGGTATTGCGGGTATTACGTCACAGAGTTACTATAAATAGCTAGCACGTGAGTGAAGAACAAGGTTCAGGCGTGGTTTTTTTTGGACGTAACGTGGCTTGCAAAGGAAACATGTAGACGCCGGGTTTGAGAGTAATCTTCCTTTATGAATTTAAACTGGGCCATTAACAAAGCATTTGGGGAGAATACAGCCAACGAACGAACCGTTCGGCGATGGTTTGTGAAGTTTCGAAGCGGAGATACGTACCTGCAAAAAGAACCACGTCACCGAACTGTGACTGTTTCTCACAATGTTCGGTTACGTGTGGTTAAAGTGGACCCCCGAAAATTGTGTCGTGAGATAGTGGTAGAGGTAGGTGTTCACCAAACGACAGTTGTTTGGCGTCTGGTTGTAAGATCAAAAAGCTGGACATGTTGCTGCCGCACGAGTTGACAACTGCCAACAAGACTAGGCGTTTGGAAGTCTGCACGTCGCTGCTTGCCAGGAATAAACACGAACCTCTACTACATCGAATCGTCACCTGCGACGAGAAGTGGGTCCTTTATGATAATCGGAAGCGATCTGCACAATGATTAGGCAAGGGACAGCCTGCTGTACGGCATCCTAAGCCACCTCTACACACCAAGAAGATGATGCTCCTTCTCTGGTGGCCCACAGCCGGGATAATTCATCGGAGTTTTTTGGCAAGAGGCCAAACCATCACTGTAGAACGTTATCGTGCTGAATTATACCAGATGCACCGGGAATTTCTGCAGAAAGAACCGGGTTTGGTCAACAGACATGATGTTCTTCTGCTCCAGGACAACGCTTGCCCTCATGTCGCACAACGAACGATGCTGACACTAAGTGTCTTGGGCTATGAAGCACCGTCTCATCCTACTTATTTCTCGGACTTGTCTCCTACAGACGATCATCTGTTTCGTCGCCTGGATCACTTTCTGTCCGGCAAGTGTTCACAACAGACAACGAGTTTCAACTTGCAGTTGATGTCTTCTTCTGGTCCCAGCCACAAGACGTTTTTCGTTCCGGGATCGTGGCCTTGCCGGACGGATGGCAACTATATGTCGATGCCGAGATTTTGCAAAGGCAAATTGTCCTACTTTTCTGTTCTCACCGTCCACGTGTGCTGATCCTTTGTCGAACATTTCATTCACACCAACCCAATATATATATGCACTGTTGGCCACCCAAAATGCAGCACCAAGAAGGAAGAATCCGATTGGCCTGAAATTCGCAGCATGTGTCGCCCGCAATAGGACATGCAAACGATTACCATTGCAGGGCATATGCAAATCATGTGCGGCCGGCACGCCACCGAGAAGCACTATAAGAAGGGTGCACAGAAGGCGGGGTGTAAGTAGTGGAAGTGTGTTGTGCTGCCGGACCTGTGCGTGGGAAGCTTCCTGATGCATCGTCGCAGAATACGGCAGTCATTCCAGCACGTTTCGGAGTTCGACAGAAGACGAATATTGGCTTATCGCGCCGAGACATCGGCGCCTGTGTGGGACGACATCCAGCTACAGTGAGGCGAGTATGGCTTCGGTGGGTGCAGGAGGGACGGACGGGCAGACGTGAGCAATTGCCGCAGCCGCGGCACACCACCGAACGAGAGGACCGGCATGTTGTGCGGCGGGCATTGACGGCTCGCACCGCCACATCACGAACGTTAGCGCAGGAATTAGGATCTGTTGCGCAACAAAATGTGTCTGCACGTACCGTTCGACGTCGTCTGCCGGAGCGGGGACTTGTCTCACGGCACCCATTGCGCCGATTACCATTGATGTTACACCACCGGCGAGTGCGGCGGCAGTGGGCCGTGAACACCGCACCTGGACTACGGAATGGCACGACATCGTCTTCTCCGACGAATCCCGCTTCTGCCTGCAACACCACGACGGACGGATCCGCGTGTGGTGGCACCGCAGCGACAGACTGTATGACGCCTGCATTGTGCATCGCCATACAGGTCCGTCGCCTGGCGTTATGGTTTGGGGCGCAATTGGAGATGACACCCGCGCCTCTCTGGTACGCATAGCCGGAACACTGAACAGCCAGCACTACATTTCCGACGTTTTGAAGCCTGTAGTCCTCCTTTATCTGCAGGACCTGCCAACGGCCACGTTTCAACAGGACAATGTGCGCCCGCACGTAGCACGCATCGTGCAACAATTCTTCACGGCCCACCAGGTGTCACTGCTGCCGTAACCCGCCTGTTCTCCCCATATGTTGCCCATCAAACACGTCTGGTCGCTGCTCAGCAACCGAGTGGCCCGGCAAGCACCACCCGCGGCTACGCCTGATGAACTGTGGCAAGGTGTGGAAGCATCCTGGACCGACATACCCCAAGCCCACATCCAAAGCCTCTTTCGTTCGATGCCTCGGCGTGTAGCGTCTGTTATTGCCAGCCATGGGGGTACACGAACTATTCATGTCTGCGTGTTCCGCGAGTCGCACGGTCCTGTAAGCTCAATCGTTTCATTTTTGTATCTGTTGTTATGTGTCCAGTAAATCTGGCTTTGCTATCTCGTGTCCTTCTTAGTGTTGCATTTTGGATGGCCAGCAGTGTATATATAAAGAAAATTCAGAGGCATGGTTGAAGAAATAATTAAACCGTAGAACAACAAAACTAATCCTGTTGGCTTTCGTTTCTTAATGTTCACTGCTATTACGATTATGAAATAAAAATGGTTTGTGTTTGTTCTGATTATCAAGTGGATGCTCGCACCTAACACCTTTTGGCTGAGATACAGAAGCAACGATTGCTTGGAACATGAGCAGCAGCTCCTTAGCTCTAACATCACAGAAACCCCACGGAAACCGTGTCTCTAGGAGGTTTTGACAGGTGTCACGAAAAAATGATCCGTCACTATACCGCGCAGTGAAATGTACTTTTAGCAACTACACGAAAATTATTGCTCCTACCGAAAGATATTGTGTAGGTAACCAGTTTTGTTATCTGGATTATTGGCGCTGTTGAAACCTTGCATTGTTTTTTGAGGATTACTGTTCTACAGATCTCATACCTTTGCTCAATTCGAGGGAGTGATAAATCTTATCTTTGCAAAGTAAAGTGACGCAAAAAGAGAGATACTACTGATAGAATCAACAGTTAGAGTAACAAACCAACAACCAACAGCTACACCAACTGTGTTTTTGTTTTAAAAAATTTTCCTGTGTATATTAAATCTTATCACACTCGCTGATGATTTCCAGCCTCGGGGACCCCCTGATCGGAATTATGCTGATGAGGGATGGACTACATCTAGCATTTGTGATGTCACCGTTAATACCTTTTCATGTACTCACAAGGTGCAGCTGCCTATCCGTCTGAAGAATTGTAAGGCTGTGATTATGAGGGACACATTCCTTCTGTCTTCATGATGCCTGTAGAATCGAGTGTTGGTTTTGAAACAATTGCTATTAATAGCTTGTGCCTTAGAAGGCACAAGTTTTTAGTAACAAACTTTCTCTTTAGCACGTGACTGTACATTTATTCATTTGCGAAACATCGCCGATTAAAGAAATGAACGGTTCACGTAAATGAAGAACAAACATCTGATTCACCGGAAAGCAGCAGTTGATAAATTCCTGACTGAAAAATAATTTCTTAATCAAAACTGAAAATTTTTACGTTTTACTCGGAAAAATCTGTGTGATGGAAAAAAGATTATCACAACACGAAATACTATGTCATCCAAGTAAATTAAATGAACAATATTCAGCAAAATATGTAGATTACTATGTATGCTTTACCATTTTTAAGAAGAATAAAAAAAAAGTGTTTGAGAAATGAGTGGAGAGCATTTAAAACGATGCTTTTAATGAGATATGCCCTCGGCTACATTATAAATCACAGGAGGTACAGTATGTTTCTGGGTTGAATTAATTAGACTCTCACTCTAATCGTATTAGCTGTTCCTTGAAGGATTATTTTCAGATCTCATTTCCCAAGAATTTGATCTCGGAGAAAAATTGATAACATTAATTAATACAGAGAGACTGTCATTCACTAAGAGTGATCACACTAAAACCGCTGAGTCGAACGGGCATCGAAGAAAACAAAGGCTTAGTTTCTTTTGATGATCGTGAGTTTACTGTGATTAAAACCGTAAACCGCAGATGTTCTGAGCCAATTCCAAAGCATCATTGCGATGACAATGGCAACTTAATTATTGTTTGTTTCAAGCTATGAAAGAGAGTAAGATTTCATATTTAAAGGTTAAACGTTGGAAATATTCGAGTCAAATTACGAATTGCTGTTTTCCAATAATAACGAGCTGATATTAGTTTGATAGAAGATTAAGATAGAACGAAACTGGCAGTATGCCATTGACACAATGCACCCGTTTGCAAGACATCTGCACAAGAACTTAAAGATTTATTTATTTGACCAACTTATTCCCATATAGAACATTCTCTTTACAGCAAGTGTTCATATTTTTTCAGTTTTTTGTGAGTCCTCCAACAGACAGGTTTATCAAGTTGTACCACATGCACCGATCTGACGCTGATTTTTCTCTTTAAAGTATCCAAAATCGTAGATAGTTAACTTTGAATTTATTTACTTCAACTGCGTATTTTCGGTAAAATTCTATAAGAGTTAAATTTCGCTGTGAATTTTTAAATAGCATATTCTCTTGATCTAGCTTTAGCTGAAAAAGAAAAAAAAACACAAGCCAAGAACTTTCTTTTTCTGTTTACCGAAAACCCACATACACTCCTGTCATAATTCCAATGCAATCTGCTCATTCTATGAGGTACAAACTAGCGGCCCTACGATTTATGATCCGCCGTACATACTCACACTAGTCTATGGTACAATCACGCCAAATAGAGCTGAAGAAGATTTCGGACATTGCCTTGATGTATGGCTTTCCCAGTGACTGTGTCAGTAAATTAAATAAACATATCCAGCGTATGAACTGTACCATCTTGTTACGTGAAACCCTCGTAACGAAATTTGTTGGATCCATGCCACACCTCCCTTTAATGAGTGCAATTCTGAAGAATTCTTGTAGAAGGCATAACCTGGGATTTGGTGAAACTACAACCAACATCTTTAAGTTAATTAGAAAAGATGAGAACCCGGTGTCTGAAATCAATAACAGCGGTGTTTATTCCATCCCCATGAAAAGCCGTGACCCTGCTATCGAAAACCAGGTGTATATCGGCTCAGTACTGCGTACTTAAGGGGTCAGACTCTCTGAACATAAATACAACGTCAGATGCAACTCTTCTGCAACAGCCTTGGCTCGATTGACCTGATCTGGATAGCATTCCTCACTTGGAATGACGCTCATGTATTACTAACTCTAAAAACTGAAAGCTTAACTGTGTTTGTTGAGAGTCTGGTTATATGCCATTGCGGTGACCATTGTTGCAATGACGATTTGCCATGTTCGGTTCCTTCGGCCTGGAGGACCCTCGTCCAACCACCTACTAATGGACTATCGGCCACCCATAGCAGTTTTCCAAACTAATATGGTAAGTTCTTTCTGCTTTGATTTGTGGTTCGTAGGTCAACGCGACTGCGCCGTGACAGAGTCGTTTGTCACTACCAGCCAATATTGTATATGTATAAAGCTTTGCCTCCATGTGCCTTTCTTGTTAACGTTTTACCTGAAGATGAGCGGGTTGCATGCTCGAAAGATCTCGTATATTTTAATGTATGCATATATTTTAATGTATGCATATATTTTAATGTATGCATATATTTTAATGTATTAAATAATTTAAAAGAGGGTTCAACTCTGACGCCATATTTTTTGGATTGTGCAGTGACAGCTCATTTTACTTGAATTTTTACCTCTCGCACGAATTTATATTTTAAGTTGAAGGAAATAGATGACGGTGTTTTCACTGGGGCAAACAGGGCATTATCAAATCATCTTTGGTATCTCAGTAGAAAACTTGTTGGACTGGCTTTGTATGATACATCTCTTTCGGTAGAGGAAAGAATTAGGATGACTGAAGCTCTCACAGGGGAAGAAGAGTCAGAAGATTATCCGAAAAAGATTCGATTGCATTTAAATATTTTATAGCACTTCAAGAATACCAAAAGATTTTGTAACTTCAAACACTAACAAATTCTTCAGTATTCTTAACCTCCTTACGGCATTTCTAGAAAAAGATACCTAAAACTGGACTGAATACCCAGACTTTCTAGAAAAATTAAAGATTGTACAAGTACTTCAGGCAACAAATGACTTCGCAGAAAGAGGAGTGGCATTGACAGGGGCATTCTTAGAGGGGAAGCAAGAGTGCCTTGCCCCTCCTAATATGTTCCATCTTTTTTCATTGTTTTGGTTAAAATGCGACTTACATCAGAAAAAAATGCTTTAATTTAATAAAAATGCATTAACTTACATTAGAGAAAAATGTTCTAATTTTTTCTTCTATTTTTCATTAACTTTTATTTTGTTCTGGTGGATTTCAAAAACTTCAATTTTTCGTCGCTCCTCCCCTCCTCTCCCACTAAGAAGAAATTCCATATATGCCCCTGGGCCCTGATACAGGAATTGTGTGGTGCAATAGCCGTAACGGAAGAACAGAAACAGTTTGCGTTACAAGTTATTGAAAATCATGGAAATGCTTTCCAAATCCCAAAATGGGAACTTTTTTACAGAAACTAAGGGGTTAAGTTGCATTATACGGTACACTACTATGTAATTAATATGTATTAGAGTCAGTGGTTTCTCGTTTCAACCAAAGACATCTTGTGAGCTTTAATGTTCCAATTAAAAACTTTACAGTCATAGATTTCGTTGAGTTTGCCAACATTATCGCTCATGAACGACCTCTAAATATTAACGAATTTTACTCAATTTTTGTTCTGAACCAATGTTTTCATAAATGGAACAACTTGAGTGGGTAGGACCATGTAATTTATGAATTTTAGTTTTTGCCATCAGCATCATCATCTTCATCATCAATGTCAATCATTATCAATCCACTGCTGGATGAAGGTCTCCCCAAGTTTCTACCACAATCGTCGGTTTTGAGCCAATCTCCTCCGTGTTACTCCTGCATGTTTCCAATTTCACCCATCCATTCCTGTGTGCTCTTCTGGGTCTTTTTCTGTCCCTTGGTATCCAATCTAAAATTTTGGTTGTCCATCGATGGTCCGTTCTTCTGGTAACATGTCCAGCCCATTGCCATTTCGGGGATTTTACTCTGATCATGATGTCTTCCACTCTTGGCGTTTTCCTTATCCACGAGTTCCTCTTCTTACCTTACCTGGTTACACCAAGTATGCATCTCTCCATGCTGCTTTCATTTGTCTGCAGCCTTTGTATGTCGTTTTTAGATAACGTCCATGTCTCTGCTCCATATGTAAGAACCGGAAGGATGCACTGACTAAACACTTTTCTTTTAAGACATAATGGCATATTGTTCTTGAAACTTGTACCGTTTCTTCCAAAAGTTCTCCAACCAAGTTTTATACGTCGATTGATTTCTTTATCAATGTGATCCTTGCTTGATCTCTCGAAATTCTGCAGCATCAGTCTCTCTTCCCCTATGGTTCCAATTCCACGCTTTCGGATAATAAGCTTGCTCAGCATAAGTTTGCCATAAGGGAACTTTTCTTTCTTGTGAACCACAAGGTCTTTTTTAGGGGTAATAGAGGACAGAGGCTGGTTAAAACAGCAAGCAGTGTGGATTTTACTGTTCTGTAACAATCTCTTTTTTTTTAAATAGTTCTAAATTTGTTGAAAATGCTCTCAGCCTTCTTAAATATTTTAAGCACTGTGTCTTGAAGTGTTTTTTTTAAGTTCTGGAATAATGCTTCTGGTCTTATAGATAGTCATGTTTTCAATTTGGTTTTGGATATTATCAAACAAATCCGTATGGAGAAAATGACTCTTATTCTCTAAGAATTATATTACTATTAGATTTCTCAGCAAAAGCAATGATTACTTTAATATTAGGAAGTTGTGAATATATTTTAAATATACGATGTCATCGCTCTGTCCACGTGATTTTATAAACAACGAAAAGCAACTGAAAAATTGTTCATCCGACACCGCTGGGATCGAACCTCAGATCTCTCGATAACTAGCCGAGTGCGTTCGCTTTACGCTACGGTGCCAACAATTCACAGCGCTATTCGTGGTTTATCAATCAGCATCTGACTACACAAATCCATATTGATGGGTTCAGCAACTGATGTGTCGCCATCTACTGGCATTCAACAAAGCAAGCTGTTTTAATTACAGCTGATATTTCAAAATATACTTTATTGGCAAAAACATAGGGAATACAGGCGTACCACATATGGCAAAATAAACAACAAAACAATGAGCGATACTGATGAAATATTACAGGTGAATGTGATACGGCAGTCAACTAAGGATGTCAAAATGGTAAAATCATTAATAAAGAACAGTACATGCTTGAGGATGATGATGCACAAGCAAAACTAATGATTAATTAATAAAGCAGGCGATGACGTGCACACTGAAAGCAGAGCACAAAACAACAGGTAAATATATTTACAAGAATATAGCTGTACAACGCAGTGCAAAAAAAGAAGGGAGCATGTAAAACACAACAAAAGCATATACTACAATAAAGGTACAGAAGTTCCCACAATCGAGGAAACCACACGATATGTGACAAAATCATGATGAGTATTACAGAACATAGTGGAAACTTAGGCAAACTCCCCAAGTGAATCACAAGGATACACAAAATACAAACAGCAAGCCGTGCAGTATTGCATCGGTCCAAAAAAAAAAACAATGACATGGGACGAGCAAGAAATACATGACGTCAAAGAATGTGAAAATGCAAGACAGTAATAAGGTATAAATTAAAAGATACAACACAATGCAGCAAGAAAAAACAGAAAGAGCAAAGTCTCGCCGGGCAACACCTCTCGTATTGCTCCTAGAGAACAAATACACGGTGCACAACTCAGTGAAGGTACAGGCAGCAAAAGCAGACACAAGAGTGAACAGGTAGTAAGGACAGGTGCAACGAAGAAACAAATACAGCACGATACATAAATCCAAAGGGCGATAGAAATGGTGAATATATTTCAAATACGTGGAGATAATGTAAATATACGATGTTATCGCTCTGTTCACGTTACTTTATAAACAACGAATAGCAACTGAAAAATTGTTCATCCGACACCGCTGGGATCGAATCCCAGATCTCTCGATAACTAGCCGAGTGCATTCGCTTTACGCTACGGTGCCAACAATTCACAGCGCTATTCGTATATTTATATTAGGAAGTTGTTCCACAATAATACTAGCACTTTTCTTATTCCTAGGCACCAATCTTTTGTGAGTTTTAAATATGTTGAAACCCTAGATTCCAAGGTAAAAAACTATGAATTAGGTTCTTCCACTTTTCATCCTGCAGCTAATGATTGTACTTGTGAAGAGTATAAAGATTCATAATACTGTAATAATCACTATAAGCATATAATAACTGGTAACTTAAACACTGTTGAGGATGTCAAGCTTCGAAAGCTCTTAGGGTTCGGTCCAAAATTTAGGCTCTTACTTAAAATCTCCAAAAAGCAGATTCTAAGTAACATTTGTCAGGATGTTAATAACATTATTAAGACTAGCCTGGTGTTCAATCAGCCAATCGAGGCTTTTGCAAAGTCGAAATACAACATAATGCTTAGCCTCTCTGAAAAACTGCTTGGTCTTAGGGTATACTTTGATAAAAATTTACTCTTCTTTAGTACTTCAAAAAAGTCTCTTTCTAAGCTTCAAGATAAATACATTTCTACAACTACTGATAAAACTAGTAATAACTTTGCAATTATTTGTAAAAGTTTTTATTATGAATTAATTAATCAAAAACTTAATAATAGAGTAACATATGAGCAAGTCTGTTCCAGTACTTAACAACTAGCAAATCTGTTTAAATCCTAACACAGAGAACTCAAGCTGCCCTTAGTTAAAGGTTATGAACCCGAATTTCCATTTCTATTTGCTGCTGCGATATTTCGTAAAAATCCAATTGAAATCTTGAGATGTCAAAGTGAGCAAAATTGCATCTAAATACAGATGTCGCCCCAACAGCACATTGTCGATGATTTAGATAGTTTCAATTTGTAATGCCAGGTGTCGCATTATTTTGTAGAAAAAGCTTCGGTATGAAGTTTCAAACTAACCATTAAAATATCACAGTTTAAAACAAGCCGTGGACGGAATAACAAGTGTGCCAGAGAAAAAGTCATTTAAGTTTTTACTATATTTCCTTACAAAAAGCCGGCGTCTATTTGATTTGTTTTCAATCTGTTTCAAAAAAACATTTCACCCCGTCTTAGGATGGGAAACATCCCCTATATATTAATATTTATTTAAAGCTTAAAAACAACCGTCCTAAAACCGGCTATGAGCTAGTATTTTATTTAATCAATTTCTCTATAGGCAAATTCATGGTATTCCTATGGGATGTTCCCATTCCACTAGTGTATGCAATCTATTTCTTTTCTTTAAAGAGTATCAGTTTATTAAATATAGATCCTTGAACTCTGGTAGCTACTTGCATGCCTACAGATATATTGATAACTTACTTTGTATAAACAACTCTGAAATTATAAAAAAATGATTTTATAGGTATTTATCCTAGCTGCCTTAAACTAATTAAAACTAACCACAATAACCAGGGGCTTGAGTTCTTAGATTTAAGTATAAAATTAAAAAGTGGCAACCCACTATTAGCCTCTTTGATAAAAGAAATAGTTTTTCTTTTGTTGTCATAAAATATGTACACGGCAAAAATAATATATCCACTAAAGAAATAGAAATTGTCCTTATATCACAGATTCTTGGAATAGCTGGAATCTGTAACAAAAAATCAGATTTCCATAGCTACATATTCTCTTAATAGAGAACCAAACACCGGTAAATTTTATTAAAACGGCCTTAAGAAAAATAGTCCTTAGAAATAAAGTTAGGTTAGCAGATTTAATTTAATTGCATCACTGTTAATAAAATGAATCTGGCCAATCAAAGCCTTATTGGAAGTTGGTTTGGGTGATGTATATTAACTACCTAATGTGCTATGGATGCAACAGTTTTCTTTATAAAAGAAAAAATATAAAATTATGTAAAAAGTCTTTGAAAAAAGTATAAAATATATATAAATGAATTTTTTAAAAAGAAGTTTAAAAAATAAAATTGCTGTTCTAACCTTAGAATAACAAGCATAAAGATAGGATACTTATAATGAATTATCTTTGTTTATCTTTTTGCTAAGCTAATTATTATGAATGAATAATGCTCTAAGCTTCAAAATGATGAATTCCCAAAAGGGTGTTGTTACTCGTTAATTATGAACTTAAACAAAGTCTCAACGCTGGTTATTTATATTAAGTAATCAAAGTCATAAACCTAACAGCCAGACAGAGGTCTGACAAAACTAAGAATTGAAAAAGACTGAACTTACAGAACAACTTGTTTATTATGATGACTCCTGGTCAACTAAGGCACTCATATATCACTACTACATAACAACACACTGCAACGCAACACACCACCAACAACACCAACCACCACAACTACAACGCAACAACACCGCAACAACACCACAACTCTCGTCTCGATGAACGCGCCTATATACGAGCTACCACCACGTCATGACTTACACTCATTGCCAGATCTCATTCAGCGGGTGAAATAATATTCCGTTCAGTAGGAAGATAATTTACATAGGAAAATAAAATAACCAGAGATAGTAAAATCAAAAGGAAAGTGAATATAGAGTATACGTTACATCATCTCCCCCTTAATTTTTCTTCTTTTTTTTTTTTTTTTTTTTTTTTTTTTTTTTTTTTTTCCGAAAAATCTATCAATTTTGGAGTGTAAGTCTTACATTTCGATGATTGACGTTTCTCGATCTTTTTTTGATTTGTTGTTCGGTGGTAGCCGTATTTACATCATCAATCTTGGCATGACAATGTACGAATCTGTATTCGACTGTGAAATTTGTAGTGTAGAACAAACCAAACCTGCATCGGCATACTTTCCTTTTATTCTGCCTAGCAGGAATCACTTTTTTAATTTCAAATTACGTGCGCCTCATTCGTGGAAATACATAACAACTGTATCAGCAGCGAAGATTGCCTGAAGCTGCCTAACAGTAACAATTTTATTATTTTCATTTCAAATTACGTTTGCCTCATGCGTTGAAATACAGAACAACTGTATCAGCAGCAAAATTTACCTGGAGCTGCCTAACAGTAACAATTTTATTATTTTCATTTCAAATTACGTTTGCCTCATGCGTTGAAATACAGAACAACTGTATCAGCAGCGAAATTTACCTGGAGCTGCCTAACAGTAACAATTTTATTATTTTCATTTCAAATTACGTTTGCCTCATGCGTTGAAATACAGAACAACTGTATCAGCAGCGAAATTTACCTGGAGCTGCCTAACAGTAACAATTTTATTATTTTACCCCTAAGCACATAGATATATACAAAAAAAGTGGATTAGTAGATGGACATAGAAGAAATATAAAAAAAAAAAACACACATATATACACAAAAAGAATGCATAGGCCCACACGAAAAAAAGAAATTCTAACACGCCAACTGGTCGAGCAGGAAAAACAATAAACTGAGAAAAGAACCTGTCCACGAGAACTTACTTATCTCGAGGACGCATAAAAAATTCTAGTGCGAAAACGTTTTCCAGGCCTAATGGGACTGGGGAAATCAGGTGGCTTGGATCTCTTCCGGGACGGTAATGGAACATCGGTCTGTTGTCGGTCAGGAATCTGGCGGTCTGGAAATCCCTGCGGCTGAGAAGAACGGTCAGAAGTCTGGCGGTCCGGAATCCCTTGCGGTTGAGAAGAACGGTCAGGAGTCTGGTGGTCCGGAAATCCCTGCTGCGGCTGATAGGAACGGTCAGGAGTCTGGCGGTCTGGAAATCCCTGCGGCTGAGAAGAACGGTCAGGAACGTCAGAAGTCTGGCGGTCCGGAAATCCCTGCTGCGGCTGATAGGAACGGTCAGGAGTCTGGCGGTCTGGAAATCCCTGCGGCTGAGAAGAACGGTCAGGAACGTCAGAAGTCTGGCGGTCCGGAAATTCCTGCTGCGGCTGATAGGAACGGGCTCCCCCAGGCTTTGGATATGAAGTCCCTTGATGCTGGGGCCCGTTGTGTCCTTCCAGTATCTTTTTGGAGGGACGTGTCTCCGGCCACATCGCTTGTTTTCGTTTACGCCCACGGGGCATGATAGTAGTAGCAGGCATCGGCCCTGTTTGCCCTGAACGGAGGTTCCAGGGGCGAAACCCGGGCGGATGCAAAGATTTCTGCCTTCGTCGCTGTTGCGGCGAAGCAGATTGGGGAGACAAGTGATGTTTGCGCCCAGCTTTTGGTGGTGCTGGACGGTGTGGAATATTAAATGTTGGATTCATAACTGACAAATCCGAAATGTCCGACGCCTCTGAGTCGCTGCTATAATTCAGCGGTCGTGCAGGGCGATGTTTGGATTTGCCTATAGGAATACTTTCCGATGAGGTATTCAAAGAAGAAGTATCCCGCGTTGGTGCAGAGGTAGCCGGAAACGGCGCAGCAATAGTCTTGGCAATGGTTGGAGGGAAAGGAACGATACTAGTATTCGACGAACGCGAATCGAGCCTTGGTCTCACGGGAGAATCAGGTTGCGGTTGTAGAAACTCGTCTGGAGGGGGAGGGTGAAGGAAAAATCACTGGTGATTCGTCAAAAATGTTCGGTGGGTCGTCCACAATTTCTGGCGGTTGAACATGAGATATAGATTCTCGAGTCTGTGGAACAGAAGGTTGAGTAGGATTGAGAATGAACTCGATATCCCGTTCGTGATACTTGCGACATTGATCAACATGTACATATTGAAAATTGTTGTTCGGTTTCTCCAGAACAATATTATTTTCAAAGACATTTGCCACCTGATATGGACCTTCGTAGCTGGGTGCAAATTTCTTCACTAAAGTATGCGAAACAGAAGACTGGAAGTGCGTTTCCACGAGAGTGAGATCTCCAACGACAAGATCTGGTTCCCTACGCCTAGAATTATAATATCGTGCTTGAGCCGCTTGTGCTCCTAGCATTGCAATACGAGCTTTTTCTGCCATAATGTGTACTGATTGCGGAGTTGGTCGCTGGTTTAATTCGTCGATAATCCCCGTTAAATTTTCAAAAGGGGTTTTAATTTTGCGACCCAGAAAAAGTTCTGCAGGAATAATTTTAGTAGACTCGTGGACAGACGAGCGGAGGGCGAACGCAAAAGTTCTAAATGGTCATCCCATCTTTCATGGTGGTCCATTACGAAAGTCGCAATCATTTTCACTAGCGTTCGGTTAACGCGTTCTGCAGGATTACTCTGGGGATGATATGGGGAAATGAATTTGTGTTTAATGTGTAGTCTCGCACACATTCTTTCAAAAATGTCAGAAATAAATTGAGGACCATTATCCGAAACTACTTTATTAGGTGCACCATATCTAGAAAATACTTCATTAACTAAGACATTACAAATAATCTCAGCCGTAGCGGCTTTAATGGGAAAAACTTCAACCCATTTAGAAAAATTATCAGTTAGTACTAAAACATAACGAGCTTTATTTTTAACAGATAATGGATAAGGTCCCAATAAATCTATGGAAAGAATATCAAATACATGAGAACTTGAACTAGATTTCAAGTGACCGGCCGGTCTTACATTACGATAATTATTAATCTGACACAAGTGACATGATTGAACGTATGCGAGCACACTTTGGTACATTCCAGGCCAATAGGCAACATCCCGCAATTTACAACGGGTCTTGCGAATACCTAAATGGCCTGCAAGAGGTTTGTCATGAAATTCATTTAAAAGAGCCATTCTAAGGGTTCGCGGAATACATGGGCGAAACTCTGCCCTAGTAGTCCGAGACTTTGTAAAATAAAGAAGACCCTCTATTACTTCAAAATGTTGTGACCTTCCAGTCAGAGAAGGATCACTTGGTAGGGGCGAACCCGCAAGCAAAAAATTGTAAATATCCCCAAAATCTGGATCATTTAATAATTCTGCCATTATCTGCTCTCTGGATGTGATATCAGCTATCAGAAGTAAAGGCTGACATCCAGGAGTAGTTTCGGTGGGGACCCCACTAATCGGAACGCGAGATAATGCGTCCGGTAATTGATTCTTATTACCTGGCTGATACGAAATTTTGATATTGCTCTCTTGTAACTTCAGAGCCCACTTCATAAGTCTTTGAGATAGGTGTTTAGCAGAATTCAAATACTGAAGGGCAGAATGATCCGTAATTATGTTAACCGTCAATTCGTTAAGATAACATTGAAATTTATTCAGTGCATACACAACAGCAAGACATTCACGTTCCGTAGCGGAATAATTGCGTTCAGCTTTGGCTAAAGTACGAGACGCAAAAGCTATTGGATGCCCAGCTTGTGACAAAACGCAACCAAGACCAACTCCGGATGCATCAGTATAAATATCAAATTCTTTAGAATGATCCGGGAAAGCCAACACCGGAGGCTGAGTCAATGCAGACTTCAGTGTTTCGAATGCAGCGTTAGCTTCAGGTGTCCAAATAAACTTCTTGTATTTACGCTTTAAAGCATACAATGGCTCACATATTGTAGCATAAGCGGGGACGAACTGCTGATACCATCCGGTCATTCCCAGAAAGCGGGATAGTTCTTTTGCTGTTTTAGGCCGAGGAAAGTCAGCAATAGGCCTAATTTTTTCATTATCAGTGAATAAGCCGTGGGGAGTAATTTTCAACCCCAGATATACAATCTCGTCCCTCGCTATCTGGCATTTACTAGGTGTTAACGTCAAGCCAGCATTGTATATAAGTTGGAACACCTGTTTGAGCAGAGAAAGATGCTCGTCAAAAGTCTCTGATGTGATAATAATATCATCCAAATAGACATGCACATGGGGACCCAGGACAGGTCTGAGAACCGTGTCCATAAGCTTTTGGAAAGTAGCAGGTGCAGAAGCTAAACCAAAAGGCATACGTAAATATTCATAGGCCCCAAAAGGAGTCACAAAGCCTGTTTTATCGACAGAGTCCGGATGTACTGCCACCTGCCAATATCCACTCGCCAAATCCAAAGTTGACATCCATTTGGTTGACGACAAGTCATTTAGAATATGTGACATGACAGGTAGGGGATAATTGATTGTTTTTGTGACTTGGTTGAGTTTGCGAAAATCTGTCACGAAACGAAATTCATTTGGTTGTTTCTTTGGAACCAAGAAGGCAGGAGCCGCCCAGGCGCTTGTTGATTCCCTGATTATGCCCTGCTTAATCATTTCCGCAATTTGACGTTGCATTTCCTGTTTTTTATGTGGAGCACAAGGGTAAGGTTTCGTCGCAATGGGTTTCGAACCATCAGTGTCAATAACATGATAAACCACCTGTGTGAAACCAGGTTGATCCGAAAATAAACCAGGGCTTTCCTGTAAAAGGAGAGAAAGCTGGTCTCGTTGCCCCTCATTCAATTGGTCACTCAACAATAAACTCGTAATATCTACAGGAACCGTCGGAATCATTTCGACAGGTTCCGGAAAGGAAATCACATGTTGTACAAAATTCAAAGTTATTTGAAACTTGTTAATAAAGTCCATACCCATGAGACATTTCACGGGTAGCTCGTCTATAAGCAGGAAAGAATGTGTAAAACGAGCTTTTCCCAGCCCTAAAGATAATGTGACAGTTCCTGAAATACTGAAGATTTCGTTATTTGCACCTCGCAAATACTGCGTTGCAGGCTGAACATGTATTGCAGAAAAAACATCATTGCAAAACTTTGTATTTAGGGCTGATATCTCAGACCCAGTGTCGAACTTTGTCTCGACAATAATGTCTTCAAGTGTCAAGAATACATCAGGCAACTGAGGAGTTTGAACAGTCACTAACACTGTTTTAGGGTCAGGATGTTTGGTATCAGGAAGCAGGACCGACCCTTCGTCTACTTCCTGTGGAAGTTTAAAGGAATTCTGGTGGTGTTATCATGTGGTCGGAAACCTCGACCCTGCCGGGTATCGGGAAAATTTTCACGATAAGGAAAATTGCGTGCACCCTGCGTCGGGAACTCCGCGTGTCTGTTGAGATTTTCATTTTCGTTACGTCTGCCCTCAGCACGGGCAGAAAAATTATTATTGCCCTGAGCATGATAACGTTCCGAATGCTGCTGAGTGGAACGGGGTCGAGCATACTGTGCATTATGACGATACCCCGTAGCTTGCTCCGAAACTCGTTGCTGGTTCGCCACTCTTCTGTGTGGTGGAACGTATGAAGCTTGGGTGGGCACGTGTGTATGCTCGCGCTGAAAGTTTTGTCTATTATGCCGCTGAGGGTTTTCGGAATAAGCCTCGCGGGGTGCCCGAGCATGGTGAGTTGAAGCATGTTTGCCATGTCGCTCTTCATACGTGCGTATGAGGCGAAGGCATTCATGAATAGTGGTAGGGTGTCGAACCTCAAGAAAATCTTGTAAGAATGGGTCGAGCTGCTGTACGAGGGTATCCAACATGTCAACATGACTGGCATGTGGATCCCATAGATTATATAGGCGTGTAGTTTCCAACGCAAATGCAACAGGGCTATCAGTGGGACCCTGCTGACGAGAAAACAGCTGTTGAGCAAGGCTAGCTCGACTGAGGCCGAAAGGAAAGACCTCCAAGAATTCTGCACGGAAATTCTCATAATGAGAATCCGGGTTCGACCCTCGCCACTGCCGATACCAGGTCTTGGCGGTATCCCTCAAGCAAGTGCCGGCAATTTGGACCTTGCAGTCTTCCGGAATATTATATAAATCAAAATGGTCTTCCAGATCTTCGAGGAACTTTAAAGACCCCTCCAAACCATTGAAATAAATTGTTCCTGCATGCGGCACGAAATGGGCAAGCATTCTGCTTCGCTGAGAGGATTGAATTCCCTCAGCTACGACCCGCGACTCAGAGTGATAAGAAGCTGGTGCATTCCGAAATGGTGAAGAATGCTGGGGTATGTGTAGATTATTCATATCCAAGTCAGAGCCACAGGCTTCGTACAAATTGTCCAAACAAACACCATTACCCTCGAGACTTGCCGGAAGGTGGAAATTTGCAGTTGTCTCAGGTAAGGAAGCCATGGGTAATAATAGTCAGGATCTCGTGTTCGAGAAAAGTTCGGGCGCCAATTATAATGAATTAGCTTTGTTTATCTTTTTGCTAAGCTAATTATTATGAATGAATAATGCTCTAAGCTTCAAAATGATGAATTCCCAAAAGGGTGTTGTTACTCGTTAATTATGAACTTAAACAAAGTCTCAACGCTGGTTATTTATATTAAGTAATCAAAGTCATAAACCTAACAGCCAGACAGAGGTCTGACAAAACTAAGAATTGAAAAAGACTGAACTTACAGAACAACTTGTTTATTATGATGACTCCTGGTCAACTAAGGCACTCATATATCACTACTACATAACAACACACTGCAACGCAACACACCACCAACAACACCAACCACCACAACTACAACGCAACAACACCGCAACAACACCACAACTCTCGTCTCGATGAACGCGCCTATATACGAGCTACCACCACGTCATGACTTACACTCATTGCCAGATCTCATTCAGCGGGTGAAATAATATTCCGTTCAGTAGGAAGATAATTTACATAGGAAAATAAAATAACCAGAGATAGTAAAATCAAAAGGAAAGTGAATATAGAGTATACGTTACATACTTTAAGAAAATATTCATTAGAAACTGGTTGATTACTGTGGTTTCACTTTTATGTGTTTCTTTACAAGTGAGTACCATTAAACACAGTATGCCGTGTTTGATGGTATTTTTCTTGTATTCCGTTGAGCATTTGCTCATTCCAGACATTCAGGTTTCATTTTCCTTTGGGAGGTTTGCAAGAGGGCTTGCTGTAATCTGGAGTACGTAATGCCTTTATAGTCCTCTTAACGACTTGACCTCCCTTGGTGAGGCTCTGAGCACCGTACCAGAGGGAGCATTTTGGAGGGAGGTTTGAATGGCCATTTTGTTTCGGGGGGGGGGGTAAGACATGGTAAGTCTGCGCGGTAAGTTGTTTTAAAATTGTTCCTCATGTTTCTATTTGGTCATTTTTTAGCGTTTTTGTCTTTGCTGACATGCGTTGGTGCTTCGTTTTATACTTTTTCTTCGTACAGCCCAAGAATTCATTCGTACAGCGTTTGTTTCATATTCGCTTTTGTTCTCGTAACATGCTTTTGGTTGCTCGGCCTCGTTGCTCTCCTGCTAAGTTTTATGTGCGGGGAGAGGGACTTCATAGTTGAGTTAGTAGTTTCAAGTAAAACGTCTTTACAAAATTGTGTGATATTGCAACGTTTTTTTATTTTTAAAGTAAGTTCCTAGAACTTGTATTATGTTTCCTAAGTGAGGGGCCTCAGTTTGTCTCGTAGCACAATTTTGAAGTATTAGTATAATTTGCATACTTTAGCTATGTTTCAGGTTTTCTTAGAATTTGTTAACGGTGGGTTGGGTCATGTATGTCATATATGTATTATTATTATTATTATTATTATTATTATTATTATTACAAGCAAAGAAGTCGAAAAAAGGCGAATAAATATCAATAAAGACTATCCATTTAGTACAGCATTTTAAGTTTAAGGTTTTACTGCATTACTCGGTGAAGTGGAACAACAACTTTACAGA
This sequence comes from Macrothele yani, assembly GCA_039090855.1. Lineage (NCBI taxonomy): Eukaryota > Metazoa > Arthropoda > Arachnida > Araneae > Macrothelidae > Macrothele > Macrothele yani. The sequence continues at coordinate 70,764,535 of CM077024.1, read as the reverse complement.
CCTTTTTAAAAACTTAGGTCGGAACGACGCTTAATAAATTTCTTAGAAAAGTACATTGGAGAAGGCAGGGATGACTCTTGGTTTTTATGACGAGTAAGATATAAATGGGTGGAGTTCATGGAGTAAGGCTTGGGGGAGCATATATGAAAATCTTCTTAAAAAATAAGTACTGTATATCCTAAATCTAGACGCATAGAAACCAAACAAAATAAAACAAATAACAACAATAAAACAAATGTAGTCGAAAGCGACGGTTAGTTTTTTTTTGAGAAGAATAAAATCATATCAAGCAACAGATGTGAACTTTATTTGATTGACAACAAAATGTTATAAATTCATTCAAACACTTCAGTAAAGACAATATTTTGAGTCCATCCATTTGCAACAGGTAATCCAGGTGCATCTTCGTGAGTGATCTTTACAGCAACATAATCCTTTGATCTTGCTCGAGATAGGGCAACGTATAGCATACCATGTGAAAAGACTGGTTCTGGCAGCTATATTCCAACTTTGGCAAGTGCCTGTCCTTGACTCAATTACAGTAATTGTCATCGTAAAGGACAATATGATTGGAAATTTAATCCATTTGATCGTAAAAGGGAAAGTACGCTTGGATTCAGCGGAATGCGTGGCAAGGTGTGTAACGACCCCTTATGTTCTCCGCACAAAATTTCCACAGAAATTGTATTTGGAAGCCAGACTTTACGATCATACGTGTGCCATTGACTAAAACTTTCCTTGTGTCGAGGTTCCTGATGAGAATCACAAATGCACCCTTTTTCAGTCGTAGAATGTGAGGCGGAAGTCCACTCATCTCGATCGAGTGCAAAAATTCAACTGGATAGTGCACACTTTCACTCTTAACTTCAGTCAGAACTGTGTCGAGACTCTGGAAAATGCGCTCTTCGCCTGGAAGTTGTTCAATAATATTGTTGTTGATCTCAAAACAGTGGGAATTCTTCGGGCAAAGGATTGCTCTATCTTTCAGATCGTTTTCAGACAGGGCTTAAATGTTAGTGCCGTATATCGTTCCAATAATGTCACCCTTGCATTACATTTCATTTGGTATTTGAATGAAAGGCGAATCTGGAACATTGGCGCTGACAGAACCAACCGTAGAAAGAAATTCGCTGAATGCCACCTCGTTAGGGTTTGTACGAATGTTCTGTGTCAGAAGATACTTTTCGAAGTGTGGCCATAGTGGGCGCGATTTCAGACAGTTCTCGATAATGGTTCTGCGTGCTGAGTGAGGGAATACGAGAAGATCTTGTTGAAAATCTCCTCCAAGTATCGAGAACTGGCCACCAAATGGTTGTTCGTTATTTTCGATGTAGCCGAATAAACGATCACAGCAGGTCAAGGTATTAGTCGGGATCATGGAAGCTTCATCAAAAATGTAGACCCTTGTCGATTTCAGTTCTTTTCCAGCTTTCGAACTCGGCTTGATAGAACTAAATGAATTCTCGAACAAAGGAATCGGAAATTTGAAGACGTTGTCCTCCTGAGAGGAGCATTGCTGCGATGCCTGTCCATGCTACAGCGGAATATTTCATTCCTTTGCAACGAAAGAAATCTAACAATGCTTCATACAAAAAAGGTCTTTCCACAGCCACCAGCACCAGAAATGAAAAAGGCATTCGTACTTGCTTCTTGGTTAGTGACGCACGTCACTATAAGATCAAAAATAGCTTTTTGTTTTGAATTAAGTTTGGGAATCATAGTGTCAGCAATCGCTTGTTCGGTTTCTGCTTCAAAGACAGTTTGTGGCATGGCTTCTAGTGACACTTGTGGCATGGCTTCTAGTGACACTTGTGGCAGACCTAAATCTCCGAAGCTCAACGAATGTGACAAACGTATTGTACCAATTTCAAAAAGCGCCTTGTTGCGACCAATCTCTATTGAGAGAGTTCTACGGATGTCTTCAGTTAAAGTTATCTGGAATTTCAAGAAAAGTGACATAGGGTCTTTTAGTCCACAAAAAGTACAAAGGTAAGCAAACATTACTCTAAACTGTTTGGGCATCTGGTGAGAGGAAGCTCTTTCAAGTGAAATTTATTGTGTATCACATTCGAAAAGATTTCTTGCTTGAAAGTTTCGTGGACTGTTCCATTAAAGGTCTTCAGGTCATCAAAAAATGTCGGCCAGGGGACACTGACCAACAGAAGACGAAGTGTGAAAGTTACCTCATGCTTCGGGCTGACAGTGTAGGCACGGCCGATAGCTAAACGATTCCTTTGCTTTCTTTTCCAACGTTTGTTGTCGAATAAATACTCTTTCGGGATGTCCTGGTACAAAATCGATCTGGCTTCGGGGTCATTGTGATTGAGTTCAAACAATGCTGTCGACGTTGTCTTCGCATGTTCTTGTCGGACCAAATCACTGATGCCTGTGTCCTCTCTGATGTTGATATTGTGATGTCCTGGCAGATGAATAGTTAACTTTTGGACAGTATGTGATTTTGCTTGTATTGGGAACTCAAGTAACCAACATGTTTTAGGTGCACTCACGTAGCGCATGTTGATAAATCGTGTAATCTCATCATAATCAGCTCATTCATTTGGGCCAACGTTCACCGTCTTTACATTCATACTATCGTAGTATTTGTGTGGGTACTTGACTTCTTTAACTGTCGAACATACTTCTACATTGATATAAGCCTGTAATTTCTCACTCAAGTACGGGTTATACGGCACCATCCATTCATTTGTAATTTCGAGAAACTGACCATAAAATTTGGTTAGGAAGGTTGTGCAATCGTTTATTCTCTTGTAGATGGGATAACCGTTGCAGTTTTCCTTTGTCACAGCTGCGTAAGGTTTCAGGAAATTCTTCGAACATTTGCCATTTTTCATACAGATGTGACATTGTATTGAGCGCTCCGCAAGGGTCGTGGATCATGCAAGATTTCACAACTTCGAAAAGGACCGTACTTTCAGATGGTAGAAGTTCTGCTGAGACGACTTTATCAATGTGTTCAATCTCACGTATCGCATCTTCTTCTGCCAAGGTGAGAAGCATGTGGCAATGAGGCAGTCCTCGTTTCTGGAATTCTATGACGTATAGGTAATAGATAATCTTTTCAAAGACTTCTTTCTTGGTCAAATCAGAGATGAGCTCATCAAGTTTTGCTTTGAATACTCGAGCAATAAATTCAGGTCTGAAGTTGGACTGAGTTGCGTAACTAAGATTCTCAGTGTTCTCTTTCCATTTCGGATTACACATGAATGTGATGAACAGCGGTGGTTTGTCGTAGGCTCTGTCTCTGTGTGTCGCGGAGGTGGAAGCTTTTAAAGAGAACTTCCATCTCCACGTAGCAGGTGATGGATTCTAAATCTCTTTACTAACAACGGTTGACGGAATGTTTATTATTTACATCTTTACATAATAGGAAACGTTTTACCTACATGAATAAACTCGAACGAAAGAATATTAAATTGTATATATACACCATAAAGTATATGTTTCTCGAGAGCGAGAGAGAGAACTTCCACCTTCACGTTGTAGGTGATGGATGTAATTTGAAACGCCATATGACGTGTGACGGTCACAGACTTTACATGGGAAATTTGCCGTTCCGCAACTCTCGAACTGTTGTTCTAATCTCATTTTTTTCTTCGGCTGGCCCATATACATGGTAAGACCTTTATTTTGATACCTCAACCATATTTTTACGTTCAGCCGTTCTCTCAAAATACACTGCTGGACAATTGCTAAGGACGGATGACAATAGCAACGATAGCAACCATAAAATGGAAGGCAGGAAAATGTGGAAATTAGCATAAGTGCGGGATACAGTAAGACGTGTTATGCGTATGCAAATTTTGGATTGCCGAACTTGTTCGTGACGTCATAGCGCTGATAAGAGATATAAAGGATTTGACGCGTATTGACCGTTGCTGTTCAAACGCAAAGTTGAAAGGGAAAGAATCAATTGACAAACTTGCAATTTTCAATATGTCTTCCCGACATCACCTAGATGATTTTACGCGTGGCCGCATTATTGGCAAGATTGAAGAAGGGCGAAAAATAACAGATGTTGCCAGGGAGTTCGACGTCAGCCACAGTGTTGTTTAAAGGCTTTGGAAATCATTTCAAACAAATGGAGAGTGTAGCAAACGTCACGGGGGAGGTCGTGTTCGCAGTACGACACCTGCAGAAGATCGGTACATAGTGCTATCAACAAAAAGACACCGGCGCACCACAGCTAGTGAGGTGGCAAATCAGTTTATGGCTGCTACTGGCAAGCGGATCTCCCGAAAAACTGTCGCCAGACGTTTGCATGAAGGAGGACTATACGCCCGCCGTCCTGTTGTGTGCATCCCATTGTCCAGACGTCACCGTACCGCCCGTTTGCAATGGTGCCATCAACATCGCAATTGGACTGATAACGACTGGTCTGCTGTCCTCTTCTCAGATGAGAGTAGATACAGTCTATCGTCTGATTGTCGACGGCAAATGATCTGGCGTGATAGTGGTACTGCATATTGTCCAGCAAACATACAGGAAAGGGACCGATATCCGACATGTAGTGTCATGGTGTGGGCTGGCATCATGATCAATGGCCGTACGTCCCTCTATGTGCTTCCAACTGGGACTATGACTGGCCAACGATACATTAATGATGTTCTGCTACCTCATGTTCGCATGTTCCGTGGTGCTGTCGGTGATAGATTCATTTTCATGGACGACAACGCAACATGTCATCGAACAGTCGCTGTCCAGGAGTGTCTTGAGAGCGAGGATATTCAACGCCTCGCATGGCCAGCACGTTCTCCAGATCTGAATCCCATTGAAAATGTGTGGGGTGCTTTGGGGAGGAGTCTTGCTGGTCGCCAATGCCCTCCAATAAACAAGGACACCCTCATCCGTGCACTGGCAGAGGAATGGGATAAATTACCCCAACAGCTGCTTGATAATGTTGTGCAAAGCATGACACGACGTGTGGAATCTTGCATCGCCCTCCATGATGGCCATAACCCGTATCGACATCTTACGCCGGAACGCCTGCTGACGGTAATTGCATTTTTTTCACATTTACGTATTCTGCACAAAATGGCCTGTTTGTCCCTTGAACACGTTCCAAAGCCTTCTGGATTTCAGAACACAATAAATTGTCTTTCTTGTAATGTCCTGGCATTCTGACATTATGTTATTTCACTTGGCATCCAACCACACTTACTTTTTTATGCGCTATATAGCCGTTTATGATCCGTCCTTAGCAATTGTCCAGCAGTGTACTAGGTCTCACAGCAAAAAAATCTTATAGAATCAATATATAGATTTGCTATATCAATATATAGATTTGCAATATATAGATTTGCTATATCAATATATAGATTTGCAATATATAGATTTGCTATATATATATACAGTCAAACCTCGATTTAACGAACTTCAAGGGACCAAGGGTCTTGTACGTAAAATCGCGGTTCGCTAAATCGACGAAGCCTTTCGAGTGAAACATTCAAATTAAGCTAGTGTTCATAATAGAATACGTAAGCATCTATGTTCTCTTTCTTTCAGTGACATTTAAATTATGTATAGAACTTTTAATTACGAAATTTATTATCAAAAATGTTATAATACGAACACATTTACTTTGAATATTAAATACATAATTCGTAGATATTAGACTTTGACATCTAGCATTAAAATTTAAGCGTACTTTAAAATTGCGAGAAAAATACGATGGTTAATTTTTTTTCCGAGCATTTAGCTTCTTAAATAACGATTTCCGTAATAAAAACTGCATAAAATAGAACATCAATTAATACTAATTAACTTGTAGAAGCAGAATATGTGTTGATTACTTTTTCACATTGTAGAAAAGAAATGCTTTAGAGAAGATTGCGTATTTTTTCTGAACGTTTAGCTTTATAAAGTGCAGCTTCAATTTTATGAAGTGCATGTAAAATGCCCTCATTAATATCGAAGCACATCAAGTTGTTTTTAGCACATTCTATACCGTTAGCAGCATCACTAAAGCAGCTAACTTTCAGTTCTGCTTCATCTTCTTCATCAGAACCTGGTGCATTTAGTTCTATCTGTTCATCCAAAACATAATCAAGGGATTGCATTTGGCAGGTATGCACATTTCCGTCACAATCAACATAATAGGAAAACACAATACCTGATGAGGCGATTTCATTCCATTCTGCAAGATCGTCATCCGCAAAATTATCAGCAGGATTTTCGATATTGGACCCACTTTCTTCTTGTTCACAACCTGAGAAGCCTGCTTTGTTAAAGCATTTTTTAATGGTATCTGTCATTACTGCATTCCACGACTGTCGCACGAAATTCACTGCATCGAGAATGTTAATTTTAACTTTAGATGCATCATCCTTTGCATTGATAACAGAAAGTACTTTTCGCATGACAAGCTTTCGATAATGGACTTTAAAAGACCTAATGATACACAGATCCAGATCACTAGTACAATTTGCTGGGAAAAAAGGACTTGAACATTTTTCAGATTGTTTACCTGAGGATGCATAGCACTCTGATCAATGAATAACAGAACTTTTCTCTTTTTTGCCGACATCTGAGTATCCAAAGCTTCTACATAATTTTTAAATAAAGCTGTGGTAGCCCACGACTATTTATTTGCTTCATATTTGGTGAACAAAGATTTCACATTTTTGAAGCAAGGTGGTTTAGCAGATTTGTCTATAACTAATGGCTGCAATTTTTCTGACCCGTCTGCATTGGCAGCTAGAAGAACAGTAATTCTGTCATTTGATTTCCTTTCTCCATGGCAGGTGTCATTCAAAAACACTTTTTTTTATCTGGTTGCAGGTTATAAAATAATCCAGATTCATCAGCATTAAAAATGTCTCACAGCATGTACCCTTCCATAATTTGTGGCAGCTGTTCATTTTCCCACGCTTGTGCCGTCACAAGATCCACACTTCTGCTTTCGCCGGATATGTCGAAAGCAGAAGTGTGACATACACCCAACGACATCATAATCATCATCATCATCATTGTCAACCATTATCAATCCACTGCTAAACGAAAGTCTCCCCAAGTTTCCTCCACAACAGTCTGTCTTGTGCCAGTCTCCTCCATGTCACTCCCGCATACTTTCGAATTTCATCCACCCACCTTCCATATGGCCTTCTTCTGGGTCTTTTCCTGTCCCTTGAAAACCAATCTAAAATTTCGGCTGTCCATCGATGGTATGTCCTTCTGGCAGTATGTCCAGCACATTGCCATTTCAGGGATATTACTCTGATCATGATGTCTTCCACTCTTGTCATTTTTCGGATCCACGAGTTTCTCTTCTTATCTCTCCTGTTTACACCAAGCATGCACCTCTCCATGCTACTTTGAGTTGTCTGCAGCCTTTGTATGTCTCTTTTAGTTAAGGTCCGCGTCTCTGCACCATACGTAAGCACTGGAAGGATGCATTGATTAAACACTTTTCTTTTAAGACATAATGGCATATTGCTCTTGAAAATTATGCTGTTTCTTCCAAAAGCTCTCCAGGAAAGTTTTGTACGCCGATTAATTTCTTCATCAATGTGACCCTCACTTGATATCTGCTGTCGAAGATAAACGTACGTATCTGTTATCTCCAGCTTTTCTCCATCAATCGATAAATCTTCATTTCTTGTAAAAGCATTGTACATCACTTTTGTCTTCTGAAAGTTCATTTTTAATCCCACTTCTTTACTCTTGTCAGCAAGTTCCTGGATCATACTCTGTAGCTCTGATGGGGTAGTTGTAAAAATGACTATGTCATCAGCAAAACGAAGGTGGGTAAGATAATCTCCATTAATCTTTATCCCTTTGTTTTCCCAGTTCAGTGATTGAAAGACATTTTCCAATGTGGCTTCAAAGAGCTTTGGAGATATGGTATCACCTTGTCTCACTCCCTTTCCAATTTTTATGTGTGTTGTATTTTCAAACAGCCGAATCTTTGCACTTGCATTTCATAGATGTTATTAATAATATTAATGTATGCATCTTCAATACCGCAGGATTTCGGAGCCATTGTAACTGCTCATGGTTTCACCGAATCATAGGCTCTTTCATAATCGATAAAAGCCATGCACAATGGAAGTTAATATTCTCTCATCTTTCAATTAGTTCTCTCAGTCCCTGGATATGATCTATTGCGCTGTAGCCACTCCTGAATCCAGCTTGTTCTCTCGGTTGAGCCATGTGCGGTGTTACCTTCAAGCGGTGTGAAAGAACTTTTGTGAAGATTTTATAAACAACTGATAGGAGGCTGATAGGTCTGTAGCTCCTGAGATCCTCAATGTCACCTTTTTTATGTAGCAGGATCATTGTAGCGTTGTTCCAATCCTCAGGAAACTTCCCTTCATTAAGGCATCGAGGGAAAGTTTGGGCCAACACTGTTTCGATTTCTCCACTTGCTTCTTGTATGATGTCTACAGTAATTCCATCTTCTCCTGGAGCTTTTCCCCGCTTCATGTTCTTGATTGGCAGCTTCTGTTGGGAGGACTGGAAGAACTCTGGTACTGGTACCTTTCATGATGTCTGGAGTACATGTATCATCCCTTTCAGATAATTTGGAGTAGAAATCTTTCACTCTTGTCGAAATTTTGCCTCTATTTCTTATTACAGAACCATCTTTTTTACTCAGTGCCATAATCTGTTTTCTTCCCTTACTGAGATGTCCCTTTGCTATCTTTAGGTTTTGGTTGTTTTCAATTGCTTTCCTCACTAGTTCACAGTTGAATTTCCTTACGTCTTCAGTGACACTTTTTCGTACTGTCTTGCATAGCTCTATATATTCCACTTCTTTAGTTGTCCTAATCTCTCTTCTTTTTTGCATCAACATTTTGGTTTTTCCTGATAATTTGTTCACATGCAGCTTGTTCGTAGACCCAGCTAATTTTGTTGCTCTTTTCCATAAGAGCTTTGGTTACTTTTCTGTTAACTTCAGAAATATCCACTGCTTCGAATGTTAGGCCTTCTAAAGCAGAGAATCTGTTCTTCAGTTCCAACTTGAAGGTATTATGGTGTTTTTTAAGGTTGGTTATGCCAATACATTTTGTTTGTGTTATGAGCTTGCCACGTTCGAGTTTAGTGTTGAGGTGCATCTTACATCTCGCCAATCTATGGTCACTACCTGTGTTGAACTTGTTTAGCACACTGCAGTCTTCTATGACGAATGTTTTTGTTTTTTTTGATTGAAGGTTTAACGAACACTGTGAGCAACTCAATGGGCTATAAGCAGTCGCCCGTCCCTAATTTAGGGTCACTGGTTCCAGGGAAGGGGAGAGCCAGTGCCGTAAGACAAACACAACATCCATGCTTCACCGGGATTCGAACCCGGACCCCTTTCGGACGAATGATCAGAGGCCATCGCCTTCGACCACTGCGCCATCGGGGCGGCGACGAATGTTTTGTTACACATAATAAAATCAATTTCACTTGTCGTCCCATTTGGATGTCTCCACGTCCATTTCCTGTGTGGCTTTTTCTTGAAAATCGAGTTTAAGATGAAAAACCCATCTGCCTCTGCAAACTCAAGGAGAGTATTTCCACGCTGGTTTCTGTTGCCGTGACCGAATTTACCTACTGAAGTTTCATTCTGTCGCCGTTGCCTTATTTTTGCATTGAAATCTCTCATAATTATCTTCAAGTGCTGCTTACCTTTATTATTTAGATGACGAATTTCCTCTTCAGGATGACTTGCGGTGGGTGCATAAGTTTGAATAATCTGAGCCTTGTATCTTCTCGAAAGTTGGATAACGAGTCGTGCATCTCTGTCAGAGGAACTTTCAACTTCTACAACTTTATCCTTCAGTTTCTTGTTTATTATAAGTCCAACACCACTAGTTCAGGCAGTATCTGTCCCACTACAGTAGAAGAGATGTCCACTTTTCAGTTCAGTGAGATCTTCTCCTTTTCTCCTTACCTCACTCAGCCCGACGATGTCCCACTTGATCCTTTGTAGTTCCTCTTCCTATTCAAGAAGCTTTGAATTAGAAGATAGAGAGCGTCCATTATACGTAGCCAAGGTCAGCATCCGATGGCAGCCTAGTCCGGTCCTCCGGGGATTCTTAGCACCCTCTGCCTTCATGTCACAATGGTCGCTGTTTTGGCCAGGTACATTCCAGCTGCCGGAGACTGAGGGCCAAGATTTAAGTTGTGGAGTCATTTTGGAGGGGTTTGGCCATAACTCACCACGCTGGCCGAGCGGGTTGGTGAGTGTGGGATAGCATTTTCTCAAATCCCGATATTATAGTTATACCGCTATTGGCGGTCGTCAGAGCCTCTTTAATGGGAACAGGATGCACCACAAGAAGGCGGGGTTGACATTTGTTAAGGAGAGGCTGTGATGTTACGCATCACCTGACCTTACATGCCACACCCAACGACATACACCCTGTTATGTCGTTGCTTAAAACGATCAATCCATCCATTTGATGCGGTGAGTTCCTTTATTTGAAGTCGCTGGGTACGATGAACTGCTTTCTCCTTCAGATGTGATCTACTAATAGGCAAATTACTAGCCTGTATTTGTTGGAACTAAGTGACGAGAGTTTTCCAACTCATTCAGGGGTGATGCTTTCACAGATTTCTTTTTACTCGAAAATTGCCTACACTTCTATGCACAGCTTTCGATTTCTTTTCTATTTTTCGCTATGGTAAACAACATTGACTTGGAAATTCTAAATTTCTCTGCTACAACAGTCTGTGATCCTGGGTTCGCATCACGCTGCGACAAAATGTCCACTTTTTCATTAATTGAAAAATCTATTCCGCATTTTTTTTTTTTTTTGCTACAGTCATTCATTTTTTTAAAATGCTCTTACAAACTGCACTTATGCAAACCACAGTGATCAGTGAATTTCACTTCTAAATTTTCTAATGCTATCTATATTCATTAAAACTTTGTCCGTAAACGAGCTGTGTTGTTTAATTTGAGCTGAAGATTTAACACTGAGAAGAAAAGAAAAAGAAACGCAATTTGGCGAAGAATCCCAGAGATTCATAAATGGGTACGTACCATGTGTGTACCCTGACTTCATATAATGCTAATGTTTTGTCTGTAGCTGAAAACAAGAGTCCCCGGGGTACTCTAGATTTTCTCCCCCTCACCGCCTTTCTTTTTCCTGCTTCCCATCCATGCAAGTAAACGTTGCGCTCCTTTGTTGTTCATTTGCTTCTCCTGTAAGAAGCTTGCGCTTAATAGTCGGAGGAAAGACAAACTGATTTATGATTCCGTCAAGTTGTGTCCCAGATGGTATTCTTAAACACTGGTTAACTGCAAAGCATAAAATGTTCCTGTTATGCGAAGCTCTCTTTTTAGCTAACTGTTAACGTGAAAATTCTGGTTAACACAGTTTGGTGGTTTAAAAAAATGCTCGCTAAATTGAGGAAATGTGTTCGTTAAATCGAGAAACGCCAAGCATTAATTTAAATGTGGTTCAGTCTGGAACAAAAAAAAAATGCACGTAAAATCGCGGAATTCGGTAAACCGCAGTCTGTTAAATAGGGGTTTGACAGCATATACATTGGTGGCCACTCAAAATGCAACACCAAGAAGGAAGCATCCGATTGGCCCGAAATTCGCAGCATGCGTCGCCCGCGAGAGGACATGTAAACGATTAGCATTGCAGGGCATATGCAAATCATGTGCGCCCGGCACGCCACCGAGTAACACTATAAGACGGGTGCACAGAAGGCGGGGTGTAAGTAGTGGAAGTGTATTGTGCTGCCGGACCTGTGCGTCGGAAGCTTCCTGATTCCTCTTCGCAGAATACGGCAGTCATTCCAGCACGTTTCGGAGTTCGGCAGAGGACAAATAGTGGCTTATCGCGACAGCGGTTTATCGCACCGAGACATCGGCACCCGTGTGGGACGACATCCAGCCACAGTGAGACGAGTATGGATTCGGTGGGTGCAGGAGGGGCGGACGGACCGACGTGAGCGGTTGCCGCAGCCGCGGCACACCACCGAACGGGAGGACCGGCATGTTGTGCGGCGGGCATTGACGACTCGCAACGCCGCATCACGAACGTTAGAGCAGGAATTAGGGTGTGTTGCGCAACAACCTGTGTCAGCACGTACCGTTCGACATCGTCTGCAGGAGCGAGGACTTGTCGCACGACGCCCATTGCCCCGATTACCATTGACGTTACACCACCGGCGAGTGTGGCGGCAGTGGGCAGTTGAACGCCGCACCTGGACTACGGAATGGCACGACATTATCTTCTCCGACAAATCGTGCTTCTGCCGTTGAACGCCGCACCGCGGCGAGAAAATGTATGACGCCTGCATTATGCATCGCCATTCCGGTCCTTCGCCTGGCGTTATGGTTTGGGGCGCAATTGGATATGACACCCGCACTCCTCTGGTACGCATCGCCGGTACAATCAACAGCCACCACTACATCTCCGACGTTTTGGAGCCTGTAGTCCTCCCTTACTTGCAGGACCTGCCAGCGGCCACGTTTCAACAGGACAATGCGCGCCCGCACGTGGCATGCATTGTGCAACAATTCTTCACGGCCCGCCAGGTGTCACTGCTGCCCTGGCCCGCCTGTTTTCTTGATATGTCGCCCATCAAACACGTCTGGTTGCTGATCGGCAACCGAGTGGCCCGGCAAGCACCACCCGCGGCTACGAATGATGAACTGTGGGAACGTGTGGAAGCACCTGGACCGACATACCCCAAGCCCACATCCAAAGCCTCTTTCGTTCGATGCAGCGGCGTGTTGCGGCCATTGTTGCCAGCCATGGGATCCACACGAACTTTTGATGTCTGAGTGTTCCGCAAGTCGCACGGGCCTGTAAGTTCAATCGTTTCATCTTTGTATCTGTTGTTATGTGTCCAGTAAATCTGGCGTTGCTATCTCGTGTCCATCTTGGTGTTGCATTTTGGGCGGCCAGCAGTGTATATAACTGCCACACAGCGGTATAACTATACCACCGGGATTAGAGGAATTGAGTTTATGATGATATATATATATCATCATCATCATCATCATTGTCAACCATTATCAATCCACTGCTGGACGAAGGTCTCCCAAGTTTCCTCCACATCGGTCTGTCTGGTGCCAGTCTCCTCCATGTCACTCCCGCATACTTTCGAATTTCATCCACCCATCTTCCATGTGGTCTTCTTCTGGGTCTTTTCCTGTCCCTTGGAATCCAATCTAAAATTACGGCTGTCCATCGATGGTCTGTCCTTCTGGCAGTATGTATAGCCCATTGCCATTTCATGGATTTTACTCTGATCATGATGTCTTCCACTCTTGTCATTTTTCGGATCCACGTGTTCCTCTTCTTATCTCTCCTGGTTACACCAAGCATGCACCTCTCCATGCTACTTTGAGTTGTCTGCAGCCTTTGTATGTCTCTTTTAGCTAAGGTCCACGTCTCTGCACCATACGTAAGCACTGGAAGGATGCATTGATCAAACACTTTTCTTTTAAGACATAATGGCATATTGCTCTTGAAAATTATGCTGTTTCTTCCAAAAGCTCTCCAGGCAAGTTTTGTACGCCGATTAATTTCTTCATCAATGTGACCCTCACTTGATATCTGCTGTCCAAGATAAACGTACGTGTCTGTTATCTCTAGCTTTTCTCCATCAATCGATAAATCTTCATTTCTTGTAAAAGCATTGTACATCACTTTTGTCTTCTGAAAGTTCATTTTTAATCCCACTTCTTTACTCTTGTCAGCAAGTTCCTGGACCATACTCTGTAGCTCTGATGGGGTAGTTGCAAAAATGACTTTGTCATCAGCAAAACGAAGGTAAATTAACCATTAATCTTTATCCCTTTGTTTTCCCAGTTTAGTGATTGAAAGACATTTTCCAATGTGGCATTACAGAGCTTCGGAGATATGGTGTCACCTTGTCTCACTCCTTTTCCAATTTTTATGTGTGTTGTATTTTCAAACAGCCGAATCTTTGCACTTGCATTTTCATAGATGTTATTAATAATGTTAATGTATGCATCTTCAATACCGCAGGATTTCAGAGCCATTGCAACTGCTGATGGTTTCACCGAATCAAAGGCTTTTTCATAATCGATAAAAGCCATGCACAATGGGAGTTCATATTCCCTCGCTCTTTCAATTAGTTCTCTCAGTACGTGGATATGATCTATTGTGCTGTAGCCACTCCTGAATCCAGCTTGTTCTCTCGGTTGAGCCATGTCCAGTGTCACCTTCAAACGGTGTGAAAGAACTTTAGTGAAGATTTTATAAACCACTGATAGGAGGCTGATAGGTCTGTAGTTCCTGAGATCCTCAATGTCACCTTTTTTATGTAGCAAGGTCATTGTAGCGTCGTTCCAATCCCTTCATTAAGGAATCTTCCCTTCATTAAGGCATCGAGTGAAAATTTGGGCGAGTACTGTTTCGATTTCTCCACTTGCTTCTTGTATGATGTCTACAGTAATTCCATCTTCTCCTGGAGCTTTTTCCCCGCTTCATGTTCTTGATTGCATGTGCCACTTTTGCTGGAAGGACTGGAAGAACTCTGGTACTGGTACCCTTCATGATGTCTGGAGTACATGTATCATCCCTTTCATATAATTTGGAGTAGAAATCTTTCATTCTTGTCAAAAGTTCGCCTCTATTTCTTGTTACAGAACCATCTTCTTTTCTCAGTGCCATAATCTGTTTTTTTCCCTTACTGATATGTCCCTTTGCTATCTTTAGGCTTTGGTTGTTTTCAATTGCTTTCCTCACTAGTTCACAGTTGAATTTCCTTACGTCTTCAGTGATACTTTTTCGTACTGTCTTGCATAGCTCTATATATTCCACTTTGGAAGTGACATCTTCTTTAGTTGTCCTCATCACTCTTCTTTTTTGCATCAACATTTTGGTTTTCCCTGATAATTTGTTCACATGCAATTTGTTCTTAGACCCAGTTAATTTTGTTGCTGTTTCCATAAGAGCTTTGGCTACTTTTCCGTTAACTTCAGAAATATCCACTTCTTCCGATGTTAGGCCTTCTAAAGCAGAGAACCTGTTCTTCAGTTCCAATTTGAAGGTATTATGGTGTTTTTTAAGTTTGGTTATGTCAATACATTTTGTTTGTCTTATGAGCTTGATACGTTCAAGTTTAGTGTTGAGGTGCATCTTACATCTCACCAATCTATGGTCACTGCTTGTGTTGAACTTGTTTAGCACACTGCAGTCTTCTATGACGAATTTTTTGTTATACATAATAAAATCAATTTCACTTGTCGTCCCATTTGGATGTCTCCATGTCCATTTCCTGTGTGGCTTTTTCCTGAAAAAGGAGTTCAAGATGAAAAACCCTTCTGCCTCTGCAAACTCTACGAGAGTATTTCCACGCTGGTTTCTGTTGCCGTGACCGAATTTACCTACTGAAGTTTCATTCTGTTGCCGTTGCCCTAATTTTGCATTGAAATCTCCCATAATTATCTTCAAGTGCTGCTTACCTTTATTATTTAGATCACGAATTTCCTCATAAAATTCTTCAATTTCTTCTTCAGCATGACTTGTGGTGGGTGCATAAGTTTTAATAATCTGAGCCTGGTATCTTCTCGAGAGTTGGATAACGAGTCGTGCAGCTCTGTCAGAGGAACTTTCAACTTCTACAACTTTATCCTTCAGTTTCTTGTTTATTATAAATCCAACACCATTAGTTCTGCCAGTATCTGTCCCACGATAGTAGAAGAGATGTCCACTTTTCAGTTCAATGAGATCTTCTCCTTTTCTCCTTACCTCACTTAGCCGGACGATGTCCCACTTGATCCTTTGTAGTTCCTCTTCCAATTCAAGAAGCCTTGAATCAGAAGATAGGGAGTGTCCGTTATATGTAGCCAAGGTCAGCATCAGATGACAGCCTAGTCCGGTCCTCCGGGGATTCTTAGCACCCTGTGCCTTCATGTCGCACTTGCCGCTGCCTTGGCCAGGTACATTCCAGCTGCCGGAGACTGAGGGCCAAGATTTAAGTTGTGGAGTCATTTTGGAGGGGTTTGGCCATAACTCACCACGCTGGCCAAGCGGGTTGGTGAGTGTGGGATAGCATTTCCTCTAATCCCGATGGTATAGTTATACCGCTATTGGCGGTCGTCAGAGCCCTTTTAGTGGGAACAGGATGTACCACGAGAAGGCGGGGTTGACATTCGTCAAGGAGAGGCTGTGATGTTACGCATCACCTGACCTTACGTCCTATAAATATATATATACACTATTTACCAACAAGTAGTTGGACACCTGCGATAGAAAAGGAGAACGAAGTTTGTTCACCTTCAATAGTTGGTGGATCCTCCACGAGCTGCGATTACAGCTGCGACCCTCCGGGGCATACTCTCAACCAGGCGTTGTACGACGGCTAGTGGTATTTTCTTCCACTCGGCTTGGAGAAGACAGGTCAGTTCCTTCACCGATTTCTCATGGTGGGGACACCCCTTAAGTCGACGCTCCAACTTGTCCCAGAGGTGCTCGATAGGGTTAAGTTCCGGGCTTTGCGCAGGGCAGACCATTCGATTAACCCCATTGTCACCATACCAAGCCATGGTGGACCTCGCAACATGACAGGTGGCATTGTCATCCTGAAAGTAACATGGGTCCATCCTGTAAAACTGCCACAACGTAGGAAGCGCATGGTAATCGAAAATGGTGCAGTAGGTCTCGGCGTTGAGTGCACCAGGAATTGCGACCAAGGGTCCCGTGCCATACCAGAAGAAACACCCCCATTGCATAATTCCACCGCCGCCGAACTTCACAGTTGGCACAATACATTCCGGCAGGAGGCGTTCTCCAGGCAGACGCCAAACTCAGACCCTGCCATCCCAACGGTAGAGGGTGAACCTTGATTCGGCCGCCCCGGTGGCGCAGTGGTCTAAGCGATGGCCTCTGATCATTCGTCCGAAAGGGGTCCGGGTTCGTATCCCGGTGAGGCATGGATGTTGTGTTGTCTTACGGCACTGGCTCTCTCATTTCCCTGGAACCAGTGACCCTAAATTAAGGACGGGCGACTGCTTATAGCCCATTGAATTGCTCACGGTGGTCGTTAAACCTCCAAACAAACAAAAAAAAACCTTGATTCGTCGCGCCAGAAAACCTGTTTCCACTGTTGAACGGTCCACTGTCGGCGTTCTTTGCACCACGTTAGCCGAGCAGCGCTATTGTACTTGGTGATCAAAGTCTTGTGGGCGGCAGCACGTCCATGATAACCGAGCAGATGGGCTTCCTTACGAATGGTATTCATCGAAAGAACACTCCTGGATGCCTGTTGAAATTCCTCGCGGATGTGGCCCATCGATTTGGTGCGGTTCTTCCGAATTTCTCTGGCCAGCATCCGTCGGTCTCTAACTCCCAGTTTTGTGGGTCTGCCGGGTCGGGGCACATTCCGACAGTCACCACTCATCTTCCACTTGCCAATCACGTAGGCCACTGTTGATTTTGGGTACTTCAACTTGCTGGATATGTCACGTATGGATCGGCCATTTCTGTGATACCCGACGATCATACCTTTCTCGATATCAGAGAGCTCCGAACTGCGTGGCATCTTGCATGCGACTGGTTGCGTTGTTGTTTCCCACACGACATTTAACGGCGGCGGCCGTGACGTGTATCAGGACCGCATATATCGTCGATTGCAGGGGTGTCCAATTACTTGTTGGTAGATAGTGTATATACATATATGAAATATAACGTGGCATAAAAAATATTTTTGTATTATGACTTTTATGATTTTTACAATATTCCCTTATCTATCTTCCCATCCTGATGATGAGGAGTAAATAATTTTTTACGTAGCTAGTAGAATTTGACACACACACGCATTTACATATATGTAATTATGAAGGTTCAAGCATACCCAGGTTTCTTATGGTGGAACATTTTAAACAGCTAAAAGAATTACGCAAAACTAGGTTTACAGTTGCACTTAAACATTGCTAATTTATATGAGCAGGTGACATTTTTAGAAAAGAGAGAGAAAGAGAGAAGCATATCATCATTTTATCAGCGACAATTCTCAATCCGCTTTTAGATGAAGTTTTCCCCAAGTCTCTTCTACAAATCTATTTTGAGCAATTCTCTTCCATGTCACTCCGGCATGCTTTCGAATTCCAACCATGCATCCTCCATGTAATCATCTTTTTGATCTTTTCGTCTTTTTGTATCCAATTTAGTATTTCAGATTTCCAACGGTGATGAGTTCTTCTAATAACATGTCCATCCCATTGCCACTTGGGGTCTTTACTTTGATCATGATGTAATTTCCCTTTTGTCATTTTCCCGATACACGAGCTCTTTTTCCTTTTTTTAATTACACAACCTAGCAAAAACACAACTGTTGGAAAACTGCTGGCCACCAGCTGGCAGAGATGGCTCACTGCTGGCTGAAATATGACGCTCACGGCCCGGTAGCGACCCGTTGGTGGCGGCGCTATCAGTTGGCGAGCCATTGGTGACCCTGTAGCATCGCCGTGAGTTGTGGGCCTCCAAGCAAGTGCCACTAGTGGCCCGTTGCTAGCAACCAATGCCACCCCAACAGCAGGTGAAAGCAACGGGACTACGCAGAAACAGAAGCATCACTTGCTGTGTCCCTCATGTTACCAATTAGTTGAAGACGACGCTATCACCATCGTGTTATTTTAGTGGATGTTAAGGGAAAAAAAGCCATATGTAGAGGGGTGAATTAATTTTCTAATGAAATTCCACGTCGACGAAGATATCAGATTAGGCCATAAAATACTAGATTACAGTCATGACATACACCCACTCCATTCCCATGAATAACAATTCATGGAATGGAGTGGGTGAATAACAAGAAATAATTTGAAACCGCTTGAAACAAATGTCCTTGAAAAACATTAAAAAAAGGTTTGTTGAAAAAAAAAAGGAATTATACGAGTACAAAATTTATTAATTATTTGAAAGAAGAAAAAAAAAGCAACGCAATGTGGATACAATGTACTCATCCATGGGTTGAATACACAAGACTGGGAGGAATTCGCTTCTAACAATATCGAGAAGTAAAATAAAATATCTTTTCTCTTTAAAACAAATGTAGCTTCGGACAACGGAAAGGAAAGATACAACGTTAAAAATGTAAAAGAATGTGACATGAACCCGGGTAAATATATATTAATTCAACAATCGCCTTTCAAGACGACAAGGACAGTACAAAACTTTGGAAAGCGACTTTAAGTTGGTACACTCCTTGAAAATGATTGAAGTTCCCTTAAGGTAAAAAAAAAAAAAAACTATCGTTACGTTGAAAAAATAAATTTATAAATTATATGAAACTGACATTTATGAAAAATACCTCGCAACATTGTAAAATGAAAGAGGGAGCCATTCGAATTCGAGTATACATTGCATACAGCTTCAAGCACACGCTCGTGCGTGGCAAGTTAGTCCGGTCAGTAGAGAGCTCAGCTCCCACACCAACGGCCCGGGTTCAAATCCACTCAGATGCAAGCGGGCGTTTTTCCGGTTTGTTGAGAAAATTTCCCCAGCGCAGTGCGATGATTCTCAAGTTTCGTAAGGGTAGAAATAAAAATGATAGCTTTCGGAATCTGCGGTTATCCTTGTTTTGTTTTTTATTATGGCTACTACTAGGAAATTGGCGGACAAGATTCGGCAAGCCAGCAGTTACGTCACGCGGTTGCCGGCTGCCACTACCGGCAGACTAGTGGACCACATTAGGCTAGCCATCATTTCTGTCACGTGCTTGCAGGGCCACTGAAGGGCCACTTGTGGCAGCTGCTGCCTGTGATGGACAACTGATGGCCCTGTTGTGGCATATGACAACTAATGAGGTGCCAACTGTTGGCTTGAACTGCTGGCCCTTCTGTTGGCCGCCCGGACATTTTATTGACGGTTCGGCAGCGGCAACATAGTGCTGGGCCATTGCTGGCCCAGGAAGACTGTTTTTGCTGGAAAAGCGTGCTTCTTTGAGTTATCCTCTGACTCTGTAGGTCTTCTTTAGTTTAAGGTCCATCAATTAGAACTGGAAGAAAGCATTGACTAAACACTTTCCTTTTATGACGTAGGAGTAAATTGCTCTTGAAAGTTATACTTTTCTTCCAAAGTTTTCCATGTAAGATATATACGCTTATTTATTTCTTATTCGCTATGGCCCTAGCTTGCTGTCTCTTATCTAAAAGTAAATGTAGGCACCAGTTACTTCTAAATTTGCCACACCAACCTCCAACCTTCAGTTTCTGTAAAAGTATTGTACATCTATTTTGTCTTCAGTTTCTGTAAAAGTATTGTACATCTATTTTGTCTTCAGTTTCTGTAAAAGTATTGTACATCTATTTTGTCTTCAGTTTCTGTAAAAGTATTGTACATCTATTTTGTCTTCCGTAATTTCATTTCTATACCCACTTCTATGCTTTGTTCAGCAAGTTCCTGGATAACTCTGCAGCTCTGAATGGGGTACTTGCAAAAATAACTGTGTGATGAACAAGAAATGAAGGTGAGTTAAAGAATCTCCATTAATCTTTATCCCATAGTATTACCAGTTCAATGACTGAAAGACATTCTGCAATGTAACACTGAAGAGCTTCGAAGATATGGTGTCCCCTTTTGTCTCCCTCCCTCTCCAATTTTTATGTATGCTTTCTCGAACAGCCGAACCTTCACACTTCCATTTTCATAGACGTTATTAACAATATTAACGCATGCGTCATCAATACCTCAGGATTTCACAGATATATAACTGCTGAAGGTTTAATGGGATCAAAAGTCTTTCCATAATCAGTAAAGCAATAAAGCTATACATAATGGAATTTCATGTTCATCCCCTCTTTCAGTTAGTTATTTCAGTAAATGTTATATCCTATAGCACTGCAGCCACTGCTGAATCCAGCTTGCTCTCTTTGTTGAGCCATGTCGAGTATTTCCTTCAAGCGATGTGACAGTACCTTTGTAAAGATTTTGTAAACAATGGAGAATATGCAATGGCTCTGCAGTTTCTGAGACCTTCGAGGTCCCCACTTTTATGTAACAAAAGCATTGTAGCATTATTCCAGTAATCAGGAATTTTCTTTTTAACTTGAATTAGTGTGGTTTCCAATTCTTTCCTGGCTTCCTATAATGCAATGTCCACCTTGGAACTTTTGCCTGTTTCAGGTTCTTAACTGCATGACAAATGTTTGCCAGGAGAAGGAGCCGCTTTAAAGCCTGTATATTTCTTTCTGTCGGTAAGAGATGTGTATTTTTTTCCGTAGGTATAACTTTTTCTACCGGTAATGGATGTATGACCTCTTTCATTCAGGCTTTTGTATTATTTCTTGATGCGGTACCAACTTCTGTTCGGTTGCACCGGTGGCGCAATGGTCTAACCGCTGGGGCTTCTGACCTTTCGTCCCAGGTGATCTTGGATGAGGCATGGGTGGTGTGCTTGTTTTACGGCACTAGCTGATTCCTCTACCTGTAACCAATAGACCTAAATTAGGGAGGAGTGACTGCTTATAGCCTATTGAGTTGCTCACGGTGGCCGTTAATCCTTATCCCCGAAAAAAAAAAAGAAGTATTTTCTGAGAGCCATAATCTGTTTTCTTCCATTCTGAGGTGACTCTCTGTATTCTTCAGGCTTTTGTTATTTTCTATTGCTTTTTTCCACTAATTCCCAAATGAACTTCCATATGCCTTCAACAGTACTTTTTCGCACTGTCTTGAATATTTCACCTTGGAAGTTACAGGTTTTTTAATTATATTACTGCGTCAGCATTTTTGTTTGCTGTGATAAATCCTTCATTTGTTTTTTGTTCTTAATACCACCTATTTCAGACACTGTTTCCACAAGGGCCTTGGGAATTCTTCTCTTAACTTCAGATATGTTCACTTCTGCTGTTGTTAGGCATCGTAATGTACAGAATCGGTTTCTCAGTTCCAGTTTGAAAGTTTTATGATGATCTTTAAGATTTGTCATGTCAACACTTTTCGTTTGGTTTATGAGCTCGCGTCTTTCAAGTTTTGTAACAAGATGCGCCTTTCATCTCCCCATTTTATGGTCACTTTCTATGTTGATGCTGCTAAGCAGGAAAGAAAAGAGACAAAAGAAACCAAAAATAAGGAAAGAATAGAGACAAAAAAACCCCCAAAAGAGTCTTCGGTGAATTTGTTTTCTTACACATAATAAAATACTTGTAAATTTCACTTGTCACCTCATTTGGGTGCCTCCATGCCTATTTCCTATGCTACTTTAATGTCTTTTGTTTGGCGCTCTTTGGCCAACCATGGCCCTTGCGCCATTAAAATCTACCAACCAACCAACCAACCTATGCTACTTTTTCATGAAATAGGAGTTCATGATGGTAACGTTTCGCCTCTGCAAATTCCATAAGAGTATTTGCACGCTTGTTTCTGTTAACGAGGCCAACTTTAGCTATAGTTTTTTTTTTGCTGTTGCCATATTTCCTAATTGAAATCACCAATAATGATCTTCAAGTGCTGCTATTGCTTTTTGGATGTCGAACTACTCATAAAACTATTCACCAGAATGATTTGTGGTGAGCGCATTGGCTTGAATCATCTAAATCTGATAATTTCTTGAGAGTTGGAAAATGAGTCATGCAGCTCTGTCCCAGGAACATTCGACCCCAAGAACATTGCCCTTCAGTGCTTTGTTAAATATAAGTCCAATACATTTGGTTCTGCCCCTATTTGTTCGGCGGAGGTAAATGAGATGGCCACTTTTCAGTTTTATGAGATCCCGACCTTTCTTTGTTACTTCATTTAGGTCAACAACATCCCACTTTATCTACTTGAAGATTTTTCTCCAATTCAAGGAATCTTGAAACAGATAACAGGGTTTATCCGTTACACGTAGCCAGGGTTAGCATTAGACATTTGCCTAATCCATACTTCCGGCGACTCTTAGCCGCTTTGCTTTCATGTAACAGTGCATTATTTGAGGGTCATTTCAAAAGTAATGCACAATATAGCATCATTGCGGAATGGACAATGAAATCAACGCAGTCGTTCAGGAGTTGTAGAAAGGGTGTGAAAAAAGGTGAACGTGCCATGTTTTGTATCGTGGTATATCACATTTTGGAACAACTGTTGATGAAAATGACGCTTGCAGAGGTCTCAGGTATTGCTCCACATTAAGATTAGAGGTTTTTATTAAGACTGAAAATTTACTCTGAAAAAATCCGATGGACGTTCTCGCTGCACTGACGAAAATTCGTGAAAGCACCGAAGCACTGTTTCATTACCCACTTCTTTTTTTGTGTGGGACACGAAAGCAGGCACAATGACCCAAAGTTAGGAAAGCCAAAACCAGCAACTGAGACGCGTATGTTAATTTTTTTTGTCCAATTCCTCAAAAGCGACCATCGAGTCATCTGTAAGAAGATTGCAACAAGAACTGGAATATCGATCGCATTTATATTTAGAATTTCGACCGAATTGTTGAAGAAACGGAGTGTTGGCCAGAAGGGGTCCTCACGAACTGAGTGATGAACAAAGACAGACTCTTCTGGAAAAATATACTGCAGCTGTTGCGACGATTTATAGCTGAAAGGAAGAATTTGCGGCATTCAGTGTCTCAGTTGATGAACTTTGGATTAGGAATTTTGAACCTGAACAGTAATCTCAGCCAAGCATATGGAGAAGTCCTTCCTCTTCTGTGCTCAAAAAGTGGTGGCGAGGAATGTCGAAAGTTAAGCAAATGATGATCTTTGCGCATCATTACGCTGGTGTCATCATGCCGCACAGAGTAACTACTAGTCGTACTGCTACAGCACAGTATTACGATGATTTTCTTCAAATGCTGCGCCGAATAATACAGAGCAACCGACCTGACAGTCTGCAACATGAAGTGCTGATTTCCCCTGACAACGCAAGACTACACTTTTGGGAGGTGGTTACCCATTGGCTACCGAAAAACAAATGTGAGGTCCTGATCCATTCTCCCTACAGTCCAGACATCAAACTTTGACTTGCTGAAACTGCCCATGCTCGACGTTCGAATTTCTTGTCTGGACGAGTTGTCTCCCACCGTTAACCAGCGCATTCGCCATAACGAAAGTGCACAAATGACGGGTCTCACAGTCTTTCCCAAACTCTGGAAAGCCATAGTTGAGTGAAAGGCTAGGTCTAAGGCTCGTATCACATCAATCATTTGTTATAAGTATCTAATAACTTAGTGTGCATTACTTTCGAAATTACGTACGTATATTCAGTAAACACACTGAAAGCACAATTCATTATACACACCGCACCCCTCCACAAACCTGCTGAATCCCCACACCGTATTGTAGCAAGCCGAAAGCCTCCCCTGCTGTAAATAAGTCAGGTACCTATCTGTTGAATAGCCTACCAACGACTGTGATGATGGGTAAACACGGCGACTTGAGATACTTCAATCGTGGGCAGATAGTCTGTGCGACGGAGACGGGGTGTTGAAATACTGCATCTACAGAAAGTGTGGGATTTCCACAGGCTACCGTCTCACTTATGTACCCGGTCTATACCAAAACCCGCAAATCCAGCAGCCACCAGAAAAATGTGCCCGTAAACTGGAACTGGTCGTTGATGTTCCAGGTGAGCTCCGCCTGTTTCGTATCATAACGGCAGGACGGAGGGCAACAATACAGAGGATAATGTCGGAATTCAGTCACAGGGTTTGTACAAAGACCATTCGACATAAACAGGTACGACTGAGCTATGGTAGCTAACGCCCACATCGAATGCCCTTACTTATAGCATGTCACCGGGCTATGAGATTTCAGTTGGCTAAGGAAAATCTCCACTAGACAGTGGAAGACTCGACATGGGTAACTTGGTCCGACGAATCGAGGTTTCAACTACAACACTCCGATGGGAGGGTTTCCGGTGGCGTAGACCACACGAGGCCATGAAACTTAACTTGGGGTGTCACAGACCGATGGAGGCGTATGTCTTATTGTACATGGAGCACCTCTGGACTCCTTTTACTTATTGAGACAACTAAGAACTATACTCTCTTGAGGCTATGTTGATGTATTCGGCGATCAGTTACACCCGTTTATGACTATTCCCTTCTGATAGCAGAATGACTTTTTTTCAAAAAGACAACACCCGCTTTCATCTTTCCAGCTGGGCGAAGGACTAGTTGGAGGAGCATTCAAGGAGTTCTTAACCACCGAACGTCTCTCCCACTCTCCGGATCTGAACCCAACTGAGCACCTATTGGGCGAAGTACGCAGTGCCATCCGAACGTTTTCAATACCTGGTAGAGTCGATGCCACAATTACGAGGGCGAAAGATGAGCCCACACCATTATTAGAACGGTGTGTATAATAAAGTGTCCTGTCAGAGTATTATGTCTCTCTCCTTTTTTTTTTATGACCGGAGAAATCCCCTGGTATCAAGAAAAGCTTATGAATACCCCACTATTTTGACCTTTTTACAAGATTTTTAATGTTGCGTTTATAAAATTCTTTTAGTTTAGATTAAAAGAAGATTAATCAGCAAATCCACTTTCTCTTGCATCCGAAATTGTGGCGTAAAACGTGGCGTGAGCAATGATTTTATGGTACAAGACTTGAAGAATAGGAAGGTGTGGCCTGTTTTTCCAGTCAAGTGCCATAATCTAGGATATATAAGAAAAGCCCGACCACAACTTCGTGGGGCTCAACCCCAATTACAGTTGAGGTCCCATTAAACGACATCATTCGTATAACATTAGAACTGAGGCTGTTTCCTGTGTAATTGATGTTTAAGTAAATGTTCATTAAAGGTTATTTTCAAACTTAAAACTTTATTATGATTTCATTATGAACAGTATTGTATTATTTAATACTTACGGAGTAGGATCCAAAAGTTCGAGGACAGCGTTTACCCGTGACAACGCAAGCATGTAGTTAAAGTTATGGCGTCTGAAATACATCCCGCCATTCCTCCCTTCCGTAGTCAGAATGGTTTGGTCCATGGAAAGTGATTTTAATGCGCGCGGAGACGTTTGCTGCTGTGGTTGGTCGTCTGTCTTCTGCGATGTGGGAAACATGGCTTTTGAAGAGAAACGTTGTAACATCAAATTTTTTCAGCGTTTGGGTAAAACAGCTGCAGAGACCTTAGAAATTCTTTCGCAGGTCTACGGTCACTCTACGATGGCGAGATCGAAGGTGTACGAGTGGTATCGGCGTTTCAAGGAAGGCCGATAATCCGTCGCAGATAATGAGCGCTGTGGTCAACCTGTGACTGCACAGAGTGAGGAAAACATTACGATGGTGGCACAGTGTGTTCGTCAGGATCCTCTCCGAACCATTGAGGAAATCGCTAACGCAACTAACTTAATGAAGACCACGTGCCAGCGCATTTTGATGGAGGATCCCGACATGCACCGCACGTGTCGCCACATTGACCCTCACATTTTGACCTACGAACAAAAGGATGAACAGATGCGGATATCGGGCGAATTAATCAACAAAGCCGATAGCGATCCTACGTTTTTGGATAACATCATCACAGATGATGAAACATAGTGCTACTTGTTTGATATTCAGCCAAAGCATGCTTCTTCAACATACAAATCACCATCTTCACCGCGATCAAAGAAATTCAGGCAGGATCGCAGCAAAGGGAAAGTCATGCTGAAGGGGTTTTTTGATTCTCACGGCTTTGACCATTCCACATATATTTCTGAGGGCACAACAGTTAACAAGGAACGTTTTCTGGACATTTTACGTCGCTTACGGGAGTCAGTACGTCGTAAACGGCCGGAGATCTGGCGAAGTGGACCATGGTACCTTCTCCATGAAAACGCGCCTGCACGTTGGTCCCTACTAGTCCAGACGTGCATTAAACAGTTTTGCAATAACAAAATTAGAGTCGTCTGCCGCGGCTAATAACTGTTGCCATAGATACTTCCTTAATTCAGTTCGTAGTCTGCGTGGTGGGTACCATGCAATGTTTCTACACTCACGGAAAATGAAAGTTGCGCACCAAGAAGGAAGCATCGCATTGAACTGAAATTTAATGGGCGTAATTATAGAGATGGATGATACACATGATGGCAAAAACAGAGCTGCAGGACAAATACAGAGATGGATCTGTGGCACGCAGTCCGGTCATCTTCAATTGCGCGTTGCACCGCCTCGTGCGACGATACATGCTGCTGTCATGGCGAAAATTTTAACCTCTGGTGAATTTCGGAAGGACCTGATCAATCTTTCTGTTGGTTTATCAGAGATTAATTAATGCAAAAATTTTCTTCCATGACATACGTTAGAAGAAAATTCCTGGTTGAAAGGCAGGGGAATTCGTGCGCAAAATTCGCTTGTCTTAATCACAACCAGAAAAACAAAATTTCATGTTGGTGAAAAGAAAGAAAAAAAAAGAATAATATTTGATTTAACTGACTTTGGGTTTTTGAAAATAATTAATTTATCGGTTCTTTTATCGCGATAGGAAAAGGCGAGTAGGTGTGCAGCTCAGAGAATCAAAATTAATTTTGGTTTAACATCACGGAACGAGAGAAAAAGAAAATTAAAATTAGTGATTTTCTGCAAGGCAAGAATTCGCCATTTTTTTTTTCACACTGTTTCCAAGCGTCAGTCGTGGAAAAGTCACCAAAAGTGTAACATCTTTTCGTCCTTTGGGGTAGGGAATTCAGCAACAGAAATCTATTTTTAGACCTCAGGGTCAAGAAGAGCCTGTTCTACACGTGTGAAGGTCAGAGGTCACTCGAGGCGTGGGAGTGAAAATTCCTTTGGGAGAGTTGTGAGTTGCTAGGCTGAAGTTTCGACCAATGAGAGGGGTCAGCGGTTTCAAGCACCCCTGAGTTTTATCCGTTGAGAGTCACTTTTGTTCTGTTCTTCTGGCTGGCCGTCAGAGAAAGAGAGGACGGCGGAGTTTTTTTTTCTCCTCGCCTTTTGGCGTTGAGGGGGCAGTCAGAATGAGATGCACTGGGGTCTGTTGGCCCTGTGTGAAAAAAAAAAATCTTTTTCTTTGGCCTGGTCGGCAGTAAGAATGACTGGCCGCTAGCTGTGTTCCCGTATTCTGAAGTGACTCTAAAATAGGTCAGCTAAAGTGATTGTTTTCAAGGATCTCATTGCCGGAGATGAAATGACCGCTGATACACCCAAATTATCAAGTAGCGGTCGACTGCCGTGTTGGGTGCAGATGGCGGAGAAGGATCAGACCCGATTTCTTACTTCCAAGCCCAACGTGCCTGAGGACCAAAAGTCCACCTCTGGTTGTTGCTGCCTCCATATTTTAACGCTGGGCTGCGCCCAGGCTTCGGGGAGAAGGCAATGGCTATCATGGACGGCCTTGTGAATGACATCGCCCTCGACTGCTGAATTGTCGAGCTGGGCCCACTACTGATTACAACAAGGGGTCCACCAACAGGGTTCCAAAATGCCCGTTTCCTGTTTCATTGGCCAAACACGCTGTCTCAGAAAAAAGGAAAAGAAAAAAAAACAACCTTGGAGGTGAAGTGAAAATCAACCGGGACAGTGGTGTTCTCTCAGGGAGAGTTTTTTTTATTTATTTATTTTATCTATTATTAGGCTGTGAAACCTTTTTTTTATTATTATCGGCGGTTAGTGTGCTTGTCAGGAAGTGTTGCTGCTCCAGTCCTAAAGGTAAATTTCTCTCGGCATTTTCTTTTTTGTATTATGTTGTGGTTTCTTTAAAATTATAAAACGAGTTGGTTTTAATATCTTAGGCTGTTTAAATAAATTTCATGTCATCTTCTGTGGATAGGTAATTGAAAAACAAAACGAAACAAAGTAGTGGAAGTGGATAATTTTCTGGGTCATGTAGGGATAGATGATATAATAAGAATATTAAGTTATTTCGGAACGAACACCTCTCCAGACCAGTATTTCTCTTAGGTGAAATTTAACTCTTTTTGTGCTCGGTGATTTTTGTATTTGTGAAGTAGAATTTGTATTTATGAACTTAGCGTAGGTGCCATGTAGTTGGGAATTTTTCTTGTGGGCTGGTAATTATTTTGGTTTAGTGTTTTGGTAAATTTAGGTGCTAAATTACTCTTTAAAATTTAATTTTTGTATTAGTGAGGGCTAATTTCTAGTTTCAGCCCGTAGGTTAGAAAAACAGGTTTTTATGGGGAAAAGAATATAAGAATTGGGCATACAGGCAGATATGAGCATATGTATAGTGTGAAAAAAAAAATAACCCGAATAGCTGTTGTGTTTCTTCAAGAAGTGATGATAGATTTTTCAGGAAAAGAGTGATCTAGGAAGTATGGTGGTGTATAGATTTTTCAGGAAATAAAGTAAGGTTTGGTATAGTGTGTCAAGTATGGTATTATTGAGCTTTCTGGGAAATGAATATGTACAGTGTGTTCCTGGGAAATAAAGATAAGTGATTTTCTGGGAAATGAGTGTGTTCCTGGGAAAATAAGGATATGAAGTGTGTTCCTGGGAAATAAAGATAAGTGATTTTATGGGAAATGAGTGTGTTCCTGGGAAAATAAGGATATGAAGTGTGTTCCTGGGGAAAATAGGATAAGAAGTAATTTTCTGGGAAAAAGGGTGATGTATTCAATTTTCTGGAAAATGGACGAAGAGATATTTTGGGGACAAGAGAACTCTTGTGGGATACTTTACCCTATGTAGACAATGCCGTGGGGTCTGAAAGGGTGCGCGAAACAAATTGGGGGATTTGTTTTCTGCCCAAGTAAGCTTGTTCAGTCCATAGGAGGTGGTACCTATGAGGGGAGTGATATAGGTTGTCCCCAAATCAGAGTGAAGGAACAGAAAAGGGTTAGGTCGCACTTTGCTCCACTACACTGTATAAGCTGGGAATGGATTCACGACCCATTCCCGCCTTCAGACTCAAACTTTGTTGTTCTCCCCGAAAAATAGTGTTTTTCTTGAGATGTGGGACTCATTGGTTGAGATGATTGTTTGGCTTTATGCCCGAGTTGATTATTACATGGGTGTCAGTTGACTGGAAAACTTATAGTATGGAATTTTGAAATGTTGGATTTGCATGATGATGGTGTAAGTAAGATTCTCTTGTCGGTGTAGCAATTTAATGATAACTTTGTGTAATTTGAATAAGGTATTTAGTGCATTAGGTTTTGGTATGGTGTATAGAATGGGTTGAGTATCCGGTAATGCTAGAAATGTTGATTGTAAGACAAATGTTGATTTAAGACAGGGTTATGCTGATTTTAAGACAAATTTTCCTGGAAGGGTAGAATCTTTTATTAAATTAACTTTCATTATACGTAGAATTTTGGCAGTTGTTATAGTAGTTGAAAATTAAAAGTGGATTCGGAAGTCTGGTCTGAGAGGGTTGGTTCGAGCGATTTAATGAGAACAATATAGTGTACACATATGCATATAATATTTTTTTTTTTGAGAGAGAGTGTGAGATATTTTCACTTCAAATACTTAAGTTGTACACCATGTTAAATCAAGTGTTGGTGCTGTTGAAGTACAATGAAATTCTTGTGTTTATTATTTTTATCAGTAGTGTCCCTGGTGCTAGTTTTTCTTGGAAAGAAACTAACCTGTCATCCGTTTATTTTTATTGGGCCCTGTGGCCAGGCATAAAATCTGTGACCTAAAAATTTAACTTGTTAAGTTTTTAAAATAAATATAGGCCAAGTGGCCTTTCAAAAACCTAAACCTTAGTGCAGTGAAGTTTTAGGTATTTTCAGTTTAAATTTTCATCACATGGTTCAAGTGCATCTCCCTCAGCAATGACTGAGGTGGGAATGTAATCTGAGGTTATAACCGTAAAATCAATGTTTTTGTCCTAACTAGCTAATTTGATCATCGCCACTTCCAAAAGGTTATTTACACGTGTACATTGTATACCATTAAATTTTATTGTTTACAAATTTGGTACACATGCAAACAATAGTTACCTTTTCTTACACTTTCAGGTGTATCTACTCATCAAATGCAAACAACGCAAACAATACAATAGTAACTTTTGGGAGTTACCAAATTCAGTGGGGCATTTTATTTTATTTTTCTATTTTGTTTCATGGCCTTATTCAAAATTTCAGGTTTGTTTCGAAATGCATCCACCCATCTCCCAAATTTAAATTTTCTATATTTTCCATATGAATTTTAATACCAGCATAAATATAACGCTTTTAATAAATAACAATCAATTCAATATGCTCAAAATAAATTCAAATTTTTTTCCACCAAAACAATTGGTGCCATGACCAGGATGCATACCCTGTGATGAAATTCAACTTCACTGCACAGAAAAATTAAAGAAAAATCTTAAAGTTCATTTGATACAAATAGTAAGCTGATGAATAAAGAAATGTATGTGTTTATATGATAACTTACTTTGAGTTTAGGTAAATTCTAAAGTGGATGCAGTTTTGTCAGTGAATGGTGTATGTCAGTGAAAAATTTTTTTCTCGTTGCTCTCTCTCTCAGTGATAACATAGTAAAAGTGTTAAAAGTTGTGTTTTTCTCGGTGGTGAAATTTTTCTGGGTTCCAGATGTTCTCTCAGTGGTTTACGTTAGTGAAGGTTAAAATTAATTTGTGTTTACTCTAAGTGGTTTAATAAGTGAAAGTGCAGATGATAATTCTAGTATTTTGCCGTTTATAATTTTTGGATCAATTTTCATATGTAACATTGTCTAATTGAATAGTGTATAATTTCAGTGTATGAGTGTGGTGTATATAGTGTATTTGGCGGATAATGTCAATAATTTCACGAGTATACGTACACATACAAGCAATTTAGTGTTTTGCATACAAGCAATTTTGGATTTCACACACTTCTCTTTACAAATAATTTCTTAATTGCACTTACATTGCATTGTGTCATACATAAGTAATTTTGTGTTTACATATCATCTCAAGTGTATTTTTCATGTGCTACATTCAAGCAAAATTGATAATTTGAGAATGAGGTTAGGAAAGTGTTAATTTTGACATCCAAACATGCTTGTGGTAATGTAAAATTTGTAAAAACATACAGCGAAAATTGTAAGAAGTGTAAATTCTCTCCTCTCTTCAGATTGAATAATTTAGTGCCCGAGAGCGCTGTTTATTTAAGGTTAGGCTATAGCTTATTTTCTACTGCGGTATAAAGTCAGTGTTAGATGAGATTATTACTTCAGTGATAGTTAAGTTAAGAAGTGATAATAATCAGTTTAATTTTTTTTAAATTAATTTTCTCAGATTAAATGATAGGTTAGAGTTTTGAATCATCGCAGAGATAGATTTTCTTCGTTCCGTGAAATTTTTGGCTTGTAAAAAAATTCTTCGTGAAATTCTCTCGTTGATGTGAGTAGTAGACAACTGCGTTTCGAAACATTTATTTTTCTCGTTGAGTGGTCGCCATGTTGGAACGGAAGTCAGCTCACCGGAGGTAGGTGGCGCTGCAGGTTTGTGTACATTTATCGGTTTGTTGACATGGTCGGAGCACATGTGTGTTGAGTAGTAGGTAGAAGCGAATTTTCTGAGATTTTATTTTATGTTTCGACTCGCTTTGCTCGTCTTTTTCGCAGGGGGAATGTATTTGTCATGGCGAAAATTTTAACCTCTGGTGAATTTCGGAAGGACCTGATCAATCTTTCTGTTGGTTTATCAGAGATTAATTAATGCAAAAATTTTCTTCCATGACATACGTTAGAAGAAAATTCCTGGTTGAAAGGCAGGGGAATTCGTGCGCAAAATTCGCTTGTCTTAATCACAACCAGAAAAACAAAATTTCATGTTGGTGAAAAGAAAGAAAAAAAAAGAATAATATTTGATTTAACTGACTTTGGGTTTTTGAAAATAATTAATTTATCGGTTCTTTTATCGCGATAGGAAAAGGCGAATAGGTGTGCAGCTCAGAGAATCAAAATTAATTTTGGTTTAACATCACGGAACGAGAGAAAAAGAAAATTAAAATTAGTGATTTTCTGCAAGGCAAGAATTCGCCATTTTTTTTTCACACTGTTTCCAAGCGTCAGTCGTGGAAAAGTCACCAAAAGTGTAACATCTTTTCGTCCTTTGGGGTAGGGAATTCAGCAACAGAAATCTATTTTTAGACCTCAGGGTCAAGAAGAGCCTGTTCTACACGTGTGAAGGTCAGAGGTCACTCGAGGCGTGGGAGTGAAAATTCCGTTGGGAGAGTTGTGAGTTGCTAGGCTGAAGTTTCGACCAATGAGAGGGGTCAGCGGTTTCAAGCACCCCTGAGTTTTATCCGTTGAGAGTCACTTTTGTTCTGTTCTTCTGGCTGGCCGTCAGAGAAAGAGAGGACGGCGGAGTTTTTTTCTCCTCGCCTCTTGGCGTTGAGGGGGCAGTCAGAATGAGATGCACTGGGGTCTGTTGGCCCTGTGTGAAAAAAAAATCTTTTTCTTTGGCCTGGTCGGCAGTAAGAATGACTGGCCGCTAGCTGTGTTCCCGTATTCTGAAGTGACTCTAAAATAGGTCAGCTAAAGTGATTGTTTTCAAGGATCTCATTGCCGGAGATGAAATGACCGCTGATACACCCAAAATTATCAAGTAGCGGTCGACTGCCGTGTTGGGTGCAGATGGCGGAGAAGGATCAGACCCGATTTCTTACTTCCAAGCCCAACGTGCCTGAGGACCAAAAGTCCACCTCTGGTTGTTGCTGCCTCCATATTTTAACGCTGGGCTGCGCCCAGGCTTCGGGGAGAAGGCCATGGCTATCATGGACGGCCTTGTGAATGACATCGCCCTCGACTGCTGAATTGTCGAGCTGGGCCCACTACTGATTACAACAAGGGGTCCACCAACAGGGTTCCAAAATGCCCGTTTCCTGTTTCGTTGGCCAAACACGCTGTCTCAGAAAAAGGAAAAGAAAAAAAAAACAACCTTGGAGGTGAAGTGAAAATCAACCGGGACAGTGGTGTTCTCTCAGGGAGAGTTTTTTTTTTATTTATTTATTTTATCTATTATTAGGCTGTGAAACCTTTTTTTTTATTATTATCGGCGGTTAGTGTGCTTGTCAGGAAGTGTTGCTGCTCCAGTCCTAAAGGTAAATTTCTCTCGGCATTTTTCTTTTTTGTATTATGTTGTGGTTTCTTTAAAATTATAAAACGAGTTGGTTTTAATATCTTAGGCTGTTTAAATAAATTTCATGTCATCTTCTGTGGATAGGTAATTGAAAAACAAAACGAAACAAAGTAGTGGAAGTGGATAATTTTCTGGGTCATGTAGGGATAGATGATATAATAAGAATATTAAGTTATTCTTATTATATCATCGGAACGAACACCTCTCCAGACCAGTATTTCTCTTAGGTGAAATTTAACTCTTTTTGTGCTCGGTGATTTTTGTATTTGTGAAGTAGAATTTGTATTTATGAACTTAGCGTAGGTGCCATGTAGTTGGGAATTTTTCTTGTGGGCTGGTAATTATTTTGGTTTAGTGTTTTGGTAAATTTAGGTGCTAAATTACTCTTTAAAATTTAATTTTTGTATTAGTGAGGGCTAATTTCTAGTTTCAGCCCGTAGGTTAGAAAAACAGGTTTTTATGGGGAAAAGAATATAAGAATTGGGCATACAGGCAGATATGAGCATATGTATAGTGTGAAAAAAAAAATAACCCGAATAGCTGTTGTGTTTCTTCAAGAAGTGATGATAGATTTTTCGGGAAAAGAGTGATCTAGGAAGTATGGTGATGTATAGATTTTTCAGGAAATAAAGTAAGGTTTGGTATAGTGTGTCAAGTATGGTATTATTGAGCTTTCTGGGAAATGAATATGTACAGTGTGTTCCTGGGAAATAAAGATAAGTGATTTTCTGGGAAATGAGTGTGTTCCTGGGAAAATAAGGATATGAAGTGTGTTCCTGGGAAATAAAGATAAGTGATTTTATGGGAAATGAGTGTGTTCCTGGGAAAATAAGGATATGAAGTCTGTTCCTGGGGAAAATAGGATAAGAAGTAATTTTCTGGGGAAAAGGGTGATGTATTGAATTTTCTGGAAAATGGACGAAGAGATATTTTGGGGACAAGAGAACTCTTGTGGGATACTTTACCCTATGTAGACAATGCCGTGGGGTCTGAAAGGGTGCGCGAAACAAATTGGGGGATTTGTTTTCTGCCCAAGTAAGCTTGTTCAGTCCATAGGAGGTGGTACCTATGAGGGGAGTGATATAGGTTGTCCCCAAATCAGAGTGAAGGAACAGAAAAGGGTTAGGTCGCACTTTGCTCCACTACACTGTATAAGCTGGGAATGGATTCACGACCCATTCCCGCCTTCAGACTCAAACTTTGTTGTTCTCCCCGAAAAATAGTGTTTTTCTTGAGATGTGGGACTCATTGGTTGAGATGATTGTTTGGCTTTATGCCCGAGTTGATTATTACATGGGTGCCAGTTGACTGGAAAACTTATAGTATGGAATTTTGAAATGTTGGATTTGCATGATGATGGTGTAAGTAAGATTCTCTTGTCGGTGTAGCAATTTAATGATAACTTTGTGTAATTTGAATAAGGTATTTAGTGCATTAGGTTTTGGTATGGTGTATAGAATGGGTTGAGTATCCGGTAATGCTAGAAATGTTGATTGTAAGACAAATGTTGATTTAAGACAGGGTTATGCTGATTTTAAGACAAATTTTCCTGGAAGGGTAGAATCTTTTATTAAATTAACTTTCATTATACGTAGAATTTTGGCAGTTGTTATAGTAGTTGAAAATTAAAAGTGGATTCGGAAGTCTGGTCTGAGAGGGTTGGTTCGAGCGATTTAATGAGAACAATATAGTGTACACATATGCATATAATATTTTTTTTTTTGAGAGAGAGTGTGAGATATTTTCACTTCAAATACTTAAGTTGTACACCATGTTAAATCAAGTGTTGGTGCTGTTGAAGTACAATGAAATTCTTGTGTTTATTATTTTTATCAGTAGTGTCCCTGGTGCTAGTTTTTCTTGGAAAGAAACTAACCTATCATCCGTTTATTTTTATTGGGCCCTGTGGCCAGGCATAAAATCTGTGACCTAAAAATTTAACTTGTTAAGTTTTTAAAATAAATATAGGCCAAGTGGCCTTTCAAAAACCTAAACCTTAGTGCAGTGAAGTTTTAGGTATTTTCAGTTTAAATTTTCATCACATGGTTCAAGTGCATCTCCCTCAGCAATGACTGAGGTGGGAATGTAATCTGAGGTTATAACCGTAAAATCAATGTTTTTGTCCTAACTAGCTAATTTGATCATCGCCACTTCCAAAAGGTTATTTACACGTGTACATTGTATACCATTAAATTTTATTGTTTACAAATTTGGTACACATGCAAACAATAGTTACCTTTTCTTACACTTTCAGGTGTATCTACTCATCAAATGCAAACAACGCAAACAATACAATAGTAACTTTTGGGAGTTACCAAATTCAGTGGGGCATTTTATTTTATTTTTCTATTTTGTTTCATGGCCTTATTCAAAATTTCAGTTTTGTTTCGAAATGCATCCACCCATCTCCCAAATTTAAATTTTCTATATTTTCCATATGAATTTTAATACCAGCATAAATATAACGCTTTTAATAAATAACAATCAATTCAATATGCTCAAAATAAATTCAAATTTTTTCCACCAAAACACTGCAATACGAACCGGCATGGAGGCGAAAAACGCTTGATGTCCGGCGGCAGACTGGCCGACACGTGTTGAATGGTGTGCTACAAATCCCGGATAGTGCGGCACGGAGGCAGCCAGCATTTCAACTGGTCCCACACATGCTCCATAGGGTGCATATCCGGGGAGTGGGCTGGCCATGGAAGTGTCTGGACGTGACGTAGGCAGTTCTCGGCAAACCGAGACGTGTGTGGGCGGGCTTTATTCTGCTGATATAGTGCACCTGGAATCCCGGCCAGGAATGAAAGCACATGGGGACGTAGAATTTCATCCACATACCGCTGGCCCGTCAATGATCCACGTACCACTACTAGAGCTGATCAGCTATAGTAGGCAATGGCTCCCCAGACCGCAATGCTTGCAGTAGGAGAGGTGCGGTGCTCGATAGCTAGGTTGGGATTGTGCCGTTGACCCGGGGTACTCCACACCCGGACACGATTATCATCTGTCCCCAAAACGAAGCGGTACTAACCGCTAAACAACACACGTTGCCAGTATGTGGCGTTCCACGTCGCTTTGGTCTGGCACCACTACACACGGAGCCAGCGATGTTCCGGCGTTAATGGCAGCGCACGTATGGGGCGATGGGATCGCAGATTCGCTTCCGCAAGGCGTCGGAAAATGGTTCGTGGGCACACAGGAGCAGCTACATCTGCCCGTATAGTGGACCAGGTCCCCGTGGGATCCGTTCGCTCCTTGCGCACGATTGGTCTATCCTCTCTACCGGGGATCCTCCTGGTTCGTCCGGAGCCGCTCCACCATGTGGCAGTGCTGTCACGTGTCCACCGATGCCAACACAGTCGGACGGTATGGTCAGAACGATCCACGTGGCGGGCCATACGGCGCGTCGACCACCCTGTGGTTTTCAGCCCGATGATCCGGCCTTTCTCAAAGTCCTTACGTTGCGTAAATCGACGTCTCAGGCGTCTATCCGGCATTATTGTCACTCTGTACTTTTTCTTGCGTCGGCCGGTGCTTTTCGCATTCACGGGGCATCGACTGCACGCCGGTTTATAAGGCTGCCGGTTCGTGCTTGCAGAGCCCCCACAGGGTGTGCGGTAATGCGCACTGGCATCAAACGTGGATCATTTGCATACCAGCACGCACTCTAGCTATTTGCAAAGTTTCGCGGCTGTACTATGGTTTCTTCTAGGTTTGCAAATTTCATTGTCCGTGAGTGTATATATACACTATATTGACAAAAGTCACAGACACCTAGAAGAGGAACACAACATAACATTTATTAATATACATTAGCACGGTGTCGGTTCACCTTTGGCCTTAGTGCATGCACTGACCCTTCGAGACATGCTTTCGACAAGGTTTTGGAACACAGTGATAGGTATGCGCTTCCATTCAGTACATAATGCTGCCGCTAACTGTTGCTTAGTAGTAAGCCTTGGTTCCGAATTTCTTATGCAGCGCTCTAATTTATCCCATAGGGGCCCTATGGGATTAAGATCAGGGCTCTGTGCTGGCCAGTCTACACACGATACGGAATTATCGTCAAACCACGCCGCAACAGTCCTTGCTTTATGGCTCGGTGCATTATCCTGCTGGTACCAACAAGGCTCGGTTCCATAGTGTTGCCACAGAGTTGGTAGGATATAATTGTTCAGAAAATCGAGGTAGACGTGCTTATTAACAGGTTTGTCCACGATAACCAATGGGCCAGGAACATACCACGAAAAACACCCCCACACGAGTACACTGACATTTCCAAACTTGTCCGTAGGAACAGTACACTGTGGCAAATAGCGTTTCCTCGGCTGCCGACATACCCACACACGGCCAGCAGACTGTTGGATCGTGTATCTGGATTCATCAGTCCATAGGACCCGTTTCCATTGATCTACGGTCCACGATAAATGTTCTTTACACCATGGTAAAAGACGAGTAGCATTCCGAATGGAGATGGAAAGGCTTATAAGCAGCCGCACGACCACGGTAATCCATGGAATGAAGTTATCTGCTAATGGTACGTGTACATACCGAGGTTCCAGCATTTTTAGTCACCTGTACACTGAGGTCTTGTGCTGTAGTACTCCATTGATTAGCTCTAATGACTCTCTTGAGGCTTCGACATCCTCTATCACTGATTTTCTTTGGTCTGTTGGTATACGTTTCGTTGCTTCAGGCACACCATGTGTTTTCCACTTATTCAGTACACCCGAAACAGTTGACTTGGGTATGTTTAAACGCCTCTCGGTTTCTCTTATGGACAACCCACTAATATAACACCCAACAATCTTTCCTTTCTCAAAGTCAGTTCTCTGCCTCCACAACAATTTTACTCAATCTCACAGTGCGATGTGATTGCGATCAGGTACAGACTTGTTTTTTTTCGTGTGCAGCTGTACCGCGTATCTTAACAACGCAGCGGATCCGTTCATTTGCTTTTAAACGGGTGTCCGGTGACTTTTGTCAATATAGTGTATATTAGCGATAAGAGGTGAACCGATTAATGTTATTCAGTTCTGAAGTATACTACTAATCTGATACGTTTAACGTTCGAGCTAAAGTGTTCTGTTCCGTTGGAATTTTACTGTTCAAGGATCTGTTGACAGAATAAATTAATCAATCTGTAAATAACCTTTTCTTGGAATACTTTTGTTTCACTGTAGGTGAGGTTTTTGAGAACTGATTTGTGTAGTGTTCAGAGAGCCATGTATTGTTCAGACAGCCATGTAGTGTTCAGACAGCCGTGCAGTGTTCCGACAGCCATGTAGTGTTCAGACAGCTATATTTCACGAACATTGCAGGATGTGCAGAATGTAGTCTGATTTGAAGTGATATCCCCCCCCCCCACCAAAAAAAAAAAGATCACAGTTGATTTTTTATTTCCATCAGTATTAGTATCTAAATGCCATATTGAGTAAAATCATTCCACGCTTTATGTTTCATGAAGATAACAGCTCTCATACTGGTGGGATTGTGAGTATCAAAATGGGTGAACTCGGTTGAGTAAAAAACCACATCCATGGTGTTCACGGGATCCTGGACTATCATACAATGTAAAAAAAATCTGTAATTCACGAGCGACTTTCCGTGATTCCTTTCGTGAATCAATGAAGGCTATTTCTGATACACTCTATTCCGTGAAATGACGAAAAGGAACCTGAATTTCACAGACTTTTCGTACGCCTGGAAAAATCTGAATTTTCAGAAACCTTTACGCAATTCCCTTCTTACATTGACGTTTTTAAGATGTGTTAATAGAAAATTCTGAATTTTCAGAATTTTTCCACAATTCCTTTGCAGTTTAACGGAAAAATTACGTTCTAACTTTTTCCGTATTCATATGACGAAAAATTTCCGGTAATAGGAACGACTCGTGGGAATGCTTGAGGTGTGATTGATTAACTGTTAAATTTCAATCGTCTGTCAAAGGATCTGTTTTTCAAGTTCTGCAGCGAGATCGGATATTGTGGAAAGCACATTGCATGAATTTTGTTTATTGTGGCACAGGATATATCTTTTCTTCTCTCCCATTTTGTGTACCAGCTATTATATATTGTATTACCTTAAGACACCGGGTACTTAAATTAATTATTGTACACGTGATTGTACGATGTCTATATTTCCATCTTTGTACCCCTTAAGACAAAAGTACTATGACTGTCAAGAGTAAATTTTATATTTAGGAGTTATGTGAAATAATGCTATTAAAGTAGTATATTTATCTTTTTCTTAAATATAATTGAAAGTCATTGTCAGTTTAAACAAGAAAGATGACACCGAATTTTCGGATGTAATAGGCGCGTCTTTTGAATCCGTTCGCGTCTTATGAATTTATCAAAGGTATTCAAAATCAACGGAACCGATTTGGAATATAATCAACTGGTTCCAACAATAGATAAAACATCCAGCAACAGAAACATCTACTTAGTTCCACCAGCTGCTAAAAAGCATGTTACGGGGATTAACAAATTGCGAAAAAAAGTTTCTCATACTACAAAGAAGGTACCAAAAACAAAGAGATTTTTAAATCTAATAGTTAAAATAAGAAATATAAAAAAGGAAACATGAGATAAGTGTACGTCTGCTAGCGGAAGAATTTTGCATGGCGGAAAAGTTGAAAATAGGCGAAATAATTCTTTAAAAAAGCGTTTGACCTCTACGCAGCTAGTGAGAAAACTGTGCGCTACTTAAAGAGGATAATGCTCCATATCTCTGTTGTAGCGAATAGCATACAGTGATGAAGAAATTTCTCAATAGCGTTTTTAGAAGCGGCGATACAGCTGCAAACTGCCGAAACACTACATACCAACAGAACTATGAACTATTAAATTCCTCATATACTAGCTTTAAGTGTTCTACAAGGTAAATGACATCCGTTGTTGAAAGAATTTTTCAAATCGCACACGTAAAAGCACTGATATTGAGAAAAACAGAATAAGCGTATGCGCCCTAGCGGCGAAATTGTGCACTATTTTGGAAAGAAAATATACACACAGTTTGCATAGTTAATAGTATCTGACAGAAGAAAGAAGTTTTTCAATCGGATTTTTAGTCCCGCAGATATTGCTGTAAACGGAAACGTGAACTTACGTGCTCTGGCGGCAGAATTGTGCTTTTCGAAAAATTTGAAATTATATGAGATGCATTTCCCTACGAACGCTCTCCAACAAAGAAAGAATTTTTCAAATCGCACTCTTAGAAGCAGAGATATCGACAAAAATAATATATGCGTTTACGCCCCCGGCGGAAAAACCATGCAATATTTTAAGAAGAAAGTATTCTCAAAAGGTGTTTCAATGTGAGCTGTATCGGTCAACGAAATAATTTTTTCAATCGAGTTTTTAGGAGCTCAGATTTTGTTACAAATACATCAGACGTAGAAATAAACATTTACAACCCCTGGTGGCTAAACCATTCTTTATCAAATATTAGGAATTATAGACAAACCAGTTCCTATCAGCAGCTGTATCCGGTTCAGAAATAAGTTTTCTAATCGGAATTTTAGAAGCAGAGATATCGGGGAAAAAGCAATTTAACTTAAAGCCCCTTGCCCCCTCCCTAGCTGAAACTCTATGTATTACTTCAAAAAATTAAAATTATATGAGAGCATTTTACACTGGAACCGCTATCTAACAAAGAACGAATTTTTCAAATCTGACTCTTAGAAGCAGAGATATTGACAGAAATCGGATCTACATCTACGCCACCTGGCGGAGAAACCATACATGATTTTAAAAAGAAACTATTCTCGAATGTTTATCGATATATTTTTTTTAATTGGAGGTTTAACGACCACCGTGTGCAACTCAATGGGCTATAAGCAGTCGCCCGTCCCTAATTTAGGGTCACTGGTTCCAGGGAAGGGAGGGAGCCAGTGCCGTAAGACAAACACAACATCCATGCCTAACCGGGATTCGAATCCGGACCCCTTCCGGACGAGTGATCAGAGGCCATCGCTTAGACCACTGCGCCACCGGGGCGGTATTTATCGATATGAGCGGTATAGGTCCACGAAAGAATTTTCTCAATCGAGATTTTAGAAGCTCAGATTTTGATGGAAATACCTACGAAGCAAAAATTAACGCTTACGCCCCCTGGTGCAGGCGCGTAACCAGAGGGGGAGGGCAAGAGGGGCTAAGCTTCCTCTAGAGGTTCTCAGAGCCCCCCCCCTAGCGATTCCCAGACTTTTATAAATTTTAAAGTATCTCTTACACGACCAATGTTTCCGCATAGCTAAAATTATTGAGAATCCGGCGTCCCCCTATTAAAAGACAGTCCTCTCCTCTTAACGACCATCTTTGCTTAAGGACCGCTGCAGAAAAAATATTTTGTCCAAATTACTATTCCCACTGAAAATTTTCTCACTACCCTGGACCCATGAAATAATACAAATCTGCAGAAGTATATGTAGTGGTCACTTTAAATGGCTGCAAAGCTTCATCCTTCCTGGAAGTGAGTGGGGGCGGGAGCGCAAAAGTTCTTGAGGATGACAAGAAGTTCTAGTAACATTACCTAAAGAAAAACAAAGACCCAGTCTCCACACTTCCTACAAAGCTGAAAAAGGGAGTGACAGTTTAAAGCTTAAACTCATCTTAATTCCACTCCCCTTTTTGGCAGGACAGAAGAGACTTAAGGGGGTGAGGTTGAGACAATTTTTTTCAAGGAAATCATCCTGCTGCATGTTCAACTAAAACCTTCCCCCAACCCCTATTTAGCGATCAACCTCTCTGAAGTAACGTTTCTTGAAGAACCAGGCCAGCTTCTCTAATCAGTTAATTTAAGGGAGCTCGTGGTCAGTTAGGCTGGTGTGAAGAGAGATTGCAAGCAAATTTTTTCCCCCACCCTCCATTGTAGAGTTCTAAAAAGAGTCAGTCTCCCTGGTCTGGTTTACGGTAAACGGCAAAAATACCCCAGGGAAGAAATACCCCGGAGAAAATACCCTGAAAACTGAAAAGCGGTAGAAATACCCTCGGAAAAAATACCCCCGAAGGAAATACCCCCAGAACAAATGGTTCACTGTAAACTGCAACACAGGAACACTGATGTGTGGCAGTGTTCCGGTGTGGCAGTTTACCGTCAACCCTGCCACACGTCTTTCAGCAACTTGGAAATTTGCCAATGCTATGACGGAGCCAGTGTCATGTCTGGTGGAAAAGGTGGCGTCCAGGCTATCTTGCAAAATAAATTAAATCGGAAGATGCTACTAAAGAACGAAGGCGAAAAACTTGTTTGACTTTTAGAACAAAGGTGGTCAGGCCATTTTGAAGTCGTTAAATTAATGTTTGAAAATTTCGATGACATTGTCAAATCCCTTAGAGCAGTTAAATGAAAAGAAAAAGTTCGATGGAGAAGATGTTGCAATCAGCACTGGATTATTACATACAATGACCAATAACACATTCTGCTTTTGTTTGCTATTGATGAAAAAAATACTTTTAATTTTGCATTT
The DNA here is from genome assembly GCA_039090855.1 of Macrothele yani. Taxonomy (NCBI): domain Eukaryota; kingdom Metazoa; phylum Arthropoda; class Arachnida; order Araneae; family Macrothelidae; genus Macrothele; species Macrothele yani. The sequence continues at coordinate 70,721,155 of CM077024.1, read as the reverse complement.
AGCAGATAAAATTTTACAGAGTCGTACTGCAAGCTTGGAAACATCAAATAAAATTATAAATTTTGTGCATCAAACACTTTTTGATTTTCGAAAAATTCCTAATTTCGATGCAACACTGGAGGAGAGTAATTCGTTCTTTAAAAATTTGGAGGATGAAATGAAAAAGCATAGAATTCGTAAAAGATATTCAAGAATTGAAAACTTTATAGTTTATGAATTCATAAACGAGCCTTCAGAAGTCAGTCATCGTAATAAACTACAGTGCATCTACAATGAGACTATTGATTCTGTTCTACAAGAACTTGATAAGAGATTTCGCAACAACTAAGTTTGATTGCTGCAATAACTGCTGTTGAGGCACTGAATGAGGATTTAGAAAAGTATGATGCCCTGAAAGAACTTGGAATTAATATTCCCCAAAGAGAAGAAATAGTAGTTGCAAAAAATCATATTAAATCTGAAACAAGAACGGAGGACTTGATAGAAAAACTATGAAATGCGAAAAGATTTTCATAATACGTATGACTTGGTGGCAACTTGTAGGGTTTTTGCATACAGAACTGCAATCTGTGAAAGTACTTTTTCCGCCCTTACAAATATCGACAGGCCCCAGAGGCAAAACATGTCCTGTCAATGACAGGCAGATTTAGTGCTATTGAGCTAAAAAAAAAAAAAAGATTTGGACTCCTCATTTTTTTTGAAGAAATTCAATGACATGGCTGACATTATATTGCAACTATTCTAAAATGAAGAAAGCTAAAAGTTTTTACTTTAACCCTTTAAAGGGCAAGGCTCTTGTAATTTTCTGATCTTTCTGTTTCTTTCCTTTTTTTTATATATATTTTTGCCAAATAAATTTCAGGTTGTGCATCAGAGCCAAAAAAGAAGCCAACCATGTGGCTACAAAGGCAAAAGTGGCCAACAACATGGGTGAGTGCATTTCCTGAATAATACATGGATCTTGATTACATTTACCCAAATATCATATTTAGTCAAATCTAGGTTTAAGCAATCGAAAAAATATTTAAACATTTGATCTGAAAAATTGTGCGTTTCAGCTAAATCAGATTATTGTAGCATTTTGCTGAATAAGTTAATTCAGCTTAAACCTTGAACGTAATGTAACTGTGCTGAAATTCATCAGGCATAAAAGTCTCTTAATCCACTGCCTATAATGCATGAATTTTCAACAAAGTTCAGCGCCTCGCAATTCTTGCTTGTTCTAATGTGAATATTAGCATTAGTAATTTCAATGCTGTTTTGAAATTGAATAAAAAATTCGTAGGATTTTGAAAACTCAAATATCTATGATCAAAAAATTTTGTTGTATTTCTAATTATTCTACGTGAAAATTTGCATAACATGCGTTAGAAAAATCGTTACAGCTCAACTACCTTTGTGTAATGATTAAAGTTCTTAGCTTGTCCTACTATTTAAAAAAAGAATAGGACAAGCTATTACAATTGGTCCGGCAACGTGAGTTTGAACTCAAATGGTGTTTTCTACACGTTTCAGAGGGTGGAGAATATGAATCTGAACATCGCAAAAGTTTATGTTTCCTATATGTATATCTATTAGCCTGTCAACACGATAGCATCCACAATTATGTACCGATTGAGTTGATTTTTGGTACAAAAATCCGATTTCGTAATCCCTTGGATTTTGTTAACCAGTAAAATCGGTAAGGCGCCCAAATGTGGCCCCAAAATTTTTGAAAATTTATAAAAAAACCCCAAAAAAACCAACGTTTTTTGGGGGAAAATGGCCAACGATGTATGATTTTATATGTAATTTTGCATTTTGAATCGAATGAAGCTAGTTTTTTTGAGCTACGAGACATATATATAGAGATAGATGCAAAAATCTATATTTGGCGATTATTTTGGCGCGTTTGACGTAACCTTGGAAGTAATGCATGAAAAAATGAAATAAATGGAAAATAAACAATTCAAATAAAAAAATCATTTGTTATTTTAGATACGACTAATTGCGTGATAAGTTTTCTTAAAACGCAAAAGTTTTGTTAAAGTTTCAAAATTTTAACACCATTAATTATTTTTAACATCATTAAATTAAATAAATAAAAAATAAAAAATCATTTCGACTCGTCTCGATAGCAGCCCTTTACGGCGCTTCAATCCCTGGTTGGGTATGCAAACCTTCAAGAGACCAAAATGAGTTCCGCAGGGCGAGTGGAAGGCGGGGTTGACGTTTGCTGTTTTAAATGCTATAAATTTCACGATGAAGATTTTATTCTCTGTTTTACGAGACGAACATGACATGATCTTAACTTCAGCACTTCAGCTGCGCATTGGACTTTTTTTTCTTCAGCTCCCCCTGCACGTTTCGAAGCCCCCTCTGACCTTTTTGGCAGGTTACGGCTCTGCCCTGGTGGCCAGACCACATTTTATGAAAAACTAGAAATTACAATCAAAACATTTCCCACCGGGAACTGCATCCGGTGCAGGAAGAATTTTCCAAATCGGAAATTTAGAAGCAGAGATATCGGGGAAAGCGCAATTTACCTTTACTCCCCCTAGCGGAAAGTCAATGAATTACTTGAAAATTTTGAAATTATATGAAAAACATGTCGCACCGGAAACTCTATTTAACAAAGAAGAAATTTTTCAAAGTGGACCATGAGAAGCAGAGATATTGACAAAAATAGGATGTACATCTACGCCTCCTGGCGGAGAAACCATGCATTATTTTTAGAAATAAATATTCCGAAAAGGTTTGTCGACGTGAATAGTATCGGTCCACGAAATAATTTTTTCAATCGAGATTTTAGAAGCTCAGGTTTTGTGGCAAATACATCAGAAGCAGAAATTAACTCTTATGCTCCCTGGTCGCCAAACCGTTTTATACCAAAAATTAGAAATTATATGCGAAAGATTTCCCATCCGGAACTGAATCCTCTGCAGAAAGACTTTTTCATGTCCGAGTTTTAGAAGCAGAGAATCGGGGGAAACGCAGTTTATTTTTACGCCCCCTAGCGGAGAATCTATGCGTAACTTGAAAAATTGACTATACCTAAAATAATCTTCGCCATGAGTAGAATTGAAAGACAAAAGAATTTTTCTAATTGGTTGTTTAGAAGCAAATGTATGCATTAAAATGTATTTTTAATTCGATATCATTTGCTTTTATGCTCTCTAGCATCGAAATTGGGCATCGTACAAAAAATCAAAATAAAGGGTCATCATTCGCACATTTTAAGCTTCCTAAGGCAAAAATAATTTTTCAAATCGGACTATTAGTTGCAGAGATATCGTGTCTACAGATGGACAAATCGATAACATATTTACAAGCACGATCTTTTTAGCACGTCTTTTGTAAAAAAAGATCGTGCTTATGTTATTGGTTTGTCCGTCCGTCTGTAGACACGCTATTTCTGCAACTATTAGTCCGATTTGAAAAATCCTTTTTGCATTAGGAAGTTTGAAATATGCGAATGATGATCCTTCATTTCGTTCTGTTTTTACAATGTACAATTTCGCCGCTAGAGGGCGTAAACGCAGATGATGTCGAATTCAAAAATACGTTTTATTCCACATATTTGCTTCTAAACAGCCGATTTAAAAAATTCCTTTATCTTTCCATTCCATTTATGTCGAAGAACATTTTAGAAGCAGTTACTGTTTCAAATTTCGCATAGATCTTTCGCTAGGCGACGTAAAAGTAAATTACGTTTTTCCCGATAACTCTTCTTCTAAAACGACGATTTCAAAATGTTTTTCTTCAGCGGAAACAGCTGCTGACGGAAAATATTTTGCATATAATTTCTAATTTTTGGTAAAGAATACTTTGGTCACCTGGGGGCGTAAGTGTTAATTTTTGCTTCTGACGTATTTACCATAAAATCTGAGCTCCTAAAATCTCGATTGAAAAAATTCTTTCGTGGACCGATGCCACTCACGTCGATAAACGTTTTCGGAATATTTTCTTTTAAAAATATTCCGTGGTTTCTCCGCCAGCGGGCGTTGATGTATATCTTATTTTTGTCAATATCTCTACTAGTAGAAGTCCGATTTGAAAAATTCCTTCTTCGTTAGGTAATGTTTTCAGTGTGACATGTTTTTCATATAATTTCTAAATTTTCAAGTTATTCATAGACTTGCCGCTAGAGGGCGTAAAGGTAAATTGCGTTTCCCCCTATAACTCTGCTTCTAAATCTCCGATTTGAAAAATTCTTTCTGAGCCGGATACAGCTCCTGATGGGAAATCGTTCGCACATAATTTCTAATTTTGTAAAAATGGTTTAGCCACCAGGTAGCGTAAGTTTCAATTTCCGCTTCGATGTATTTACAGCAAAATATGAGCTTCTAAAATCTCGATTGAAAAAAAAAGTCGTTTGTAGACCGATACTACTCATGTCGAAAAACCTTTTAGGAACATTTTCTTGTTAAAATAATGCATGGTTTCTACGCTAGGGGACGTAGATGTATATCTTATTTTTGCCAATATCTGTACTTCTAGAAGTCCGATTTGAAAAATTCCTTCTTTGTTGGATAGTGTTTCCGATGCGAAATGTTTTTCATATAAATTCAAAAATTTCAAGTAAGTCCTAGACTTTCCGCTAGAGGGCACAAAGGTAAATTGCGTTTTCTGCGCTATTTCTGCTTCTAAAACTCTGATTTGAAAAATTCTTCTTGTATCGTTTACAACACCTGATGAAAAATATTTTTCATATCATTTCTAATGTTTGGTAAAGAATGGTTTTGGCCACCAGGGGGCATAAGTATTAATTTCTGCTTCTGATGTATTTGTAGCAAAATCTGGGCTCCTGAAAATTTGACTAAATTTTTTTCCCTTGGACCGATACCGCTCATATTGAAAAACCTTTTGCGAATACTTTCTTCCTAAAATAATACATGGTTTTCTCACCAGGATTTGAACAATGATTTCTGTGTTGGAGAGCGTTTCCGGTGCGAAATGTTTCTCATGTAAATTCATATTTTTCTTAACGCACAAGGCTACAACCAGAGGGCGTGAGCTCACGATTTCGTTTACAGCAATATCTGAGAGATTAAAAACCCGTTTGAAAAATGTATTTCTTCCGTCAGATACTATTGTTTTCCATACCGGTTCCATTGATTTTGAATAGCTTTGATAAAGTTAATGTGAGTCAGAACGGAGATATAAGACGTGCTAATTACACCCGAAAATTCGGTGTCATCTTTCTTGTTTTTACTAAAGACGTGCTAAAAATATCAAGTTCCAAAACATTCTGTTGCTTCAAAAAAAAAAAAAAAAAAAAAAAAAAACGCGATGAAATAAAGTATTTAATTGCTGATAAGCCCTCCTACAGAAAAAATAAAATTATTTCATACCTCCTCAAAAAACAGTAATAATAATCTCCAACAGAAAATAAAAAAATAAATTGACTAAATCACCCGCATTAATGAAAAAAAAATCATCATTGCGCATAGTTTTGTCATGAACGTGATTCAGGTTCACGAGTCTTTCTGGCTTAGTGGCTAAGACACGTGTTGTCTTTTGAACCAACCCAAACGACGTCGGTTCGATCCTCATCACTGTCAAAGGAGTATCTGGTGCAAGGGCTGAAAAATTTAGCGTCTTCGATTTTGCGAAAATCTGGAACGGACCTTTCTGAAATAAAAGGAATTTTTGACTACGCAGTATTTGTGAAAATGCGGAAATTAAAAAAAAATGGCCACTTTTAAAAACGGAAATTTCGTTAAAAAATGGACGCTTACTTTGCTGGACGTTATTTTCAGAAATTTTCCATAAATTCACATCACTTATTTTTTTCAGTGTATCACCACTTTGAAAAAATCTTAGAAACTTAATACTGTCTTACCCTTCGTGGCGTTGCAGTTTCTGCATTGATAACCATAAAATACAAAATAAATAAAAAAAAAGAAACACGAAATGGTCAGTTCAAATGAAAGATTTGGAGCTATTCTGGATAAGGAAATTTCCCTTCGGAGTGTAGTTTAGTGAACAGATTACATTTCCCAATCTTTCAGTTTACGTGATGGCATTGTTTTGATGGTACTAAGCATAAGACTTCGAAGTCTGTAAGCAACAGTAACGGATTATTATGCTCTTTATTTTATTGATTTTTGGTGCTGAAAAGCTGAGTCAAACGTTTGGAGCGTGTACCTGATTGAGGAGAGCTATTAAAGACTGAAATGATTGACTAACGAAAGCGTTAAGTAACAATCAGATGCCATAGGGACTCTTTCATCTACCGTGGACTAGTTTGAGCTCGTCTCGATCGTCCGATTGCGTGAGAAGGAATGTTACACCCGTAAAGTTGCCGCCGCTTGTATGGGCCACGATGGAAGTGTGGCAACTGGCTCTTGTTAGCGTCTATGGCCTCATGAAGGCTTTCGCAATGGTCCTGAGGGTAAGGTATCATAGAAGGAAAACAATAAGGAAAGATCGCTTGATTCGCTGCAAGTGGTGTCAGATTCAGCCGCGATGTAATCTTCTATTGTCCAGATGACCCTTAGTGCGCCCACAAGACATACTTTAATTAACATTTCATTATCGTACCGACTTTTACAGCTCGCCATCGTGCAGCATGGTTGTCTTAATGTCCTGAGAAAGCAACTATTAGTACGAAACGGCAATAGCGGAATCAATAGGCTCTGCTGGGTGGGAACGATTATCGCATAACACAAGGTAGTCGTCGTGGTCAAAGTTGTGATATATTTCACACCTCTACGAAAACTCTAATCGATATGTCGAGGATGTGCTGCTGTCCGTCGTAATGCCAGTTCGGAAAGCATTTACTTGTCATATTCCAGCAAGACAATACTCCCCAGCATACAGCTGCATAGCGTGTGCTTTCAATGCGTGCGGGCTACATTGTGGTCAGCTATATCACGATTTGTCTGTAGAACAGCATGTCTGGAATGCGCTAAATACAAAACATGGTGGCCCCATCTTTGGGAGCGACGTCATACATCTGTATGCTTTTGTGCTGCGATTTATTACTGCGTGTATCAGGAACTAATGCATTTTTTTCTAGGGGAGTTCACCATGAAAAGCAAAACGTGTGCTAAATAGCACTGAAATAAATGTTGTTTTCCAACTGGGAAACACCAATCAGCTGAGAAGTGTTTTACACTGCGTAGAGAAATTATAAACACACAGAAATATTCCTGCTATTTCTTGATTATCTGCTGTAGAATGATAGTTGCAACGCCGCCCCTGTGGCGCAGTGGTCTAAGGCGTTGGCCTTTGATCATTCGTCGGAAGGGGTCCGGGTTCGAATCCCGGTGAGGCATGGATGTTGTGTTTGTCTTACGGCACTGGCTCTCTCCCTTCCCTGGAACCAGTGGCTCTAAATTAGGGACGTGCGACTGCTTATAGCCCATTGAGTTGCTCACGGTGGTCGTTAAACCTCAAAAAAAAAAAAAAAAAAAAAAAAATAGTTGCAACACAAAAACACCTCATAAATAATTAATTTGTATTATAGAAGAATGCTCAGCGGTTATACTGTATTTAGTTATATGGTCCGTGATTCAGAAAAGGTTGAGGGCATCCTGCACTAGAGAAAAAAAAGCTACTCTGTTGAACTGAGCTACCTTGGGGAATGTAAGGCAGGGAGACTGCGATTCCTCGTAGGAATGAACTCAAACGGAATTTGATTTCAACCTTTAAAGAAATAATCCGCCCTATTGCAGACTCTGGTGTTACAGCGCGGCTTGTCTGTTTCAGCTGTAATTAATCATTGCGTCTGGTAGCGGATGGATCTTTCGTTTCACTCACTGAACTTCGCCATCTGATTATTTAACAAGTCTGCATTCGTTTGCGAGACAAAAAGTTTTTCTTTAATCCAGTAACAAAATGTTCAACCTTCAAATACAAGCCCGAGCACGGAATTTTTCAGTTAAAAAAAAAAAAAAAAAAGGCATAGCATGTCCAGGACCAAGCAGACGTGTAATGCTTAGACTTCACTGGGCTGTCCCACTCGCACAAAAAACAGGACAATAACTTTGAGATCACCACATACATATCATACAGTTGCACTTGCTGTATTCAGCATGCACTGAAGAGTAATTGAATTAGAGACAGCTGGCGTTATGCAAACGTGGCGCTGTAGGTGGCCCTGTAAACGGAAACGACATGACGTGTGCAGCGATCCGACAATATATGGAGCGATGCGGCGGGAATCAGTAAGAGTCGGACGCAGTATGCGTAAGACGAAGGATCTAAGCGCATTTGATCGTGGGCAAGTTGTCGGGGCCTGACGAATGGGTCACTCCATCTCGGAAGTCGTGCAGGAACTGGGATTTTCCCGAGCCATTGTGTCACGGGTGCACCGTGCGTACATCGAATCCGGTAAAACCATCCCTGCACGGGCCAACTGTCGTGGACAACAGCGTGTGGATGAGCGGGGTCGTCGTCGGCTAGCTGGCATTGTAACAGCGGATAGACGGGCCACAGTGCAAGAAATCACACGGCAATTTAACGCTGGTGCACAAAAACGCGTAAGCAGCCACACCATCCAGAACCATCTCCTCGTTATGGGGTACAGAACCCATCGTCCCACGAGGGTACCTCTGCTGACCGCACATCACAGGGTGCAAAGATTAGCATGGGCGCGGGAACATCACTACTGGACCCTAGACATGTGGAAAAATGTTGCCTGGACTGATGAGTCGAAATTCACGTTGGTACATGCGGATGGCAGGATACGAGTACGGCGCAAACCACATGAAGCGATGGATCCTTTTTGCCAGCAGGGTACTCTTCAAGCTGGTGGGGTTGGCATTCTCGTCAGGGGACTGTTTATGGGACCCCTGGTACGTGTGACATCGTCCCTCACAGGTTATCGTTACCGGGATAACCTGGACGACCATTTGCTCCCATTTGTGCGTCTTCAACGTCCCACTGGGGACCTCATCCTGCAACAAGACAATGCACCGTGCCATCGCTCCCGAATTGTATCCGAATAGCTGGATGAACACTCCACCGACATGACCTCGCTTCCTTGGCCAGCTAAGTCACCTGACCTCAATCCCATCGAGCACATCTGGGATGCCATTGAGAGAGATGTTCGAGGCTCTGACCTCCCCTCCATCAAATCTTCGTGAATTGCGGGAGCTTGTTGAGGGGTCGTGGATCTGTATGGCTTCCCAACGCTTCCGGTGTCTTGTCGAGTCCATGCCGAGGCGAATCACCGCCGTCATCAGGGCGAAAGGTGGTGCTACACGTTACTAGACAAGTATTTCTAATTCAGTTGCTCTTCAGTGTAGTGCAACACAAACTTTATGTTCTTGTAGGATTCCTAGAAATTTGGAAAATACAAAGTGGCAGCTGGCGGAAGTTTGCTGCCGTTGTTGTGTACAAGGATTTCTTTCAAACTCCATTTAGACGAGTCTATGAAATGTCGTCAGTTACCGACATTAAGTGTAATTTTAAGAGCATCCCATTACTCTTTAATGTTATTGCAATACGCAAGATTTTCTTTGCAGGAAAAATAACAAGCAAACTTTTCCCTCTCGTCTTCGATAGGTATTAACCCTAGCATTTTTATCCAAAAATAATCACCTGCTGGAGTTGTGAACCTAAGAGCTTGGCTCTTTTGAAAATGTTAAGATATCCAACCAGATCATTTACTCGTAGTTTTGATTGGGAATTACACGAGACTCATCTGAGTTTTTAGGAATGTATTTTTCATTAGTAATAGGATATTAATTGTCTGCATTCATCTGTTGCTCTTCCAAGTCGTAGGATTCGGGCTGTAATGGAATGCGAAAACCTGGTCATTAACATCCTTTTAGCTGAAGTCAGGTTTGAGTAAATGATTGATCGCATTTGATCCACTAACGCAAAGGATTAGCACTCGAAAGACAATAACCATGTGGCGCAAAATTCTTTTCCTTATCACCATCTTGGCACCGGAGTAGAGATGATACATATTTTTCTATTAATTGTGTAAAGCATCGCAAAAACTACCCGGGTCATTCACACATCTACACGACAAGTTATCACTTTTGTGGTTAAGTCTTTTAATACCCCAGTGTTTCTTTCAATAACGATATAATCTGAAGAAGAAAAAAACAATTGGAGTAACGCTTACGTAATTCGATGACGTAAGCAGATTGACACGCTGAAATAAACACAGTGTAGGAAACAAACACCGTGTACAAATGATTAAACACTCCACACTCAGCACCGCGAATTTGAACGGAAGTCACGTGGTTCACTGCGACATGTTCCTTGTTGGTTTTTTTTTTCTCATTTAGTATGAGAAACTTGATGGACTATATACAGTCGCTCGTCCCTAAGTTAGTGCCGCTATTACCAGGGAAGGGGTAGAGCCAGTGCCGTAAGACAAGCAAACATCTATGCCTCACCACGTTTCGAATGCGGACTCATCTCAGATGAATGGTTAGAAGCCAGCGCTTAAACCACTGCGTCACGGGGACGGCGATGATTCATTATGGTAGTGCCGACAGAGGAAACTGACTACATGACATGATACCCATGGGATGCGGTTGCACCAATCCCGTTCACTCCTTTTCTCACCTTTTCAGACAACGTATTGCAGAAAACACTCTTCTACTTTATTAAAGATTGCTACACATTCATTTTGCATCAACTGTTTTTAAAAGTTCATTTTCTAAATATCTGTGCGTGATAGAAAAAAAGGGAAAGCAAATTATAATGCAACGTAAAAATCTACATTAAGCACAAACGCTTTTTCTCACCCAAGAAAACAAATCACTGTTGCTCAGTGATACTTCTCGATTCGTTTTCCCCTCTTGTTTCGTAAAACATCAGTATTTTAGAAAACTGTTCATATTAATAAACGTTTAAAACAAATCGTTGGCATTTCTGTAAGCAATACGCTTCCAACGAGAGTTAACTTGAGTCTACTTAATACGAGGGTAAATCAAAAATTATCCGCACTCTTGTTTCTATAATATATCACAACAACAGCAGGGGTTGAAAAAGTACATCATTTTTCTACATAGCCTCCTTGCTTTTCGATGCACTTGTTCCAGCGGTCCACAAGCTTGGGTATTCCATTGGAGAAGAAGGTTTGTGGCTGGCCACACAGCCATTTATGCACCACTTCCTTCACTTCGTTGTCCGAAGCAAATCGACGACCTCGCAAAGCATCTTTGAGGGGTACAAAGAGGTAAAAGTCGGAAGGGGCGAAATCTGGACTGTATGGGGGTGTTCCAGCACCCCGAAACCCAATTTGCCAAGGGTTTCAATGATGTGAGAGGCCGAATGGGGTCGTGCATTCTTGTGCAACAACAACACTTTCTTCGAAAATAGGCCTCGGCGTTTGATGCCAATAGCTGGTTTCAGTTCCTTTGCCAGCATTTCACTGTAGCGTACACTGGTGACTGTAGACCCCTTGCCCAGGTAATGTTCTAGTATAGGCCCTTTAGAGTCCCAGAAAACGGTTAGCATCACTTTTCCTACGGAAGGTTGCGTCTTGAATTTCTTCTTCGCTGGCGATCTCGGGTGTTTATACTCCATACTCTGCCGTTTGGATTCCGGCTCAAAGTGATGGATCCAAGTCTCATCTCCTGTGACGATTCTCTCCAAATAGCTTCGCCATCATCGTTGTAGCGGTGGAGTAAGCGTTGAGAGATCTCCACACGTTTGCGCTTATGCTCTTCGGTCAGCTGTCTTAGCATCCATCTTGCAGAGACTTTACGGAAACCAAGTTTCTCGCGGATGATTTCGTATGCAGAACCATAACTAATTTGCAGAGAACAGGCAATCTCATCGTTGGTGACTCATCGGTTCATCAGAATCATCTCTCGAGCTTGTTGAATCTTCCCGTCAGTGGTGGAGGTTGATGGGATTCCTGCACCCTCTTCATGCTTCACGCTTGTTCGGCCATTTTTAATTTTCTCGATCTACTCATACACACTTCTGCGTGGAGTCCTCGTATTGTGCTGCAAGCTGTCCTCGTATTGTGCTGCAAGCTTGCGATGAATTTCAGCTCCTTATACACCTTCAGACCAGATGAATCGAATCACTGCTCTCTGTTCTTCCTTGATGCACACTGCCAGCGGAGCGTCCATGTTTACTCTGTAACAGAACAAAGGAAAATGTAGCAATTAAGATCAAACTTCAGTAACATAACCACAATAATACCACATTATAGCATGCGCGCGCAGAAGACAGTGCGGCCAACCTACAAAAATGTATGGCGCAAGTGCGGATAATTTTTTATTTATCCTCGTATGTCTAAATTTCTAACGAAAAATAATTTGTAAAACATTTGGAAAATAAAAATAAATTTCTAGAAAAGACTGCAATACCATATTACTTTCTGCGTTTGAAAATTCTTGAAATTTTTTTTAACAAATCTTCCTACAGAAAAAAAAACATAGTAAACACCTACAGAAAAGAAAATTATAATAAACACCTACAAAAAAATAAAAAAAAATAAGATCCCATTGATAGTGAAAAATTAAAGGTTCACGAAGAAGAATTCTTCAGCACACTCAATAAAATTGTTTCGTTCAAAAACAGCAACCTTTAGTAAAAACAGAATACATCTAAGTATTAGGCGTGCAACTTAATTCTCGGCCACAGGCACGACACGTTGAGAGCAAATCGAATATGTACCTAATCAGGGAAATAATCCCCGTCGTGTTGGATACACTTGAGCTATCGAATGCCTCTGCGGAAAAAAGAGGGCTGTTTCGAGTTGATAAAGTCATCAATACTTGTGTAGACCTCTTCGACAGAAGTGAAGTGCGTATCACTCAGGTGATGCTGCAGGGAGCGAAAAAGGTGATAATCCGACGGGGCGAAGTCTGGAGAATACCCCGGCTGGGACAAAATATCCATCCCAGGTCGGTGATAGTGTTTAAAGTCGTTTTCGCGGTGTGAGGACGCGCGTTATCCTGAAGCAACAGGACCGACATTCTGCCCTTGTCGGTGTATGGCCTTTTCGCCCCCATAGCATCACTCACACGAATGAGTTTCTGACAATAACGCTCGGCACTGACCGTTTCACCAGGTTTGAGCAACTCATAGTGTACGACACTGCGCTGATCTCACCATATGCACAACAACAACTTCCTGACATAGATATTCGGTTTGGCGGTACTGTTGGTAGGCTGACCTGGATAAACCAACGATTTTCGCCTCTTAAGATTATCGTAGAGGATCCACTTCTCATCACAGGTCAAAATCTTGTGGAGGAAATTCTGCTTCTTGAATCTGAAGAGCAAGGACACAACAACATCGTAGCGCCTAGCCTTGTTCGCTACAAGCTGGGCGCTACGATGTTGCTGTGTCCTTGGGGCACCCAACGGCCCTCCTTGTGAATCCGTCTAAGCTTGTGCAGGCGCTTTGCCGTGTTACTCTGAGTGCCTGGGCGAGCTCTGACTGTGTGCGACAGGGATCCGCATCCAACAGTTGTTCCAGTTCCTCATCGTCAACTTTCTGTGACTGTCAAGGACGTTCTGTATCACGGTGATCGAAATTTCCCTGCTTAAACCGCTGGAACCACTTCTTACACGTACTGTAGGACACAGAAGCCTCACCCAAAGCAGCACAGATCATTTGCTGGGCTTCCGCGGCACTTTTTTTTCAGCTGAAACGCGAACAGGAGGCAGTGTCTCAAATGTTGCTCCTCGAACGACATTGATTTCACCGTCAACTTTCGTCCCTTCTGCCTCTACAGCTGTGAGCGGTTACGGCTGCCTGGAAAGCTGTTGGTTGGCGTGTGCAATCAGCCATTATCGCACACAGCTATTTGCATTTTCTGACGTTCTATGATAGCTTGCTGTTAGGGGCCGAGAATTAAGTTGCACACCTAATACGTATACATTCGTTATGGATTTATAATAAATCTCCCCTCCCCAAAATTAATAATAATCAAACATCACCCACTGACGAAACAGTATCATCAAAGAGCAAGAGCATCAAATGAGTGGGTAGTCCAGGTGTTAACGCTTCTCTCTATGAAACAAAGGAGTCTAATCAATTGACAGTTAAAAACATTTTTAGAGATCGTTCCATGAAACTTTCCAGGTGGTGATTTCAGTGAAAAAAATTTCCTCGTTGAGCAAAACTTCGATAAAGTGCAACAAAACGCGTAAGGAGCATGCGCGATCGTCGTCATGATAACTAACATGGCAGGTGATTAACACGGTCTAAGATGGCGTAGGACAAAGAACAGTCCATACACGCGGAGAGCATGAACATCATTCAAAATGGCTGACACCATCCCAAATGTATCTGCCATCATGGCTGACGTATGACGTCACACCCGTCCTCAACCGCCGCCGACATTGGTACTCGACTTCCGTACAAACGATTTTTTGTCCCATTTCCGTACACATCCAGATCATCTAGTGGCATTTCTGTACACAGATATGATGATCCGTAAGCAGTGAGATATGCGTGAAGGAAGACCGAGGATCAGTACTGTTATCACCCGCTTCCCAGTGCGGGAGGGTTCATGGCTATAAGAGCCTCTAACCTCAGGAAAAAGATTTTATAAAATCTTTTGTGTAAACTTCATACGAAACTAGTTAAAGAAATAGCCCGGAATTTTTAACGGCATCTTTGAACGAAATATTAAAAAGAACAGCAATTTTTTTTTCCAGGATTTTGAAATTAAACATCTGCGACGAATGCTGCAGACTGTAAAGACGGCATTAATGGACAGCCTGTTTGCCCTTCAGGTTTTATTGCTGTTTCCGCTTATCTACCACGAGCGTCTATTGGTTGACGAAAACTATGGATGATGATCTCTGTGACGTCGGAGGAATCCGACAGGGGATCAGCTTTTACTTTCTCGCTTAGCATTCTCCACATCTGATACCAAGCACAGTGAAGCTGTACGAAAATTGCACTAACTGATCTACTATGTACGGAAATAGGACAAAATCCCTTTTGCATGGAAATGGCGCGTACCGAAGTTAGTTAGTTGATTTTAATGGCGCAAGGGCCAGGTTTGGCCAAAGAGCTGTGGAAGACAATCGTATTTGACGGCACTGACATTCGTCCTCGATCGCCGCCGCCGACACATTGGACAATTCAGCCCACTCACTGAATGTGTCAAGGCACGTGGGGTGGGCGTACATACAGAAACCCCGAGACACAAAACCATAGTTTTCTGCTAACTATTCTTTCTATTCTCGAAAAACTATTATTTTAAATAAAAGTGGAAATAATGAATGTTTTAATTTAAATAATAGAACTATTATTTTAAATTTTGAGATGCTAACTGCGAGTGTTGTTTTCCTTGTACGAAACACTAGGGTAATGCTAATAATACCCTGCGAAACGGAAACATTTACTTACGTTTCCTTTTACGCGCAACCTGCAAATACTGAACTCATTTTTCGTTCCTTTCGTCTTTAACATAGAAAAAATTCTGAAAAGTGCTTGACAACATAGCTGTATGTATTTAACAACTTCAATTTCCCCCCTTTTTATTATTTTTGGGAAAGAAAAAAACAAAACACAGCAAACAAACTTCAGTAAGCTTATCTACGATGAGCTGAAAGCTTAGATATCTGCCAATTAAGGATGGCATTCTGCTGCTCCAAACGCCGCGATATTTAATCATTATTTTCCATTTTCAAGTAAAAATAAACAACAAGCAACGAAATATAATGACTTCCACCAAAATTCCGTGGCGTTCCACGTCAAAGATTATGAAGTCAGACGTTTCTCGTGTGCTGGATAAGGGAGGCAAGCTCTGATTTAATAAACAAAATGCCTGAGTCTCTCAAATTGCCTGCCGCTTTGTCGTCCGACTGTCTGAATTTTGCGTAAGAGGGAGTACATATTAGGAATTTGTTTCTTTTTCCTAGTTCCTTATTACCACTCACTGCAGCCAAGCCTCTTTCCCATCGCGTAACAGCCACCATTCTAATCGCCCAGAAGAACCGCCACTCCATGCTCTGTGTACGAGCGAAATACAAATCCATCGATAATTGCGTCTTTCTGCCTGCAGCTTCCTCAGAGATTGGAGGCCTAAGTGACGGCGTTTTCCTAAGCGCCCCCTCCCTCCCCCAGAAACGTCAGGGGGGATTAGCGCCCATCAGACTTAATCCCAGATTAAGAGAGTCCCTAATTAATTGATTATTAAACATGTCGTAGCGGTAGCGGTGAGGTCCGCTTTATTAACATACAAGGAAGGAGCTTCTGTGTTGTGTCCGGCCAAACAGCACTTAAGCTTCTTCCTCAGACGCAAATGCGTGAGGCGGAGCGTTGGAGGGGTAGAAGGGGAGACGCCCTCAAAAATAATTGCCAGCTATGACGTTCGCTCCTGACAGTTATTAGACAACGTAGTAGAGGCGTCGGGAATGAAGCTTTAGTGGTCAAAAGGGCGAACAGATACATGGTTAAATAATTTATGAGACCGAAATAATGACAATCAGCTCATTTGGGAGAACACCTCCGAAGGATGTATGGTCGCAGATCACATCAAAATAATTTTCAGATATTATTTTGATAATCGCATCGCATGCACACAGTTTGACAAGAACACAAACGCATAACGTGAAGAATTCAAGGAATAAATGGGTAAATAAAACACTGTACGTAGCAATTGCATTTTGTTTTAAAGCAAAACAAAATCCTCCGCGTCATGCCATTGTGCTCTTGTAAGACAAAACTTTTAGCATTACGGAACAGAACTTAATTTAAATAAATTCTCGAAATTCGATTCCAAACTCCTAGGGCAGGAGAAATACCTTCCAGTTCCGCACACAGGTGTAACACTTAATTGGAATTACAACTGCGGGTTTTTATTGGTGCTGCTCACTCTGGTACGAAAAAGGGTCAGGAATGAGGTTGTTCTGTATCTACTGAGAAAGATTTATTTTTCGCAAGAAAAAATATTCACGAATTATGAAGTTCAGGCAGAATGTTTAATGTTTCCATGTAATGCATTTAATTAAATTTATGTATTTTAAACATGCAGCTAAATTATTTACGGGGTGTAATCCCTTACATAATAACACAAAGAATTCAAGGATTAAATGAGTAAATAAAACACTCCAGGTGATACAATTGCAGTCAAAAGCATTTGCTCGATTTTTGTCCAGTGTATTCATATTATTATACAACAGGGGTATAATAGGGGTATAATAATTAAATTATGACATAATTATCAAAGACTCTACACTTTTTATAAACCAAAACATTTCCTTTTAATGGCGTAAAACTAATACATAATTTAAGCCGAGCTTTCGCGCTCCACCTTCGTCTGGGCTAAACTTTCAAAGCCTTCTTAGAAAGATAGCAACTTACAATGTTGTTACAATTCAAAATTTATAAATTAAAAAAAAATTAACTTACAGTGTTGTTAAAATTCAAATTTTTAAATTTTTGTTTGAATTGTAACAATATTGTATGTTGCTATCTCTAAGAAGGCTTTGAAAACTTAACCCAGACGAAGCCTCCCGGCGGAGCGCGAAAGCTCGGCTTAAATTATGTATTAGTTTTACGCCATTAAAAGAAAGTGTTTTAGTTTATAATGCTATAATTATATTATAATAACATAATTATTAAATATAATTATTGTAATAATTATAATTATTACACGTATTGATTATATCATCATCATTATCAACCATTATCAATCTACTACTGGACAAAGGTCTCCCTAAGTTTCTTCCACAACGGTCTGTCTTGTGCCCGTCTCTTCCATGTTACTCCCGCATACTTTCGAATTTCATCCGCCCATCTCCCATGTGGTCTTCTTCTGGGTCTTTTCCTGTCCCTCGGAATCCAATCTAAAATTTCGGCTGTCCATCGATGGTCTGTCCTTCTGGCAGTATGTCCAGCCCATTGCCATTTCAGGGATTTAACTCTGATCATGATGCCTTCCACTCTTGTCATTTTTCGGATCCACGAGTTCCTCTTCTTATCTCTCCTGGTTACACCAAGCATGCACCTCTCCATGCTACTTTGAGTTGTCTGCAGTCTTTGTATGTCTCTTTTAGTTAAGGTTCACGTCTCTGCACCATATGTAAGCACTGGAAGGATACATTGATCAAACACTTTTCTTTTGAGACATAATGGCCTATTGCTCTTGAAAATTACACTGTTTCTTCCAAAAGCTCTCCAGGCAAGTTTTATACGCCGATTAATTTCTTCATCAATGTGACCCTCACTTGATATTTGCTGTCCAAGATAAATGTAGGTATTGGTTATCTCCAGCTTTTCCCCATCAATCGATATTTTATAATAATATAATTATTAAATATAATTATTGTGTCAATTATAATTATTATATGTATTGATTATATCATCATAATCATTGTCAACCATTATCAATCCACTGCTGGACGAAGGCCTCCCCAAGTTTCTGCCACACCGGTCTGTCTTGTGCCCGTCTCTTCCATGTTACTCCCGCATACTTTCGAATTTCATTCGCCCATCTCCCATGTGGTCTTCCTCTGGGTCTTTTCCTGTATACGTATAATAATTACACTACAATAATATAATTACTATACCTCCCGTACAGGTAAAAGGGGTAAGCAAATCCCCGAACAAAAATGGATAAAAAACTGAAACACCCCTAAATTTGGAAGTTTCATTTCTTATTATTTTCTTAATTACTTCTGAAATTTAATTTAGAAGTTATCAAACAATGCTGTTGCAATTTGCAAACCAAGAAAAGGCTCATATACTTCAAAATTATGTGCTGTAATACTTAATAATAACAGTGACTACAACAATTAATTAGACGCTATATTTTAAGCTTTAATATGCTGTAAGTAACATGCCTTTAATAAGCACACATTCTACATTTTTGCTGGTTTTAGTAGCAGCCTCTGAAGGTCAACTTCTTTTTTCTTCTGCTGACATTCAGTCCTCACTTTCCCACAATTTACAGGATAAGTAATTATAAGCCCGTACATCCCGGCCACTCTGTTCAAACCCGCAAGGAATTTATCTGTTACATGAAAAAAACAAAACAAAAAAACAACAACATATAGTTATTTCTGTTTCTTCTTCTTTTTCCCCCCTTTCATTTTTGCACTAATGTTTTAGAAGCAGTCAAAAGCATTTGCGCGATTTTCTGGCTGCAACTACTAAATATTTTTCTGTATTCTTTCTTCAAACATCCCTGATCACTGTGAAGCACCATTTTCATTGAGACTTTCTTTCTATAGAAGCAGTTGGAGCAAAGTCAAATGATAGAGACACACATTTTGTTATGGTTGTGCGATTCAAAATTTGCACAGTTTTACCTGATTCCCTCTTAGATTGGACCTGCAGTCTGAGGGCGGAACTCAGAACTGAAGAAATACATGTCATTAAAGTTCAATTTCGGTCATCTTTCCTTGGACCTCTTGGCATGACGTGAACGTTCGATTTTGAAAACTGTCGACAAACTTCAGCTGTTTGTCGTGCTTCCTAGGCGTATTGTGGTTCAGTTGAAATATCACAGATCTTTCGGCTGATACTCATTTCCTTTGTTTGTTTTTAGCACGTCTTTTGTAAAAAAGATCGTGCTTATGTTATCGGTTAGTCCGTCCGTTGGTACGTCTGTACCCACGATATCTCTGCAACTATTAGACCGATTTGAAAAATTCTTTTTGCATTGGAAAGCTTGAAATATGCGAATGATGATCCTTTATTTCATTTATTTTTACGATGTACAATTTCGCCGCTAGAGGGCGTAAATGCTGATAATGTCGAATTCAAAAATACGTTTTATTCCACATATTTGCTTCTAAACATCCGATTGAAAAAATTCTTTTATCTTTCGATTCCATTTATGTCGAAGAGTATTTAAAATATAGTTACTTTTTCAAATTAAGCATAGATTTTCCGCTAGGGGGCGTAACAGTAAATTACATTTTCCCCCATAACTCTTCTTCTAAAACTCCGATTTCTAAAATTATTTTCTTCAGCGGATACATTTCCTGATGGAAAATCTTTTGGTCATGATTTCAAATTTTTGGTAAACAAAACTTTGGCCACCAGGGGCGTAAGTGTTAATTTTTGCTGCTGATGTATTTGCCATAAAATCTGAGCTTCTAAAATATCGATTGAAAAAAATTCGTTCGTGGACTGATGCCATTCACATCGATAAACCTTTTTGGAATATTTTTTTCCTAAAATATTCCGCAGTTTCTTCGCCAGGGGGTGGAGAAACTGTGGAATATTTTAATTTTGTCAATATCTCTACTTCTGGAAGTCCGATTTGAAAAATTCCTTCTTTGTTGGATAGTGTTTCTAGTGTGACATGCTTTTCATATAATTTCAAAATTTTCAAGTAATTCATAGACTTTCCGCTATAGAGCGTAGCGGTAAATTGCGTTTCCCCCTATATCTCTGCTTCTAAATCTCCGATTTGAAAAATTCTTTCTGCACCGGATACATCTCCTGATGGGAAATCGTTTGCACATAATTTCTAATTTTTGCAAAAAATGGTTTGGCCACCAGGTGGCGTGAGTCTTAATTTCCGCTTCTGATGTATTTGCAGCAAAATATGAGCTTCTAAAATCTCGATTGAAAAAAGTCGTTTGTTGACCGTTACTACTCATGTCGACAAACCTTTTAGGAAACTTTTCTTCTTAAAATAATGTATGGTTTCTACGCCAGGGGGCATAGTGTATATCTTATTTTTGTCAATATCTATAATTCTAAGAGACCGATTTGAAAAATTCCTTCTTCGCTGGATAGTGTTTCCGATGTGAAATGTTTTCCCTATAAATTCAAAATTTACAAGTTAATCATAGACTTTCCGCTAAGAGGCACAATGATAAATTGCGTTTTCTGCGTTATTTCAATGATAATTGCGTTTTCTGCGTTATTATACAAAGACGGCGCAAACCACATGAAGCGATGAATCCTTCTTGCCAGCAGGGTATTCTTCAAGCTGGTGGGGTTGGCATTCTCGTCTGGGGACTATTTAAGTGTACTGAAATGGGACCCGTGGTACGTGTGACATCGTCCCTCACAGGTTATCGTTACCGGGATATCCTGGACGACCATTTGCTCCCGTTTGTGCGTCTTCAACGTCCCACTGGGGACCTCATCCTGCAACAAGACAATGCACCGTGCCATCGCTCCCAAATTGTATCCGAATGGCTGGATGAACACTCCACCGACGTGACCTCGCTTCCTTGACCAGCTAGGTCAACTGATCTCAATCCCATCGATCACATCTGGGATGCATCGAGAGAGATGTTCGAGGCTCTGACCCCCCTCCATCAAATTTTCGTGAACTGTGGGAGCTTGTTCAGGGGTCGTGGATCCGTATGGCTTCCCAACGCTTCCGGTGTCGTGTCGAGTCCATGCCGAGATGAATCGCTGCCGTCATCAGAGAGAAAGGTGGTGCTACACGTTACTAGAGAGGTATCTCTAATTCAATTGGTCTTCAGTGTAGTCGTCTGGTAGTGAAAAAAGTACTTTGATGGCATTAGAACACTATCTGTCATTTCAAAGCCGAACTTAAGTGGATCCAATATCTCTTGTGCTTCATCGAGGCAGTGTATCATTAGGTAGGTGTGGAAGAAAGCACGAAGAAGATGTCTCTGTTCACTGGTACTTGTTGGAGGTAAGTCATCGAGAGAAATATATTTCCCATGGATGTACTTCCATGGCCTGAACTAATCAAGTGTCTTGCAAGACGAGCCTTTCTTCAACAATTGCACTAAGTACTGTTCGGTAAGTGACATGATTCTGTCTAGCTCTGGAGATAGTGGTGACACGCCAAACTCTTTCAGATACTGCACAGGGTTACAGCGAACTGCAGCGTTTTTGGTACCAAACTTGCTCGTATAGTCAGCACCAGAAGGAGCATGAAGTGCTGGTAATGACTGGAACATGTCTTGTCCCAGTGCCTCAGCTAACATATGGATTGGAACAAGTCTTGTTGTGGTACCAACGTTAGTTCTTATAGCCACACTTCATTCACTCCTAGGGTGTGGAACCTTTTCCAGTGAAATAGAGCCAGGACCAAGATGTCAGTATCAGCACTGATAAACACGATTCTCTTTAGCCCTTGATTTGCTGTGTTCTCTCCATGGATCATCATGCTGAAGTCTGATTCTTCTATTAAAAATCTGTCCATGGTACGTATTAGTTTCAACACCATTTTGAATACCTATGAAGTTGACACTAAAATTTCCTCCGGTGAACCAGAAAATGCACTTAACACATGCATCTGTCTAATAGATCTTGTCACCATTAAGGTTTTCAAACTGTTTGTTATATGTTTTTGTAGTAACAATTTGTTTGATGATGAGGGCCAGAAAGTTCCCATTTGAATTGGTAGATTAACTTCTGATGATATTTTAGACAAAACTACTACACTGTGCAAATTAATTGGGACAAAGTAAAAAATCACTCTTTTTTCCAAAACTATGTCTTTATATCATTCTATGCCTTGATATACATTGATGAATACCTGTATTAGTATGTCCTCCTTTAGCAAAAATGACCTCTTGAATTCGTTTTGGCATTGACTCCACTAATTGAGTGCACATATATGTTTGACTTCATAATCGTGGAACCACACTGTTATAGCATTCGTTATCATGCGTTCTTTGGTTGTACAGTCCATTTTACCTAAACGTCTCTTCAAAATATTCCACAAGTTTTCTATGGGATTTAAGTCTGGTGAATTTCCAGGCCAATCAAGCAAATGAATTTGATTTTCCAGCATGAAATTCTTGACCAATTTCGAATTGTGACATGGGGCCAAGTCATGTTGAAATGTTCCATCAAAAGTTTGCAAGAATGGAACAATCATTCGTTGTAATATTTCTACGTATTTGGTTGAATTCATCATACCTTGAACAAGAACTAAGCTTCCAGTGCCATTTGATGTGAAAAAACCCCAAAACATCTGTTTCAGAGGGTGTTTTACAGTTTGTTTGGCAGGCTCAGGTCTTAAGGGTTCACAGTTGCTTCATCTAATGACATTTGCTTGGTAACCCTGCACAAAGAAATGAGTTTCATCACTGAAAATTACCTTTTTCCAGTCGTCAGCAGTCCATGATTTATATTTTTTGGCCCATGCTGAACGTTTTATCTTCATTATCGCATTCAAATATTGTTTTTTCGTTGGTATTTTTGCCTTCCGGCCAACTTCCAAAAGCCTACGGCGTACAGTTGAATCACTAACATCACAACAACTAGCCAATAAATCTCTTTGAACGTCGGTGCTTGTTTTGTTTTTTATTCAATTTACTATTTCTGATTAGATATTTATCGGTTCGTGGAGTTGTTTTTCGTTTTCTTCCAAATTTACCTCTCCTTTTTGGAGACGATGATCCAGATGCATTGTATCGCGTAAGTAGTCTTGATACACTTGATTTGCCTACACCAACTGCAGAAGCGATATCTCTCACTGTCATAGAAGTGTGATCCTTCACAGCAATTATTTTTGCACTCTCCCTTGGGGGAAATATCCATTTTTCAATACACGAAAGTAACACGTACTCACAGAGAGCAAAAACTAACATCCACCTGTCACACACGAAAGCTCACGACTGAAGCTGAAGTGCATATTTCCTGGCCAAACCTAATTCTTACTATCAAGTTCTAACAGTCACACCACCTCACAGCTGATAAAACCGGTTTACGTGGGTTTCCGACATCAACTGGCGATCATATTACAATTCTGAGAATAAAATAGCTTGTGCCAATTAATTTGCACGGTATAGTATGACATTGCTTTTTTGCCTCGATAGACGTTCACAATATTTAGGAGAACACTCTTGGTAACTATCGAAGATCTGGTCTACCCTCGAAGCACCAGCTGTGATTGATGATGTAAACGTCAAATAAGAAGTGGCAACTTCACCAAACGTTTTCTTTTTCTTTGTTAATACCTTTCTCAAACAGTTCATAACGTCTATGATGAAACAAATACTTTCATCTGGCTGAAATTGTGCTGCTTTTGCGTATTACTCAGAGTCCTTTCTAGTTCCTGCATAAGAGTACTTTTTTTGCTTTTAACAAGAAGACCATTCTTATCAAAAAGCATTGAAACATCTGATAACTCAAACTGAAACAGACGTGCCAGTTCATACCCACGAACTTGAGCGATCTGAAGTATTATGTTCGTGGCAGTCTTAAAACACTTTCTATTGAATTCATCTTTTTCTTTTTCCCTGAATTATTTTGAGTTTCGAATGTGGGTAAAGTCGTGCGATTTATTGTGTCCCAGATATGTGCAGACTTTTCAACATACCGGGTTTCACTGTAAGCTTTGTAAATTTCATTACCTAATTTGCTCACATTCAAAAATTTTTCTTTTGCCTCGGCAGCTACTGCTACCTGTGTTACGAGGTTATGTAGTGATGTGTTGCCAGATAATTCAAAGGGGTTTTCTCTTTTCAATATATACTGTACTATAGTCACAATCACGTTGTTGGTGTGCTCTGTCTCACTTTTTCGGAGCTCATGGTGTACGTGTAAGTCAGATATCGTTGATACAGATGGAGTGATTTCTCGATGTAAGTTTGTTATCTGCAGTAACTCTTGGTATGTCAGATCCAACTGAGCAACAAACTGCTTCTGCTTTGTCATTCCGATGACACCAGATGACCCTTTTTGTGATCTATTAATCGTTTGTTCGAGAGCCATATCGGCACCAACAGCTGAGAAGGTATGACTGAACCTTTTTACAACATGTTTACCGTTCTTGAATGCTTCGTACACTTCAGGATGAGTAATACGTACTTTTCTCATGTGTTCTAAGTAACGGGAGCTCCAGCGTTGGTAGTTTACATTCCAAGACTGCAAACAGAGGCTGAATTTTCTGAACATTATCCAGATGTAGATCCCATAAACCCTCTCGGCCAGATCGTATTATGTTTCTCAGTAAGCATACAAATATCCTGAAGTTATCCCAGTACAAAAACTGTTCTGATGATTCCCGGCCTTTGACAACAAAATCCTGAAAGTCTGCAATAAGGTGCCCAATATGTTGTCATCAAATGTTGCTCTGAGCATTGCATAACCTTTTTTTGCAGTTGTATTTCTCCAGCATAATTTTCAGCTCCATTTGTTTTAAAGAATGTCAGTACTTGAAGCATGAAGAAGGCTTCATCAAGAATGAACATAACCTTAACACCTCTTACGTAATTATTTCCACGGCGGACAGATTCTGTCGCATTAACACACAATGAGCCACTTTCAATGAAAATATCTGATGGTTCACTCTTCCGAATGTATTTTCCCAAACAACCAATAAAAACGTTTGTCATGTGAAAGGAGCCCATGATCAACACAAGAGTTTCGAATTGTTTGCTACGGTTTAGTTGTATTTCTCTTGCTATGCAGTAGACACCTTCATTGCAAGCTGTTTCACAGCCATGAGTAATTTATTTAAATCGCAAAGTAAAGTGTAAACAGTCTCATATTTTGTTACTGAATGAGGTAAAATGGGCAAAAATCCTACCTGCTTTACTTGTAAGTTCTCACGGGAAACTAGTGAGTTAAAGACACTCCAAGACGGTGACGGCTGCTCGAGTTGTGGATCAGTCACCTTTGTTTCACTTGTATTATGTGCAATCCTTGAGAATTCCCAGATATTATCTTTCTTGCAATGGGCTTTGAATTGATTTTCAGTCATAAAGTACAAATCATCGTCTACTTTGTAATCATCGTTTAGATCTGCCCGCTTTGCTGGCTTAATATAGGGCTGCAAACAAACATTTCCCGCACTACAATATTAAAAGGTAAATTTTCTGGGATAATGGTTTGAGAAATCAAGAAAATAGTCAGAAGCAAAATTGTAGACGATTGAACGCTGAACATTTTTTCTTTGAAAATGTTTTCAATAAATCTTACCGTTTTCGCTAAAACGCTTACTTTAACAGAAGGCAGGTGAAATGATCGCGGCCATCTTGAATGACGTCATAATGAGAAAACGTGGGGGGCAACTTTCTTTTGATTTTTATATACCCATGTAACTAATACAGAAAGAATTTTCTCTGTACATACAGTTGAACACAGAAGTGCTGTGAGCCGCTGGATTAAATATTGTTACTTCTAGCAAGCTCTTGCTTGGCATTACGATTTGAAACTGGATTTCAACTCGGACAAAAATGAGAAACATCTTGCCAAATTTTTGGGGGTGGCTACCGCGATTTCCCTATGATTTTTAACATACACACGTTTTCTTTCAGTATTGTAGGTTTTTGTTCTTGATGATATCAGATTTATTTTTCGTCGTTCACGGGCTGAATCGATACAGAGCTTAAGATGTTTTCGGAAGTTAGTAGATTTTACGAGCAAAAGAGCATTTTTAATGAGCGCTAGGGAAATTATTTCTCAGGATCATTTATTATTTTATTTATCTCGAGAGTTAATTATTTCTTAATTTTTTTTGGACGACGGAATTAAATTACTATTTAAAGCATAGTTTTAGCTGTGTTATGCTAACACTTAGCTTCTTCAGTGGTCAAAACGAAGTTGTTTCCGTTTTTCAAAGATAGATGAACTTTTATTTTTTTAAACACAGGAATTTTCAAGGCCTCGGGGATATAGTTTCTGCTTTTAGCAAGAACCATACCCCCGTGCTCCTGAAATGCCTATTTTCAACACACACTGAATGAAATTATCTCTCAATTTTTCCATGAATTGATTTTCACGAAGAATTTATAGTGACTTCTTGTCAGTCTAGGAAACTTATTGTTCACCGAATAATTTTTCTTTGCTCCTTAAAATTAAGCATGTTACTGGAAAATGGGCGTACTTCAAGAAAAAGAAATAAACCAGTGTGTGTCAAATTTCACAGACTGGTACAGAAACGCGTAGGTATTCTTTCTTCTTTATTTTTTTTTGCCCCATATATATCAGAAAATACAGACACATGTGACCTGACAAACGCATGCCTCAAAGATACAACCTCAAAATCGGGTGAGCCTTTGGTATAGCCATTTTGAAAAGTAATTTCTTCTGGAGGAAATGCAAACTTGGTACCGAAGAGTCATACTTTCAATATGAGGGTGATCCTACAAGCAGAAAAGCAATACTCTGCACTGGCGAATGAGAGCATTATTGAGGTCTCGGAGGATTCGGGGACCGAGAGGGTGTGGACATCTGTGAACAAGGTACCCCGCAGATGTTCGAGAGGATGATAAAATTCAAGTCATTCCATTCATTGCATTTGAGATACGGTAATTGAGATACGCATCAACGACGTTAATTTCATTGAAACGAGCGTTTTCATCCATTAGGGGGAAATGCACGCCAAGTACACCGACATACTGCCGAACACAGGAAATAGAGAAACTCTTTCCGATGCTTTGCGGGCATTCACAGGTCCTTTAGATAAAAACAAAAACAAAAACAAAACAAAACACGCACACAGAGGTCTGTACGACGACACATGAACAACAAGCCCACAAACACAAAGTCACACCCCTGCCACGAAAAGTACTTTAAATACATTCCGAGACGTGTAGGGGTGTTCCATACTCTCTCCGGACTAATACATGTCTACAGTACGATTTAGAGAGAAATGCCACTCATCAGTAAACAACAAATTACGCCCCATTGTACCAAGATTACAGCTGACATGATCGTAACACCACATCAATGTGGCGCGCCTGAGGCTAGCACATAAAGACACACAAGCAGCATGTCTACGGAGACTGCAGTCAATAGAAATCTGATCACAATAGAAATGTTTAGCTGGCTACCTGTGGCTCTGATGAATTACGAATGCTGACTTGATGCTATTGCTCTCCGATTCTCTGTCCAATGATGCGATGCAGAGGTCACCTTGAGAGGTAGTCACTCTTAGACGGCAAGCAACAGTTCTCCGTACGTTATTTACTTGTTTGAAATTACTTCATGAACAAATTAGAACAAAAAAATGTTGACGCCAAAGAGACGAGCTGCCCCCGTGATTGATTCGTCAAAATCGTCGAACGGCTCCTCATCATTCTGAATCTTCTAAACGTCTTCTTTGTGACATGAATAAGAAACTATCTGTTCTCGATGTACACTAGATCATTTTACGTTTTACTGATATCCTCCTATGGAAAGCATTCGTTTTATCAGCCATTCCGATTTACATACTTCTCCATGAAAGAATCAAACAGGGTTTTTGACACAGCAGCATGATAAAAAATTTGCTTAAGTCTCTGTTGCTTGTCTTGTTATTCTCACATGTGTTTTATGGCTAACTTTTGTCGTAATTGAGTATTTGAACTTGCGAAGACTTTTTAATTGACTTTTAATTGTTTTTCGAACCTTTTAATAAGCGGCTTATGAATTACATTTCCGGCGAAGCGTCTTAACCTTTAACGGAAGATTTTCATTTTCATTTTCTGGACTTTAATTCCTTCGAATTCTTTTCTTACAAAAAAATAAAAAAATGTTTCTTCAACAGTCGTTTTGTTTATCCTCGGAAAATAAAAAATGAGTGATTAAGAAACTTTAATGATAGCCAGAACATTTACTTCTTCTTCCATATTCTTATTGTTTTACCGTCAGGTGAGCACTTCCATCTTTGTCCTTCTATGGACTCCCAGTATTCGATAGGGCAAAGTGTCTTACTTTTCCCGTAGATGAAATATGATCTCATGCGGGTGAACCAGAGAAGAGTGAATTGTTTCGTTGATTCCATAAGCTGAGATCCAAAAGTATTTTATTGATAAAATGTGTGATCTTTTCAGATGTATTTTCGCGATCGAATTTTTTTTTACGAAAAATATTCCTTGTTATTTTGAATCTGTTCCACAACGTAATGAATCACAGATATAATGATGAAAGTTTTCTTTGTAGTAATCTCTTTTACAGTTTGAATATTATTTTTGGAAATTATTACAACAACGCTTTAACAGCTTTTGTTAAGCATTTCGAAGTCTTTAAACGAAAGAAAGATTTGGTTACTGTATCCTTTTTCCAATGTTTATTCCATAAACTACTGATTCGTTTTGAGATTATTTTGCCGAATCCTGATTTACCTTCGCACTTATCTAAAATTAAATTTGTTGCTTTGTAGACAAAAAATGTACGTATTGAGAGGTCATGACTTTTTTGGGTGAAATATCGAAAAGGTGTAATGGATTTCTTGCTCGAGTTTCACAAATAGTAGGGTGAGTGTTATAAAATAGTATGACCAGTTAAGGGTCACAACATGGATATTTCCTGATTGCTGTATGAAGTTAAATCACAGTCAAATAGAACTTTCTGTAAAAAGCATCTAGAAGGGTTATAGAATACTACTAACATGTTGGTTTATTTCTAGCAGAAGAGAGACAGTCAGAATAAAGAAGACAACTTTCTCTTACCTTGAACCCCAGATAATGACTATTTCTTTCCAGTAATTGACTACTTAGGCACCAATAAATGACCGCAGGCAGTAATTATTGAAAGGTGTTGCTTAAACCAATAGAAATTGTAATTTTCTTGTCCTTTAACACGAGTTTCCTATAAAGTCAGCCTCAGAGTAATTTCTTTTAGTTTAACCTCTATTAAAATGTGGAAATGTTACTGATAATATTAATTCAAATTAAATTTAGAAGGATCAACTTGGAAAAGAGGAAAATCAGGCTACCTATAAACAAAAACGAAGTTTGATTCAGATTTAAAACAAATATAATATATTAACATTTAAGCAAAACTACAAGCAGCCTATCCTGTATACTTTATCAGGAACTTGGAATTAATAACAAATATAATTATAATTCGGAATTATTTAAAGTTCATAATAAGCAGAATATATATCATTACAGGCTACATCAGTAATTATCCATTTCAGGAACTTTGAAAACACAAGACACTTTTGCAACTGTCTCAGGTTCTTTAATGCGTGCTTTTATATCCCTATTACTGTACCATATTTGATCAACTTTTTTTGGTCATTTCCATTTGTCTTGGTTGGCCTTTGCCATTACTTTTAGTTCGGATTCAGTATTATCTTTTGCCACCACTATTCCTAGAAAATATTTCCCCTCATATTTTACAATAATATAATAATTTTCATTGAAATCAATGTTATGGACATCACTTCTGGCAAAGCCAGTTGCAAACAACTCAAAATCAAGTCTATATCAGAAGCAAGTGACATTGTATCTGAATCTGTCTCAGTTTCACTCTCCCAATCTCTGCGTTTTCTTATATTTTTTTCTTAGGATTCAGTTTTTGTTTTTTTCTTTTCCTCTCTTCCTTCTTTACGTTGTTTGCTTTATACTTTCTTTCTCTTCCTTTTCTCTTGATTTCTTGTCATAGTATTTCTTCCCTTTTTCCGAAGTCACAGCGAAAGGAATTTTTTCCGTTTTTCTTTTCTTCTTTCCAATATTTTCTTCATTTCCATGTTTTGACCTTTGTAAGTGATTACTCCAAACATTAGGGACACCTTTTGATCTAACTGATGTATGTGGAACAGCAGCAGTGCTCGTAGATGGTCCGGGAGGTACATTAGTATAATTATCAGACTCATGAAGAACTGCATAGAAATTCCTACACATCTGATACATACTAATTTGATTCCCATTGTTTTCGCTATCCTGTACAATAATAATTTCTTGATAAGTATTATCTTCTGTTGAAGCAGAAATGTTGACTGGTCTGTCTACTGTCATGCTTACGACATGCTGAGAACTGTTAACGTGAATTTTGGATTTTATTGTCTTCCACAGAGAAAACAATACTTTTTCAGTTACTGATTCAATTCTGGTTGCATCTGCTTCCCTAAAGGACTCTAGCATATCTAGAGGTATCCCCTTCTCTATCACCCTGAGTGCAAAAACGTATTCTTCTGTATTTTCATGTCTATTGGACTCTTGCCCTTGACTGAATAACTCCTTTCGTCTAGTTGTAATGCATTTAATATAGACGCCCCCATCGGATTGAAAGAGAATAATCCATGCACTTCAAAACCTCTCTTGATGGTATCAGCTTTCAATGTTTTCTGATATGCTTCGCTGAACAAAATAGCAAAATTAACTTTTGAAATAGGTCTCGAAGTTTCTTGTTTGTGCTTCCTGACAACGTTTCTCCACTCGCTCCTAAGAATTCGAAATATTGCTACATCACAAGGCTGTAGAATATGCATTGCGTTTGGTAGAAGGCAAAATATCATAATTTGCTTTTCTACACAGAATTTGTACAGCTCTTCATTTATATGGGACTTATGCCCATCCAGAAGTAAAAGTGTGGGGAACTCAATTTTTTTTAGCAAAAAGTCATGGATAAAACACATTTGCAATATATTCGAAAAATGTGGCACTTATCATCCATCCAGATTCTCTTCTCGAAACTGCATATCCGTCGGGGACAGATTCGTCAACATCTCTAGGAACCCTCTGGTAAGGATAAACAATCATTGCATCTACCGCCGAACCATTTGCTGAATAATTACAGAGTACTGTGATGCATTTTTTTCCCTTGACCAGGTGCTATATCATAGAAATTCCTATACATCTTCGGCCCTAGAAGTTTGCCTGTTTTAGGATAAAATTACATTCCTGTCTCATCTGCATTGAACACGCGGCTTGGATCTTTAAGCAAATCATTAGCTCCTACTTCTTCCAAAGAACCACTTAGTTCCTTAAACCACTTCCGTATCATTTCTTCTGTAAAAGCAACCCGCGCATCCGATATTACTGTATTTCTGTATTTCTTCTAGCTACAGCAGGATTTCGTTCCAGGAATAACTCTAGCCATTTTATCCCTGGTCGATTGTTTTGAATAGATTACTTCGTTGAGTTTCTACTATAACCTTTCGGACGGCATCATTCACCTCATTAGGAGGCACAGGGAAACCTATCTTGGCTTTCTCAATTTTGCACTTTACCAAGCGGTCTTCTTCTTCTTTCGTCAGAGTTGAAGGTGGCCACATTCTCCTCTCCATGGGTAGCTTATCATGCAGTTTATTTGTGAGAGTTCCTTTCGGAATATTGGAAGTCTTACTATCTTTACTGGCACTCATGGTGCCACTTCGCACTGCCACTATAGCTTCAGAGAAATCATCTTCTGAATAGCGGAAGCGAGGGTACGACCTTTTCTTCCGCTCTGCACAATCTTCCATGTTGGAATATACAGTAGTGGCCAATATTGTGGAAACCTTTTGGAAAAAGTGTATTTTTGAGGTTTGGTGGCTCATAGCACCACTGTTTTTTGAAGTAATACCATGAAATTATATATCAATGGAAATATGATTTTATCAAGAATGTAATTCAACAAAGTTTGTTTAATTATCTGTATTCTATGAAAAGTTATAGACAAATAACCAGAAAAAAGAAGAAGAAGAACAACTTGCTTAGGTTGATATGAAGTAGCTTTCCTTCATTTGAATGTAGCCAATGAGCATGAGTGTTTAGAGAGCCAATCAGGTGTCATCTTGTTTTGGCAATGAGCCAATGAGGTCACAGTAGGATTCAGCTATTGATGTCATGTATTGGAGCTAAGAGGAGGACATTTGTCAGTCCCTTATGTGATTGCTATCAAGTTGGTTGGTTTTTTTTTGTTCTTTCATTTAGTGAGCTTGTAAAACATTATAAAATTAAAGAAATGGTGCAAACAGTTGACTGGTCACCCAGAAAGCGATGTGAAATAGTACTATTCAGTGAACTAGGCTTCAATTATGAAGAAATTAGAAGAAAAATTGGTGGAAACTTAACCAAAGGTGGCATTTCTAAATTTTTGAAGAGGTATAAGGAGACTCAGTCACTACGAAACCAGACTGGTAAAGGCAGGAAAAGGTGCACAACAGCAAGGGATGATAGAAGAATTAAGAGACTGTGCCTAGATGACAGAAGAAAATCATTTGGGTGTATACCAGATGAAATGGCACAATGCAATGTGAAGTTGAGTGCAAAGACTGTTCGGCGCAGACTGCAGGAATTTGGTCTAAAAGCTAGAATTCCACGAAAAAAAGATATTTTTATCTCTCAAACAAAGGTTGAAAAGAT